>CM027397.1:27903856-28009121 GCA_015711505.1 Sylvilagus bachmani | reverse complement strand
CCTCCCTTCCGCAAACCCTTGGTTCAGGCACAAGTAACCCTGGCTCTGGAGTCAGCTGCCAGGGCAGGTCTCAAGTGACCTTGGGAGCATCACACACCCCCCCCCCCCCCCCCCCCCCCCGTGGAGACTGTTTGCCTTCTGTAAGAGGGGGTGGGTGGGGGATCTCATCTCTCCAGGGCATTGTTAGCAGCAGTCAGAGACCACGGTTTGTAGCAGGTGCTTCAGTTTCTGACTCTTAATGAGAGTTTAACCCTTTACCTTCCTTGCCCCAGGATGCTCCTGCTGTTTAGCCCCTTCCATCTCATCCTCCCTTAGGGCTCTGACCTGGTGGCCTTAGAGGGGTGGCTCTTTCTGTTCCCATCCCGACTGGAATTCTTGTCTTTGTTACTTGGCTCTGATAATGAGAGATGCAAGGCGTCACTGACGTTCCCTGCTGTCTGAGCATGAGGTCTGCACCTGCCTGTGGGAATGAGGGATGAAGGGAGGGGCAGTCTGGCTGTTTTCTGCTGACCAGCATGTGCTGGGTGGCCTCCTGCCAGTTAGAAGCAGGGGACAGACCAGACTAGCTTAGCCCCTGGGTGGCCGCCACAGGCCTCATTGTCCTCATTGTGAGCCATCTAGTCCACATAGTTCTTGGCTGATTCAAACCTTGCCTTCTAGTGAGCGTTTTTCTTTTTGTTTTTAAAGATTTGTTTATTTGAAAGGCAGAATTACAGAGAAGCAGAGGCAGAGAGGTCTTCCATCCGCTGGTTCACTCCCCAGATGGCTGCAATGGCTGGAGCTATGCCAGTCTGAAGCCAGGAGCCAGGAGTTTCTGGGTCTCCCATGTGGGTGCAGGGGCGCAAGCACTTGGTCCATCTTCCACTGCTTTCCCAGGCCATAGCAGCGGGCTGCATGGAAGTGAAGACATAGAGGATGCTGGCACTGCAGGCAGCTCTTTACCCCTATGCCACAGCGCCAGCCCCCTAGTGAGTGTTTTCAAAAATCCTCAGGAGAGGGAGAGGGAGGTGAAGGAAGGATTGCATGGAAACGGCCCTTAGACCTGTCCTGCCTGCTGCACCAGGCCCTCCCTGCTTGCAGAGGTTGGGACTCGGCTCCAGAGTCAGGTGATGGGTGGAAATCGCAGCTCAGGGACGCAGCACCCAGGAGCTCTCCGGGGCCTCTCTGAGCTTCTGTAAAATAAGGGTGAAAACAGGACCTGGGGTCCACACTGTGGCGTAGCGGTAAGGCCGCCGCCTGCAGTGCTGGCATCCTGTACAAGTGCCGGATTGAGTCCCGGCTGCATCACTTTTTTTTTTTTTTTTTAAGTTTTTAAGCTTTCCATGCAGTGAGAGAAACGCATAGGTGAGTGAGGGCTCTATGTAAGACAGAAAGGGGAAATCTGGGTTCATACTGAGCACCAGGAGCCAGTCACGTGGAGGAGCATGCAGGCCCGAAAGCATGGGGTGGGTGACCTGAGGTGGGGGGCAGCAAGGGGATTCAGGGCAAAATGGGCAACAGGAAAAAAGGGGCCAGGCCCCCTGTGTTCCAGGCCTTTAATCCACTTCCAAAGGGGAGTGGTTAATTAGTCTGATTGGCAGGTAGGCACACAGGTGTGGTCAGGTAGGGGCATGAGGTCACATAGGGGCGGGGTCTTCCAGCTCACAAACCTGATTAATTTTATCCTATATGCCCGCCTACAACATTCTCCCCTCAGACACTCCATTTCCTTAATCCTAAGGGATGCTGAAAGGCGTAGAATCATCACGTCGTCTGTAGCTGCTTCCTGCTTATGGGGGTGGGGGTGCGTAGTGCAGCCCTGCCTGCCTGGGTCTGGAGGTCTCTGCCTATCTCATCTAACAAATTAGCTTTGTGAGTCTTGGTCACCACCAATGGCTGTATGGTCAGTTATTCCCAGATGTCGAGTTCTGAAACATATAAGTTTGTTAATTAGCATAAGCAAGAAGGAACAAGACCAATTGCAAGTAAAATGCCCCATCAGATGGAAAGAACATGTCTTACTGACTCCCAGATGGTGGGCGGTGATCGGCTACCCTTATGTCGATTATAAGCCCATTTAGCTTGAACATAGAGAATTATAATAGAAGAGCCATTAGGGGTTTTATTGTCAGTAACAGTTCTCAGAATCAAAAGAGGAGGCAGGCACAGCATGGCTGCCTTGAGGTGCAGCAGTCTTGATGTCGGGAAGGTGAAGGATTTACTTATCTTTGACTTCAGACCTCTGATTGGCTGACAGGAGGAATCAGGCGTGTCTTTGGAATTCACCTGTGAAGGTGAATCCCAATTTCACTGAGGTAGGCATGCTCGGTAGCACCTGGTAAGACCCCTTCCATTTAAGCTGCAGCTGATCAGAAGAGGATCTTGCTATGAATGGCTTGCTAGGGAATTCCTAGCGTTGGAGCTTTTGTTAACAGCTCCTTAATTCCTGAGCAGAAGATGGCCCAAGTCGTGGAGCTCCCCTGTCCAGCACAGTGCGTCTGTGTCAGGGACCTTTTAAAGCTTAGAATCCAAACCCTGGAATCTGTTTTCCACAGAATCCTGTCATCAGCAATTCCCAGCGTTGGAGCCTCTGTTAGAAGCTCCTTAATTCTCTGGAACAACTCTTGTAGCTAACCTGTCCAGCACAGTGTCTGCATCAGGGCCTTTTTTTTTTTTTTTCTTGAAAATATTTTTTTTATTTGACAGATAGAGTTAGATAGTGAGGGAGAGAGACAGAGAGAAAGGTCTTCCTTCCATTCGTTCACTCCCCAAATGGCCGCCACAGCCGGCGCTGAGCTGATCTGAAGCCAGGAGCCAGGTGCTTCCTCCTGGTCTCCCACGCGGGTGCAGGGACTCAAGGACCTGGGTCATCCTCCACTGCCTTCCCGGACCACAGCAGAGAGCTGGACTGTGCAACCGGGACGAGAACCTGGGGTGCCGGCGCCGCAGGTGGAGGATTAGCCTAGTGAGCTGTGGTGCTGGCCAGGGCCTTTTTTTTTTTTTTTTTTAAGATTTATTTTATTGATTTGAAAGTCAGAGTTAGACAGGGAAGGAGAGGCAGAGAGAGAGAGGTCTTCAGTCCGCTGGTTCACACCCCAGTTGGCTGCAACGGCGGAGCTGCTCCAATCCGAAGCCAGGAGCCAGGAAGTTCTTGAGGGGCCCTCATGTGGGCGCAGGGGCCCAAGCACTTGGGTCAGCTACTAATGCTTTCCCTGGCCGTAACAGAGCTGGATCGGAAGTGGTTTTTACTCGCTACGCCTCAGCACCAGCATCAGGGCCTTTTTAAAGCACATGTGAAAGTTTGGAATGCAAATGTTGGAATCCAGATTCCATAGAACCTTGCCATTCTCAGAAATATCCTCAGATGCCTTTGAAATGTAGAATAGCTTTCCTTCTTTGACTTAAAGAACACACTTTTTTTAGGGTTAATTTACCTCTTGTTTCGAAACCTGAGCTTTGTTGGGAAGTTCTGTATCCTCACTTCGATCCAGTTCTCTGCTATGACCCGGGAAAGCTGGAGAAGATGGCCCAAGCACTTGGGCCCCTGCAATGGTGTGGGAGACCCGGAGGAAGCTCCTAGCTTCAGACTGGCACACCTCTGGCCGTTGCGGCCACCTGGGGAGTGAACTAGCAGATGAAAGAACTGTCTCTCTACCTCTGCCTCTCTGTAACTTTGCCTTTCAAATCAATAAATAAATCTTAAAAAAAAAAAAAACCCAGGCCTGAGTGGCACAGCAGTGGTGGGTGCCGTGTGTGTGGTTGCGGGGAAGCCGCACCTGCCTGGAGCTGCTGGCCCTGGCTTTGGAGGACAGTCTTTCCAGCAGTTTTCCAGGGTGGGTGGTGGTGTCCTTGTTTTTCAGGTGGTGAAACGTAGGCTGGAATAAGTGCCTAAGTTGCCCAGTTTTCCACAGCTGGTCCTGGCGGTGCCAAGGCTTCCAACCCAAGTCAGGTGACCTCGGGTTCCTGCTCCTCCCAGCTCCCCCTCCTCTGGCACAGCCCGTGCCCATTACTGCTCCTCCTTAGGCCTCTGCAGCCCAGCTAATGAAATTGAAAGTGACAGGGGAGACTAAATCATGGATTAACCCCTGGGCTGTTTTATTAGCTCTGCTCCGAGATGAGGAACACTGGCTTTGGAGGAGAGAAGAGCTGAGCTCTAGGGTAATGATGAATACAATATTGTTGGAAATCGCAGTGCAGTAGACAACCTGAGTGCTGGCAAGGCTTGTCAGTGTGGTTGGTTCTCGGGGGGGATCGGGGGCATGGAGGACTGAATTTGGAAACTGGTGCTTAATATTTCAAGTTGCCAATATTTGGAAATTGTGGCATTTCAGAGTGAGAATTGTGGCACATTTGGGACATTGACATGCTGTGTCAGAATGCCTGGGATTGAGTCTTGCCTCTGCCTTCTGATCCAGCCTCTTGCTAACGTGCCTGGGAGGCAGTAAGTGAAGGCTCAAGAACTTGAGTCCCCACCTCCCACATGGGAGACCTGATTGGGATTCTTGCCTCTTGGGTTTAGCCTGGCCCAGGCTTGGCTGTTGTGAGATGGACAATCTCCCTCTTTCTCTGTTTCTGTCTCTGTAGCTTTGCCTTTCAAATAATAAAAAATGAACAAATAAATAAAACTCTTCTAGATTGAATTAAAAAAAAAACAAACAAACTGGGAGGTTTCATGTTGGGAAATGAGCTCCTGCCTTAAACTGGAAACTGACTCTGGGCCCACGTGGACTTTGGCAGTGGGGAACACATCGCCCTCTGTAGATGGGCAAACTCGAACTCTCACTGTGCTACTGTTTTTCAAGATCGATTTATTCTAAAGAGAGAACGACAGAGATATTTTCCATCTACTGATTTACTCCCCAAATGCCCACGTCAGCCAGTGCTAGGCCAGGCTGAAGCCAGGAGCCAGGAATTCCACCCTGATCTTCCACGTGGGTGGTAAGGGCACAGGTAATTGGGTCATCAGCCACTGCCTCCTGGGCACGTGATCGGGGAGCTGGATTGAAAGCAGAGGAGCCAGGATAGGAACCAGGTGCCCCAGTATGGGAAGTGGGCATCCTAAGTGGTGACTTAGCCCAGGATGCCACAATGCCTGCCCTCCCTGCCTTTTTTTTTGTTGTTGTTGTTAGAATCAAGAAGCAAATACTTCCTGTTATCACTTTGAGGGGTTTTACTGTGGTAGTTTTGGGTCCTGGCCGGTGTGGTCTCCTGGCCTTCACTGGGGTGTCTTTGACCTGTACATGACTGTAGTTTTTGGGCAGCAGAGCTGCTGTCTCTGCCTGCTCTCCTGCTGCCAAGGGAAGTCTGTGACACTGCATAGACGTGTCAGCTGCCACTCTAATTCTGGTTCACACCCTCTGCCACAGCAGTGACGCTGTGGTTCTCAGCTTGCCCTCCAACCCGGGCCCCCACGTAAACTACTTGGGGGTGCGGGTCAGGGTGGGGTGGGAAAGAGGATGCGTTAGGAGAAGTTCCGGGCAAGGACCCCCCCAGATTCCAACTGAGCTTATCTGAAATTCAGCAGTTAAGCAAAATAAAAGACCCCCCCCCCCCCAAAAAAAAAAAATGTTTCCAGGCATAAACTCCTTTCAGATTATTTTAAGCTCTGGGTGCATTTCTGGAATGCTGGAATGGCCGTTCATTTTGCCCGGCTTTGTAGCTGGGTTTTGGGAGAGGTTTGCTTCCCTTCTTGTGTGGCTATCGCCCATTTCTGTTCTGTCCTGGTTTTCAGTCCCTCCTCTTGCACAGGCCTGGTGGTTTCAGCTGCCCGTCAGGTGCGCCGTGGGCGGAGCTGTAGGACGCGCTGTGGCCTGGGCTGAGGCTACCTGTCTTCAGAGGGTTTACTGGAGCTCCTGGTGGCTGTCAGGGCACAGGAAGAGGAGTTTTACCCAGCCGAGGTCTGAGCAGCTTCTCCTCTGGCCCTCAGCGTCTGTGGGGGCTTCTTTGTTTGCTGCTGCTGCTTTCTAGGGTATCGTTCTCTGGGCCTTCCGGCTTGCATTCCATTCCCATGACTGCTGTGACAAAGGACCACACACTGGGTGGCCCAAAACAACAGGGACATCTCTTGCGTCCCTGGAGGCCGTATGTCCCTGAGCAAGGTGTCGCCAGGGTTGATCCTCTGAGACAGCATCAGTCCCTAGCTCCCGGTAGATGTGGTCACTCTCTGGCACCAGTCTTTGGCACTCCTTGTCTGTGGCTGCATCCCTCTTCATGTGGCTCCTCCCCTGTGTCTGTCTCTGTGTGTCCTTTCCTCATTTTATAAGGATGTCAGTCATTGGGGCCCGCCCTCATCCGGGGTGACCTACTGTAGCTGGTGGCATCTGCCGAGACCCTATTTCCTGTAAGGTCACGTTCTGAGTTTTCAGATGTGAGTTTTAGGGGAACACTGTTCGGCTCAGGGCACAGTGGAACCCCTGGGGTGCTTGCCAAGGTCTTTCCTCCCTGGCAGACTCTGTACTCTGAATGTTTGTTCTGAGTCTGTGGGAATCCTGAAAGCTCAGAGAAGCTTTGTCGTTGGGAAAAGAGGTCCTCGAGGCAAACTAGGCTCCAGATGTAGGACTTGTGTCCCGGGACGTCCTGTCTCTCAAGTCTCCCTTGCATTGGCAGAGCTCTGGGTCTTCATGCACTTCCCATAGTTTTTCTTTGCTTTTTAAAGATTTATTTATTTGCAATGCAGAGTTAAGAGAGAGAGGGAGAGACCTTCATTTGCTGGTTTACTCCCCCAGATGGCTGCAATAGGCCAGGGCTGGGCCAGGCTGAAGCCAGGAGCCAGGAATTCCATCTGGGGGTGGCAGGGGCCCAACTGCTTGGGCCATCTCCCGCTGTTTGCCCAGAGGCAAATTAACAGGGAGCTGGATCAAAAGTGGAGCATCTGGGACCTGAACTGTATTCATATGGGATGCTGGCATACAGGTGGTGGCTTAACTCGCTGGCCCTAACTTCCCACATTTCTGAGCTGTCATTCTTGTATAAAGCTTCTGTCTACTCTTCATGGTCACAAGATCACTGCCACAGTTCAAAGCATCACATGTCACACCACAACCCAAGACCATAAAATAAGCTTTCTCTGTGTCCTTTTAAGTGAGCGACTTTCAAGAAAGTCCCTCATTGAACTTCTGCTTTGTTCTCTTTGGCCCCAGTTGTGTCTCACGTCTATTCGAGACCAACTACCGACAAGCTGATCATTATTACAGCTGGTTTAATTCAACCCAGACTCATTCCTCCCCTCCTCTGGCCAAGGAGAGGCCCTTCAGCTGCCCCTGAAGCTCTTGGTTACCAACATCTTAGTTCTTTTAGCAGGAAGGAAGGGCCAGGGCTGCTGGGTAAGAAACAGCCAATGCTTTCTGCGATTCAGGCAAATCTGAGCACTTAGGTTGCAAGACCAGAGTCAGAACACACAGACTGGCTGGCGCTGTGGCTCACTAGGCTAATCCTCCACCTTACGGCGCCGGCACACCGGGTTCTAGTCCCGGTCAGGGTGCCAGATTCTGTCCCAGTTGCCTCTCTTCCAGGCCAGCTCTCTGCTGTGGCCCGGGAGTGCAGTGGAGGATGGCCCAAGTGCTTGGGCCCTGCACCCCATGGGAGACCAGGAGAAGCACCTGGCTCCTGCTGTCGGATCAGCATGGT
Organism: Sylvilagus bachmani; assembly: GCA_015711505.1. Taxonomy (NCBI): domain Eukaryota; kingdom Metazoa; phylum Chordata; class Mammalia; order Lagomorpha; family Leporidae; genus Sylvilagus; species Sylvilagus bachmani. The sequence goes on along the minus strand of CM027397.1, from coordinate 28,001,516 downwards.
GCGTTGTCCGTGGTGGCCATTGGAGGGTGAACCAACGGCAAAGGAAGACCTTTCTCTCTGTCTCTCTCTCTCACTGTCCACTCTGCCTGTCAAAAACAACAACAACAAAAAAACACACAGACTTCTCAGTACCAAAACAGTCACTTCCATAGATAATAAATCTAGGGGCTGGTGCCGTTGTTCACTTGGGATGGACATTGGAAGTTCTTAGATCCTTATAAGGTAACTGAGCTACTGAATTAACCAACTCTGCAGCTGCCTGCTTCTGGGCTTAATGTTAGGTTAGGCATTAAATTCCCCAGTGCTTTAAGCCATTGGTAGCTGAGTCTCCTTTTACTTTATTCCCACCACATCCTAACTGACACAGTAAGGGAAAGCAGGACTACCTAATACACAAAGACTTGTGCTCCGCGAACAGCAGGGGTGACAATGATGTGGCCTGAGTATCTTAGGTTTTCATTCCAGGTTCTTGTTCCAAACAGGGATAAAAATTCAAAGTGGAAACAGCATATATATCACATAAATGAGAACAGGATTTATTTGAAAATACACATTCATGCGTGAGTGTGGGCTGCCCTACTTGATGAAATGCCTGTCATGAGTGGGACAAAGTGTTACCGAGAGAGAGAACCTCAGTAGCACTCCCAGTCATGGTCTGGGGCAAACAACAATAACAAAACCTCTCCTCTGTTCTCAGCCTCTTTTATGAGATAGGGGGTGGTGCCATAGCAGGGCGAAGCCATCTGGGAATTTTATGGTACCTCCACGGAGGTGGGGGTTTAATATCCCTATATTGTAATTATATGCTAATCATGATGTCCCCCCCCCCCCATCTTGGTCCCAGATGAGACACAGGTGCAGCCTGCACTGGTGGGTGTTTCTGACTGGCAGGTAGATAAAGTTACATTGCAGGCTGCCAGGATGCCAGCTCGCTTAGGCCTAACTAGCTACCTATCTGTTTAGTGCAATTAGCATGATAGCTTTGGAAATGACACCTGGGTGTTTTCTGCCTTTTCAGATGAATTGGCTGGACTGTAGGCTGGTGACTCATGCTGACCTGTGTGACTCAGGGATTTGTTAGAACCCTTGCGTTCTTTATCCCATCTTTCTCCTAAAACGTATTTTACATATGAAAGTAACATAGCTCAAAGAAGTAAGATAATTTTGCTGGGATTTTTACTGAGGTCTGTGTGGCTGTGATTCTGAAACTCTGCTTTTGTCCATAGTGGCCTGCTATTTTTAGACAGGGTGGTCTCTGAGAGACTGTGGTTCTCCCACTGTGAATTCATGAGTACTGAGAAAGTTGTGATCACTTAGGACAGGAGTCGGCAAACTATGGCCCGCCACGTGCTTTTGTAAATAAAGTTTTATTGGAATGCAGCCACAACCTTTCATCATTGTCTGTGGCTGCTCTTAGGTTGGGTAAGGACTGAGAATCCTGGCTCCTAAAGTATCTGGTTTTTTGGGCCTTTACAGGAAAAGTTTGCCAGGCTATATCTTAGAGAACAGAGGATAGGACGTTCACATTACCCTTCAGCACGTCACTCTCAGCTGTAGGTTGTCTGTGCTCCCTGTTGATGCTAAGGCAGGGTACCTTGTCTGTTGCACTTTCTCTTGACTCAACAGCTTCTTGCATAGTATCCGGTAATACACAGCTTCTCCAGTGAAAATGTGTTCTATGCATGAATCCCTCGTGATCAGAAGGAAGGAGATTAATCAGTGTGCCCAGGACTGCAGTCGAAGGGTCCTGGTGCCCAAGGCTGTTGAGCACATGAAGACTGAACTTGAATTTTACAGGCAGCTCAGTAACAGCAGTTGTGTGTCTGGTGCATTCTGAACCATGCCTGTCACCTGTGACTGACTGCTGACAGCCCAGTGACAGCATGTTAGCGATCAAAAGGAGAAATGGGGGGCTGTCTTGTGCCCTGGGTTAAGCCGGAGCCTGTAATGCTGGCATCCCAATCCAGCTTCCTGCTAGTGTGCCTGGGAAAGCAGCAGAAGATGGTGGGCCTCTCCCACCTACATAGGAGACCTCTGTGGGTTCCTGGCTTCTGTCTGGGCCAGCTCTGGCCATTGTGGCTATTTACGGAGTGAACCAGCAGATGGAAGATCTTTCTGGGTCTCTCCGTCTCTGTCTATGACTCTTCTTTCAAATAAAGGAAATGGATCTTAAACGTTAAATCATCAGATCCCAAGGTTATGCCATCAGATGCCAATAACTGCAGTGGTTCTTCCTTCTCTCTCGAGTACAGTGGGAGATAATTCACTTCTCCATGCTGCATTCTGTATTGGCTTATTAACTGTGCTTCTAGTGGGTACAAAGTGCACCAGTTCCAAGCCAAGCCTTTATAGAGCTCTAGGTCACTTCTAATTTTTACTTTATGCTTCCTCTCTTTTTAAAAAGAAATTATGGAAAAATAAACATAATAAAATTTATAATCTTAACCACTTTTTTTGAAAAGAATTATTTATCCAAAAGGCAAACTCACAGAGAAGGAAGGAAAGAGAGAGAGATCTTCCATTTGTTGGTTGACTCCCCAAGTACTCACAGCAGCCAGGGCTGCTAGAAGCCAGGAGCTTGGAACTCCATCCCGGTTTCCCGTGTAGATGGCAGGATCCAGGTACTTGTGCCTTCACCTGCTGCCTCCAAGGTCCGTGGACTGGAAGTTGGATCAGAAGCAGAGGAGCTAGAACCCTGATATGGGCTGTGGGGGTTCCAGGTGGTGGCTTAACACGCCAAGCCACAACACCCACCCCACCTTAACCGTTTCGAGAACACAGTTTAGTGGCATTAAGTAAATGACATGGCTGCACAATGGCCACCACCACTCACCTTGAGGGCCTTTTTGTCTCTGCAAACTGTGTGCCCAAGGAGCACCAGTGCTGACCCCTGCCCTCCTGGGCCCTGGTCATCTTTCCAAACTGTGTGCCCATGGAGCACCAGTGCTGACCTGCCCTCCTGGGCCCTGGTCATCTCTGCAAACTGTGTGCCCATGGAGCACCAATGCTGACCCCTGCCCTCCTGGGCCCTGGTCATCTCTGCAAACTGTGTGCCCATGGAGCACCAGTGCTGACCCCTACCCTCCTGGGCCCTGGTCATCTCTGCAAACTGTGTGCCCATGGAGCACCAGTGCTGACCCCTGCCCTCCTGGGCCCTGGTCATCTCTGCAAATTGTGTGCCCAAGGAGCACCAGTGCTGACCCCTACCCTCCTGGGCCCTGGTCATCTCTGCAAACTGTGTGCCCAAGGAGCACCAGTGCTGACCTCTGCCCTCCTGGGCCCTGGCAGCCATTTTGTTTATCACAAGAGACACTTGGGTTGCTTCTGCTGGCCGTCGGGACTGGCGCTGCTGTGACCATGGCTGTGCACGTACTTGTTCACTGTTCTCGGCTCTTTGGGAATTGCTGGACCACACGGTACCTCTGCTGAATTTCTTGAAGAATGACCCAATCCTCCCATAGTGTCTGTACCGTTTTATGTCCCCACCATCCAGGGCTGTTTTCTTAAACAAGATTTATTGATTAATTTGAAAGGCTGAGTGATAAGGAAGGGAGAGAGAAAGAGAAAGAGATGAATATCTTCCATGCACTGGTTTACCCTGTACATGTTCGCAGTAGCTGGGGCTGAAGGTGGAAGTCAGGAGCCAAGAACTCCACCTGGGTCTCCCGTGTGGCAGGGACTCAAGCACTTGAGCCATCATTCGCTGCCCTCCAGGCACATTAGCAGAGCTGGATTGGAAGTGGAAAAGCTGGGGCTTCCAGAATGGGATGGGGGTACCCCAAGGGGTGATTTAACCTGTGTCAAAACTGTCACCTTTTTTTTTTTTTTTTGAAAGGCAGAGTGGACAGTGAGAGAGAGACAGAGAAAGGTCTTCCTTTTGCCATTGGTTCACCCTCCAATGGCTGCTGTGGCCAGCGCGCTGATCCGAAGCCAGGAGCCAGATGCTTCTCTTGGTCTCCCATGGGGTGCAGGACCCAAGCACTTGGGCCATCCTCCACTGCACTCCCAGGCCACAGCAGAGAGCTGGCCTGGAAGAGGGGCAACCGGGACAGAATCTGGTGCCCCAACCGGGACTAGAACACCGGGTGCTGGCGCCACAAGGTGGAGGATTAGCCTATTGAGCCACTGCGCTGGCCCTTTTTTTTTTTTTTTAAAGCAGTAGCCATCCTGGGGCTGGTGCTCTGGCGCAATGGGTTAAGGCCCTGCCTTGAAGTGCCGGCATCCCATGTGGGTGCTGGTTCTAGTCCTGGCTGCTCTACTTCTGATCCAGCTCTCTGCTGTGGTCTGGGAAAGCAGCAGAAGATGGTCCAGGTCCTTGGGCCCCTGCACCCACATGGGAGACCTGGAGGAAGTTCCTGGCTCCTGACTTTGGATTGGCACAGCTCTGGCCATTGCAGCCATCTGGGGAGTGAACCAGTGCATGGAAGACCTCTCTCTCTCTCTCTCTCTCTGTAACTCTTTCAAATAAATAAAATAAATTCTTAAAAAAATAAAGTAATAGTCATCCTAATGGATATATTTTTAAAGTCTTTTTTTAAAAAAATATTTATTTATTTATTTGAAAGGCAGAGTTACAGAGAGGCAGAGAGAGAGAGACTGGGGTCTTTCATCCACTGGTTCACTCTCCACATGGGCACAACGTCCGAGCTGCACCGATCCGGAGCCAGGAGCCAGGAGCTTCTTCTGGGTCTCCCACACAGATGCATGGGCCCAAGGACTTGGACCATCTTCTACTGCTTTCCCAGGCCACAGCAGGGAGCCGGATCAGAAGTGGAGCAACCAAGATTTGAACAGGCACCCATATGGGATACTGGCACTGTGGGTGGTGGCTTTACCCGCTAAGCCACAGTGCTGGCCCCAATAAAATAAATCTTTTCTTTCTTTTTCTTCTTCTTCTTTTTAATGGGAGTGCAACTCTTTGACCTAGCAGTTCAGATACCTGCCTACATTCCATATCAGAATTTCTGGATTGGGGCCTGCCCTGTTTGGCTCACTTGGTTCTAGTCCCAGTTATTTCTTTTCTACTCCAGCTCTCTGCTGTGGCCTGGGAAGGCAGTGGAGGATGGACCAAGTGCTTGGGCCCTGTACCCACATAGGAGACCAGGAGGAAGCACCTGGCTTTGGATCGGCATAGTTCCGGCCGTAGTGGCCGTTGGGGGGGGGGGGGGGTGAACCAACGGAAGGAAGATCTTTCTCTCTGTTTCTCTCTCACTGTCTAACTCTGTCAAATAAAAAAAAAAAAAAAAAAAAGAATTCCTGGGTTTAAGTCTAGCTTCCTGCTAATGTGGCCACAACACCAACACCAGCCCCCAGTGGGAATTAAGTTGTGTCTTGCTATGGTTTTGATCCTTTCTGTCTTGAAGTTGCATGTTTTATTTCAAAAAGCCATTCCCCAGCCCCTGCCCAGTGCACCTGGACTCTGCCCTGTCCTGTAGTCCTGTGTCCTTCTCTCCCCGGACCTAGGAGTAGCACCGACTGACTCCTGGTTCTCTGAAGGTCAGGGCCTAGGTCCAGCCTTGCTCGTCCTTGCAGCTCCAGTGTGTTATAAGGATATCCAGGGTATTGGAAGATCCCTGGCCACAAAATGACTGCATTCAGAATAGTGACCCAAGGACCCCGAGTGAGGATGTACTGTCACTTCCCCTGGAAGCTGAGTCCCTACCCTTGGCGACTGGACACATCTCCACAGGCAGGTGGAAGCAGGTGCTGTTAACGTACACCCACTGTCAAATTTGAGAAGCGGACTTCCTTGATGCTTTGTGGGGATTTCTGCAAAGAGTTGATAGCACTTACTTCAAACCAGGATTTCTATTTTGCTTCACTGGGTCACGTTGTTTTAACAAATGTATTTCTGTAGAAAATTGATTTTGGAGGAAGTGGCATGTGTTAGAAGAATCCTGGGCCCATCGTTTTGATGGTGAGGGGAAGTCCACTCCGCTCACCCCCATCCTGTAATGCTTTCAGTTCCCTCTTCGTTGCTCTGTTACGTTCATGAACTTACCAGTTAGCTACTTCTGGCGAAAGAGACCTTGGAAGGAGGTGTGCTAAATGTGTGGAGAAATATTGAGCTCTGTGGTTTAAAAAAAAAAAAAAAAGTCTAACAGCTGGGGGTGTGTTTTAGACATTCAAAGCTTAACAGGTTTAGCCACCTGCTGCAATGCCGCCATCCCATATGGATGCAGGTTTGAATCCCGGATGCTCCACTTCCCATCCAGCTCCCTGCTAATGTGCCTGAGGAAGCAGCAGAGGATGGCCCAAGTGCTTGCGTCCCTGACCCACATTGGAGACCTTGATAAAGCTCCTGGCTTCTGTCTGGTGCAGCCCTAGCCATTGTGACCATCTGGGGAGTGAACAATTGGATGGGAGATCTCTGTCTGTCTTTGTCTCTGTCGCTATCTCTCCTAACTGCCTTTCAGATGAATAAATAAATAAATCTTTAAAAAAAATGCTGCTGCAGATGATTGTATACAATATGGGGGTGACGGGGGTTGATTCCTGACTTCATTCCTGCTTGCAACATCCTGGGAGGCAGCTGGTGATGGCTTAAGTACTTGAGTCTTTGCCATCTTTGTGAGAAACCTGGATTGAGTTCCTGGCTCCTGGCTTTGCCTTGGTCTAACCCTGGCTATTGTGGGAGTTTGGGGCGTGAATCAGCAGATGGAAGAGCTGTCTTTGTCTCTCTTCCTTCCAAATAAAGATAAAATAAACAGATTCAGAAAGAATAAAAAGGTTGACACCTGGTAGAGAATGGCTGGTCTCATGGATACAGCCAGAGTCACGGTGCTCTTCCTTTCCTCATGGGCCATGTGTTAACCTGGGGATTGTGGGGGTGTTTGCAGGCTCCTGGCATTGGGAGTGACAGAGCTCTTGGGCCTGAAGCTGTTGACTGAGGGGTGTGAAAATGCCCCAGCAACATTAAGATCTGGGGTCGCTGGAGTGATGCCTGTGGGGCCTATGTGACCTCTGGCTGTTGATAGGGTGCTCAATCCTGATGTCTCATAAGCTAAGACCTCCGATTGGGCTTCAGTGTTGTCAGTTGCAAGACCACTCCCATGCATCTTGTAATCTCCTGTGCGAGTGGACATGGCTGTGAGTGCAGGATGGGGCACGCCCCTAAGTGGGAACCAGATGAAAGTTCCACAGGTCTTGGGTTCTTGGGTGCTCGATCACTTTTCCGCTTTTTAATAAGGCCATCAAAGGAAGCGGTACCAAGACGTGCTGCGGAGTCAGGGAGCCTTAGAAGCATGCCAAGTGAAAACCAGACGTCAAAGGACAAACGCTGTATAATTCCACTCACAGGAGGGGCCCAGAACATTCAGAATCAGAAAGAGGAAAAGAAGTTGCCAGCGGCTGGGGTGGGGACAGTGGAATTACTGTTGAATGGGTGTGGATTTTCTGTTTGGAATGGAAGTTCAGGAAATGGGGGGTGTTAACTGTTACATAATGTTGTCAGTGAACTGAATGTCAGTGAGTTGTAAAATGGCAAATGTTGTGTTCCTAAGAAGCCAGAAGTGTATACATTTATGTACTTGATAGTTTTGTTATGAATCGTTCTCATTTAAGCCGTGGTCCCTGTGCCCTGGTGCTGGGAGGTGGTCCTGTGGCCAGTGACAGAACTGCAGCTGTGCATGGGGGCTCGGCTGTCCCAGTCCATCGCCTCGCTGGGGAGCTCATCCAGACGGGGATGGGACAGGGGTGTGGGAGCAGCTGTGTTCCCCCACTTCTAAGGCCGGAACACGCGAGAACTTGGTTTGCCTTTTGTCCCTGGTGTGGTTGGCACCATGCATTGCTGATTTTGTTACTTCCCTCCTTCCTTCTGGTTAGCTGTAGTCTTTGGCTAATGGGCTCCTGGTCTTGCGTGGGACTAGGCTGTGTCCCTTGCAACCAGTCTTCGCATTTTTGTTCTGTACTTTCTCTGCTCCCTTGGGGCTTCCTGGGCTTACTTGTCCTTGCCTGAGAGAAGCGGGATAGAGCTGGCTTCTTCTCATCCCCTCTCTTCCTGCCACAGTTGTGAATGTGATGCCCGGAGTTGGGACAGTTCGGAGTTCACTGCGGAGGTGAAGGTCAGGATATGGGAGGTTCTGGCCCCAAGGAGCCTCCGACTCAAATGCCTTGGTGAAGTGCAGACTGACTCCATGAGAACGAGATGCCCTTCTTTTTCTGCAGGGAGCAGCTCTTTGTGGTTGGCCTTTGTGCTTGGGGCCGGGCTGTGCTTTGCTGGCTTGATTCTGAGCGGTGCTCCCACAGTGAGACACTTCCTCTGCTCAGGGCTCTGCGGCAGACATGCTCAGTGCCTGGTGAGTTTTCTGTCCTTGGGAAATGACTGCCCGATGATGGAAGGGCATACTCCACCTCATGCATGGCACTTCTTCCAGTTGCAAATGACAGAAAGCCCTTTAGACTGATCCCTGCTGAAACAAGGAAGGGAAGCAGTGGGGGCACTGACTCTAGTAACAGAATTCTAGGGTTGGGTTGGATCCAGGGCCCAGAATTCCCCTGGATCTGTCTGTTAGCACAGCTTCTCTGTGGGTTGGTGTCTTTCCAGGTGGGGGTCCCTGTACATGACAGGGGGAGAAACAGTCCCAGGCAGCTCTGCATTTACTTGGTTAAAGGAGTTCTCACTTGTAGCACAGGGTCCAGCAGCCTTGTTCCTGAAGGCACAGAGTAGTGCACACTGTCGACTCTGCAGACCGCAAGGTCTCCATAACAGCTGCTCAGCTCTGCCACTGTCAGAACAGCAGCCGCCTGGGAGGACAGGTAGGCATGGCTGAGGCCAGTAAAACGTCTCTCGAGAGAACCAGAGGTGGTGGCAGGCTGAATTTGGCCCTCAGGCCATTGCTGGCCACTCAGTTCCAGGAGACAGAGCTTCTCTTCTCATGGGTGAGGTTCTCTTCTAGTGGGTGAGGACCACGGGGTCCAGGGCTGGGACTAATGTGACGCTAGTGAGACACTGACCTCAGCCACAAAGTGTAAGGCAGTGCCAACAACCTCAGCAATCAAGATAAGCAGTATTTTATGCAATGTTAATAAACGCAGTCAAAATTTCCAATGCCCTGTGGTGGCCAGGTTAGCTGCCCAGCCCCATGTGGGGAGACCCCAGAGGAGTGTGAGGGCAACTTGTTAAGGAACCCAGTGGGTCCCATTTCCTGTAGAAGAGAGGTAAAAGGGAGAGGATACTGTTTGCTCTCTTGGTGCTTGGGATTTGGCTCAAATGGAGTCATAGGTTTTTTTTAATTTATGTGTTTGACAGGCACAGCAACAGAGAGGGAAAGACAGCAGGATAGGGGAGACTGAGCAGCAGAGAGAGATACCTTCTATCTGCTGGTTCACTCCCCAAATGGTAGCGATAGCTAGGAGGTCTGGGCCAGGCTGAAGCCAGGAGCCCGGAATTGCATCGTGGTCCCCCACATGGGAGAACTTGGGCCACCCTTTGCTGCCTTCCCAGGTGCACTAGCAGGAAGCTGGGTCAGAAGCAGAGCAGCTGGGACCCAGACCCGCATTCAGATATGTGATGCTGTCACCGGAGAAAAGAGCCGTGGAAGCCGTGGGGTTCTTGTCTTCCCACAAGAAAGAATTCAGGCGTGAGACAGAGAGTGAAGTAATAAGATTTTATGACGATAGGGCATCCATCAGAACGGATGGGACAGAGAGCGCCCAGTCACTCGGACTCGGGGAGAGCAAGGTTACGTGGTTGAATGGAGAGAATACATCTGGGCAGGGCAGGCCAGGCTGGCCTCTCAGCAGAGAGCTGAGGGCTGAGCAGAGCAGAGGGCGGAGTGCACAGTCTTTGTTTAGACTCCTGGTTTTTAAGGGAGTCTCTTTTTCTCCTCCAGGACAAAGGATGGGGAGCCCTGGCGGAAGGGTTTGCTGGGTGAAAATACGAAAAATTGTTTTTCCAAGTTTACCGCTGTGGTGGTCAGACAGGGGAAGCCTTGCTGGCGTCAGCCGAGGGGCTTCTCTCTAGCGGGCCTGCCTTAGAGGAAAGATGTTCATCAGGCCAGGCAGAAGGGGCTGGACCACCTGGAAGGTTCTCAGGGTTTGGGCAGGACTTAGAAATGTGGATGCTGGACTACTGTGGATGTCAGTTTTCCTTACGCCCTTCTTACACACATAGGATAGTTTCTTTTCTTTTTCTTTTTTCTTTTTTAAGATTTTATTTATTTGAGAGGTAGAGTTACAGACAGTGAGAGGAAGAGGAGACAGAGAAAGGTCTTCCTTCTGTTGGTTTACTCCCCAATGGCCACCATGGCCGGAGCTACACCGATCTGAAGCCAGGTCCTTATTCTGGGTCCCCCACGTGGGTGCAGGGACCCAAGCACTTGGACCATCCTCTGCTGTTTTCTCAGGCTGTAGCAGGCAGCTGGATTGGAAGAGGTACAGCTGGGACTACAGCCGGCGCCCACAGGGGATGTCGATGCTTCAGGCAGAGGATTAACCTAATGTAGCACAGCGCTGGCCCCACATAGGCTAATTTCTAACTTCCTGCCTAACAGTGCTAGTCTCACAAGTTGTCAGTTTAACACTGCCACAGTGCAAGCCCCTGGAGTTGTGGTTTTAATAGGTGTGTTGCATTGAACATCAGTTTGATGCCAATTACGTGAATAATTACGGCAAGCGTTTGTAGACTGCATTGACTGCATGCACTCTGCATGTAGTCTCATTTTCTCTGCATAGTGGCCCTTAGAGGTTGTCATTCTTGTTCCATTTGCACAGATGAGGAAAACAGAGGGTAAAGAACGTTGCCCAAAGCCACGTAATGCCTGAACTAGAATTTGAGCCAAAGTTTTTGTCTTCTTTGTGGTCCCCGAAGTATGCATTCTTGGCAGGGACGGAAGCTGAAGCCTGTTAGTAACTGTGCCAGCAGCTCAGTGCCATTACTCACCGTCTGCTAACAGGCACCTGCAGGCAGCTCCTCCACACCCCTTTGTTGGCTCCTATTCGCTCTGGCAGTTGGCTTTCAGGTGTTGAGAGAAGCAGAGCCCTTGTCCACTTTTGGAATTAACCGGACATTTTAATGTGGATTGGTGTATAGTCCCAGGTGAAGTTATGGACACTGCATGTGTTAGATGGCAGGTGAGCTGCACTCTACATAGAGCACATTAATTCTGGCAGTGGAAGCGGAACCCTACTGGGATAATTCTTACCATCGGCAGCATTGCTCTGACAAGCTTTACGGGATTCTGTGGTGTAAGCAATTTGCAAAATTGAAAGGTGAAAACACACTGTCAAGTGCTGGTGTGCACTCAAGGTCAGAGGGAGGTGATTGGTTTTTTTCAGGAGAGGCCGGGTGCAGATGAGAGCCACTTGACTGGAATCCTGCTGGCCACACAGGTGGCTGTCTGGGGTGTTTCATAACGCATTAGCTGCCGGGCGCCCTGTTTTCTGAGGAAGCAGAGGGTGGAAAGAAGGCTGTGTATGCAGTAATGTGGCTTGTGGTTTGCACTCACATGCTGATTTTAGGAAGGAGAGTGCATTGACACGGAGGGGTTCACGTGGAAGCCAGTGCTGTGTGAGTTGCGCCATTCTTCACAGTCATTCCTGGGAAGTTTATCCAAAGTGATGGCCTGTGGGCTTGACCCACAAACGTACATGCACACACATTCGGGTGCTGTGAACAGAAGAAATGAGGAAGCTGCACAAATGCCGTGTCCTAATGGGGGTGGTGGGTTATCAGCGGCTGGGCACTTCGCTCAGAACTTAACCCCCCCCCCCCAACACCCCGTACCCTAAGAGCCCCAGAGGATTCTGGACTTCTGTGCTTATCTTGTGGGAGAGCAATGGGGGGGGGGGCAGAGTGACTTGCCCAGGGCAGTTCAGTTGAATGGTCTCTCCATCTGTGTGTCCCGCCCTGTGGCCTGGAAGTGGCCTAGAGATGAGTTTTGTTATCTCTAGCCTCACCGGAAGAATACAGTGAGGGCAGTTGCTGGAGATGAATGTTTTCCTATCCTTCTGGAAGGGCGGCTCAAGGACTTGGTTTGTTCCTCCGAGGGACCTGTGAATCACAGCCACAGCCGACAGTAGAGTCAGCGCTTATCTTCCTTTGAATACTGAACAGCTGTGAACTTGGTCATTTTATTTCATTATTTAAAAAAATAAGCTTATCTTTTAACTCCATGTCTTATAACATTTTTTTAAAATATTTATTTGTTCATTTGAAGGTCAGAGTTATATAGAGGGAAAGACACACACACAGAGATCTTCTGTTCACTGGTTCACTCCCCAGACAGCCCCAATGGCCAGGGTTGTGCTGTCTGAAGCCAGGAGCTTCATCTGAGTCTCCACATGGTTAGCAGGGGCACAGACACTTGGGCCATCCTCTGCTGCCCTCCCAGGCCATCTGCAGGGAGCTGGATCAAAAGTGGAGCAGCCAGGACATAAACCGACACCTGTATGGTATGCTGCTGTCGCAGGCAGTGGCTTTATCTGTCATGGCACAGTGCCATGTGTGCCCCATAACCCGATCATTTTAAAGAAAGTAGAGATCCCTTGGTTCTCAAGGCAGGTGATTGAGTGGTTTACAGGTAACTCCACACTCTGGTGCTACTGTACTGCTGTTATCTGTGCCCTAGGACTGCTCATTTCACTTGTCTAGGCTTTGGCCCTCATCCTTGACATGGACATGGCCTTGGTGGTTGTGGGGTCAGAGGTAAAGTGTCTGGCACCATGGTGGGTACACAGTTGATGCTCAATAAATGGTAGCTTCTGTTGGTGCTGCTGTTTTTAGCGGCATGAAGTGTTGATGAGCCAATGTTAAGTGAACAAACTCCAGTCGCAACAATGGGAACACACTAGGCTTGTAACTGTGAAAGATGTAGATAAAAAAGGTGGCTTTGAGGGGATGCAAAGTTTCAGGAATATCTGTTTTATGGGTAAAAGCAAACTTTGTTAGCTTTCCCTTAAAGCCTTGAATCTGTTTTACCCTCAGACCTAGTAATTCACTGTACAGAAATCTCTCCTACGGAACCAGACATGAGACAGTTATCTGGTGCAAGGATGCTCACTGCTCTATGGGTGGGGGGAATTGGCACTGGATTCTATTCCCAGTAATGGAGAAGTCGTTAAATTGTGCTTCACCGAGAAGCCGTTGATAATCTTAGTTCAGAGACTTAATTATAATAGGAAAATATTCATGATCTGGCCAAGAAAATGAATGAACCAAGGCCTTGAATTCTCTCTCTCTCCTTTCCTCTCTCCCTCTCTGCCCCTTCCCTTCGGTCCCCCCCCCCCCTTCTCTGTCTCACCTATCATTTTCTTCTGGCTGCGGTAACAAAGTACTGCAAAGTTGTTGGCTTTTAAACAGCAGAGATTTATTCTTTTTTTGTCAAAGATTTATTTATTTTATATGAAAGGCAGAGTTACAGAGAGAGAGGCGGTGGTGGTGGGGTCTTCCATCCGCTGGTTCACTCCCCAGATGGTCACAACGGCCAGAGATGCAATGATCTGAAGCCACGAGCCAGGAGCTTCTTCCAGGTCTCCCTCACAGGTGCAGGGGCCCAAGCATTTGGGCCATTTTTACTGCTTTCCCAGGCCATAGCAGAGAGCTAGATTGGAAGTGGAGCAGCCGGGACTTGAACCGGGACCCATATGGGATGCTGGCCCTGCAGGTGGCGGCTTTACCTGCTGTGCCACAGTGCCAGCCCCCAGAGATTTATTCTTCCACCGCTGTGGAGGGCAGAAGTTTAAAATCGGTTTCACTGGCTAAGGTCACAACGATGACAGGGTGTTTTTATTTATTTATTTAATTTTATTTATTTTTTGACAGGCAGACTGGACAGTGAGAGAGAGAGACAGAGAGAAAGGTCTTCCTTTTGCCGTTGGTTCACCCTCCAATGGCCGGCGCACCGCGCTCATCCGATGGCAGGAGCCAGGTGCCAGGTGCTTCTTCCTGGTCTCCCATGGAGTGCAGGGCCCAAGCACTTGGGCCATCCTCCACTGCACTCCCGGGCCACAGCAGAGAGCTGGCCTGGAAGAGGGGCAACCAGGACAGAATCCGGCGCCCCGACCGGGACTAGAACCTGGTGTGACGGCGCCGCAAGGCGGAGGATTAGCCTGTTGAGCCACGGCGCCGGCCAATGACAGGCTGTTTTGTACTGTGGGCTTATGCTCCGTCCCCCCTGCAGCTCCACCCCTGCCAGCATTCCTGGGCCGTGGCCACATCCCTCTAGGCTTCGCTGCCCAGAGGTGCCTAGGCGCTCACGTCACCTTCTCCCCGGGTCAGTCTCTCTCAGCCTCCCACTGGGATGACATTGGGCCGAGGGGATTTTCCAGTGTAACCTGCCCACTTCCAGATCTTTCTCTTCATCACGAATGTAGAGAAAAAGCAGCACTGACAGACTGAGAGTTTGGGACCTGTGTGTTGTCTGCAGGGGGTGGGGGTGGGGTAAGTGTCAAAATGTTGACTTTTTTTTAAGTGCAGGAAAAACGACTGGAAGGCGATTCTAGAAAATGTTAAAAATGGTCCCGGGATGGAGGGTTTTGGTGTCGGATTTGCTTTTGGCAGGCTCTCTGTGTGTCCCTCGGGTTGCTCCCGCAGCGTGAGCCTGGCGGGCTGAGTGACGCGCGCCCTCTCTCCACAGAGCCCGTGTTCTGGTCCTACGTGAGGGAGGTGCTTAGCAGACACGAGCTGCAGCGCTTCTACGGCCTGCGCCACATCGCCTCGGACGTGGGCCGCGGCCGGGCCTGGCTGCGCTGCGCCCTCAACGAACACTCGCTGGAGCGCTACCTGCACGCGCTCCTGGCTGACCGCGGCAGGCTCAGGTACCTGGAGCGGGTGGCGCCACAGGGTCAGCCTCGCGCAGCATGCAGTCCAGGAGCTGGGGTTTGCCTTCTCTTCCCTCCTTCTGGGGCCAGTGGGTTCTCCTCCTGCAGCCCTTGTCTGTTCTGCTGTGCTGTGGCACCAGTTGGGCTAGGGGGTGGACAAATGAGTGCAGGGCTCAGCCTGGCACCTGCGCTTATCGTTATTCAGGCCTGGTGCTGTTGTCCTCGATACCGACTGCTCTACACTTCGTGGAATCTATTTGGAACTTTTGCATTCATTCAATCTCACTCTGATGGAAAAATCAAGTAAAAAAAAAACAAGGTTGAGGTTAGGGAAAGAAGTCGTCAGTATTTACCAGAAACTTTTTCTGTTGGTGATCCACAAGAGGTCCACTGCTTCTGTTACCATAGGTCAGGTGATGCTGCAATGGCAAACACCACAAAAACCTCAGAGGCTTGGAAGAGCCAAGTTCATGTCTGCCTGGTGCTGCTTGTCTACCGTGGATAGGCAGGGACTCTCATCTCCAGGAGCCAGGCTGCCCCGAGGCTGCATCTCCACCTGTGCTGTCGTGATTGCCAACTTGGGAAAAGAGACAGAGTTGAACTAAGGGCCGGCTGTCGGAACTTCCGCCTTCAGTGGCTCTTGCACTCAACGTCTCTGTGGCTGGTGCAGGTCACACGGCCACAGCCGTGCTTAGCGGGGTGGGTATGTGGTTGACCATAGCTATGGGGAGACGGCCCCAAGTGTCAACCTCTTTCCCTGAAAAGGAGTTGTAAGTGCTGGAACCCAGGGGGAGGAAATTGAATCCCTCCTCGTTTACGCCGAGATGCCTGCTGGCGTGCTGGCGTTTCCGCTGTCATTTTCCCTGTACTGAGGATGTCGATGATCTCGTCTGTGCTGACTCTGGCTTCTGAGAATGGTGGACTAGGCATGCTGTTGTGTGTTGCCAGATGATGCAAAGAGACAGTGGCCTCTCCTGCCCCAGTCCCCTGAATAACTTCCACACCAGCGGTGCCCAGGTCCTCAGCAGTGAAATTTCCGTCTCATCCCGCAAGCCGGCTTTCCATCGGCACTCGGTGCAGTCTCCGGATTTCATACCTGGCCACGTGTTCCCTGCTTGCGTTTGCTGCTGTGATTGGTCCCCTCTCTCCAGTAGCAGGTGTTCCAGGACTGTGCGTCAGGGCTCTCACAAATACCTTTGCAGTTCTCTGTTACCAGTTGTGCGATGAGACCATGTGGGTCTGAAATGGGAAGGCCAGGGCCCAGGGCACCTGCCTCTGACTTGCTTGTGTGCTGCTTGTGATCAGAGTGAGAGGCTGGGAATGTCCAAGCACTAACTAGCTGTAGTTAGCAAAACAAACATTCATTTTTTTTAAAATACATCTTTTTGGGGGTAAAACTCCGCCTGGCAGATTTTGTGCAGTTAGTTCAGAGTTGCATGCTTGGCACCCAAGTTGCATTTAACAGTGGGAAGTTGATATGGATCCAGTTCGTAAGAGTCACAGTTGGACTTAGCTGGTCTCTTCGTTACTCTCTGGGAAAGCCACAAGCATTCACACATGTGAAAACTGGCCGTGACTTTGCAGGGGTCACAGTGTAGGGATCAGAGGAGCAGTTGCAATGCCAGCTTGAATGTAGGGCTCGTGCTTCCCCCAGCACTGCCGGGGAAGTGCCCTGGAAATGAGTCGCTTTCGGTCGCTTCAGCTTATGTTTCCAGTTGCCCACTGAACCGCAGGTCACGCATCGCTCGCTGGACTGCGGGGAAGCTGAGCTCCGACTCCATCAGTTTAGAGTTCTGCGACCTCACTGGTGGGAAGATCGTGGCACTGAGGATGTTTGGTTGTTCCGTGTTTGCAGTCTTACGCAGAGCTTGGACAGTGGACCAGAGAGACCTGTGTTAAGCCCTGATGTTCCATGTATTGGCCAGATGATTTTGTTCAGGCTCTTTGGGCTTCTGAGACCAGCCAACCCCAACAACTGATGGAATCATGGGGCCTTTTTAGCTTCTCAGAGCTCCTTTCTAGGGATTGCTTGGGCTGCTGAATCTGCAACCCAAGCAGGTGTTGTAAGTAAATACTCTGATAGAGACATGGGTCTTCGAATTTCTACCTGATATGGTCCCTTGTACGAGCCAAGTCAGGAGTTGGCTAGCCTAGATTTTCTGTCTGTCTCTAGGGGACAGGGCTGGAGTGGGAGTCACCCCTTTGTCTGTTGTCTTCTGTTTAGCTGCTTTTTGCATTTACATGGGTCTATTTTAGTACTCTAAAGCTGGGGTGTCAGGGGACCAGAGAGGAAGTCATAGGACGTATGTATGTATTCAGGTTTTGTTTATAGCCAGAAGCTTAAGACCAGCAGAGACCTCAGACACACCGTGTTCTCTCTGGGTGACCAGACTCAGGTTTCCAGAGAGCCATCTAAGGAACTTGTTGGCTCAAGGACCTAGAAACCCACTGTTAAGAACTTTTCCGTCTCTCTTTCAATTGCAGCACTTTTTATGAAGACTGGTCTTTTGTGATGGATGAAGAAAGATCTAGCATGCTTCCAACCATGGCAGCTGGTAAGACTGGCCCAGGCTGGGCATTGAGTCCTGGGAAGCTTGGCGAGAGAGGGGGCTGCTGGGAGTACATTCGCAACCCAAAGGGATGCTGGGATTTCCCCTGTCTTTCACCATCTTACTGGGGCATTTACCTCTACTTCCTGTGGTGGTATTGCGCACTGGGGCTAAGTATTTAGAATTTGATCATCTGGCAAGAAAGTGTGGGGTTTATGGATTTTGGTTGTAACTTGGCAGGTGGAATATAAGAAGCTGGTGAATTGGAGACAGGAGACCTACCCTTGAATCTCGACCCTTCCCCTTGTCAACTGGTGACGAGGGGTGGTTCCTGTGAGGTGGGACTCTGTGGCTCTTTGTAGGGCAGTGAGACAGTCATGGGAGAGAAAGGACCACACGTATATTTCTCAACAGAAAGGCCCCCGTGTGGTGTTGCTTGGTGGATGTTAAGCTGTTTGCCATTTGACTGTCACTACAAGTCAGCTGGCTGGGAGCAGGCACCTTGTCTGTTTCTTTGCTTTGTTGCCTCCTTTCATTCTCCCCCTGAAAGTTTATACTTAATCCCACATCCTCAGGGTTACATCATTCCTGTCCACAGATGAGAGAAAGCGTTGAACCATGATTGCTTTTGTAGACTGTAGGATACCAGTGTAAGCTTTTGCCCAAAATGAGCATAATGGTGTAATCACTGCACATCTTTTAAAAATATTTATTTATATATTTGAATGGTAGAGTGACAGGAGAGTCAGAGGGAGAGAGGGAAAGGGCGAGAGAGAAAACGAGAGTGAGTGAGCTCTTCCGTATACTGGTTCACTCCCCCAAATGGCCAGGGCCATTCAGGCTGAAGCCAGGAGCCAGTAACTCCATCTGGTCTCCCATGTGAGATGCAGAGGCCCAAGCACTTCAGCCATTTTCTGCTACTTTCCCATGCTCATTAACAGGAAGCTGGATTGGAAGTGGAGCAGCTGGGATTCAAATTGTCTCTCTGATATGGGATGCTGGCAGCCTCAAGCAGTGGCTTAACCTGCTGTGCCACAACACCAGGCCCCTAAGCAGTGCACATTTCCTATTTAACATGAGTTATTTAATTGAAAGGTGGAGTTAGAGAGGAAGAGACACAGAGAATTCCTCCATTCACTGGTTCACTCCCCCGATGGCCACAATGGCCTAGGGCTGGGCCAAGCTAAAGCCAGGAGCCAGGAGCTTCTTCCAGATCTCCCATATGGGTACAGGGGCTCAAGCACTTGGGCCATCCTCTGCTGCTTTCCGACATTAGCAAGGAGCTGGATTGGAAGTGGAGCGACTAGAGCTCAAATGGATGCTCATGTGGGATTCCGGTGTCACGGTGGGTGGCTTAACCTGCTACATCGCAACGCCAGCCCCACCAGTGCGCGTTTCTGATAGTTTATGGAGCTGAGTGATTTGGGTGGGTGACTGTGTTTAATATTTAAAATCCCATGAGGAAGGTGGATTGTCTCCATTTTATAGATAAGGGAGTTCAAACTGAGAGGCTTGACGAAGGTCCCAGAGCTGTTAAGTGGAGGAGCTGGGACTGCAGTCCCGGCAGCCTGACCTCAGGGCTGGCGCCTTCCTCCACTTCTCCTGGTAGTGATTGTTTTCCGGGCCGTTAGGGAGAGAATCCAAAAGACTCGATTCCCGTGATACTGGTGTCTACTGACCTCCGCTTTGTGGGAGGGTCTTAGACGTGTCTGAGGGGAATGCTCCAGGTTTTCCCCTTTCTCTGGGCAGGTCTGAACTCCATCCTCTTCGCCATTAACATCGACAACAAGGATCTGAACGGGCAGAGTAAGTTTGCTCCCACCGTGTCAGACCTCTTGAAGGAGTCCACGCAGAACATGACCTCTTTGCTGAAGGAGTCCACGCAGGGGGTGAGCAGCCTTCTCAGGGAGATCACGGCCTCCTCCGCCGTGTCCATCCTCATCCGACCCGAGCAGGAGACCGACCCGCTGCCTGTCGTGTGCAGGAACGTCAGCGCTGGTGAGCGAGAAGGGGCGGGGACGAGGACAGAGTGGACACAAGGGGGCACACCTGGTCATCTGAGGGTCACTCCAAGAGGGTGACGTCTCTGGCGCTCGCTTTCCCAGCTCATGTTCGTGTTTGTTTTGCCAACCCTCATGCACGCCAGAGAGATGGGCAGCCTGGCTTTGATCGGCTGATGGTGGGGTAGGAAGCCAGCGGCTCGGTGGGAGCGCGGGGACGGCGAGGCTGCGATGACCGCAGAAGCCACAGTGGCTGAGTTCTTTTCTTCCTGCCTCCCTCAGATGGGCTGGCCTAGATGCCTTTCTTCCTGTATCCTTTGACCTGCTTGTACCAGGGTCGCATTCTGTGTGCCAGACTGATGGCCAGCGCTTACCGCTTCACATCCTTTGCCATGGACAGGGGTACATAGTTGGTGAATGTTTTAGACATCATTGATTATCCTTGTGCTTCATGGGATGAAGGCCATGCTATTAGGGTGCTGCTGGCATGCCTTTGTTGGGGAGGTAATATTTAAATGGAAGCTTGAGGGAAGAGAGAAGTTTGTCAGCGTTAACTCGAGGCTGGGGGGAGGCAGAGGAAAGTTGATTCCTTGAGACTACCTTTGCAAGAAGCTTCCAGTACCCCTGGACTGTTCACAGGCATGAGGATCTTACTATAGCAAAAATTGGAATTTTGGTTTTAGGTACTTAGTCCCAGTATTCCCAAATCCATCAGACAAGCAGTGTTCCTGTTTGTCCTTTGGAAGGAGTAGAGGTAGTGAAGACAGAATCCCATGGCTTCCTGGGTGCACAGTGACTTTCTGTCATGCCCTGTGCCTCTCCAGCAGGTCTCATGCAGGTGACGTAGGAAAATGAACTGTTGAGGGCTTTGTGTGAGAGAAATCGAAGCTCGTATCCCCAAAGGAGGATCAGTCCCATCTGTTTTTGAAAAATTGCTTTTTAAAGTTTGTTTTTTTTAAATTTATTTGAAAGGCAGAGTGAGAGAGAGAGATATATTCCAGTCTCTGAAATAACTGGGGATGGGTTAGGCTGAAGCCAAGAGGCAGGACTTTGATCTGAGTTTGATCTGGTGTCATAGGTGGATGGCAGGGACCCAAGCACTTGAGCTGGCACCTGCTGCCTCCCAGGGTGTGCAGAGGCACCATGAGCCAAGCATTATTAATCCCCTGGAGGGCAATGCCTCATGACCCAATTATCTTGTGCTGGCTTCTCCTCTGCAAGGTTGTACCCCCTGGACGCCGCCACACTGGGGGTCAGGCTTCCGGAGCTTCAGTGAGGCCCTTACCACACCATACCTTGGCTTAGACAGGTTGAGTGTTTTGGAGTTGGCCTCACATGTCTCACCTCCAAGTTTGAGGATTTCTGTCAGGCAGGCGGAGGACTCAGCTTAGCCCTGATCCCCATGGCCACTCTGCTTTCTGTGCCAGCCAACCTTTGCTATGTGAGAGACAGCTCCAACTTGTAGTGGCTTCCAGTGACCACAGTTCATTGTTTCGATGTTGTGAGGGGGGTGGTTCTTCTGCTGGTCTCCCCCGGACTTGCTCTGGGGCTGCTTCAAGCAGGTGGCTGGCTTGGAGGATGCAAGATGGCACCACTCAGGAGTCTGGGCTTGGTGCTGGGGTCTCTGAGTTCCTTACGATTCCTTCAGTGAGGCAGACAGCGCCTGTTTTCACTGGTACTGTCAGGGCACAGGCTCTGAGAGCGCTTCATGCCTGGGCTCTAGAACTCACTGTTACCTCTGCCACTTTGTAGAGGGAAGAGCAGAGCCCAGAGCAGCCCAGGTACCAGGGGTGCAGAAGTGGACTCTGCTGCAGATTGGGAGGGCAGCACAGGCCCGTTGGAGAGGGTGCGAGGAGTTGCTGGCCACTGACCAGTCCACTGCAACTCGCACACTGATTTTCCTGGTCTCATCTGCCAGCCTTGAGAATATTTTCCGAGTGAAACAATGGACATCATTTCAGTAGTGGCAGCGTTGTGCGTATCATGTGACTGCTTAGAAAGGACACTTTGAACTCACGCTGTGTGAGATGTTTAAGCCCGAGGTGGAAGCCCACGTCCGTTTTGCTCAGTCTTCTGTAGTCAGATTATTTCCACATGGACTGAAGAATAATCTGAGTTCATCTTAATATTTATTTATTAGCAGAATGGTAGAGTCTCCTTCAGAACCAAGAAGGGGATTGACTTGGTCATCCTGTTGGGGTGACTTTTTCGATTCTTATATTTTCTTTTGCCAGATGCCAGGAGTAAAAAGGAGAGGAAGAAGAAAAAGAAGGTGACCAACATTATCTCGTTTGATGATGAGGAAGATGAGCAGAACTCTGGGGACGTTTTTAAAAAGATTCCTGGGGCAGGGGAGAGCTCTGAGGAGAACTCTGACCGCTCCTCGATCAACATCATGTCCGCCTTTGAAAGCCCCTTTGGACCAAATTCCAATGGGAGCCAGAGCAGCAACTCATGGAAAATTGATTCTGTGTCTCTGAATGGGGAGTTTGGGTACCAGAAGCTTGACGTGAAAAGCATCGACGACGAAGATGCGGACGACAACGAGGACGACGTGTACGCAAACTCATCCGGGAGGAACCGCGCCAGCCGCTCGGAGTCACCTGAGAAGTACGTCCCAGTCCCGCTTTCAACGATGGAGTTGTGTGAACCGCGGTTTCTCTCTAGCACAGTGGCGGGATCAGAGTGCGAGGCGCTGGTGGTGGGCTTGTTGGCTTTCCAGGTCTTGATGTAGGAGGGAGGGCTGTCCGCTTGCTGTTCCCCTGAAACCCGAGGGCGGGGAAAGATGGCACATGCAGGCCACCACGACGTTAGTGTCCAGATGTGTGCTTGAGGTTCTGGGTTTGTCCCTCACACCACCTGTTGCCAGGGCCTGGATTTTTTTTTTTTAAGATTTATTTATTTATCTGAAAGTCAGAGTTACACTGAAAGAGAAGGAGAGGTAGAGAGGTAGAGAGGTAGAGAGGTAGAGAGGTAGAGAGGTAGAGAGGTAGAGAGGTAGAGGTAGAGAGGTAGAGAGAGAGGTCTTCCATCTAATGGTTTACTCCCCAATGGCTGCAACAGCCAAAGCTGGGCCAAACTGAGGCCAGGAGCAGGAGCTTCTTCTGGGTCTCCCATGTGGGTGCAGGGGCCCGAGGACTTAGGCCATCTTCCACTGCTTTCCCAGGTAAGATGGAATGGAAGTGGAACAGCCAGCACTTGAACTGGCACTCCTATGGATGCTGGCACTGCAGGCAGTGGCTTTACCTGCTACGCCACAGCTCTGGCCCCAAGGGCCTGGATTTTTCTGCACCTCTGGCTTGCTGTTAGCATAGGATGCTCAGGAGGAAGGCAGGGTTAGTTTTTGTGTTTGTCTGTATGAGCTGAACTGTAGGAACTCACCCACAGTTGCTGCCTTGGCATCCAGTTACTGTGGATTTATGCTTGTGGAAGGGGCTTGTGGCAGGTGTAGGCCTGAAGTGGAAAAGTGTATTCCTAACAAACTTGGATCCTGGAGTCAAGACCACCTGGGCCTGTTTTTAACTCCCCATGTGGCTTAAGGTGGACAAGTCCTTCCCCTCCCAGCTTGTTAGCCTCCTGGGGAGACCTGGGCAGATGGCAGCACCTGCTTATGGGTTGTTGCTGAGTTAGGGAGGTCATCGCAGGTCGGATCTTTGTCCCACGTGCTCATGGAGGAAGGCCACAGAGGTCAGCTGTGACGGTTGTCACACACTCATGTCACGATCCTCAGGCTTGTTCTGATTGCTGGGTAAATCACTGGCTTCCTCACTGCGACTTCAGAGTGCCCAGGGCATCAGTTGCACTTGTGGAAACGGATTCTCTGTACGACCGAAGCCTCACGGTGGTGTTAAGGCGCCCAGTTGCATCGCTAGCTGGTGAGACAGTGTCTGCCTTGCCCGCTTTGACTCCAGTCCTCACTTGCACGGGTACTCCTGTCAGCAGTGGTACCTTGCTGAGCATCTGTGAGATGCCACGTGCTGCACAGTACTTCACACACCTCACAGGAGCGCAGCCGCCCTGCCCTCCTGGGAAGGAGGCAGGACAGGATTCCAGGGAGAGTTGAGATTCCGCAAAGCCATCGGTAAAGCTGGGATTTCAGTTCAGATATACTGTGCTCTGGAGCTTATCTGAAGTATTTCCCATGTCCCTGTGTACTTGTGTTGGGTGGTTAACATGATGGTTACTCTTGTGTGTTCACTTTGATGTGGTGTGACTAGGTAGCTAGTTTAGGTCTGAGTGAACTAGAAGTCCCTGCACGCCACAGTGTAATGTTACCCTTTTATCTGTCAATCAAAATGCTCCCTTTCCCAGGATGCATCTGCTTTATCTGGGACTTGGCAAAGGGGAGGGGAGCACCCTAAAAATATGGATGTGAAGCTCCATGTATGTATGGAGCTATCATGCCTTCATGCACGTAGGAGCACCACCCCCTACGTCATAGAAGAGCTAGCCATGGGGGAGTGCTTGCAAGCGCGCGCGTTCTCTCTCTCTCTCTCTCTCTCTCTCTCTCTCTCTCTCTCTCTCTCTCTCTCTCTCCCTCCCCCACCCCCACTCCCGTCTTTGTCCTTGACTCTGTCCCTGTCCCGCTCTCTCACCTCCCCCTTTCTTCATTTGGGCAGTCCATGTGGGGCATCCCACACGTGTGTGTGTGTGTGTGTGTGTTCATTTTCTCACCTTTGCAGTGTATCTTGTTATAACTTTGTGCACCTTATACATGTCTCAACCTAGAATGCATGAGACAGGGACCTGGAAAGAAGAGAATATGCATGTGCACACAACAGCGTGACTGGGTGTTGGGGTGCCAGTGTGAAGCACTGTTTCTGGATGTGTCTGGGATGACGTTTCCTGGGGAGCTCAGTGTTTGAATTGATGCATTTAGTAAAGTAGATGCCTTCCCCAGTGTGGTTGGGCATCGTCCAATCTGCTGCAGCCTGAAGAAAAAATAACACAGGAAAGGAGTGATTGTTGGTTCTGCCTATAGCTTCAGCTGGGACATCGGTCTTGACTTACCCTTGTCTAGAAGTCACACCCAGCACGTGCTGTCCTAATGCTCAGACCCCAGATCCGCACTGAAGTGCACTACCAGCTCCCCTGGGGCTCCAGCTTGTAGAGAAGTGGGGCATCTCAGTACAAATCCGTCTGTCTGTCTGTCTAGCTCTCTATCTACCTCTATCTTTTTTTTAAAGAATTTTAAAAAATTTTATTTATTTGAAAGTCAGAGTTACACAGAGAAGGAGAGGCAGAGAGAGAGGAAGAGGGAGAGGTCTTCCATCTGCTCGTTCACTCTTCAATTGGCTGCAGTAGCCGGAGCTGCACCGATTTGAAGCCAGGAGATTCCTCCAGATCTCCCACGTGGGTGCAGGGGTCCTAGGACTTGGGTCATCTTCCACTGCTTTCCCAGGCCATAGCAGAGAGCTGGATCGGAAGTAGAGCAGCTGGGACTTGAACTGGTGCCCATATGGGATGCTGGCACCACAGGTGGCAGCTTCACCTGCTACGCCACAGCGCCGGCCCCTATCTCCCTCTGTCTATCATCTCTCTTTCTCTCCCTCCACCTCTATCATCTATCTATATCTGTCTGTCTGTCTGTCTCATCTCTCTATCTCTGTGCCTGCCCTGGTGGATTCCTTTCCCTTGCAGCACTCTAACGTAGTTGCTGCTCACGGAGAGCCAGGCGTCATGGCCTGCCAAAGCTTTCTCCTATGGTTGAGTGGCTTAGCTTGTTGGAATTTCTTTTTGTTGGTTTTTGCTTGTTTACTGCCAGCCCTTCTGAAATGAAGATTTCAATTGCACAAGCCTGTTTTTCTACTCCTGAACTATGTGTTAGGTTACTTTTTCTTGCTCGTAGTGTGTGAATGTTTATGAATGTGAGCTCCAAGGCTTGTGACCTGCTGCATTAGTCATGGTTCTCTAGAGACACAGAATTGAGTGAGTGTGAGTGAGTGTGTGTGTGTGTGTGCGCGCACGTGCACGTGTGTCCCCCTTCTCTCTCTCGCTATCGTTCTGCCTTACTTCCATGTTTGTTTCTGTCGCTCCCCCCGTCCTGATTATTTAAGAAGATTTATTTATTTATTTGAAAGGCAGAATTAGGGAGAGGGAGAGGGAGACGGAGAGGGAGAAAATCTTCCATCCACTGGTTCACTACCAAAATGGCTGCAATGGCCAGGTCTGGACCAGGCCAGAGTCAGGAGCCAGGAGATTCCTCCAGATCTCCCACATGGGTGCAGGGTCCCAAGCACTTGGGCTGTCTTCAGCTGCTTTCCCAGGCCCATTAGCAGGGAGCTGGGTCAGAAATGAAACAGATGGGACTCCAACTGGAGCCCATAGAGGTTACTGGTGTCGTAGGTGGTAGCTTAGCCCACTGAGCCACAATGCCGGCCTGTCTTGATTGATTCTAAGGAATTGGCTTATGTGATTGTGAAGGCCGACATGTTCAAAATCTGCTGAGACCCAGGGAGGAGCTGCAGGTCAAGTCCACAGGCAGATGGCTGGAGAGTTCCTTCATGCTCTGAGGGTCAGTCTCTTCCTATTGAGGCCATCTGCAGGTGCGGCTTACCCAAATCTTGTGGGGTGATCTGCTTGACTCAGAAAACTACTGATGTCAAATTAGTCTCACCTGAAAACAGCCTTACAGAAATGTCTGGAATGGTGTAGACCAAATATCTGGGTCCCATGGTGCAGGCCAGTTAACCACTGAGCTGCCGTTAGTGCTTAGTGTAGGCCTGTGGGGGAAATCCCCACCTGGATTCTCTGGCTCTGTAGAGGAGTCTCTCAGGGGCCTCAACAGTCATTCTTCTCCTGGCCTGCTGGTGTCACTCAGTGGAGCCTGGAGGGGGTGATCACCGGCATTGTGATGTGTAAAAGCACAGAACAGTGCAGGGTGGCCTGCATGGGCCTGGGCCCACCACGGCCATGGGGCCTTCCTGGGACTGTGGACGGCCTCGCTCTGGCATAGGGGGATCGTGATTGAACATTCTGCAGAGCAACCTGGGGAAGAGCCGAGGAACGAGGTGGCCTACTGAGTGATACCTTGGTTCTGATTCTAAGCTCAGGTTCACAAGAAGGGCCCAGGGCCTGCAGTACACAGGGTCGTGGGGGCCATGGCCAGGCCAGGGCAGCTCAGTGTGGTCAGCCATGCCCTCTGGCTAGCTTGGGGGCTCTGTTGTCCTTCATATGATCTGTTGGCTATAAGTAGGCTTACTTCTCTGTGTACCAATGATGAAATACTTCTTTGATGGCCCTTCTGCCTCAATGTTAGCCACATTATCTTTGCTTTTTGTTTTCTGAGTGTACTTTTCAAAGGGCATAATGTTTTTATCATAGAAAGGTTTTTTAAAAAAATTTTTCACTTATTTATTTGAGAGGTAGAGTTACTGACAGAGAGAGGGGGAGACAAAGAGAGAGAAAGGTCTTCCATCTGCTGGTTCACTCCCCAAATGGCCATAACAGCTTGAGCCGGACCATCTGAAGCCAGGAGCCAGCAGCTTCTTCCAGGTCTCTCAGACAGGTGCAGGGGACCCAAGGACTTGGGCCATCTTCTATGGCTTTCCTAGGCCATAGCAGAGAGCTGGATCGAAAGAGGAGAGGCCAGGACACGAAACGGTGCCCTAATGGGATGCCGGTGCCACAGCAGAGGCTTAGCCTATTGTACCACAACACTGGCCCCAGAAAGATTTTTTTTTTTACTATGACTTTTTGTGTGTTCTATAAAAAGAATTAAAATATGCAAAAAAATTGCATTTCTCTAGCAATTAAGCAAGTGAAAAGTGAAACAAGACACCATATTTTCCCATCATAGTTGCCAAGATTTATTTAATAAAAAATAAAATTTATTTTCTTAAAAATTATTTCCAGGGCACAGAAAGAAAGGGGATTGGGAGGCAGTGAGGGAGAGATATATATAGAGAGAACGAGGATGCTCCCATCTGCCTGTTCACTCCCCAAGTGCCTGCCACTGCCAGGGCTGCGCAAGGCTGAAGCCAGGATCCAGGGACTCAGTCTAGGTCTCCCATATGCATGGCAAGATCCTAGTGCTTGAGCAATTACCTACTATCAGCCAGCGTGTTAGCAGGAAGCTGGAATTGGGAGTGGAACTGGAACTTGAACCCAGACACTCCGATGTGGGATATGGGCATCATGACCCAACCGCTATGCCAAACCACTGCCTCTGCCAAGATCTGAAAGTCGAGCAGGGGAAAAGGTGGATCCTGGCTTAGCACGCTGGTGGAAGTGTGGGGGGTGGGCAGGCTTGTCCTCAGGGAGTCCTCAGTTCCAGGCACGCAGCAGGTTTCAGTCCGTGGGAAGAATGAGCCGGCGTAGAGGGCTGTGCACAGGGACTGTCCTCACAGCTGCCAGCTTGGCAGCCCTGGGGGAAAACAGTTTGACAGACTGTCGGGAGCTGGAAAATGTTGATCCCGCTTGATTGAGCACTGGCACGGCTGGGAACCTGCCCTGAGGACATACTCGGCTCTGGAAACCAAACCTCAGTGAGAGAAGCTACGCCCTGGGGCTGAGGCGGCAACCACAGGTGAACAGTGAGCAGCGGAATACTTTGTGGCTCAAGCCTGGCACCTTCATCTTTATGGTCTCAAACATGTCTTTCAATTTTTTTGTATTTATGTGAGAGGCAGACCAAGAGCTGCTGTCTGCCGGTTCGTTCTCAAAATGCCTGCAATGGCCAGGACTGGGCTGGGCTGAAGCCAGGAGCTAGGAGCTCACCCAGGTCTCCCAAGTGGGTGGCAGACATTCCACCCGTGAGCCGTACTGCTGCCTCCCAGGATCTGCATGGCAGGAAGCTGGAATCAGGAGCCGGAACTTGAAACTGAACCCAAGCACTTGCTGTGGGATGCCGTATCCCAACCAGCGGCTTAACCACTGGGCCGCGTGTGTGCCCCTGGGATTGTGAACATCGTAAAGTGATGTTTAAAGAGTACCCGGTAGTATGAAAATGAACTGAGGGTTAATATTAAGTGGTGAGTACAAGATAGAAAGTTCTGTGTTTACTTTGATTACATCCGTGTAAATGAAAGTGTACACAGCAACAGAAGAAAGAAGTGCAGGCGTCGGCTTCTCAGCTGGTGTATTCTGGGTAATGCGACTGTGGCCGGGTTTTCTTGCCCCCTCGTCTTTTTGGCATTGTCCAGGTGATAAAATATGTGTCATACTGTTCCGGTGACCAGCAGCAGTCCTTGGTATTTTTCCTGCCATCACAATGCCGTATTCTGAGGCCATCTCTGTATTGCCAATCGCTTTGGGATCACTTACTCCCTTCAAGGCAGTGGACTTTGGGGGCCCACTTGTGCTTGGGCAGGGAGACTTATCCTATGTCAGCCTAGTGTCCGTGGAGGTCACACCTGTCACTGGGAAGCAGGAAGGGTTGTCTTAGAAACAAGCAGAATAGCCTGGGCTTTGACTGACTGTTTTTGCCAGTTTCTGAAAGGGTACCCCTGGCCGCCTCTGGGTAGTTGCTAGTTCAGAGCCTCAGGGTGCCACAGGCCCCGCCATGTCTGCTGAAGACTCCACCCACGCTGGGCTCTGCTGCCAGGGCACAGGTGAAAGCAGCTGTCTTGGGCCCCCACAGTGCAGTCTGGGAGTCCCTTTGCAAGACCTACAGAATTAAATGAGAAAATTGGCAGAATTCTGTTACTCCTATATTTCCTGCTGAGTGCTCAATGGCCGAAAGCTGGTCCCAGGTGCAGGACAAGCCAGTCCGCCCCCAACCTAGGAATGGTGGTTACATTTTCAAGGGCTGCAGAGAAACACCTACAAAGAAGAGCATGCCACAAAGCCTGGAATATTTCCTGTTGGGCCCTTTGCAGAGAAGAGCCATCCGTGTAATGCCACGTGGTTGGTCGGAGGCAGGAGGGCCACTGTGATGATGGGGAGACTGGGGCTCGAATCCCGCAGCCTTGGTTCTGAGGACCGGCTCATCATCACCTGAGCTTCCTTTTCCTCCCTCCTTGCCTTTCCGGTTCCCTGTCTCCCGTTTCGTTCCTCAGTGGAGTAGGTAGGACTGAGGTACCCGAGGCTGTCTTCAGTGAGATGTAGGGTGACTTGGTTAGTGTTTTCTGGTTGCTCAGAGGCCGATGCACCAGCCTGGTGCTGCAAAGATCATGCGAGTTCTGTTGTACTTTGAGGATCAGATGTTACGAGTTTGGTTAATACTTGAGCTGACTCCCTCTGTTGGAAGGGACCCCGACTTGACCTGGTCTCACTCTGTCCTTTTACCCGCGAGGGACTGGCAGCCAGTGAAGCAAAGCAGCTCCAGGTCAGGTCATGGGGCTGCTGTCCCTTCTCGACCTGCAGCACGTGCACCTGCTCCCGCTTCAGCACTTCACATGCGTCACTCCCTCCCTGCCAGTCCCCCAGCCCTGCCCCTCCTCACTGCAGTGCCTAAGCTCCCGTCAGCTCTCAGGTCTCCCTTCCTCAAGGCAGCCTCCCATGGTTGTCCCGCAGCCCCATGAGTCCAGCTGTCACTCTACATGTTTTTGCGGGATTTCTGTCTGCATGCTTCAGGAAGGCAGGATGAACACAGTTTGTAAGCTCTTCTGCTCCCAGTGGTGAACACAGAGGGGCTTCCAGTTGATGCTGGGGAAGATTAGATGCCAGGGCTCTGAACCTGGTCTGCGTGCTCCCCGCTGCCAGTCCTCACCTTTTTCAGCCCCATCCTGGCCTGATGGGTTCCCAGGAGGGCACTGGTGGAGGCCCAGCGGATCTTGAGGTGAGTCCCGAGCCCTCGGCCCTTGGCGCTGTCACACAGCTGTGTTCTTTGCCCTTAGGCCCCTGGATGGGAACAGCTGCTTCTCCCAGATGCACGGCTGGGCTCCACTGCAAGTGCTGCACGGTGATGCCGACGTCCTCTTCCCGGTCAGCGGCGTGGGCTCCTACAGCCCAGCAGGTGGGTGTTTGCTGGTCATTGCTTTCCTGCAGTGAGAGCGCTGGCTGCCAGAACCAGCAGTGCCTGTCACCCGTCCCAGGTAGGAAGGGGACAGGAGGCCCGGGGCTCCAGCAGGAGGGGCTTGCTGAGCTGCACAGGTGAGCCAGGCTTGGCTTCTCAGAACCTGGTGTCCGGTGCTCTTGGCTGAGGGAGGGCAGGCAGAGCTGGCTCAGGGCCCCTAGGAAGCCCCTGCCTGGTTCTTCTCCCCTTGACGGTGGCTGTTTGAACTTGGCTGGGTAGAAGTCGACCACAAGTAGCAGCCGTCCTTTTGCTGTTGGGAGCTGTAAGCAGGTGGCTGAACCCCGGCCCGTAAGCCCCTGGTCTTGTGCAGACTGGGGCAGTGCTGGGGTCAGCGTCAGCCCGGGAAAGCTGCCTTTGGTCACTGGTGAGTGTTTCTGTGCCACTTCACTTGGCGGAGGGCACTGTGTGTAGTTTGTTACTGTTGCCTTTGTCTAGAGCAGGTCATGGGAGGGAGGGTGTGGATGGGTGTGCAGGGAAGTGCCCCTTCCTCTGTGCACAGAGGCACTGTCAGTGCCACCGAGGCCCTGGCCCCGCTGACTTAGGCACCTCCCTTTCCTAGGAAGTGGTCCCCCTTCTCCAGTAGGGCCCCGCAGCTGCACAGGAGACTGTTGAAACTGGAGCTGACCGTCAGGCTGTTCTGTCACTCAGTTTAGAGCAGAAGCCCCCACTCAACACAGCTCAGAGAGAGACGAGGAGGGACATAGTCGGGGTACCACCCAGTATTGGTTCTAGAATGTTCTGTATGAACGAGCATGAGTTCCCGCTCTGAGCATCTGCATTGCCGGCTGTCAGAGGAGGCCTCTGTGTCTGTCAGCATTGGCTGGCTCACCAGATGAGTTGTGGTTATCGCTGCCTCTCAGCATGTGGTGGTCACCCACGCTGGACTCAAGGTGTCTCCTCTGGCTCTGTGAGGTCATGCTAAGGAGGCAGTGCTGTGACGGCAGGCGTGTGGGCTCAGGAGCCAGGGTGAGGTGCTGCTGGCCTCCTGGCTTGTCCTGTACAGCCGCTGTGAGCTCTGCCCCTTCTGCCCTCTCCGCATGAACTTGGCTGAGGTGCCAGGGCCACGGCCTCAGCTACGCCAGCTTCTGGAGCAGCTGCAACTTCCTCCTGGGTCTCTGCTGAAGTCTCCAGGGGGAGGGGGAGCAGCCTGGTGGGCTTCACTGGTGTGTGCAGCTGGGATGCCAAGTCCTGTGTCTCCCCAGGGCACCCTTGCTCCACGAGCCCCCCGCCCCCATTCAGCATAGCCGCAGGCAGGGTGTCTGAGAAGGGGTGGGCTTGCAGAGTGCCGGGACGCCCAGTGTGTGTCCGCGGCCTCCAGCGCGTGATTCAGCTCCTGCTCACCCTGTCTTGTGCCCCGCCGAGGGGACCTTGCTGTTTGGTTTGTGAATGATTGCTGAGCCTGGAGGTGCGAGTGGCAGGCAGGCTGCTGTGTCTCACGTGGCTCCCTCGTGTCTGGCCGGGGCTCCTGCAGACCGTCAGAACTTTGGGGCCGTCGGGGGCTGCGCCTGGGGCCTTGCTGTCTGCCGTTCATGGTGTAATGAGGTGGGTGCCCGTGGAACCCAGCGTCCTCCTGCTCTGTGTGCTCCACAGCTATAGCTTGGGAGGGGGGAGGGGGAGGAAGGGAACCCTGAAAGGCACGAGCGTCCCGGGTCCGGCAGAGGCGGCCCAGTGGGGTAGGGACTTCCCTGGAGCTGCGTCTCCTGGGTTAGGGAGTGACTCAGAGGGGAGGCACAGCCCAGGGCCCTAGCACAGCCCCCAGTTGAGGAGCTTCAGGCTTGGGCACAGCACGTGTCTGCTGTGGTGTGGCTGTTGTCCTTAGAGGGGCTGAGTGTGTCGCAAGTGCCCAGCCGGTTTCTGAGGACTTCCCTAGGTCTGTTTGCAGCCTGAGTCTCAGACTTCCTTCTCCCCAGCAAGTGTCAGGTTCTTCCACTTCTCCACGACCTGACCTCAGGTCTGGGGTTGCAGCGCTGCGGGGATCTGATCGCTGACTCTGGAGTGTCGAGACCTGTGGTGGCTGGCGGGACAGTGTGCTGAGTCCAAGTGCACTCACACAGGGTTGATGGTTTTGTTCTTGTAATGATCCAGTGTTCGTGCTCTTTTTTTTTTTTTTTTAAGATTTTATTTATTTATTTGAGAAGTAGAGTCACAGAAAAGTCTTCCAACCACTAGTTCACTGCCCAGATGGCCACAATGACCAGAGCTGGTTGATCCAAAGCCAGGAACCAGGAGCTTTTTCTATGTCTCCCATGCAGGTGCAGCGGCCCAAGCACCTAGGCCATCTTCTACTGCTTTCCCAGGGTGCTTTAGCAGGGAGATGGATTGGAAGTAGAGCAGTCAGGACATGAAATGGTGGGCATGTGGGATGCAGACATCATAGGTGGCAGCTTTGTCCGCTACATCATGGCGCCAGCCCATCATTGTCAACTCTTGCCTAGGCCATTGCAAAGTAAATTTTTGTTAAAGATTCATTTGTTTGTTTGGAAGTTGGAGTTAAACACAGAGAAGGAGAGGCAGAGAGAGAGAGAGAGAGAGAGAGAGAGAGGAGAGAGAGAGATCTTCTATCCATCTGTTCACTTCCCAATTGGTCACAACAGCTGGAGCTGCGCCAATCCAAAGCCCAGAGCTTTTTCCAGGTCTCCCACATGGGTGCAGGGGCCCAAGGACTTGGGCCATCTTCTGCTTTCTCAGGCCATAGCAGAGAGCTGGATCAGAAGTGGAGCAGCCAGGACTTGACCCAGCACCCATATGGGATGCTGGCACTGCAGGCAGTGGCTTTACCTGCTAAGCCACAGTGCCAGCCCTGCAGAGTAGATTTTTAACCATACTGTGTCAGCTTCTACTCTTCTTTTGAAATATTTATTTGTTTGAAAGGCAGAGTGATAAAGAGGGCAGAGAGAGAGAGAGAAAGATCTTCCATCCCAAATGGTCACAACAGCCAGATCTGGGCCAGGCTGAAGCCAGGAGCCAGGGACTCCATCTAGGTCTCCCACATGGGAGATAGGGACTCAAGTACTTGGGCTTTCTTCCACTGCTTTTCGAGGAACATTAGGAGGGAACTGAATCAGACATGGAGCAGCTGAGGCTTGAACTGGTCTCCCACATGAGTGCAGGGGCCCAAGGACTTGGGCCATCTTCTACTGCTTTCCCAGGCCATAGCAGAGAGCTGGATCGAAAGAGGAGCAGCCAGGACTAGAACCAGCACCCATATGGGATGCCAGCGTTGCTGGTGGACGATTAACCTACTGCGCCACAAGGCCGGCCCCCACATCTGCCGTTGTTGACTGATGTCTGTCCTCTCTCCCTCCCTAGCTCCCTGCCTCCCTCGTTCCCTCCCTCCTTTCTTTATTAGACAGGCAGTCAGTCAGCCAGTCCTTCCTTTAGCCATCATTTCAACTGCACCTGGATTGAATTCCAGACTCCCAGAGTGGCCGGGCCCCGGGCCCCACCGACACTGCTGGCCTCACTTCCTCCCATTTCCTCTTCGCCTGCTGCGCAGCGGTGCCAGCTGCTTCCACTTCCTGAAACGGAGCCCCAGCCGGTCTCCGCCTGTTCCTCCGGCTCGCGCAGCCCCAGGGGCTTCCTGCTACTTGCAGCTCCAGTGTTGCCTTCTTGGAGAAGGCTTCTGGGCCCCTCCTGTGAGGGGTCAGTCCTGGGTCTCCCACAGCCATAGCGCTGGGTCCGTGTCGTTACCCGATCACCCTGTGCCCCTGCTGGTGTGGGAGGGCCACGAGGAGCACGGGACTGGGTCTGTGTCACTTCCAGTGTGGCCCTGGACCTGGCCAGTGCCTGGCCCACAGCTGTGCCTTGGTGAGCCCTTGCTGACGGGTGGTAGGATGGGTGCAGTGGGTGCCAGATGCAGGTGCTGAAGGGAGTGGACACGTGGCACTGGAAAAATGGTAGTGGGCTAGAAGGCCCGGAGTGGGCAGTGGTGCCGAGGCAGGGGTGCCAGGACGTGCAGAGGGGCTGGGTGAGCGCTCAGCAGTGTGGCCGGACCTGAAGTCTTTGCACTCTGCAGTCCTTGTATCTCTGTGACATGAACCAGTCACCGAAGTCCTTGGGTGTCCTGTCCTCGTGCAGAATGAGGGTAACTGTAGTCCCGGTGCCTGAGTGGCCTGCAGCACGGGACGAGCAGGTTGCCATTCCTACGTTGGGAGGGGCCTGCTGGGAAGTCAGCTGGGGCCGAGTCAGCAGCACACCGATGCCCAGTGGTTGGCTGCGTTGCTATGTTCCAGCCAGGGTGTCCATGTTGTGCTTTGGCGTCTCTGCCTTTGCTTCGGAAAGTGGAATCTGACAGCTGGAGATGAGTCGGGTCAGCAGGGATGACCCAGAAACCAGGATCCCTGCTCTGGAAGGCCCCTGGGGGCAGGGCAGTGCCTGTGTTGCACCTTTGGACCAGGGTGCCATGCGAGGGTGCATGGAAAGCTCCGGACGGCAGGTGGCCCTGTGGTGGTGAGGATGGTGGGTCACGCTGTCCTGAGCTTACATCCCTGGGGACGGAGGGTGTGAGTCGGGCAGGTCTGAGGTCAGGGTGGTCAGTGGGCTCAGCAGGGTGTCCCTGGGGAGCCTTCTCACAGGAAGGGTGGAGAGCTGGCTGTGGCGAAGCCTTGGCCAGATCTGCCCAGGGAGGCAGGGCCATGCGTGGCAGCAAGGTTAGGGAGAGGTGCATCACGCAGGTGTGCTGTGGCTGGGGGGGGGCAGGCGGGTGCTGAGGGAAGGTCTCTGTGGGTCCCCCGAGAGCAGGCCCAGGTGACCAGGAGGGTGAGAACCTGAAGCGGCCAGCGTCCGTCACGCAGCCGAGTTGAAGTATCACACCTAAGTACGTGGTTGGCGTTACTAAAGCGTATGGCAGACGTTACGTCATCTGTTGTAGCTGAGGCCACTGAGGGGCAGAGAGGCCGAGCAGGCTGCTCAGTCAAAGCTGGGCAGCAGGGAACCGGACCTAAGCAGCAGGGCAGAGCCCGCAGCCCTGAGCCAACCACGGTGGCGGGTAGCACGGAAGGTGGGGGCGTAGGCACTTTTAATTTCCCCTACACATTTCTTGAAAGAATTGAGTGAGTTGGAAAGCAGGCAGAAGAAAAAGTTGAGAAAATTTTTTTATCCCCTTAAGTTCCCTTAAGTTCAGCCGGTAAGAGCTGAGCAGTCTTGATGTGGCTCAGCCAGGCCCGAGGGCCGTGGCTCAGGGAAGCCGTGGGACGTGCTGCATCCATCCCTGACACAAGGCACCTCTGCTTCCCTTGGGAGATTTTTTTTCTTGAATGAGCAGGGGTTCTCTTGGGTAACACTGATCTTAATGTCATCATCCAGGCAGAGGCTACTTGAGTAGCGGCTAATGCGTGTATGACCATCACAAATGGGCCACTCAGCTGCAGACGTCAGCGGCTCGACCATGCTGCCCCCTAGTGTCCCCCTCAGGTCACTGCAAGCAGGAGCCTTTTTTTTTTTTTTTTCCTGCCTGCTGTTTGTTCTTCCCTCATTCTGAGGTCCTCCCTGAAAGCTCGTGGATTTTGTGTGTGATTCTAGATGACTCAGGGTCCAAAAGGTCACAGGTTCAATGAGAGCATGGGGCCTCCTGTCACTGACTGATACCCAGGGAGAGATGACGTCTGAGACACGAAACTAGCCGCAGATGGACACGCAGGGTGCGGGCGGTGCTGGGGTGGGATGAGACCCTGGAAAGTCAGCCGACCGCAGGTGAGGCAGCGTCTGCTGGTGCCCTCATCCCGTGGAGAACGTGACGTGGAAACAAAAGCCTGACCTCCCTTCTGTTTGTTCTCGTGCACAGATGCCCCCCTGGGAAGCCTGGAGAACGGGACGGGCCTGGAGGATCACGTCGTGCCGGAGCCTGGCCTTCGGTTCAGGTTAATGTCAAGGGGCCAGCGCTGACTCGGCGAGGGGAGCGTCCGCACCCGGCCCTCACGCCCGTCTTCCGAGTCCCACCTTCCACCCCACACTCTGAGGTGGCTGGGGGTCCTGGGTGCTCTGTGCCCGGGACACTTGTAATAAGGGACAGTGTTTGCCAAACCTCACTTGTATGCTACTTTGATTCCACACTTCTGGGCCCTGTCAGTTACCTCCTCTATCATTTTGTTAATTTCAATGTTGGTTAGTATTTGATAGTAATATTTAATAGTCCCAGCGTCGCATGATATTACAGCCGCTTAACTATTATATAATAGCTGTGATGCATAGTCAGAACTAATTCTAAATTCAATGTCTCCAGGGCCAGCCCACAGTCATTGAGCCAGGAGGGACACCAGGGTCTCTGTGTCACCACTGTGCTCTTGCTCTTCTGTTTCATTTTTCCTTCCCTGTCTTCGTGGTTTCAGTTTGTCACGTCTCCATGTGCAACCCTAGCTCCTGGGTGGGAGTTCCTGTCTACCCCGAGCCCTGCTCGTGTAGACAACCGTTCTGTTCTCTGAAAACGACCCTGCTGCCAGAGGCTGCTGCTGCTCAGGGCAACGTCAGGGAGGATTGGTGTCGCCAGACCCTGCCAAAGCTCTGAGTCTTTTTTTGGGCTGTTTATCTGAGAACGTTTGGAAATGGTGGCAGGGAATGAGAAAAAACCAGTGTCCACGCCAGCTCTGTCGGCCGTTGGCATCCCGGTGCTTTCCCCCTCTCTGGGTGTTTGCTAACCACACAATGGCTTCCTGTTTCACAAAAGAGGTGAAGCGCGCTTTGCTAATTCTGCAGATTCTTTGTAAATAGCTAAATGGGGTGAGGGTGGGGTGCTGCGGGGGACCCCCCAGACTCTGTTGGAGTGCCCGGGCCTGGCCTGGCCTGCCCTGCTTCCCAGCCAGCGCCCTGCTCGTGCACCTTCTGGGAGGCAG
Organism: Sylvilagus bachmani; assembly: GCA_015711505.1. Classification (NCBI taxonomy): domain Eukaryota; kingdom Metazoa; phylum Chordata; class Mammalia; order Lagomorpha; family Leporidae; genus Sylvilagus; species Sylvilagus bachmani. Next base: position 27,964,423 of record CM027397.1, on the reverse strand, counting down.
CACAGGATGACTCCAGTGCCTGGGTTCTGCCACCTGCCTGGGAGACTTGGCTCCCGGATTCCGTCTGGCCCCACGCTGGCTGCTGCAGGCGTTTTAATCAGCAGATGGAAGACCTCTCCGTCGGTCTCTCTGCCTTTTTAAAAAAATTATTTATTTATTTGAAAGGTAGAGTTACAGAGAGGCAGACAGAGAGGTCTTTCACTTGCTGGTTCACTTCTCAAATGGCTGCAATGGCCAGAGCTGCTCTGATCCGAAGCCAGGAGCCAGGAGCTTCTTCTGGGTCTCCTGTGTGGAGTAGAGGCTCAAGCACTTAGGTCATCTTCCACTGCTTTCCCAGGCCATAGCAGAGAGCTGGATTGGAAGTGGAGCAGCGGGGACTTGAACTGGTGCCCATATAAGATGCTGGCGCTGCAGGTGCTGGCTTTACCTGCTTCGCCACAGTGCTGGCCCCTCAAATAAAAATTTTTAAAACTAAAAAAAACCAAACCTATTCTTATATTTATAGAAGTTTTGCTATGAACTGTTGCTGTGAACACTGAACCATTACTGCCAGGGGAAGTACAGGCTTAGGCTCCCTTGAGACTCTCATCACATTTTTGTCACCTTGACACACATACATACACATATACACACACACATACACAGACACACATGCACACATACACATGTACACATACACATACATACACACATATTCACAGATACACACATGCACACATACACAATGCACCCATTCACACACATATATACACATATACATGCACACATACACACATATATACACATGCACACATACACATGTACACACACATATATACACATGTACACACACATATATACACATGTACACATACACATGTATACACACATATATACATGTACACATACACACATATATACACAGACATTACACAGATACATATACATACATACACAGACATACACACATACATATATACACATACATTACGCACAGATACATATACATAGATATACACACATACATACATACACACATATACACATATATACACACAAACACACAGACACACACGCATATTTACCAGGTCCTCCACTTTGACCTCACAGCCTCCGCACCATACCTCGTGGCTGAATGAGGCACAGCCTCCTTGTGCGGGGAGCACCGCACAGCCCTGGAGCACCGCGCCTGGGGCCATTGTGAAAAGTGAGATCCCCAGCAGAAGGCGTGGCAGTGTGGGAACCGTGGTACAGAGGGACTGGGAGAAAGACACTGGTTTACGGCTGGAGAGCTGAAACAGGGTCGGGCGTCGCCTTGTTGGGCCTCGGCTGGGCGCATGTGCGCCGGGTGACTTCCATTTGTCTCGGCCCCGCACACGCCCTCAGATGCCTGCAGAGGGGCGGCGGGAACTCATTCCCAGGGAAGGCATTTCAGGGAGCCAGCGACCTTGCAAGCGCGGAGGCCGCAAGCGCTGAGGGCTGGCTGCCTCCTGGGCCGCGTGCTGCCGGGCCCTGAGCGAGCTTCAGCCGCAGCCGCCTTGGAGCGGTCAGGTTGTGATGGAGCACCAGGCGAGTGGCTGGTCTAACTTCCTTCTGCCTGCTTTTTTTCAGCGTGGAAGCCGGCTCTCCAGGCCACGGAAGTCCACTGAGCAGCCTGCTACCCGCTGCCTCGGTGCCGGAGTCGATGACAGTCAGTAAGTACTTTCTGAGCCATCACCAGCAAGCCTGGGGCCACCGGGGCCTCTGCGACACAACAGTGCCCTGGTGCTGCCTCTCGTGTGACTGTGAACTTGGCAGGAAACGGATGCGTGTTTCCCAGGCTGTGGAGTAGAATCATTCCAGCACCGGTCCCTTTGTATCTCTGGAGGAATTATTCTTCTGAGTGGGGAAAAGTCTCTCAAAGATGACCAGATGTCGCTGTTCAAACTGTCTCCAACTTCACTGCCCAGAAAAAGACTTAGCTATGTAGCCATTAGGATGAGGGCTAAATGGCTTTGCATAACCGAGTATCAACCACTGGTGGCTGATCCAGACAGCCGTTCCTTCATTGCTGTGCAGAGCTAGGCAGGCGGGGACAGAGCAGGCCTCATCATTGTCAGAGAACACGGCTCCTTCTGTCTTGCCTCCTGAAACAAAATAGGTGTTTCAGCTCCAGCCGTCCATTCCCATTCCAAGTAGAGGAGCGAAGAAGAGACTCCTCCAGTTTCTCACGCGGAATTCTGAGGTCCTAAATTAGACGGTACAAAAGTCATTTTCTCACCGACCTCTGACTGAAGGAAAGTAGCAGCAAAGCATGGGGACCATAGTAGCATCAGCCAGAAGGTGACTGTGTCCTGGGTAGAAGTCACAGGCAGCTGGGACAGTTGTGCCGTGAGAAGGAGATCTCCGAGTGTGGTTTTCTGCCTGAAAATACGGTGGTTATTTACTGTGCTACCAAGGAAACCTGCGTGTTACTGGGTCCCTTTTCTTTTTCACACTGGGATGGCCCTGTTGCAGTTTCATTGGGGTCCTTTGTCATCTTGTGAGTTCTATGTAGTTTCTGAAAAAAAAAAAAAAATGTATAGCTTCCCCAGACTGCAGCATGGTACACATGAGTTGGAGATCCCCAGCTGCGAGGACCCTTCCTGGAGTCACCCACAATGTCCTTCGCACGCCTCTGGGCCCTGTGTTCCCCCATAGCCACAAAGGAGGCAGGGCACTGATTAAAAAAAATTGAGTTTTCCTTGCTAAGGAAGGCAGGCGGAAGCGTGGGCTGCAGCTAGCACCCCGGAGTCCTGAGGGGGAAGCAGGAAGCGAGTGGCCACGTGTGGCTGGTGAGGGGATGACCGGCGTCACCTTGTCTCGGGACCGTGAACTTGGAGTTCCGCCGAGCACTCACCGAGCGCGAGGCAAGCATGTAGTGGGTGAAGGCATGACTTAGCGTATTTTACATTTCGGTCACGTGTTCCCCACTCTGCTATTAGCCTGTCAGATTGTTTTTAAGGGTGCCCTAGAAAGCCTTTATTTGAAAAGGAGACTCTGTCATTTCTGCCAGTGAAGAGCCACTGTCGACTCTGAGTCCATAGTTGTCACTGTCAACACAGGCTGTGAGGGCGGGGTTCGTCTGTCCAGCCTGAGACCACTGCCGGCGTCACCCCTCTGCGTGGCTTCGCTCCTGTGCCCAGGCTGGAGCACCTGCCAGCGTGGGTCCGGGCCTCCAGACCACTGGGTGGCCACTGGGGGACCAGAAGCAGCAGGACAGGGCCAGCCCCTTGAGTGCTTCTCAAGAAAAGGGAATTTGCTAGAAAAAGTAGGGATTGAAGCCGATCGCCGTCTTAGGTCTTGGCCCCACTGAGGCCTGCTGTCAGTGCCGCGTCTTCCCTGCGCCTTGTGCTCCGGCTCCAGGAAGTGACACTGTGACGTGGACGGAGGACGCTTTGGTGCTAAGCTGGAGATGTTCTCAGGGACACCATTTTTTGGCCTGATATACATTTTTTTAAAAAAGATTTGAGAGGCAGAGTGGCAGGGAGAGTCAGATCTTTCATCCACTGACTTAGTCTCCAAATGCTGGCAACAGCCAGGGCCAGGCCAGAGCCAGGAGCCTGGAACCCAGCCTGGTTTCCCATGTGAGTTGCAGAGACTCAAGTACTTGGGCCATCGCCTGCTGCTTCCCAGACTCCTTAGCAGGAAGCTGGATCAGAAGCGGAGAAGCCAGGGCTTGAGCCAGGCACTGCTGATATGGGATGTGGTTAGCCCAGGAGCTGCTGTGACAAAGCACCTGTTCTGTGCATTTTCTTCTTCTTTTTTTTTTTTTTAAAGCTTTATTTATTTATTTGAAAGTCAGAGTTACACAGAGAGAGGAGGAGAGGCAGAGAGAGAGAGAGAGGTCTTCCATCAGATGGTCACTCTCCAATTGGCCGCAATGGCCGGAGCTATGCCGATCTGAAGCCAGGAGCCAGGAGCCAGGAGCTTCTCCTGGGTCTCCCAAGTGGGTGCAGGGGCCCAAGGACTTGGGCCATGTTCCAAGGCCATGGCAGGAAAGCTGAGCTGGATCAGAAGTGGAGCAGCCGGGTCTTGAACTGGCGCCCATATGAGATGCCGGTGCTTCAGGCCAGGGCGTTAACCCACTGCACTACAGCACCAGCCCCTGTCGTGTTGTGTGCATTTTCAAAATGGCAGGGGCCCTGAGATGTGTCCTCGGGTCTCATCTCTGCACCGGTGTGGGCCTGTACTCCATGCTCTGCAGACTGAGGTCCCAGCATCTCAGCGAAGCCTGGTTTGCTCCACCTCTCCCTCGGCTGCCTCTGTCACTGGCCCAGCCCATGTGTTTTCACAATGTCACCCTGAACTCACTGGAGTTATGGGCGTGGCAGCCGCAGCGTGGTTTTCTGGGTTTTATGCATACAGTTTCCTAGAAATCACTTCATGGTTTGGTGTCTTGGGCAGGGAGTGACGTTTCCTGAGTTGATGACTTGAGTCTCTGTAGGACGATTCCTGTGTTAGGCCTCCTTGCTTGGTGGTCAGGCCGCCTGGGGTGATGCCTGTGTGGAGTGGCTGGGAGAGTTGGAGGCCCTCGGCCTGCACTGTGGGCCACCCTGCGTGTCCAGCACCGAGGCTCAGCTTTTTTTAAAAAAAATTTTAAAATTTTTTATTTTTTTAATTTTTGACGGGCAGAGTTAGACAATGAGAGAGAGACAGAGAGAAAGGTCTTCCTTTTCCGTTGGTTCACCCTCCAAATGACCGCTACGGCTGGCGCACTGCGTTGATCCGAAGCCAGGAGCCAGGTGCTTCTCCTGGTCTCCCATGCAGGTGCAGGGCCCAAGTACTTGGGCCATCCTCCACTGCACTCCCGGGCCACAGCAGAGAGCTGGACTGGAAGAGGAGCAACCAGGACAGAATCCGGCGTCCCAAATGAGACTAGAACCCGGGGTGCCGGCACCGCAGGCAGAGGATTAGCCTAGTGAGCTGCGGCGCTGGCCGAGGCTCAGCTTTCTAGAAAGTTCCCTCCACCCCATCTGTCCTTTGTGGGTCATCTGTGGGAGAGAGGGGAAGAGCAGGTCGCTGCGTCCTGGCTGTGTCAGCTGTGGGGTGGGGAGGCGGGGGGGCTTCCCTGGCAGAAAGGTCTGTCTTCACAGTTCCGGAGGCTGGGAGGCCAAGATCAAGGTTGGCCGAGGTGGTCTGTGGCGCGGCCTCTCCTGGGCTTGCTCACGGCCATCCCGTCTGAGTCCGCACTCCGCCTGGCAGGCGCAGCCCTTGTGTCCCTCTTCTTCTTCCGAGGACGACCAGCTCCGCGCTTGGGGCCCCAGTCAGCGTTAATTACGTCTCAGATTGCCTCCTCAAACGCAGTCGCACTGCGTGTTAGGGCTCTGGCTCAGCTGTCATGGCTGTAACGAGTATTGATGCGAGGTGACTTGTCAAGAAAGAGGTTCTCTTGGCTCTCAGTTGCGGGGCTCGGAGGGCTGCCCAGGGTGGGGAGAAGCGGGAGAGGGGAGCAGATGTGTGGGGAAGGCGCGGGGGTGGGAGAGCCCGAGGGGACGTGCTGTGCTCTCCCTGGAACGGCTGGCCTTCGTGCTCGCTGGGGCAGGCCTGTGAGTGCCCGCTGGCTTCTAGGAGAGCCAGCTCAGTCCCCTGCCGAGAGCTTTCCTCGCTCTGGGAGACCCTAACACCTGCCCCCGAACGATAGGGGCCGGGCCATGGTCAAGCTGTGGCGGCTGCAGCGCGTGATCCGGGGGAGACAGACTTCGGTCTCTAACGTGCTGCCTGCCAGGGGCCGCGTCCCAGGGCGGTTCAAGTCTAGGTGAGGGATCTTGACCCAGCAGGTGAAGAGTGCAGAGTCTGAGCTCCCGGAGATGTGAAGAGCCTGTAGGTGAATCACTCAGGCTCACACGTCTCCTGCCAGGTGGCTTCGGCCTCACGTAACGTCCAGGTGCGGCTGGCTGGCTCTGCCTTGGTGTGCTCTGGCGAGGTTCTGAGGTTCTGGTACTCGGGGACGATCCATGAGCGCCCTCTGCCCAACAGCCCTCCCTGTTGGTGTCTGTGCAGTTGCTAGGGTTACGCATCCTTGGTGGTCACCCCTCAGAGAAGAGGGTTTGTCACTGCTGACACCCACCTTACTGCTGTCTCTTGCTACAAAAGCGTCTTAGGAAAAAGTTATGGAGCAAGGCAGTACAGTTTTGAGTGCCCCGAGTCAGCCCCAGTCCTCCCTCAGAGAGGCTTTGCGTTGACAGATGGGTTTGCAGTTCTCATTGGTAGGGCTGCAGAGCCGGATCTGATGTCTCCTGTGGCCCTCATGGCCAGGAGGGCACGCGCTGGTGCTAGGCGGCCCTAGCTGGGCAGTGCCAGCTGTCTGTCTCCTTGGCGTGCAGTGGCTGTGGAGTGTGTGTTTCACAATTCCAGCCACTAGAGGGCAGCTGTTACTTGCTTGTGTTCTGCTCTGTAACATTGTGTCCTGGCTGTCCCTTCTCTCCTTCTCCCTGGTCGCCCAGCTGAACAGCTGTGTGATACTCTACCACGTGACTTGGGGCAGCTCCAGCTGTCCAGCCAGTATTTTTGTTGCTTGAGTTTTCCTTAAGAGTTTCTTCATTCGTGGTAAGGAAAAAATGCACACTGCTAGGTGCTGTTAGTGGTGAGCTCGATCCGACCTGGTCAGTGTCGTATCTTCTCTGCTTCATTGCCCCGGGGATAAATGGCTCCCGGGGAGACAGCGGGTCAAGGCTGTGGGGTGTTCATGGGTTTGCCAGAGCTGTTCCGTGTTGGGGTGTTGTCAATTCCTTTGCACGTCACCACCGTGCGTTGCTCTTGGTTCAGGCTAGAACGTCGCCGTGAGCAGCAGCTCCCTTCATGCTGAGTTTTCTCCATGTGAGCTGCTGGTTTGTACCCTGAGTTTTGGGCCTCTGGTGCGCTCCTGCCCGTGTTCTGGTTGATGTGCGAAGGAACAGGAGGCTAGGCGGGACCGACCCTGTCGCCATCGCCGTCTGCGCCTGCGGCGGAGGTGGAGAGCATTGTGAGGTTGGCACTTGGACTCGCCTGTCTGGCCTTGTGCTTTCCTGCGCACCAGAGCTGAAACAGTCGTGTGTGTCCTGCCGCTGAGAGCCCCTGGTGCGAGTTCCCCACGCGGCCTGGGGTCCGTGTTTCTGGGTCTTGCGCAGTCGGCTCTGACCACTGGCTCCAGATTGTTCAGCAAATCCCAGTTGAGCACCTACTGTGTGCTGGGTACTGTCAGTAATGAGGCTGGGGATGAACCCAGACTTTCTGATTATAGATTGTGCCTGCCTTCCCTCGGCCAGTTCTTCCTCCTCTTCCTCTTCCTTCTTCCTCTTCCTTCTTCCTCTTCCTCTTCCTCTTCCTTCTTTATTTTTCTTCTTCCTTTTTTTTTTTTGACAGGCAGAGTTAGAGACAGACAGACAGACAGACAGAAAGGTCTTCCTTCAGTTGGTTCACTCCCCAAATGGCTGCTACGGCCGGAAGCCAGGAGCCAGGTGCTTCCTCCTGGTCTCCCACGTGGGTGCAGGGCCCAAGCACTTGTGACTGAGGCTCCAAAGCAGCTTTCCACCCTTCTCCTCCTCCTCACGGATGTGACTGGGGCCCAGCAGGATTTACCTTTTATCAGCTGACCCAGCAGTCTGTTACCTGGTGCCTCTGCCACTGCCCTGAGATGTGCTCTCAAGGAGGCGCTATGGCCAGGGTGCTTCTGTGAGCACCCTGTGCTGCCAGGGGTGGCCCCTTGGGTGCTGTGCACGCTGCTGGTCCTGACAGGCCGTGTGCCTGGGAAGACTGGTGCCACCCCAGCAGGTTGTGAGGGGACGCCCTGGGCCGCAGGGCACGCACCTGGGCTCTTGCGTGCATCCCATGGTGTCACTGAGACAGGAGGAGCAGAGCGTGCCATGTTGGCCGATGAGGTGCCCGTGGAAGGGCTGGGAGCTGGCCCTGCAGGTCAGCGCAGGGCTGTGTTGGGGGGTTCATGTGTCACCAGGGCAACCCACATTGTCCCCTCTGAGCTCTGTGAGGCTGTGGGTGCTGCCTTGTGTGTTTGATGGCAATTCTCAGGCTTGTCTGCATCCACCCAGAATCCCTCATTGATGCTGGGCGACCGGGCCCGGTGCTTAAGGAAGTCGCCCTTGGCCGCGGGGCGTGGAAGCCCTGTGCAGAAGCGTGGTGTTTCCAAGTTTTAGGGGCGCGTTTCCTGATGAAGGAGAGAAAGCGTTTTCTTCCTGGTGCCTCTCTGGCTTGCTTTCCCACGCTGTTGGCTAGATCCTTTTTCCATCGCAGCCCTGTGCCCAGGGCTTTTGGAGTCCTGGACGCTGTGCTGATGCAGTGTGACAGATGTGGCTCAGTTCGCTGGGTGAGAAGCCAGCGTCTTGCCCCTGGAAGCTGTGAGGCCAGTGGGAAAGGCAGCCGGAGCGGAGTGAACGGACAGGCGGACTCTGGCTGGCGGGCTGCAGCAGGGCTTGCGTTAAAGCTGGCTTGTCGGGAAGGTTGGCAGTGCTCACGGAACCAGGCGGCTTGGCCCGTCCTGGAGCAGTGGGTGGTAGCGGAGGTGAGAGAGAGAGCTATGTGGGAGTGAGGCGGAGTGGTGGTCAGTCTGTTCCACGTGCAGAGGAAGCTGCTGGGGGCTGTTAAGAGGAAGAGCCCCTGGGAAAGTGTGCCTGTGACCTACAGCGCTGCTGGTGGGAGCTCCCTCGCCTCCCTCCTTTCTCCCCCACGGCTCCCGCGGGCCTTGCAGGTGGGGCGCCCTGGGGTCACCTAGGCGGCCACCCTGTCTCCAGCTGCTGCCAGTCCCCAGTCACTGCTCTGATACCCATGATCCAAGAGGTGTGCCACGTGCTCCCAGAGAGAGGTTACTCGGGCAGGGTTCTGGGGCCCGAGCCAGTGTCCAGACTTGCAGCCCAACCTCCTGCTCCTCCTAGCGAGCTTCCTCTTTTGTCATCTTAAACCCTCTGTGAGTCTCGTGTGCTCACACTGAGGACACCTGGGTCAGATGCACTATCACACAAGACACTAAGTATGGAGCCAGGCACTGTTTGGGATGGAGCCTGGTCAGCTACCCAGAAACCTCCGTGGTGGCGCTGCTTCACGGTCAGGCTACGGCCCAGAAAGCCAGCGCCAGGCTGAGGGCTCGGGAAGGGGTGGCACTGTATGAATGTTCAGTGTCATTTCCCTTGGTCTTTTTTTTTTTTTTTAATAGATTTTGTTTACTTGAAAGAGTTATAGAGAGGCAGAAACAGAGAGGTCTTCCATCCGCTGGTTCACTCCCCAGATTGCCACAATGGCCGGAGCTATGCGGATCTGAAGCCAGGAACTAGGAGCTTCCTCCAGGTCTCCCATGTGGGTGCAGGGGCCCAAGGACTTGGGCCATCTTCCACTGCTTTCCCAGGCCAGCAGAAAGCTGGATTGGAAGTGGAGCAGCCGGGTCTTGAACTGGCGCCCATATGGGATGCCAACACTGCAGGCGGCAGCTTTACCCACTATACCACAGCACGGCCCCTCCCTTGGTCTTTAGGTGGCTGGTGGTGGCATCACTGCAGGGAGGGGGGATCTTCCACAACTCACTTCTGCACATCTTTGGGGGTCAGTCTTTGGGGCCTCTGTGGCTCCCTGAGGCTTCATGCTCTCTCTGTGTGCCTTCGTCCTGGGGTTCTGGCTGGGAATTCTAGAACACTGCCTGCTCTCCCATCCCCATCTTGGTGTTTTCCTGGTGGCTGCTGGTGCCACCCGGCAGATACCACATCCATCCAGAGTAATGCATCCCGGCTTCTAGGGTAATCCAGGTTTGCTTCCAAGGGATGGTTGGAAGGGGTAAGAACACTGGTTTTCCCTCATTGACTGTGCCCGCTCACTGCGGAATTGAATCCCAGTGCTGGTTGAAGAGACTGTGCCAGAGGTCACGCTCCTCAGGTGTGGTGGGGCAGGGGTTCCTGTCACTCCCTCCTGACTGTTTCTGAAAACCGCCAAACTGCTGGAACACTCACCTGCCAAGGAACGCACCCCCAGCTGTTGTTCCTTGCACAGATGCTGTTCCTCGCTGTCGCCTGCATGTTTGTGGCCTCTCAATTCGTGACGTCCTAGCCCTTTGCCTGGTGGTGGTGTCGGGAGGTGGCACTCGTGGGAGGTGACTATGTGGCCAGGGGAAAGCCCTTGCCAAAGGGCTTCATGGCTTGTGAAGGGCCCCAGGCAGCTGGGCACAGCGAGGAGGTGCCACCCATGAACCACTTCTGCCAGCACCGTGACCTTGGCCTTGCAGCCTCTGCAGCTGGGGGAGGTCAGCGTGTGCCGTTTAGGAGAGCCCGGCTCGTAAACAGCAGCTGGGACGGACCACAGTGCTCCTCCCAAGGCTTCCTTCCCCCTTGTCCTTGTCACAGACTCCACTTTGCGTTTTCACTGCTGCTGATGCTAGGTTTCAAGGCCTTTCCTGACCCCACTGAAGTCTGTTGTGTGTTTCTTTTTAATTAAAATAAAAAAAAGATTTATTTATTAATTTGGAAGAGGTACAGAGAGAGACAGAGCAAGATCTTCCACCCACTGGTTCATGCCACAGTGGCTGGAGCTGGGTCATTCCTAAGCCAGGAGTTTTTTTCTAGGTCTCCCACGTGGGTACAAGGACCCAAGGATGTGGGCCATCCTCTGCTGCTTTGCCAGGTACGTTAGCAGGGAGCGGGATTGGAAGTGGAGCAGCTGGGACTTGAACCAGCACCTCTGTGGGATGCTGGCGACCTGCGTCGCCATAGTGTGGCCCCTGTTGCTTGTTTCTGTATCTCCTGCGGGAGTGTGGTCTCTTTGCCTACCAGTGTCTGACCTGCTAGTTCTCTGGTCCCAGAGCCCCCAGTCCTGCCCGTGCAATGCTGGTTCCAGAAACCCCTTGGGGAGGGAGAGACTAGTGCTGTAGTGCTATGAAGCGTTTAACAAATCTTCTGTTGGGATGACGTGAACCTGAGCGCTGAGGGCGGGCTTGTGTCTGTTTTGACCTCTCTTTATCCCTGGCTTGGTGTGCAGTAAAAGCCTGTCAAACAGTGAGTGGATTTTCAACACCCTGCCCGCCTTCCCTGTGTCAAGGGGGGAGCTGGTTGTGGAAGGACCACTGGCTTGGGAATTGGGGTGGGGGGTGGGTTCATTTTGACCCTGGCTCTGATAACAGTGGGTCTCTCGACAGCTCTGTGGCTCGGTTTCCCACACTGAAGGAGGGCAGGAGCCGCTCTAGGATTCCTGTGGTTCCAACTCTCTGTTCTGCGTGGTTGTGCACGCCGACTCTGACCCTGGCCTGGAGCTCCTTTCGCCCTGGGCCAGCCGTTGGCCAGTGTGGGCGGTGTGTTGGAAGGAGGCAGGGGGTGTTCATGTGAGCGCCCAGACTCCTGTGGGCTGTCTGGGAATGGTGCTGTCTTCAGGGTTGGGGGGGAGGCGGCACCCTGCTTTAGGTGAAAGGCCAGAGCCACTTGAGGTTGTAATCCCGAGTGTCCAGCTGCCCGTCCACTGTCGGAGCTGCTGCAAGGTTAGGTTGTGTCCCTTCTCCAGCCCCGGCTTTGGCGGCGTCCTTGTGTCGGTGCTGACGGAGGAGTTGGGTTGAGAGGAAGCACGTTGGGGTGGGAAGAACCCCAGGCCCGGGTGGACCGTGCGGCGGCTGTTCTGGATCTGCGGGGGCTTGGGTGAAGGGCTGGGCTCCTCTGAGCACAGCCTGCCCGTCCCCACGCTGGGGGGCTGCTGTCAGTCGGCAGGGTTCTGACCAGGGGTCTGCAGTGTGGAGCGCGGAGCTCAGGATCTGTTTGCTGCGTCTGAGAAGCAGGTGCAGGCCCACGATGGTTCTAGCCTTCAGAAGCCTCTTGCTGCGCGTGTGTGGTGGGGTCTGGGCATGTATGTGCTTTAGTGGGGGAGGAAGTCCCTTCCTGTGCCTTCCTCACCTTCCGTCCAAGAGCTCAGACCTTAGGACAGAGCAGCAGACACTGTAGGTGTGGCAGTGGGTAGCTGGCCTGGCCTGGCTGCACCAGCAACTGTGGTAGTGGTTGATCCCTTAGGATTTGGGATGGCTGTTGGCACCGTGACGGTAAGATGGCTGCTGCCACCAGGTTGGCTGTGGTCATGTGACGTCCCTGCACCATCTGATAGGGTTGTGAGGATTCAATGGATAAATACATGGAAACTACTCTCGAGAGGCTCTGTGTGAATTACACCTTGAGAGGGGCACTGGGGCCATCCAGAGGAGTCCCTGGGGGACCTGTGGTGTGGGCCCCAGAGGCAGAGCCCCGGGGGGACTTGTGGCGCAGGCCCAGAGGCAGAGTCCCGGGGGGCCCCTGTGGTGCGGGTCCCTGGGGTGGGGGGATCTGTGATGGGGGCCCCAGAGGCGGAGTCCCGGGGGAGGGGGGACCTATAGTGCGGGCCCCAGAGGCAGAGTCCCTGGGGCCGGGGGACCTATAGTGCGGGCCCCAGAGGCGGAGACCCTGGGGCGGGGGGACCTGTGGTGCGGGCCCCAGAGGCAGAGTCCCTGGGGCGGGGGGACCTGTGGTGCAGGCCCCAGAGGCAGAGTGGAGTGGGCCCCAGAGGCAGAGTGGAGTGGGCCCCTGAGGCGGAGTGGAGTGGGCCCCAGAGGCAGAGTCCCGGGGGGGGGGGGCTGTGGTGCGGGCCCCAGAGGCAGAGTGGAGTGGGCCCCAGAGGCGGAGTGGAGCGGGCCCCAGAGGCGGCTCCCCGGCTTGTTGGCTTCCGCATGGACGCGTCGGCTTTCCTGTTGTGCTGAGGCCGTCTCTGCCACCGAGGCCTCTCAAGTCCCCTTGCTCTTCTCTAGCTAAGAGGACGTTGATTATATGCTTGCCCTTCGGTGGACTCCCGATGGTAATTAAGTGGTTCTTCCCTAGAGGTGGTTTCCGCCTCCCGGGGACATGGGCAATGGCTGGGGCGAGGGTGCCGCTGGCATCCAGGGAGCCGAGGCCAGGGATGCAGCCCTACTGCCTGAGGGGCACAGGGCAGGCCTCACATTGGTCCAAACCGATGGTGGTGATGAGGCTGGGGAGCCCAGAGATAGGAGGAGGCATGGGTCTGCTTTCCCAGAATGCTTTGTTTTACACCTTTGATTTTTGGACCAGGGGCCTCCTGCCGGTCTCAGGAAACAAAACTCAGGAGAAAAATGAACCAAACTGAACTCTTAGATCCCAGGAAGCGTTTTTTGTATTTCTTTTCTCGTGTGCGTTTTTGGGAGTTGTTCAGTTCCCTCAGCCCTGCAGTGAAGATGAGAAATACCTGCGCAATGTGCTGGAATAACTCACTGTAGCCTGAGAGAGTGGCCACAGCACGTTCACACTGGGTGTATGACGCTTGCTGGTGTGGTGTGCTGTTTCATTGTAGTTTTAGCTGATTGGAAATTCATGCAATTGATATTTATTGGTATTTGCTTGAGCCTTGTCTTCATTTCCTTCCCTTTTAAAGAAACACACACACACACACACACACACACACACATTTAAAAGGTAGAGAGAGTGCGCTCTTCCATGTGTTGGTACACGCACCAAATGCTTATGCAGCTGATAAAAACACACACACACACACCCATTTGGAAGGTAGAGAGAGAGAGAGAGAGCGAGAGAGAGAGCTCTTGCATGTGCTGGCACACTCCCCAACAACACAGCTGGAACTTGGTTGGGGTCTCCTTTGGGTGGGAGTACTCGAGCCATCGCCTGCCACTCGCAGGGTGCGTCTGGAATTGGGAGTGGGGCTGGGACTCAGACCCAGGCATCCCAATACGGATGTGTACCCAAGCCATGGCTTACACGCTGCACAAAATGCCCACGTGTTTCACTCTTGAATTAATTTCTTTGTTGAAACACAGGAGGATTTGGGAGCTGGAAGTTGTCAGAGTGGCTCAGCCTTTGATCCCTGATGGTTGCGGCAGAGGGGCTGAAGAGCCACCAGGGGGCGCTCTGGCCTTTCCTCTGCTGCGGTGGCTCCTTGCTGTCGTGATTTGTCATGTCCAGAGCTGGTGTCCTAGTTAGGTGGTGCCGTGGGGTGGCGGGCGTGACAGGAGCAGTGCTCTTTGCCAGTTGGAAGTCCTCAGGCAGCCACAGAACGTCCTCTTCTCCGTGGCGTGGCTACAGCTGCATCTCCTCGGTGGCTTCTGGAGGGAGGGCCTACTGTGGCAGCCACTGTACGGCAAAGCAGGAAACATTCCTCCCATTTCCTTGATTTCCGTGAGATACAGTCGACCAGCTGTGAGTGTTCACTCAGCCTGTGAACCCTCACGTGGCCGCCGCCTGCCTTCGCTAGGAGGGGTGTGGTACGTAGCAGAGAGGCATCACCAGCTCGGTTATTTTGCTCGGATATGTCATCACGGTCGGTCTTGAGCCAGGGCCCAGAGGGCAAGGCAGACATCCCTGAGCCGTGGGCCGGCGTGTTGAGCAGGTCCTGGGCTTCTCTTGGCTGTTGCTGGGAGGGATTCTCAGGACCAGCGAGCCAGGGGTCTTGCAGCCTGCCGTGCGGTCCTGAAGGTTCGGGAGAGGAAGCCAGCGCAGTGAGGACCTGGGGGAGATGGGGCGCAGTGCTGGGCTGCGGGTTTGATGGTGCCTTCCTGAGACAAGCTGAGGAGGCAGCCGCCGTGCCCTCAGTTGCCCTCTGGGTCTCGTCTTGACCGCAAGGACTGCATCTTGGTCCTGCAGCCAACATGGATCCACAGCTCGTGGGGCAAGTGTGCTATAGGGGAAGCCGCCCGCTGGGTCTGTGCTGGACCGGCAGTGCGCGTCAGCCGCCCGCTGGGTCTGTGCTGGACCGGCAGTGCGCGTCAGCCGCCCGCTGGGTCTGTGCTGGACCGGCAGTGCGCGTCTCAGTCATCGGAGGCTCCAGATGCAGTCAAGCATCTGGATACTTCCTTATCACTGGTTGATTCCTTCCCTAAATGTTTGGCTAGCACGTGTCGGGCAGCGTTGACGGTGCCGGAGAGCCGAGGGTGGAGGTCCAGCTCTGCCTTGTGCAACCTCGGGGCCCCAGTGTCCCTGTCAATTCAGCGTGGGGGCTGAATGAGTTAATGCGTAGGAAATGCGCATGACCTCGCACTGAACTCTCAGTCCACGTGAGCTCTTACTATACGAACCCACACAGGGTTCAGACTCCATGGGAAGTTTTGGCAGTTCTGGGATCCAGCAATGAAGTGCATTGGCCGGGGACGAAAGGAAAGCCGTTGGGCCGAGCGGGAGTGACTCTTTGTCTGTCACTGGTGTCTGTCACTGGCGCGTCCTCCACCACCACGTTGCTCAGCTTCTCCACCCCCCAGCTTTCCCTGGCCCGTGGTCAGCAGTCGGGGCGGCCGTGAACCCCTGAGGCCTCAGTGTCGACGCCGAGCTCCGGGTTTGCCCTCTGAGCCAAGCCCGGCCTGCTTTCCTGGTTTCCGTGGAGGTCTGTCGAGTTCCCGTGCCTCCTGCTCCACACCCCCAGGGAAGGGCCTCCCTCAGATCCCCGGGATCCGCTTGCTCTTGCCATTCTCGGGACTGTCTCGGCTGGGTCTGCAGCAGCAGCTTACATAACCTTTCCGTGCAGTTCAGGGCCGATCCACAACGGGTGCCTTGCTCGGGGCGGGAGGCCCAGGGCAGCCGTGTTTGAAATGTCAGCTTTATTTGACAGGTGCCCCAGAAAAGTGGGGCGGCCGAGGTGGAGAAGTTGCATTTGTGTGGTTTCAGTCTGGTGCTGGGGGTGGCCTGGATATGGGTGAAACCGGGTGGGACTCCCCGTGCTGTTTGTTTAAAGGGGAGGGAGCAGCAGGGCCTGGAGATGGCCCCCCAGGCTCCTGCAGCCCCACACAGGCGCACACACCTGGCTCTGCCCATTGCACTCCCCGACCCTCTGTCTACTTCCTGGAGGAGACGAGCACACCCAGTAGGGGGCCACGCTCCTGTGGCCCAGCCATTCTAGCTCTTCGACCCCCCCCACCCCCCATTTTACGCAGGGACATTAAACATGAATATTTAAATTTCCCTCCTGTATAGCAACACATTTACAGGGACAGAGATCGAAAGGTACAAACGAACGGATGCAGTGAGAGATGCCCTCTGCCGCCGTGTCAGCCGCCTGGCTTCCCCCGGGGACCGCAGCTTTTGGAGTTCAGCCCTGGGAAGAGTGGAGCTGCCAACTGCACAGGGTTGTAGTTCTCACTGCACTGTGCTGCTGCCAGGTCACTGTGCACACCAGTGGCCCCATGTGCTCATGCTTTGGTCTATCCTCGCCCTCTGCTGGCGATAGCTCTGTCGCCCCCTTCTCGCCTGGGTAGTGCGACTCAATGTGGGGACTCCTCTCCCAGATACACAGGCCAGAATTTGAAACCTGTGGGCGGCAGGCTTGTCTGAGGAAGTGGAGACTCCCCCCACCTCCTGGAGGGAGGGAGGAAGAGAGGGAGGGAGGGGTAGTGGGCTGGTCGGCTGGTTCACTCCTCAGATGATTACAATGACTGGGCCTAGGCAGGGACCAGGAACACAGTCCAGGTCTCCTATCTGGATGGCAGGGACCCAGGGACTTGAGCCATTACTGCTGTCTCCCAGGGTCTACATTAGCAGGAGATGAAGTCAGGAGTTAGATTCCTGGCCACTTCCATGTGGGACGTGGGTGGTTTAATGACTAGGCCAAATACCCGCTCCCCTGGTTAATTTTAATCATTTTATATTGATCACGTAGTCACGCGTGTCCCTTGGTAACAGTGAAATAGGAGAATCTTACTGTATCAGTGTTTCTATTGACCATCTCTCCATGATATTCTGCAACCATCAGTTTATTCCTTCCTTCCTGGAACCCTAAGTATATGATTAGAATCCTTCTAGAATTTGCTGATGAAAAGATGAACTGGTACTTGAAAAACTCATTTCACTTTCCTGGAATTGAAAATGCGCCTCTAAGGCTCTTAATTCCAGATGAGGCAGGAAAAAAAAAATAAAATCAGAATTCATTTCCTTGAAACTGTGGCCACTAGCTGGTCCCAGCCCATCTGCCTTGCTAGGGAAATCAAGGTGTGGGGCCATGCTGGCGAGCCCCTAGCGGCTCGGGGAATCCGCTCAGCCCTCACCCAGCTGGAGTTCTGTGAGGCCGATGCTTCTTAAAATCTCCTACCAGGTTTTCCTTGTCCTCCGAGTTGCCTGGTGGCTGGGCTCCCCCCGGGATTACTGCAGGGTTAGCTTTGGACTGGGCCCATCGTTTTCTTGCATTGCAGCTGACATGGTCTTTGTAGCACATGAAATAGTTGGCGCGTTCATCTCCCTGAACCCTGGACATGTGTGGTATTTTTCCATGCAAGCAAGCTTTTTGTTAGAATTTGATTGCTGTATATTGCTCTTTATTGCTGTGTGTTATACTCAGGCCGCCTTTGGCTTGCCGAGAGAGATTAGAAAGGGAGGTTGTACTGAGGAAAAGGCATTGGCGAGAATGCCGGACACTTGCCTCCTGTTGCCACCAGTGTCAGTGTGACCTGGCTGTCCCCAGGGGTGGCCGTGAGCCGGGGTCTTCTTGCAGTGTGTGAGTGCTGCTGTTTGCTGGTTGCCTGCTCATCCATGCAGGAAAGAGATGGGGAGGCTCGGGAAGGCAGCTCAGGAGCTGGAGTGTGCGACAGTGCTGTGAGCCATTTTCTTCCCAGTGCGGGTGGCGGTTAACCCAGGGAGGAAGCCAGGCTCTCCTGAGCATCTTGCTCTAAGTGTGAGTGTGTGTCTTTGTCTTTTTAAAGAGCTTTACTTATCAGGCATTGGAAAGGCAGAGATACAGAGAGAGGGGGAGAGACAGAAGCCGTGGCAGCCAAAGCCGGGAGCCAGGAACTTCATCCAGGTCTCCCATGTGGGTGGCAGGGGCCCAAGCACCCGGGCCATCTTCCTCTGCTTTCTCCAGGCTGTTAGCTGGGAGCTGGATCGGAAGTGGAGCTGCTGGGACACAAATTAGCACCCATATGGGGTGCCAGTGTTGTAGGTGATGGCTTTACTTGCTTAGGCCACGCCGGCTCCTATGAGTGTGTTTTGGAGAAAAAAACCCACTTGAAAAGACTGTTTCCCTTTCGGTAAATTAGACTTTTTTCTATGTAGCCCTGATGATTTATAGCAGAAATGGTTTCTTTTTGGGTGCCAGAAAACTCCAGAAATGGAGACAGTGCTGTCTGCGTTCTGGGGAATCCCAGCTGTTCGCCGAAGCCCTAGAGACCTCCAGGTGTGTGAGTGTGGTGCTGTGCTGTGTGTAGTGGGGGGAGCACCGTGGATACGGGGTCTGTAGGCTCTCTGTGTCTGCATTCGGTTCTGGTGATTGTGCTGGGGAGTTGGGCGCGGGCCCCTGGTCACGGCGAACCGCAGGCTTACCTGTGTGTGTGCTGCCTGGCCCGGCGTGGGAGGGGACGAAGAATGATCGCTTTCTGGAGAGTCCCCTCGGTCATCCGTCTTCCCTAACCCCAGCTGTGGCTTCTTGGCAGAGACAGAGCGTGTGACTCAGACAGAGTCACACGGGGGAGGATTGTGAACAAGATGATGACAGCTTCAGATGGGAGCCGGTTCCGCTGGGGACCCCGGAAGTTGGCCTCCGTCGGTTTCCTTTGCTCGTCCCTGGCCAGTGTGCAGTCCCTGTGCATTGCTGGGAGCCACGTGCACAGTGCATCAGGTGGCCTGCTGCGCTGGCTGCAAGGACAAAGAGCCCTGGGTAACATGGATTTAAACGGCACAGAACTCTACTGCTTCCCATGTAACAGCCTGGGGCCCTGCCCCTTCTGCCCCCAGCCTGCCCTTCCTCGGTTGGCACCTGTCGCAGTCAGGTTGCTGCCAGAGGGGAGGCACTGCCCCCAGGCAGCCTCCGGCCTGGCCTCCCACTTTCCTGCTTCCGCTGGACTTACTGATGTGGGCACATCTGGCAGTGTCTTTCTCTGAGTGGTCCTGTGGCCAGCCAAGGAGGCCCTGTTACTATAGATGAGGAGTCAAACTGCGTGGGGACAGCGGGCACCTGCTCCACAGAAAGACTGCATTGGTCAATCTGACCATGGCCCGCCCCTCCCTCCCTCCCTCTCTCTCTCTCTCTCTCTCTCTCTCTCTTTCTTTCATGTGTGAATATGTCATTTTCAAAGTTTTGTTTTGAAAGAATTTAAGCTTTATGAAAAGTTATAAGAACAACGTACAGTTTCTGCGTGCCTCTTCCACCTCCTTTCTGTGGTAACCTTGTGTAGAATTGTGATACATGGACACCATTTTTTTTTTTTTAATTAATTTATTTGGAAGGTAGAGTCAGAGAGTGGGACACACACACACACACATACACACACACACACACAGACACATAGACATCTTCCATCTGCTGGTTCACTTCCCAAATGACTGCAATGACCAAGGTTGGGCCAGGCCAAAGCCAGGTGCTTCATCCAGGCCTCCAACGTGGGTGGCAACACTTGGGCCATCTTCCCCTGCCTTCCCAGACAGGTTGGTGGGAGCTGCATAGAAAGTGGAGCAGCTGGGTCTCAAACTCACACATATGGGATGCCGGGATCACTGGCAGCAGCTTTACCTGTGACACCGTAGTGCCTGCCCTGACACCACTGGGTTTTGCACATGGTACTGAGAGCTCACAATATTCGGAACACAGAATCCTGCAGCCCCCACCGTAGATAGCACTTAGGAAACGGCCCCACCCCCCAGGCATCACGTTCACGGCGTTCCTTGAGCAGCCCCTGCCCACGACTCAGCCTCGTCTACCCTGACCTTGTCCTTGAGACAGTGCACACAGCGTGTCTCGGTGCTGTGCTTCCTTGCTGCTGCGTTTGCTCAGAGCCACTGGTTTCAAAGTGGTGTTCCACAGAGAGACTTGGCTGCGGAGTGTTGGAAACAGTGTTCTGAATTGGTTGCCGGTGTTTCACAATTGGCACATTTCTGTGTTGTTGAAGAAACAGCACAGGAATCATTTAGCGTTACTGGGAAAATTAGGCCATCTGGTGACCGCTGGTTACTTGTACAGATCGGCAGCTGGCCGGAGCCAGGCATGGCCACTGCCGCCATGCTCTTCATTACAGCAGCTAGCCGCTCGGCCTTCGGGGCGCTGTGTGAGCATCTTCCCTCGAGGAGCGCTGCTCGACTGTCCTCGCGCCCCAGGGCTTTGGTGACTTCTGTGGGTGTGTCCGTCTCTGTTGGTCCCGTTCTGCGCTCGCTGCTCATCCACCCGCCTCCCTCGCCATGTCTGCAAGCTCACTGAGGGCAGCGGTGAGCGATCCTATCTCAGCTCTCATCCTCCTGTGCTCAGCTGCTCCTCCATGTGTGATAATGGGGTTACAACCTGATAAACCCTTCGTGGGCTGAGAATACCAGGAGTTGAAAATGCACGTGAGGGGCAGCCTTGTGGGGCAGGTGGTCAAGCTGCTGCCTGTTATGAGACTGGCTGGAGTCCTGGCTGGAGTCCTGGCTGATCTGCTTCCAGTCCAGCTCCCTGCTAATGTGCCTGGGAATGCAGTGGAAGGTACCCCAAGGGCTTGGGCCGCTTGTGGGAGGCCTGGATGGAGTTCAGGCTCTTGGCTCCGGCCTGGCCTAGCGATGGCCATTGCAGGGGAGTGAACCAAAAGATAGAAGATCTCTGTCTCTCCCTCTCTCTCTCTTTGTTTTTCATATAAATAAATAAGAAAGAAAATGCCCCTGATATACTTGACTTAGCAGACCTCCCAGCTTAGCCTTCCCCACCTTACATGTGCTTAGAACCCTTTTTCCTGCCCACGGTTGGGAAGAGTCACCTAACAACCACCAGTCCTGTTTTATAATGACGTGGTGAGTGTCTCGGGGGACTGCAGTCGGTAAGGCCAATGTCAGGCAGGCACCGGGGGTTTCCATTGGTCACCGTGGGGCTGACACGGGAGTTGCAGCACATTACTGGCCCAAGGAAAGTTCAAAATTCAAAGCACAGTTTCAACTGTGTGGTTGCTGTTGCACCATCATAAGGTTGAGAAATTAGGTTGAACCTTCTGCTTCCTCATTGTCTAGCCAAGGGCTGGGCCCCTTGTGAGCAGCTGGAAGTCGTTGGCTGCAGGAACAGACGAGAATCAGGTGATACGTGTGCGGTGCACGGTGCCAGCCCTGCTCATGCCTGAGCGTTGTCTCAGACCATCTCCCCTGTGTTCTGCACTCATCAGAAGGAGGTCTTCAGCAGGGACAAAAGGAGGCTCTCTCAGTGTTTTACAGGATTGATTTTTTAAAAAATTATTTATTTGAGAGAGAGAGAGAGAGAGAGAGAGTAAGGGGATCCAGGGAGACAATCTTCCATCTGCTGGTACCCTCTCCAAATGCCCATAGCAGCCAGAGGCGGGCCAGGCCAAAGCCAGGAGTCTGGAAGTCCATCTGGGTCAACTCACGTGCGTGGCAGGAATCTAAGTCCTTGGGCCATCACCTGCTGCCTCCCGGGATGTGCATTAGCAGAAAGCTGGATTGGGAGTGTGAACTGGGACTTGAACCAGGCATTGTGATATGGGGCGTGGGCGTCCCAAATGGCAGCTTAACCTGCCATGCACAATGCTTGCCCCTGTGAGCTTGTCTTAAGTGAGGGATAATGGTTCTAGTAAACCCATGCAATGAATTTGTCCACGAACTGTTTATTAAGGCCAAGGATTGATTGACAGCTCTGGAATGAGGCTTAGCAATGTGTTAGTAGTTGTTAGACATGTAAAAGGAAATGGGAAAGGCCAGTGTTGAACCATAGAGATTTTCCTGGTGCTGTGTCAATTACTGTTTGTTGTCCCAAAGAGGAGAGCTGTGCCACTCTAGCTGAGATGGTGGTTGGGCCTGGCACCCGAGACCAGACTCTTGGACAGATTTTAGGGCAGGAGATGCCCTGCTGGTCGCAGAGGAAGTGGCGTTTTACTCCTGGCCTGCCATTCTTTGAGAAGTCCTGAAGGGGGTGGGGAAGGGGTGGGACTGAGGTTGGAGGAGAATGCCAGGTCTGATGGCCTCCTTATGGGAGGTACTAGACCAGGCCAAGGGGAGACTTGGTGAGTGACTTCTGTAAGAAACAGATGCTTGGGCTGGGCTTGACTGTGAGAGATCAAGGCAGCAGGTGCACCCGGGGTCATGGCCCCTCAACCCTTAGGATCTTCGAGGTGTTGTTTCTTCGAGGGGAGGGAGAGAACCATTCGCACTGAGCACTCCGCTGTTTTGGGGCACTGTGTTGCAGGAGCTGCCATAGCCTGTGGCTCACTCAGTACCTGCTTTGCATGTGGGCGACCATATCCCTGTGTCTGGGTGCCGCACTGGGGAGCAGGGAGATTCAGTGTGTTCCTCAGTTACACCTGCATGGTGCATGGCTTGGACCGAGGCTGGACCCAGCAGTCCAGCTCTTTCCATGCCCTGCTGCTCTGTGCTCCAGGGTCAGCCTCACTCCTGCGCTCCTGATCATCTCCCTGTGCACCCCTAGGTGTGCACCCCATGCCACCGCCACCCCCAGACCGGTGAGTAGGAAGCTGTCCTGTGCCACTGGTGAGCAGCCCGATTCCACAGCCCAGGTCAATGTGCTGAGTTTGTAGCTTTTTCCTAAGAAGGACGTGATCACAGCACAGGACAGGTCCTTCTGGTCCGTGGCTGATGCTCGGTGGGGTGGGGTGGGGAGTGCATCAGAGCTGTGGCTCGTGTGTCTGAAACCATGGATGATCTCAGATGGGCCCCCCTTGGTGTCCCTGCCTGGGCTTCCCCGGTGAGGAGGTGCTGGTCTGCTCCTGCTCTGCCAGCCCTGCCCTCGTGGGCTTAAGCTGCAGCTCCTCCCCAGCGTGTTCCGTGTCTCTTGCTGCCCGCCGGTCAGGAGGCTGATGAAGGCCGTGAAGGCGGAGTTTGGAACGGGTTTCTTCCCGTGTAGACGAGGGGGTTTCAGAGACGGCCCACTCCGAAGCTCCTAGTGCACTTGGGCACGTGTTCCTTGCTGCCTTCGGGCCTTCAGGGTCCGGCAGTCGTCTCCCTGGAGGAGGGCGGCTGGGAGCAGTTTGGTTGCTCCCTCTCCTCCCGCTTCCAGAAGCCTCAGGGGTGGGCTCCCTGGCAAGACGAAGGTCAAGCTTTGACAACCACAGAGCCCCACGCCGCTCACCGTCACTTCGCACAGGCCTTGGGGCCGAATTGGTTGCATCAGCCAACTTTCTGTCCCCATCTGAAGTTTGCGCCATTTAAAGGTAGGCTGGGAAACAAACCCAGGGGTTAGTGGGAGATGGTGTTGTCTATTGGGCCCAAGGTGTGAGTGCGATGGCGTGTTCCCAGGGCCTGCTGGAAGGACAGGGACGCCGAGGAGGCCTGCTGCTCGCTCGGTCTCTGCAGCCAGATGGCAACGCATCTCTGGCTGAGACCCTCACCCTCCCGCCCCCAGCCGGTCTGCTCGCTTCTCTGCTGTGGCCTCTTTCTGTAGCTGCAGAAGCCAGGTTCCTGCCTGCACTTTTCCTCCCTCGTCCCTGTGCTGGTCACTTCCAGCCACAGGCCTGCGGTCAGTCCCGCTGATTCACTGTGTTCTTTCTTGCCTCGGGGGTTTGGGTCAGGCCCTTCCTTCTCCTGGGAATGTCCGGTCCCCCACTGCGCTTAATCATAGCTCCGCCTTGCCCAGCCACCCCCGGCTCAGGTACCGAGTCCTTCCCAGCGTCTCTCTGTGGTGCCCGTTGCTTTCTGCTTTGTTTAGTGCCCATCTTCCCAGCTTGTCTGAAGCTCTGGGCGGGGCCCCTGAGCATCCAGTGTGATGTCTGGCTCACAGCAGCTGCTCAAGGAGGAGCTCATGAATGAATGAATGAGTGAGTGAGTGACTTGTTCCCCGGGCGTGCAGCTTTGTGAGCTGTCCAGGGCAGGCAGCAGGGAGAGATCTTGGAGCTGCGGGTCTCCAAGGAGCTGCCCTTCCTGGGGCTGCTTAGTGATGGGTCAGACCTGGGTAGGTGGAGAGCAGCCCTGAGACATCAAGGGCAAGGACAGGGGTCTCTCCTGCCACCTGTCCTCTGCCTCAGGCAGAATGGCGTTGTGGAGAGAGAGCATGGGTTGGGGCTCTGAGTGCCACTCACCATGTGACTACGTGGGAGCCCCAGGGTCTGTGCCCACTGGGGCTACCCGCCCCCCGCCACCACGCTGAGTGCTGTGCAGGGGCAGGTAGTGGGATGACTGACGCACCCACCTGGTCCCTTTCTCCCGTGTTGTTGCTCGGGAGGGCCCCAGTGTTGCAGGTTGGCAGCCAGAGCGCTCAGCTGGCCTTGATCTTGGACCTTCCTGCCTCCTGCTTTTGTCGGTGATTTGAGGTCCTGTTGGCAGTGACCCAGGACTGCTAATCCGACCAGCTCAGGCCTTCCAACTCTAAACACCAAGAAAATACAAACTCTGAAGAGGGAGACTTGCTGGTGCCAAGAGTGTCACCCGCCTGACGGGCTTCCTGGAAGCTGGAGGACTGAATGAGGGAGTTGCTGTTTCTATTCTCTCTCCAGACCGGGCCCTGGGGACACGGTCACAGGCACCATCCTGAAGACTTGTGGTCTCGGGGTACACAGTCCCAGCCCGATCTGGGCTCCGACCTCTTCTGCCTGGAGGAGGTTTTCAGCCTGTCCCCCGACATACAGCGTTTGCTTCCTCACAGATCCTTTTGGGGAGAGGAAGCAGAAAGGAACGTGGTCCAAGTCAGGGTTGGGCACAGGGGGCGTTCTGAGAGCAGTGCACACTAGGGCAGGCTTGCACTGCCCGGGAAGGGTGTGACAGGTGATTGTGCCTCAGCCGGGGTGGGAATCGGAGTGAGGACCGGCCTCAGTCATCCAGTTCATCCTGGGTTTCTGGTGTTTTCAATTCATTCCTGTTTACTTCTCATGAGAGCTGTTGGGGAGGTAAATACTGATGACCCCACATTTAGGGCAAGAAAACGGGTTCAGAGAAGTGAAATCATTTGTGAGGTTAGAGGGCCGCTGATTGGTGGGGCCTGGCGTCTCCGGTCTCTGTGTGCGTGTGACAGCTGAGCTGGAGTTCCGTAGGCTGTGCTGTGCCACCTCCCAGGAAAGCCCAGTGCATGTTGAGGGCCTCAGGTGTGGTGTTTTATCTGGTCCGGTCCCTAAGACCACCCCATGACATACGAGCCGACCTTAGGACCCTGAGGTCAGCGAGGATGGGTAAGTTGGCTCTGCGTGCTGTCCTGGTACCCCTGGGATTTGAGCTCTGCTTGCCTGCGACCCCAGAGATGGCATCAGGGCAGAGAAGGTCAGAATCATTGTCCGCTGCTGTGTTACGTGGCCAGTCCGTTAGGACTGCTTTGAGCCCCCGCACTTGCCAATGGCCTCAGCAGGTGTTTCTGTTTCCCATCCAGTGGGAAGTCTGGGACAAGCCAGGCCTGGTGGTTCAGCAGCCCAGCGGGACTGACCGTCAGGATCCAGGCTCTGTCTGTTCTGGGTTGTCGCTTTTGTCCTAACGCTGGTTGCCTCCTGTCTGCAAGATGGTTGCTGCTGACCAAGGATGGCCACTTGTTCCAGCAGCCCCAGCCCACTCAGCACAGGTGAACTAGGAGGGAAAAGGTGTTAAATTCATGAAAAGCTCCAGTGCTGGCCCATCCTGCTCTTCGTAGCTTAGGAGTACAGCTGGACAGGAGACTGCCGTCTCCCTCCTGCAGAGGAAGGGAATCCCTCTGTGCTTCACAGGATGTTAGATTGTGCCTGCGCTGGAATCCTCAGGACACATAGGTCAGGTCCTTGTGGTGTTCTGCAGTGGTAATGGGCACGTGCTGCTCCGGCCAGCTGGGTGGGCTCCAAGCATCCTCCCAGTCCACTGGTCTCTGCTGGCTTCTGGCACTTGTGCTCTTGGGCATTTCTTTCTTTTTTTTTTTTTTTCTTTTAAAGATGCATTTTATTTATTTGAAAGAGTTACAGAGAGAGGTAGAGACAGAGAGAGAGAGAGGTCTTCCATCCGCTGGTTCACTCCCCAGATGGCCGCAATGGGCCAGAGCTGCGCCAATCTGAAGCCAGAAGCCAGGAGCCTCCTCCAGGTCTCCCACTCGGGTGCAGGGGCCCAAGGACTTGCGCCATCTTCCACTGCTTTCCCAAGCCATAGCAGAGAGCTGGATCAGAAGTAGAGCAGCTGGGACTCGAACCGGCGCCCTTATGGGGATACCAGCACTTCAGGCCAGGGCTTTAACCTGCTGTGCCACAGCGCTGGTTGGGCATTTCTCATCTGTCCACGTTGGGGGTCTCACTTGCCTCGATTCCAAGAGTAGGCAGCATCCTTTGTCTTGCTGCGTGTCCGTGATTGACGACAGCTTGAGCGATGATTCCTGAGCCAGGTGTTAGCACGGTGCCACTGCCCATTCCCCATTGAATGGCCTCCCTACCTCTGGAGGTAGACAGTGGGTGTCATCATGCCCATGTCAGAGGGAAACTGAGACTCAGAGAAGGCAGGTGACAGCCGTGGCCGCGTAGGAGGGAGAACAGCAGAACCAGGGCTGGAACCCAGCCGTCTTGATGGCCGGAGCTCGTGTTGGGTCTAGGGTGTTGCGGTTGTTCCTGAGTGTAGCTGCCCGGGTGTCAGGTGTGGGGCAGGACCTCGTGGAGCTGGTGACAGCATCTGGGTGTGAGTGCCGCCGGTGCCCTCCCTGTGGCCGTGTGCCGTTCGTTTATGGTGGTTCATGAGCGTGTGTCTGTTTGAGAATTGCCCAGGCATTTGTTACTGCAGCCGGAGGGCCCGAGGAAGCTGTGCCTCTCCGTGCCCTAATTAATCAGTGCATTTCACATGCACTTAATCTTCCTTGCCGTCAGTTAACCCCACTTTGCAAGGCCAGGCACAACAGATGTTGACGTCGCTGCCCTTGGGGCCATGGCTGACTCGGGGCTTCACACAGGTGGGGGTCGAGTCTCTGCTGGTCACGTTTGGCCAGTCACCAGCCAGCAGAGAGACGCAGATGACGGGGATGCCCCCGGCGCTGTGTGTACTTGCAGGAGCGAGACGCTGACAAGGCCTGTGTGCTCCTCCTGAGGCATCCCAGCCTCTCGGGGCTGGAGCGAGTCTAGAGGATTGGCTGCTCCAGCTCCTCGTTCTCAGCACTGAACCCCTGAGGTCTGCAGTAGCTGTCAAAGGCCTGACGCTCCTCCCCAGCTGGTGGCTGTGTCCTGGAATCCTTGATGTGACTTGGCGCAGCACTGCACATTTTTGGCTATAATGTCATTCTTCTCGTCCTCTAGACCTCCCCCTCGCCCACTGCCTGACTCCCGTGCCAACTCTATGTCACATGGAGTATGGCTTTGGTCCCAAGAGACAGGAACCAGCTCAAACTGGCATAAGTAGAAGAAGGGAGCATTTCTGTTCTCCTAACTCCCTGGGGCACAGTTGCCTTAAGACTTGGGGATCGGTCTCTCTACCCCTGTCTGCTGGGGCACAGTTGCCCTAAGGCCTGGGGATCGGTCTCTCTACCCCTGTCTGCTGGTGGGCTCTGTTGGCCTGAGAGTGAGTTAGAGTGCTGGGGAAACATTTCCTTGGTCTGCAGACAAGTGGACCATGTCCTGTGCCTGCTGGGGTTTGTCAACGAAAATCTTGGGAATGGCGCTTTGTAGAGAACCAGCAGGGAGCTCTGTGCTCCGTGTTCTAACCTCCCACATGGCAGGGTCTCCTGGAGACCAGTGCCTGTCCCTTTGACCTGTTCACGGGTTATCCTGGGACCCCTTGCCTTCTCTGGGGCTCTGTCCCCTTAAATGTTGTAGCCCTGATGTGGACCCTCCACTTCCCGTGAGCACATCCGACACCAGTCTGGAAGAGGTAATAGGGTTGTGTGAGTGTTGGGGCTTTTGTGTCTATGACACAGAGCTTGTACCGTTCCAGTAGATGTTTCTGGAGAAGCCACTGCGATGGAGCAGGCTGCAGACAGAGGCCTTCCCGATCTGGCTATAGAGCACAGGCTCTGAGGTCCGCAGGCCCCTTCTCTTCCTAGCTGTGTGACTTGGAGCACAATATGTGGCCTCTCTGAGCCTTCGTTAGCTCATCTGAAAAATGGGAATACTAATGATGGCGTTGGTGTGGGGTGGGGGGAGGCTGGGTGCGTTGATGTCAGTGAAGTTGTGGGGCAGGACCCGGCCCACGGAAGGAGCTCGTGGATGTCAGCTGGCCCCGCTGCTGCCTGTGCTCTGCCGTCTGCAACCTGGGCTCCTGTGCTGTGCTTTCTGTCACAGCTGACTTGGGAGTTGTAAATAAAACACTGGATTAAGCCACTGCTTGGGACAGGATTGCGAATTGGAACGCTGATTCCAGTCTGGGCTGCTCTGCTTCTGAACCAGCTTCCTGCTGATGCGCTCCAGGAGAGACAGCAGGTGACGGCTCAAGTGCTCGGGCCCCTGTCACCTGCGTGGGACACCGGATGAAGCTTGGGGTCCTGGCTTTGGCCTGCACCAGCTCTGGCTGTTGTGGCTATTTGTGGAATGAACCGTTGATGGCAAAGCTCTCTGTATCTCTTGTTCTTACTCTGCCTTTCAAGTAGATGAAAATAAAGGAACAGTAAAAACAAAAACAACCCCCAAAACTCTGAAGCCTCGATTCTACTTTGGATGGGCTAAGTTAACCAATCCCTGGTGCATTCTGAGTGTTGTTGGTTTTTTTTTGAGAGCTGCCTGGGTGATTCTCTTGCGCAGTCCAGTCTGGCTGTCATCTATTCTGTCCGCATGGTGGGGACGCTAACACCACCTTGTCATCCTGGAATGTCTGTTTGCCAGGAAGGGTCTACTCTCAACTTACTTCCTCAAATCTGTGCAATTGTGTGCACAGGGAGTCCTGGCAGCTTGTGAGCTCGTGGACAGGAGCTGGGCTGCGAGCAGTGTTTCGGCTCGGTTGTGAACGCCACGCGCCTCCAGGGATTGACGGTCCTCCACAAGCCTCAAAGGGAGGAACTGTTTCTCCTGGGGCTTACAGAGCTGTATAGTGCTGGGAACCAGGCCAGCGCAGCCTTCAGCAGGGTGGGACCCAGCAGGTAAGCTGTAGTCTGTCCAAATAACTCACAGGTGTTGCTACCCCTTCTGCACAATGCCCACCTTTCCCTGCATCCATCCGACTTGATCTTGTGTGTGAAAGCGTGCTAAGTGGACCACAGTGTGATTTTAAAAAAAAATTATTTTGAGTGTCAGAAGAAGAGAGCTGTTATGCTCTGATGAATTCCCCAAGTACCTGGGGAGTTACTCGGTCCAGGTCTCTCCCATGGGTGGCAACGACTCACCCACTGGAGCCAGCGCCTGCTGCCTCCCAGGGTCTGTGTTGCTGGGGAAACTAGAATCAGGAGCAGAGCCGGGACGTGAACCAGGCACTCTGGTGTGGAATGCAGGCGTGCTGGCATCTTACCCACTGCACCAAACACCTGCTCTGGAATGCTGCCGTCAAGACAGAAGGTGTGGAGCACGCCACCCCTCCATGGAGGAGGGGCTGTTGGCAGTGCAGAGCAAGGAGTTGCTCTGTTCCTGCCCCCACGCTTACCTGACGCTGACTGCTCAGCGCCCGTGTTCCACTCGTGCCCATAGCCCAGGCACTTCTCTGGTTTCTGCTGTAATTTCTCACCACACCCTTTCTTCGTGAAGCATCTGTGCGCGTCCCGAGCACTCCATCACACACCGGTGAAGGAGACGAGGCAGGCTGGGTTTATAATTGATCCGTTGGTCCCTGTCCCACCCTGCACCAGAGTAGCAGTCTTCTACCCCTTTCCTCTCTGCCCCTGCCCCATTCTCCTTAAGTGATTTCCAAGTAGATCTATAATGATTTATTGTTAAAAAACATTTGAAGTGGTGCAATCGCAAGAATGGACCGTGCTGGGTTTTAGGGACAGACACACCATACACATTGCTGAACTCTTGAGGGAAGCAGCCCACGGTGGTTTCAAAGACAGCTTTCGTTCCTTACTGTGGAAACAGTGTGGTGGCTCCTTAGAAGTTTAATGGAATTAAACTTGTGTGGACTCGGCAGTGTCACTCCTAGGAATCATCCAACAATACTTGAAGACAGGGGCTTGGAGTGGGCGTTTGCTCTGAGAGTTAAGAGAGCCACGTCCCCTTTGGGAGTACCTGGGCTCCATTCCCGACTCTGGCTCCAGGCTTCATCTTCCTGCTCACAAAGACCCTGGGAGGCAGCAGATGATGGCTGAAGTACTTAGGTCCCTGTCACACGTGGGAGACCCAGATGGAATTCTTGGCTCTTGGTTTCAGTCCTGGCCTGGCCCCAGCCACTGTAGGTAATTGAGGAGTGAACCAGCTGATGGGAGCTTTGTCTGTCTCTCTGCCTGTCATAAATAGTAGAAGACTGAAACAGGTATGTGTACACAAGATGCTTATAGCATTTCCGTTCACAATAATTCAAAGGCAGGAACAGCCACAGGTCTGTGAAGGGATGAATAAATTAATGTGGCATAGCCATTAAGGAATGTTACTTGGCTCTAGAAAGGGAAGGTGTACTGATGCTGGTTTCAACCTGCACAGGCCTTGAATACATGCTAAGTGAAGGAAACTTGAATTCATGTATGCTAAGTGAAGGAAACTTGACTTCACGTATGCTGAGTGACAGGAACACGCCATGCTAAGTGAAGGAAACTTGAATTCACGTATGCTGAGTGACAGGAACATGCCGTGCTAAGTGAAGGAAGTGGTAATTCACGTGTGTGAAATATCTGGAATGGGGATCCGTGGAGAGAGCAGATTTGAGGTTGGGCTGATGGGGGAGGAGACTGCTTAGTGAGTAAGGAGTTGTGTTTTGGAGCAGTGGGAATGTTTGGGAACCAGGAGTGATGGCTGTGCATCGTGATGTAATTAAATGCACTGCATGGTCCACTTTGAAATGGCTAATCTTATGTTACTGGATTTCACTTCCATACATGATTTTAAAAACCCAGTTACGTCACCGACACTCTCTTATCAGCCAAGTCAGTCCTTTATTGAGTTCCATTTCTTCTGCTATTTGAAGTGACTCCTGGGACTTTGTTCTTAGTTCTGTGGATGCCTCTTCGGACTGAACTGCTTACACCTTTTGTGAAGCTTTGGGTAAGAAACAGAGATGACTTCTGGACCCCTTCATATGGAGTGAGGGTGTAAGGGTAAGGGGAGACCTGCCACCCCTGCCAGATCGGTGCTTTAACTTCGTGTTTACCCCCATACTGTCTTTTTTTTTTTGACAGGCTGAGTTAGACAGTGAGAGAGAGAGAGACAAAGGTCTTCCTTCCGTTGGTTCACCCCCTCAAGTGGCCGCCATGGCTGGTGCTGTGCTGATCTGAAGCCAGGACCAGAAGCATGGTCTCCCATGCAGGTTCAGGGCCCAAGCACTTGGGCCATCCTCCACTGCCCTCCCGGGCCACAGCTGAGAGCTGGACTGAAAGAGGGGCAACCAGGACAGAACCAGCACCCCAACTGGTACTAGAACCCGGAGTACCAGCGCCGCAGGCGGAGGATTAGCCTAGTGAGCCGTGGCGCCGGCCCCCCATACTGTCTTTTCCAGGGCTGGACAGCTTGCGCCGACCTTGGGCCCTCATGTATGACCTTGAAATCCCTGGAGGTACCGGCCTGGCGTGTGGCATCACTGTCCATTTCTGTCGTCTGCCTCCTTCGGATGTCACCTGCTTTGGGGTCTGTCTCAGGTCCCTTCCAACGTGTGCTCTTTGTATTCTCTGACGTGGGCAGGAACCTTGTGTTGGAAACGGCTGTGCACACGTGTGTTGCCTACTAGGGCACTGGCCGACTGATTGCTGCTCAGGAACTCAGACTCTAGGGCAGTGCTCTGTCAGGCCCGCAGGGCAAGGACATTCATTAGTATCATGGAAAATCCGGGCTTGGGGGTGGCCTGTTGGCACCGTGGTTAAGACAGCACTTGGGTGCCTGAATCCTGTTTCAGAATGTGTGGGTTTGAGTCTCAGCTCCACTTCCAGTCCAGCTTTTTGCTAACTCGCACCTTGGGAGGTAGTGGTGATAGCTCCAATACTTGTATCCCTGCCACCCACGCAAGATTCCGATGGAGTCCCAGGCTCCTGGCTTCAGCCTGGCCCAGCCCTGGTCGTCATGGGCATTTGGGGAGTAAACCAGTGGATGAAGATTTCCGTCTATCTCTGCTTCTCTGTCTTTTGAACAAACAGAACCTCCCATACCCCCCAAGAAACCCATTTTTTTTGTAAAATGCAGACACTGGCTTCTCTGGACAGTCAGAGCTGGCGGCAGCCTGGGCTGGGCAGATTCTCAGCCTCCCACTGTGCCCACGTCCTCTGAGGGCATCATTGCGTCCTCTGTAGCTTCCTTCTGGTCTTGTCCACACTTGATTTGGGGACACCTGCTTTATGTATTTCAATTAGGAGTTACCGTAAACACTCTGTAAGTGTGTGTGTGTGTGTGTGTGTGTGTGTGTGGAAGTGAACACATGAATGAGAAAACGATTCATATTACAAATATGGAAAATTAATAGTGATTCAAAACTATGAAGAAACTGTGAGTTGTCTTCCTTCTGTAACCCGTGATGTTCTTATTTTTCATTCTGTTTCTGTGAATTCCGCAAACCTTTCCAGATTATTGTTATTGCTGAGAGGGATCAGGATTGAGTCCGATTGCTCCTTTTCCAGAAGAGGACAAAGATGGTTTCAGACTTGATCAGGCCACACCCCGGGGGCAGGGGGGACTCTCCAGGGCACGCACTGCAACCAGTATGCAGGCCTGGTGGAGCAGCAGGTTGAAGACAGACCTTGGCGTGCTGTGGGATCTGAGGCAAGACACTTCGCCCCTCTGGGCCCTGAGTCTGTCTTCATGTACTTGCTTCTCAGTGATGGTGAGAGAATGCCCAGACGATGTATTTAATGTACCTTTCACTGGGGCTGGCGCTGTGGCATAGCAGATAAAGCCGCCACCTGCAGCATCAGCATCCTGGTTCGAGTCCAGGCTGCTCCTCTTCTGATCCAGCTCTCTGCTATGGCCTGGGAAAGCAGTAGAAGATGGCCTAAGCACTTGGGCCCCTGCACCCACATGGGAGACTGGGAAGAAGACATGGGAAGAAGCTCCTGGCTTCAGATTGGCCCACCTGTAGCCATTTAAGGAGTGAACCAGTGGATGGGAGGTTGGTGTCTCTCTCTCTCTCTCTCTCTCTCTCTCTCTCTCTCTGCCTCTCTGTAACTTTGCCTTTCAAATTAATACATATATTAAAGTACTTTCATGTTGCTGGGCTCCCCCGAAGCAGTCAGTGCCTGGGGGCTGCTGGCCGTGTGGGTGCTGGGAAGGGGCTTGGGACATTGATCCTTTTCTCTTTCATCAAACCCTGGGTTTCTACTGGGTGGACAGGAGGAAGGGGGAGGCAAGAGAAACAGAGCAAAAAGCTAGAGTAGGCCTGACATTGATTTTAAAAGTTACATTTTGAGCTCAATATGGTTTATCCTTTCTCTTGGAGATAAAAGAAAAGGGAGTGGGTAGGCCGACCAGGATATAAAAAGCAGTATGTTAGATTTGAAAAACGCTGATGTAGGTTAAGTATATACCCCTAGGAGAACATTTTTCCTTCTATGCATGTGCCCTCGTGAGCTCTCTTTAAATATAACTGAGAACAGGCCCCGGGGAATGTTTGTAAAGGCTCTTTGAGGTCTTTGGGAAAGATGCTCTATAAAGCCAGGATGATTGTATGGATCTACATACGTGTGAGCGGTGTGCTCGCACACGTGTCCACCTGCCCGGATGTACCGTGTCTCATCATCCTTACAGTGAGATCTTCCCTTTGTAATTTTGGAGAGAGGTTAAAGATCAGTCAGTCCCAGGATAATGTCCCTCTTGGGGTGCCTCTAATAGCTGAAGATGGGAGGCCTCCCGCCCTCCCTCAGCGTCACCAGCTCAGTTCTTTATATAGCAGCCTCTGCAGCCCGCATCATGTGTGTGACTGGGCCGGCGTCTGGCGGGGTCTGTGTCCCTGGTGCTGGGGGTTGGTCTCTGCACTCCTCATCTTTCTGAAGTCAAGGCTTCTTGGGGTCGATGCCCGGAAAGGAGGGGCGTGGTCCAGCCTCATGCCATGGTAATGACGCCGAGGAATCGGTCCCTTCCGCCTCCCTCCCCTACCAGGAGCATCAGGTTCCTGAGACACATAATGGAAGACACTCAGCTGGGGCCTGGATCTCTGTCACTGGGGCAGGAAATTACAGCTGTGAACCTGGTGGTTAGTGTACCCTGGCGAGGCCTTGAGCTTATTATTAAACACACTTGACATTTCTGCCCAGCCCATCCCGTGCTGAGTTCCTGGAGGCGAGGAGCAGGTTTCAGCCGTTTGTTTGTGCACTGACTCATCAGGCCCTCCATTCACTCCACCAGTCTCCATTCTGCTGTGGGGGATGCCACGCTGGGCACTGGGGCCCTGTTCTTGGGGGACTCACAGGCCTGGGGGTGTGGCTTGGTGGGACGGTCGTAGTGGACAGCCTGCTTTTGGGGAGACATACACTGTGCAGCAGGAGCTTAGGGAAAGAGGGGTCCAGTTAAGCCTTCTCAGGTTCTTTGGAATGCCACTCAAGTTCAGAACACAAGTGCAGAGGGAACTGTCAGGACCCAGCGGGACCTGGGAGCCGGAGCAGGGGTGGCCAGTCCTGCTCTGAGCAGGTTGCCTTGCTCCCGTTGCCCTCCGGTAGCCATCCCAGTGACCACTGTGTGGCGAGCTGCCGTGTCAGCCCCCAGCAAGCTCCCTCAGTCTGCGCAGGTTCTCCTCAAAGGTTTGGTTTCTTCGTGGCTCTGCCCGAGTGTGAGACTGCAGGGCTCGGGGTACATGCGTGACATGTCAACATCTCTGTGGCTGAGCTGGCCGGCCCTGGGGGATTTTCCTGGCTCGTCTGGTGGGCTTTTGTGCGTGCATGCATCTACGTTTATCCCTGTGCAGACTTTGGCACCTGGTGATGAGACAGCCTCAGCCGACTGTCCTTGGCCCCCAGTTTAAAGTCTTGTCTTTGGGCAAATCAGCTTTCAGCAGCTGGACTCTGATGGAGTGACCTGTCCCTCACCCTTAGGACAGATGTGTCTGCTGCCCCCTTCCTTGGCCTCCATGGTCTGAAGCTGTGGCCCACAAAGAACTTCTGGGGACTCTATGTGATTGGCTCAGTGTGAGTCCACTGTCCACCCTTGGTCTCAGTGGCTGTGAGTGGGGCAGGTGGGCAGGAGGCCTGAGGGAGCAGGGTCTCCTTGCAGGAGCATGGACAGGACAGGGTAGGACCCCCAGCGAGCAAAGGCATCCCAGCCATGGCCATCCCCGTGCTGAAACCTCAGGGCTAAAGATCCCCAAGAGCTGGGGAGAGGTGCAGGCCTTCCAGGCCCTGGGAAGAGCCTGTGCAGAGGCACAGAGGCGCAGAAGAGGACGAGTGGCCACGATGTCCTTGGAGGCTAAACAGGAAGGAGTGAAGGCTGTGGGTGGAGGCTGGGAGTGGGCTAGACCTCCTCCCTCTGACTGGAGGAAGCAGTGGATGAGCCCCGGGGGCAGAGGCAGTTGTCCCAGGGCCAGTGAGGGTGGAGGAAGGAGGTCCAAGGTAGGAGCTGAGCAGGGAGAGGGAGGGACCAGAGGGGAGGACCAGAGGGTAAGGGCAGGAGGCACCAGGAGGAAGGGAGGGGTCCCCATGCCCCAGGCAGCGGCTGCTCAAGTGCTGTGCTTTCGTGTTAGAACTCCATCTACAGTTTCTCGTTCGGGTGTAGCCGTGGTCCTGTGCCCATTGGCGGTGCCTACCCATGGGCAGCTGCTTCCAGTTCTGAACTGGGGGAGGCTGTGGGTTGGGGTGCAGCAGCAGAGCTTGTGGGTGTTTTCTTGGTGGTCAGTAATAGGTTGTCCGGGTCCGCAGCCCCTGTCAGAGCTGCTCATGCTGCCACTGGAGCGTGGCAGGCAGCACAATCTGAAATGCACACACGAGGCTGTGTTCCCGCGCGCCCCATCCTGAGAGGCTGGTGATGTAGCAACATTTTTCCAGCTGAGGGAGCTGAGAGCCAAAGAGATTTTAATTTGCTGGTGTCTCAGAGCTGAGACGCAGGGATCTGGGGTTTGAATGTAGATCTGATTAGAAAACCCCGTGTTCTTCCACACTGCTAGTTTGCTGCCCTGAGGAGCTTAACGTTTCCGCAGACAGTGGACCAATTATTTTGTTAGGTCGGCCCTTGATGCGCAGATAGGAAAATCCACAGCAAAGCTTCCCTTCCTTTCATGAACTTGTTCTTTGGTTTCCTGCTAAGATGGCATAGATGTTTGTGCATGCATTTATATAGTTTTTATTGCTTCATTTCACATGTTTAACTATCACTCTGCCTGGAGCTGATCTTACTACATGGCAGAAGCAGAGGTTTTAATCTTGTTTCTAAAGTGGTTGCTTGCCCTGGCAACTCTTCTGCACAAACCCATCCTTTCACAGTGATCTGAAACGCTGCTTTTCAGCCCAGCTCAGTTGCTGATGTTTGACGTTAACACCCCCCTGTATCCTTGACCGGATGTGCGGTTCAGTCCGTTGCAACCTCGCTGGGGCTGACGTAGAGATCTGTGGTCACTTGCCTTGCAGCCTGCGGAGCAGGGAGGCCCGGCCCATCCTGGCCTGGTCTGCAGAGGCCATGGTGCAGAAAGGCTGCTGTGTGGTCGCTGGCAGTGTGGGCCGAGGCAGGGAATAGAGTATGGAGGGGGGCCGGGGCTGTGGTGCAGCCGGTTAGGGCCCCGGCCTGTAGTGCTGGCTCCTTGCTGGTGTGCATGGGAGGGCAGTGGAGGATGGCCTGGGTCTTTGGTCCCCTGTGCCCCTGTGGGAGACCTGGTTGGGGTACCTTGGGCTCCTGGCTGCGGATCAGCTCAGCTCATCTCCGGCCATTGTGGCTGTTTGGGGAGTGGACCAGCAGATGGAGGGCCTCCCTTTCTTCCTCTCTTTATCTACCTCTCTCTGTGACTCTTTCAGATAAATAAAAATAAATCTTAAAAAAAAAATAGAGGATGGATGTCTCAATAATGGAGACTGAGCAAATAACAGGCTGTGTGGCGTGGGGGAGAGGAGAGAAAATGACACGCTAGGGACCGCATGTTGGCGCGTGTCACTCACGCCAATCACCATCTACCTGGTTACCAGCTTTGCCGCCCGAGAATGGTAACGGGACAGCCAGTGTGGGGGCAGTGCTGAGTGCATGTTCCAGTGCAGGACTGTAGAAAGAGCACGTGGGGATCCCAGCTCTAGTCCCCGCCCTGTCCCTCCACGAACATGAATGTTGTGCCGTGGCAGTGCGGGGAAGTGGGAGGGGCAGCGTGGCAGCCTTCCTTTCTGTGGTGGGTTTTTGCAAAGATTCCCACTATCAAGAGAACTGCTTTGCTTGTTTGCATATTATCTGTAATTCTCATCTGGGTACAAAAAAAGGCACCAGGGCCAGTTGTTGTGCTGAGTGGGTGAAGCCGCCTCCTGGTTCAAGTCCTAGCTCCTCCACTTCTGATCCAGCTTCCTGCTAATGTGCCCGAGAGGCAATGGATGATGGCTCAAGTACATTGATCCCTTGCACCTACATATGAGACCCGGGTGGAATTCTGGACTTCTGGCTTTGTTCTGGCCCAACCCTAGCTGTTGCTGGTGTCTGAGGAGTAAACCAACAGGTGGATCATCTCTTCCCCTCTCTCTCTCTCTTCCTGTCTCTGTCATTCTGCCTTTCAAATAAATGAAATATATAATTTCCTCCCTCTCTCTTTGTTCTTCATGTGTTTGTGTGAATATATAAATACTGGGGACTGCCTCTAAGATGTTGTGAGTGTGCAGCATAGCAAATGGGGGAAGAAAGAACCATATACCAGGACGATAGTAGTGGGTTGGGTCAGCGGTGGTCACCCCCCAGGTGGCTCCCATGTGGTGGCATTTAAGCCCCTGCTGGATGAGATGTCTCTGGGGCATCCTGGGAGGTGGCTCTCCAGGGTTTTTCCACCGGCACATGCCATGCGCAGCTGCAGGTCTGAGTGGCAGGGCTGGGGACTCCCTCAGCTTGGGGCTCGAGGCACAGAACCCAGGCTGTGCCTCAGCCTCTTCCGGTGGTGCATCACCCCCTGGGTCTGATTTACCACACTGCCCGTGGTGATCCTGTGTGACACTTCAGAAAATTCTATCATCTAGTCTGTCGCCCTCGGGTGTAGAGCGCTTTAAAAAATCTCTTTATTTCCCGAGGTCAGGGTACTCAGGAGCTCAGTAAATCTCATGGCTCCTGCAGATGTGCCTCGTGTCAGCAGTCTGCACTTGTGAGCTAGCACCGCTCTCGGCCCTCCATCTTCCTGTTCCTGCTGCGGTGGGGGGAAGTCGCAGATTACAGCACTCAGTAATACCTGGTAACTGGTAGTGTGTGCCGTTGTGGAGTGGCTCTCTAAGCACCTCCCTTACGTACCCCTTACACCCCTCCTCTGTGGGTGACTGTTAAGATCCCATCAGAGAGGGTCTGTGCAGACTTACTCAGCTTTGTAGCCAGGATCAAAACCCAGGACCTGATTCCAGAGACAGCTCTGAAATCCAGGACCCTGAACCGCTGCCCAGCCTTCTCTGGAGAACATGTGGTCGGCTGGAAGTGAGCCCCTGCAGGGAATAGGACGTTGGCCCATTTTTCAGTTTGCAAAGGCAGAAACCATCCAGCAATGGCTAGGCTGGGGTTTGGTCTCAGGTCTGTCTGGCCCCAGAGTCTGTTGATAGCATTTTCCTATGGGGCTGCCCCTGTTGTTGAATGGAAGTTACTAGAAGCCCTGTAGGATATTCTTGTCCTTTGCTCTTCTCCCCACCTGTGCCTTACTCCTCTTCAGTTCTGGCACCTGCCTGGCACAGTTTCCATGATCTTAGGCCTTAGAGTGGGTTTGGAAGCCTTCTTGATTCCCTGCAGGGAACTCATTCCAGTTCCGGTTACCTGCTCTGGGTTCCTGAACACCCTCGTCGCTGGTTGCTGGGCTGAAGCACTGCTAGGCACATACAAGGGCTCACTGTCTCACAGCTGCTGCTTACAGTGGCCTCTCTCATTGTCATGGAACTCAACTCCACACACCTCGGCTAAGGGGATGCAGCTGTGTGACGTGCCGTGTGTGATGCACTAATGGGGAGTTGGGGGAGGCAGGTGCCTGTTGTATACAGTGCGCAGTATAGTTGGGGGACCTGGGGACGGCTGCTTGGGCCGGAAGAGATGGGTCGGGTTTTCTCAGATGGAAGTGTGGGATGATGTGGGGAGATGGGTGAGGCCAGGAAATGCGTGCTATGACAGCTTCTGGGTTTGTGTCTTAGGCCAGAGACTTTGTTTGTACGGTCAGAATTTCTCTGGGGGGTCTGTCAGGAGGTCACTGGGCCAGGCAGGTTGCTGTGTGTGCAGTTGGGGATGACGTGCAGGGGCTGCACAGGAGGGGGAGCCCAGATGTCCCAGCGCAGGGATCGTGTTGCTGGTGGCAAGCCATTCCCCCTGGGAGAGGCAAGGCAGAGCTGAGCAGCTGAGGTCCCACGCAGTCCAGGGCGCCCAGTGCTGAGCAGCTGCTGGTGGCGGTGCCCGTGCTGTGTGGGTGTTTTCTGTTGAGCTCTTGTCCCACTTCAGTCCAGCCCAAGCTGTCCATTGGCATAACCAGACATGCCTGTGACGTGCCGTCACCAGAGACCTGCATACAGTGTGCTGTACGGTCGGGGGACCATACAGCTGGCAGGGACACCTGGCGATGAAGAGATTCCACCTCTTCCAGCTCCTGGCACGATGGTGAACCCCCAGTTCCTTTGCCCACCCCTGTAGATACTTCAGGCCAGCTAGAATTCCAGAGGCGAAGAAGGCCCCACAAGGAAATCCAGGATCCAAGCATGCCTAGGAGCAGAGCGGCAGTTCCCGGGAGCCTGGTCTGTCACTGGGGTCATGAGGAAGGGACCCATGTGTAAGAGATGCTGAGTGATGTTCACTGAGGGGATGGATGAAAGAGCGTGTGTGCGCTGGGGCAGCACAACGCCAGGCCCAGTGAGTGACGCAGGTGGGCAGTGTGCTCTGCTCCTGTCCCAGGTGCCTTGCCCTCTGGGCCACAGGTCAGTGCCCACCTGCTCTCCCTCTCTCACGGGTGGTTAACCACCGTGGGTTTTCCTTCCTTGTCTTCTCAGCCCTGTCTCCTTCCCCATCATACTCATCTCTTATTAATATCCCTTCTGTAAACAGGTTTTGTGCCTACTTTTTCTACTAGGGAACTCTTCAGACACCAAGCCAAGTCAAGGGGATCCCACGTGGCCCTGGTCTCACACGGTGATGGCGCTGAAGCCCCGCAGTGTCCTGTTGTGGTCCCTGACCTGCACCTGCAGGTTCAGAGTGCTGGGTTACGGGCATGGCCAGCCGCCTTACCTCCTACCAGTGCTGTGTGCCTTTGCTGTTAGGGGCGGGGACTTGGTTGTCCTCCTGGCTTTGTGTCTTATTCCTCATCTGTAAAGTGGATTATGGACCGTGAGTGTATGCAACAGCACATCTTCCCTGGGGTGTGAGGGCCACCCTTTCCCTTGCAGAGGGAGGACAGGTTGATCCCATGACCTCATTTCTTGCCTCAGAGTCTCTGCTGGCTGCTTTGTCCCCGGATGTCCTGAGTAATAGGGAACCAGCTGGACTTGCCTGTTTCCCTGTGTCTTCCCCCTACCGCACGTACTCCGTCTTTGCGATTTGCTTGTGTTCCGTGGAATGAGAATGGTGGTGTGCGTTTCTTAGGTGTGTATAAGCTAAGAAATGATACAGTGCCAGTAGGGGCTTTGACTAGAGCTAGGCAAGGGTCAGGGTCCCCCTTGTTTAGCGGGAAGGGAAAAGCCACATGAGAAGAACAGAAGTGTGATGAGGCACAGTAAACAAAATGGGCTCAAGGTGTAAATACAGGTTGGAAAAGAAGACCGGGCCAAGGGTAGGCCCAGCTGCGGTTGCCACATTGCCATGCACATTTGCTCGATGTGTGATTTTGGCTCAGAGCCTCCCAGCAGCCAGGGTCCAATAAGAGAAACAAAATAACACTGGCTTTTTAAGGAGAAAATGAGAAATTTCTGGTTTGAGAGCTGGCTGAGCCATCTGGCAGTGTCTTCAGCATGTGAAGAGTGACAACAGTTGGGTTTGATATGGAGCCTGGGGGGCTTACTTAAAGGGGTGCTTTTCTACCCACGAGTGCTTCCCTGTGTGACAGGTACCTAGACAATAGCTCCTGTAAGTGACTGTGGACTGTGCTGGAGACACCCCTAGCCACATGCGTGCACACACACACACACACACACACACCTACACACCTGTATACTGACTCTAGAAGTCAGTATGGGAAAACCAGATCTCTTATTAAACTTTTTAAAAAATATTTATATTTTTGAGAGGCAGAGTTAGAGATAGAGAGGGAGAGACAGAGAGAGAGGTCTTCCATCTGCTGGTTCAATCCCCAAATGGCCAAAGCTGAGCCAATCTGAAGCCAGGAACCAGGAGCTTGTTTTGGGTCTCCCACGTGAGTGCAGGGGCCCAAGCACTTGGGCCATCTTCTGCTTTCTCTATTCATTAGCAAGGAGCTGGATCAGGAGTAGAGCATCTAGGACTTGAACCAGTGCCCATATGGGATGCTGGTGCCGTAGGCAGAGATTTAACCTACTGTGTTACAGTGCAGGCCCCTTTCTTATTAAACTTGATAATTATTTCTGGGACCAGTGTCAGGTGTCACTCTGCTGTCTAGGTTGATTAACAGCTACTGCAGGGAATAAATCATCGTTGAAAGTAGATGCCTAGTAGCAGAGACTTGGAAAAACACCAAGGACTCTTAAGTCTGGTTTTTTCATAGAGGCTGAGAGTGTTCACCAAGGAAATAACTGTTTCTTCTTTCTTTTTTATTTTTTTGATAGGCAGAATGGAGAGAGAGAGAGAGAAAGAGAGAGAGAGAGAGAGAAAGAAAGGAAAGAGAGGGAGGGAGGGAGGAAGGAAGGAAGGAAGGAAGGTAGGTAGGTAGGTAGGTCGGTCTTCCTTTTTGCTGTTGGTTCATCCTCCAATGGCCGCCGCAGCCGGCGCACTGTGGCCGGTGCATCACGCTGATCCGATGGCAGGAGCCAGGTCCTTCTCCTGGTCTCCCATGGGGTGCAGGGCCCAAGCACTTGGGCCATCCTCCACTGCACTCCCGGGCCACAGCAGAGAGCTGGCCTGGAAGAGGAGCAACCAACTGGGACAGAATCTGGCGCCCTGACCAGGACTAGAACCCAGTGTGCCGGCGCCTCAGGCAGAGGATTAGCCTATTGAGCCATGGTGCCAGCCTTAACTGTTTCTTCTAATCCTGCCCACCCTTCTGTTCTGTGTGGCTGGTCAAAGACAGGTCAGCTGAGCACTGTGGATCTCTCAGGCTGCATTGGAATTATTTTTGGGAGGGAAAAGGAACTTGTCTAGATGTCATTAGCAGCATCTAATCCAGAGGGGAGAGAGGTTGTGCACCAAGCAGAATCTGCTGACTGATTGCGCCTTCGCTCTCTTCCTTAGGTGAACTGCGCCAAGCCATCGTGGCCATGATGAATCGAAAGGACGAGCTGGAAGAAGAGAACAGGTATCATCACCTTCAGGCCCAGGATTAGCCCCTGTCTTTGGCCTTCTGCCTCTGGGACAGAGAGAATAACAACAGACGAAGGCAAAATTGTGACCGGCGATTTCCTGCCATCTGGGATGTGCTGCCCGAGGGCATCGCTTGTGGCTTGTGTATGAACAAGTGATAGAAACCCCACAGTGATGGCACCACCTTAGCACCAGCTGGGCATGTGGTGGAGCAGTCTACTTAATAGAAAAAGAGGCTTCATTGGGAAAATTCACGTACTCTAGTCTGAAGTACACAGTTCGTTGGTTTGTAGTATGTGCACAGATATGTGCAGCTGTCACCAGTTTGAGAACATTTCAGCCCCCCAAAGACACCCTGCACCCTTGGGCTTGTCACCTCCCCTCTCCCACGGTTGTCTTTGGAGTGACCCTCAGTGGAGGGCCTGCCAACTGTGCTCCAGCACTCAACTGCTTGTCTTCATGTTTGCCCACATCAGCGGTGCTTGGGGCAAGGTGATGCTTGGATTCTTTTGACTTGGCCAAAGCCCCGTTGCAGCCACTGAGAGAGCAGAGGGGTTTGTTCATTGCCTCTTTCCTGTTGAAGCCCTTGCCCGTCGGTGCCCTGTATTAGCCACATTGCTCCTACCTGATGGAAGCTGAGTTTCTCTCCTGCCAGAGCCTTGTCTGGATTCTTGGGAGCTGGTCCAGGGGCTTGACTGCCATCACCAAGTCCGCTTCTGCGAGCAGAAGGCTGCCCCCTAGGGGCGGGATGGTGCCCTCCCGTTCCTTCATTGCACGTGGAAATTACGGGTCCCCAGTGACATCCACGTGTGATTGTCCTTTAAAAGTTATTTTCAGCCCTGCTTGACCAGCCTGTTGGCAGCCTTTTTGGAAACATAAAAAGCAAACAGACACGGTTTCTGAAATAGATGACGTTTGTAAAAGGAATCTTTAGAGCATCTTCCAACTAAATTAAACTTTCAGCAAAGGGCTCATAGCCCTTGAAGGTTGCTTCATCTTTACGCCAGCTGGAGCTGTCATCTTGGAAGTCGTAGGTTTTGTCTTACCTTTTGAAGACAATATTCACTTTGTCTTTTAATGTTTTCTGCTTCCCAGAGAAAGAAAAAATTCATATCATGTATGCTAGGGGTCCCAGGCCCCAGGAGGGGGAGTTTGCTTCAGGCTGTCATAGGAAGGTCTTGGAGGGTTTCGTAGATAATGGAAGTGAAGTGGAGGCCAGATATTTTCGGTTGTATTCTGATGTCATGTGACAGTGACCTCTAGATTTATTGGGTACACATAGTACAGCTGGTAATTGTTTTCTAGAAATAGCCATTTCAGGTACAGTGAACCACGTTTGGTTCATTTCTAGATGATACCTTGTGATGGATTCTAGAAGAGATGCCATCTTCTACCTTATGTAAGACCAGGGGAGATGCATACACAAGTGAGCATGATTTGAGGGACAGTAAAACCCTGCCGTCTCTGCCTTAACCAGCTCGACAGCTGCGCCAAAGGCTCTGTGTACTTGTTTAGCCTGGAGATGGCCACAGGACAGCGGCCCCCAGGCTGTTCAGTGGGCAGAGGTGGAAGTGACCCTTGACTTCTGTCTTGTAATCTGAGTGGACGTTCTATTTCTGTGTCTCAGGTTATTCTTTTCGGCCTCTCCTGACACCATTTCCTGTGTTAAATTTCTTGCCTAGCGTGGCTGTGACAAAACGGGCTCAGTTTAACGTGCTGTATCTTTGAGTGGGCTGTCTCCAAAGGGACTTCCTGGGACTTGCCCTTCGTCTGAGCTGTCAGAGGGGCAGTCTGCGCACGGGCCATTGGGGACAAGGGGTCTGGGCTGCACAGAGTGCCCTGAACGCATCCTAACTATCATTCTAGGACCCTTGACCACAGAACGTGTGAGATAGACTCACATTACGGTGTACACAGAGCCTTGTGGACCCTGAGTGAGTGGGGACTTGCCTGGTCAGGAACTGTGTTCTGGGCTCAGTGAACTCTGGTTGATGGGCCCCTTCTCCCCAGGTCTCTGCGGAGTCTGCTGGATGGGGAGATGGAGCACTCGGCTGCACTCCGGCAAGAGGTGGATGCCTTGAAAAAGAAGGTGGAGGAGCAGGAGGAGCGACATGCCACGAAGGTGCAGGCGCTGGCCAGGTAGGGGTGAGGCGCTGAGAGGTGAGCTGTGGAGGCTGGGGAAAGCCCTGGGCCCTCCTTTCACCCACACTGTTTAATTAAAAAAAAAAAAGAAAAAGGCTTGATGAGGAAATAAAATGTATGTATGTATTTATTTTATTGAATAAATGGTATTCATGCATATAGTTCAAAGCACAAAAGGTTCAGCTATCCAAGTCCCTCTTCCTAGTCCTAGCTGCCCGGTTTCTTCCTAGAGCTGATGTGTGTTACTCGTCCAGAGATACTCCAAGTGTA
The DNA here is from genome assembly GCA_015711505.1 of Sylvilagus bachmani. Classification (NCBI taxonomy): domain Eukaryota; kingdom Metazoa; phylum Chordata; class Mammalia; order Lagomorpha; family Leporidae; genus Sylvilagus; species Sylvilagus bachmani. The sequence continues at coordinate 27,919,671 of CM027397.1, read as the reverse complement.
TGCAAGGAGACAGGTGTCCATGTGCATCGCCTCCCCACCTCCCATTGTCTTTCCCTCTCTGTCTCCCTTTTGCTCCTTAATGGAAAACGATAGCTCGGCCTCCACACCTCTGGCTTTGCACTCAGAGGTGGTTTTGCACCGGTGTGTGCGGGACTGCAGTCTTCCTTCCAGTAGCTCCTGAAGCTTCGATGTCTGACTGTACCAGGGCCGTTGAACCAGCCCACCAGCCGCTGCGCATTGAGGTTGTTTGGTAGTTTTCAACACCCTTTTTTTTTTTTTAAGATTTATTTATTTTTATTTGAAAGTCAGAGTTACACAGAGAAAGGAGAGGCAGAGAGAGAGAGGTCTTCCATCTGATGTATCCCCAATTGGCCACAGAGGCCAGAGCTGAGCTGATCTGAAGCAAGGAGCCAGGAGCTTCTTCCGGTTCTCCTACGTGGGTGCAGGGGCCCAAGGACTTGGGCTGTCTTCTGCTATCCCAGGCCATAGCAGAGAGCTGGATCGGAAGAGGAGCAGCTGGGACTAGAACTGGCGCCCATATGGGATGCCGGCGCTTCAGGCCAGGGTGTTAACCTGCTGTGCCACAGCGCCGGCCCCTCAACAGCCTTTTGCTGCTGCTAACAGTACTGTGGCCACCTTTCTGTTTGTCATTTTGTTCCTGTATGAGTATATTTTTTGGAAATGTAGCTGGAAGTGGAGTTGCTGGGCCCAAAGGCAATTTGTCTTTGAGCTGCATAAAGAGCATCAATTACCCTCCACAGATGCCGAGCCATGTGTGAGAGAACTTCAGAAAGTTCATGGAAAATGAAATTACATATTTTGATGCAAAAAATTTTGAAATGCTTACATGCAAAAAGTTAAAGGAAAATACATATTATGGAAAAAGTATATATGAATTTGAAATTTTTTCACACTAAAATAAAGTTTTCTTTTTAAAAAGAAATTAGAGAGATGGAAAAAGACAGAGTTCCCAGCCACTGTTTCACTTTCCAAATGCCTACAGTGGCCAGGGCTGGGCTGAGGTCAAACGAGTCATTAACTCAGTCTGTGTTTTCTCCATGGGGATCAGGGACCTAATTAGGTGAGCCACATCGCTGTCTGCCAGCGGAATCAGGAGCTGAACTCAGGAATTGAACCCAAGTACTGCAGCGTGGGTTGCGAATATCTTAACTACTGGGCAGACTACTTACCCCTAAGCTTATATTTTAATTCCATTTGCTATGAACTTTTTGAGTTCCCCCTGTGTGTTCCACAGCTGCATGGGAGATAGCTACTGCCCAGCTGTGCCCACAGCAGGAGCATCCACTTCTGTGGATCTTTCGTACCATGACACGTGAAGAGTGGTCCTGATAAGAGTGCTTATGGACACTAATTAAGAATATGATTGGGCCAGCGCTGCGGCTCACTAGGCTGATCCTCCGCCTTGTGGCGCCGGCACACCGGGTTCTAGTCCCGGTCGAGGCGCCGGATTCTGTCCTGTTTGCCCCTCTTCCAGGCCAGCTCTCTGCTGTGGCCCAGGAAGGCAGTGGAGGATGGCCCAAGTGCTTGGGCCCTGCACCCCATGGGAGACCAGGAGAAGCACCTGGCTCCTGGCTTCAGATCAGTGGCAGCCATTGGAGGGTGAACCAATGGCAAAAGAAGACCTTTCTCTCTGTCTGTCTGTCTCTCTCATTGTCCACTCTGCCTGTCAAAAAAAAAAAAAAAAAAAGTATGATTGAGCCTGTTTTTATTTGAGTTATATTTGTTCACATGAGAACATGTTTTTGTGTACTGTCCTAATAATATATAACCCTTACCTCTTCCCCTAGTAATAAATAGGCAGTATTTTCTCTTATTTCCATATGTGCTTCATGTTAACTGTTTTTATACTCCTGGATGTGATACTTCACTGAGTATAGGCACCATTTAACCATTAAGTCTGCCATTCCAATCTGGAATACCCAGTCTCAGGTGGTCAGTTTAACATTTGAGCTGTTTCTAGTTTTTTTTTTTTTCCCCCATTGTACGTAAGAAAAGCAGTTCGTTGGCTATTCATGAAAACAGCCTTTCAGTGACCCTAGGAGATAAGTCTGTCTTGGGAGGCTGGGCGTTGCGGCATGCGGGTTCCTGCACCCCTGTGAGTGCCTGCTCAAGTCCTGGCTGTCCTGCTTTCATTTCGGCTGACTGCACTTGCATCCTGCAAGGCAGCGGGTGGTGGTTGAGCGCTTGCACCCTTGACACCCACGTAGGAGACCTGGATGGAGTTCTTGGCTTTGACTTCAACCTGGCTCATCCTTGGCTGTGGCAGGCTTTTGGGAAGTGAATCAGTGGATGGAAGATCTCTCTCTCTCTCTGCCTTTGAAGTAGATGAAAATAAATAAATATTAAAAAAAAAAAGGAGAAAAACTCTCCCTTTCTCTTAAAAATATGTTTTGTGGATGCGTCAGGGAAGCTGGGGTTAAAAAAGTTGGGAGCATTTAGTCTTGGTGCCGTTAGGTGATGCGAATGAGGCTATCGTCATTGTCGTGTGTGTATGTCATTGAATGTTGGCACCACGGTGTCATACATAAGTGTGATTCCTTGAGCATCTCCATTCTCTTTACATTTTAAAATGACAGTGCAGGAGCACCAGAGACAGGTGAATGATGATTATAGATAGAGTAGTCGCTGCCTAATTTGGTGCTTTCTCGCCTGCATCACTGTTGCACCTGGCCTTGCTTGGGTTCTGTGGCATAACTACCCTTGATATTCATGATAGAGACTGACGTCTTTGGAGATGCTGGTTATGAATCATCCGTGGCAGATGGGACTGTACTCCCTATTGCTTTCCTGGCTTGTGTGAACATCAGCTTGGCCTCGAGTCTTGGCTCCATTAGGTGCACATTATGTTCCCGGTGAGCTGTGCAGCATGGCCAGGCAGTGTTTCCCCACCTCTGAACCACAGAGGGTGATCCGGCCAGTGTGTGGGCTTCCACAGGGCACTGGACCCAGGCAGCCATTTCCAGTGGATCTTACAGAAAAGGTGTTCTATCACATGACAGTCCTCGGGAAGATTTTATCCCCTGTATGATAGAGGAAGAACCAGTTTCTTTCTTTCTTTCTTTTTTTTTTTTAAAGATTTGTTGTATTTATATGAAAGGCAGAGTTACAAAGAGGGAAGTAAAGACAGAGAGAGAGGCCTGCCTTTCATCTACTTGTTCCCTCCCCAGATAGCCACAGAAAGTGGCCAGGCTGAAGCCAGGAGTTTCCTGGGTCTTCCTGGGCCCGAGCACTTGGGCCTCCTCTGCTGCTTTCCCAGGTACCTTAGCAGAGAGCTGGATTGGAAGTGGAGCAGCTGGGACTCGAACCAATGCCCACATGGGATGCCTGCAATATAGGCCATGGCTTTCATCTGCTGTACCACAACGCCAGCCCTGAAAAATTAATTTCTTAACCAGGACGTTTTATATTTTGAAGTCTCTGCATTTAAGCAGCGGGTAGCTAAGTGTTCAAGGTGTCTGGAAGTTTGCAGGTAGAGAGAACGTCTGCAGCGGGTGAATGCTGCAAAAGGAGCAAGTGGAAGAACGCAGGCAGGTGAGCTGGGTGCAGGGGCTGCCAGCTGTCAGAGTGTCCTTCCTGCTCCCGGCTGCAGGAGCCTGTGTCTGTTCTGGCAGACAGTGGACCTGCTCAGGCAGTGGTGCTGTGGCCGTCGGATCACAGCTGGTCCTGGAAAGTGAGGCCCATGTGTGTGCACGGGAGCCACCTTGTGTCAGGTTCGTGTGTGTGCAGGTGGCAGTTCTTGTACAGGTGGTTTCACGTGGTGGTTTATGGTGCAGGTTCTGGGGGTCAGATCATGGCTCCACTGCTGACCAGTTACAAGCAAGACCTTGACCTTTCTATCTCTGTGTTCTTCGTTGTGAAATTGGGAGAAGAAAATTGTCTCATTGAGTTGTTGCATAAATAAAATGTGAGAGAATTCATCGGCTCAATAAATATGCTTTATAGATGCCCAAATAAATACCACTATGATTTTTCTTTAATATAATAATGGTGTTTCTTAGAAACTTTGCCTATCAAGAGTTACATTTTAGTCTAAACAATGCAGAAGGAGTTATGAGTAAGGCTGTTTCAGACTCGAAGCAGTGAAGTTTATGTTCTGCCAGTATTCTAGCGCTAAGGGTGTGTTCTTGTGTGTGTGTGTGTGTGTTGTGCTGGCTCTGAGTGTACTGTTGTAAGACTGAGCAGATTCAACAGATTCAACCTTTTCTTAAACATTAATTTTGCTCAAAATCAATGACTTGCCTTTTGTGCTGTCTTGGCTCAAAAAGAACCAGGGCCTGCAGCCATACCAGTGCTCTATGGCCCGCAGCAAGTGCTGGTCCCTCATATGCAGGCATTGTAACCAGTCAGAACCAGTTACAGTTTTGCCAGCAGCTTTGCCTCACCAGATCAGCTTGATCCACCCATGGTGGCCAAGGAGGGAGCAGGCTCACGGTCAGGGCTTGGAGCTCCAGCCTGCCCCTGGAGCCCACCCCACAGGTCGTGGGGTCAGCCCCATCTAACCACACAGGCAGAAGGCAGATGCCAAAGAGTTCATGGAGGAAAACTGGGTGTGATGGTTAACTCCTGTGTCAGTCTGACCGGGTGCGGGAGGCCTCAACGTGTGATTCCATGTTGCTCCCGCACGTGTCTGTGAGGGGCTTGCCAGCAGACACTCACACTTGCATCGGGAGACAGAGCAGAGCAGATGGCCCTTGCTGATGTGAGTGGGCATCATCCAATCCACTGCGGGTCTGGACAGAGCAAAAAGACCAAGGAAAGTGACCTCTCTGCCTGTCTGATGGCTGGAGCTTGGACATGGACCTTGTCCATCTGGCACTCCTGGTTCTCAGAAATTCAGGCTTAACCTGGAATCTACAACACCAGCCCTCTGGCTCTTGGGCCTGCCAACCACCCCGATAGCACCCCTACTGTCTCTGGCTCCCTTACAGTGGAAAATGACAGGGGATGAAGTGCAACCCGGGCAAGGTGTGCGGGGCTTATACTCGAGCACAGAGGAGTCGATTGGCTCTCTGCAAGTTTTTTGGGTTGGGCAAGTGTGGCCATAGCCTCCCCAGCTCCAGCCCGTCCCCCTTACACACAGCACCTCAGTTTGCACCCAGCTCAGTGATCTGGGCAGGCACAGTCACGTTTTTCACGTGCAACATACCCATAAAGGTGCTGTTGCTTGCGACCTCCCCTCGCACTCCTGGGAAGGTTCTATACTGGTGGCACTGGGGTATTCTGGGTATGCCTGCAGGTTGGGAATGTCCCTAATGAGGCAGTCAGGGGGGCTTTCGCAGTTCTTGCTCCTGACTGGTCTGGAGCTGGACACCTGCTGGGTTGAGGGCCTTGATTTAGTGAGTCCTGATCCTGTCCTGTCTCAGCTCCCCTGGCCTCCTGGGGTTTCCAGCTTGTATTTGACAGACTGGGGGACCTTCCAGCATCCAGTCATGTGAGCCAACACCTAATCATTTTTTAAAAAAGATTTTATTTATTCCTTTGAAAGGCTAAGTTAGAGAAGAGGAGAGGGGGAGAGAGTGAGGGGGAGGGAGGGAGGGAGGGGTCTTCCACTCACTGGTTCACTTGCCAAATGGCCACAAAGTTTGGGGCTGGACCAAGTCAAAGCCAGGAGCCAAGCGTTTCTCTGGGTCTCCCATGTGGGTGCACGAGCCCAGGCACTTGCGCTGTCCTCCGCTGCTGTTTCCCAGGTGCATGGTGGGGCCGCCAGGACTGGAACCGGTGCCCACAGCGTCTCAGTCTCCTGTGCCACAGCGTCGGCCTCCACCTCGCCATCTCTCACCAAGGGCGGAGAAGGTGTTCCCCCAGGGGAATGTGCTGGATTGCTTGGCTCAAAGCTCTTCTCCCCGTCCATCTGTTCCATGGCCTTCCTGTCGTTGCAGCTTCATAGCTTTTCTCCTGCTGGTCAGTGTGTGACTGAGGGATGGCCATTCCCTTAACTACTTTTCATCTCTTAAATGAAAAAAAAATGACATTGTTTAAATGCTGGAGCTGGTGTTGTGGTGCAGTGGGTAAGTCACTGCCTGTAATGCCAGCATCCCATGTGAGCACAGGTTCAAGTCCCGGCTGCTCCACTTCTGATCCAGCTCCCTGCTAATGCACCTGGGAGGCAGTGGAAGATGGCCCAAGTCCTGGCTCCTGGCTTCTACTTGGTCCAGTCCCAGCCATTGCAGCCATATGGGGAGTGAACCAGTGGATGGAAAATATCTGTCTGTCTCTCTCTGTGTCTCTCTTATTCTGTAACTCTGCTTTTCAAATAAATACATAAAATCTTTTTAAAGACAACTTTCTCCTTTCCTCTTTTTTTAAAGATTTATTTATTTATTTGAAATGCAGAATTATGGAGAGGCAAAAGCAGAGACAGAGAGAGAGAGAGAGAGAGATCTTCCATCTGCTGGTTCACTCCCCAAATGGCCGCAATGACCGGAGCTGGGCTGATCTGAAGCCAGGAGCCAGGAGCTTCTTCTGAGTCTCCCACTAGGGTACAGAGGCCCAAGCACTTGGATCATCCTCCACTGTTTTCCCAGGCATATTAGCAGGGAGCTGGATTGGAAGTGGAGCAGCCAGGATTTGAACCAGTGCCCAAATGGAATACCAGCACCACAGGCATTGGCTGTACCACTACTGCCACTACTCCACAGTGCTGGCAATACATAAATCTTAAGAGAAATCTTTTGAATGCTCATCCCCTTGAAAATGTAAGAGGGTGGGGTGGTGGAGCAGTCTCCTTCCCGCCTCACAGGAGGATTCTGCGTTGGTGCCCCGGCCACTCACGCTTGAGAGGTAGCATGGCCCAGTGATGCTGCTCCTTGTGCTCTTCCCACGCCCTGACTCAGATTTTGCAATCTGCATCCCCAGCTGATGCTAGCGTGGTTTTAGAGGCAGAAATGCAAAGCAGCTTAGCTTGGGTCAGCAGGCAACGCGTCCGTTGCTGCCACTGAGAAATCCAAGGACGGACCCTGCTTCCTTCAGGCATCTGGACCCAGGGGCTCCACTGAGGTTGGCGCTCCCCTCCCCTCTCCTCCCCTCCCTGAGTTCTCCATGCCCTCTGCAGGCTCTGAGAGGAAGAGGTGTCCGCTGTTGTCCACATGGAACGTTCTGGGGAGGCTTCTCCCTTGGGCTCGTTGCAACCTGGAAGAAGCAGAAGGATGTGACTGACAGCCTCCCGGGTCCCCAAGGCAGGCTCTGGGCAGACAAGAGTGTGTCTGCTCAGTGGCTTCCTGGTTACACAGGTGATGAGCCCGGAGCACTCGGCACAGCCCCAGGCCCTCCGTAAGTGCTCTCGGAGTGTCGGCTCATTTCCTCCTCTTCCCTGGTGACTCGGCCTGGGTGGCCACAGGTGCAGAGATCAGAATCCCGTGTTTGCTTCCTCGTCCAACCTCCCTCTGCAGTGAGCATCCTGGAGCCTTTGCCCGACCTTCATTTGCCCTTGAGGAACTCCTGCTGTTACTTGTCCAGCCCAGCCCTGCCCAGCGTGTGTTCCTTTGCTCATTGGCTCTGCTGTGACAGCATCCCATGTGTGGCCCTGAGAATGGCCTTGCCCGGCCTGTCAGGGAACGGGGGACTAAGCCGGCCTTGAAGCCCTGCTCAGATCACTCCATCCATCCCTACTGCTCTCACTCCTAAACTGACCTTTGCTGGCTTTCTCTGAGCCTGTTAATCTCAGTTTCTTCCTTAAAGACTAAGCCTTTTGTGGCAAAGCATGGTCAAGTTCCCCAGGGTCTGTCCCAGGCCGTTGATTCTGGTTGTATCCAGAGGCAAACAGTCAGAGTTGAGAAGGTCACACATGGTGGGTATCGGCCTGAGTCCTGAACCTGTCTTGGGCTAGGTGGCCTTGGAACCAAGGATCTGGCTTTTCATTGGTGTCTCCCCAGCCGGAGGACCTGCCCTGGCAGGAAGAGCCGACAGGATTCATCCCGCTGCCGACTCTGCAGTGTCTGTTTTGGACTCTGGGCTGAGGATGATTGTGAGGTCTCATCTGGGCTTAGCAGGAGAGCGTGCTGCTGTTGATTAGCCATGTCTGCTGTGGATACAGCGAGGGAGAGTGGTGGCAGGCGTGTCAAGGCTACCCTCCCAGGCTGCTGCCGGTGGGGTGGTGGTGACTGCTGGGGGTGATGTCCTCAGGCAGGAGGCAGCATCCTAGGGACCCTGGACAGTGGGGAGTTTGTCATTCTTGGACGAAGCCCCTGCTGTTCACTTGGTAAAAAACAAAACAAAAACATGCTGTGAAGAAATAACTTGAACCCGTAAGTAAAACATGACAAAACTGGGCTCTCAGGGTAGTGGGCGCCGGAGATAACAGCCCCATTTTGCTCATTGCTTTATTATTTGATTTCGGAAGCCCATAGACTAAGAGGGTGTTCTGACAGGAGAAGAGGAGTTGTGGTGGCGGACGCTGCCTTCCTAAACGCTGTCCCTGCACATCCCTGCACTGGGCTATTGGCCATGCTCGCCCTTTTTGTTCTTGGTTGGCGCTAAGGGCTGAACTCTGCCCAGCACCAGGGTTCGGCTTCGACTTGTCTAGTCTAGGCAAGATACTTGCAGCCCCTTCCCACAGTGACGGGTTCAGGGGACTGTGGCCTGGCCCTGCTGGGTGTGGGGTTCACACTTAGTTTAGAAATGGACAGGCAGACTGTTTGTGCCTGTGGAGACCCTGGAGGATGACTGGTCCTTGGTCCTTGGATGGTTGCCTCGTGCTGGACCATGTGCTGCGAGGGGGAGAGGCTTGGCCTTCTCCAGCCATTTTGCTGCTATGAGAGAAGACAGCCTTGGGGTGGCACTAATGGTCCAGCTTGCAGTGGAGTGAGGTGAGATGGGAGAACTGGGTCTAGCCCTGGGTCACTGGATCTGTCTACCCTTGAGCCAGATGAAGCTCTTGACCTTCTAGTTACATGGGCCAGTGGCTCCCACTTGCTGTTTAAGCCACTTCAAATTAAGTCATCTTTTCTTTCTTCAGATTTTTTTTTTTTTTGACAGAGTTGATAGAGAGAGAGAGACAGAGAGAAAGGTCTTCCTTTGCTGTTGGTTCACCCTTCAATGGCCGCCGCAGCCAGCGTGCTGCAGCCGGTGCACTGCGCTGATCCGATGGCAGGAGCCAGGTGCTTTGCCTGGTCTCCCATGGGGTGCAGGGCCCAAGCACTTGGGCCATTCTCCACTGCACCCCTGGGCCACAGCAGAGAGCTGGTCTGGAAGAGGGGCAACCGGGACAGAATCCAGCGCCCCAACCAGAACTAGAACCCGGTGTGCCGGCGCTGTAGGCGGAGAATTAGCCTAGTGAGCCGCGGCGCCAGCCTCTTTTTTTTTTTTTTTTTAAAGATTTATTTACTTTATTTGAAAGGCAGAGTTACAGAGAGGCAGAGGCAGGGAGAGAGAGAGAGAAAGGTCTCCCATCTGGTGGTTCAATCCCTAGATGGCCACAATGGCTGGAGCTGTGCCGATCCGGAGCCAGGAGCCAAGAGCCAAGAGCCTCCTCTGGGTCTCCCACGAGGGTGCAGAGGCCCAAGGACTTGGGCCATCTTTTACTGCTTTCCCAGGCCACAACAGAGAGCTGGATCGGAAGTGGAGCAGCCAGAACTCGAACCGGCACCCCTATGGGATGCCGGCACTGCAGGTGGCTTTATATGCTACACCATAGTGCGGGCCCCTAAGTTGTCTTTTCTTGCTACACAAGAACACTCATTGGTTGAAAGGACTTTGTCCACTGTGTCCAGCCTGCACACGAGCTAGGTCAGATTCCTGTGTGCTGGTCTCCATAGGAACCAGCCTTCCTGACCAGCAGTGTCAAGGCAGCCATGTCTGTGCTGTAAGCTGTCTGCGTGTCTAGACCAAGCTGCACGTGCTACTTTCCTCGCCGTATCTTCCCGGTACCTTGCACAATGTCTGGCACACAGTAGGAGCGCAGTAATACTGGTTAAATGAGCCAATGGCAGTGTCACCTGGTCACGGTGTCCCCAAGAAAAGTCAGCTCTTGCAGCATCTTGTTGGCACCATGTGGTCCGTCAGACTGGGTTTTGGATCTGCCAGTGGTAGTGGTTTGCCCCAGACTAGACTCGGGCCGCTTTCAGGGAATTGGCAGTTCTGAGAACTGCTTCATTTAACTCTTCTTGAGTGCGCAGATGGTGAGAACTCTGAGTAGGAGGTAATTAAAGTCCCCCGAACAGTGAAGAAGTGCATCGAGTGCTCATGTAGTTCCTAGATGAGGAAGAGAGGCAGCGCATTGCTGGGCTGGGTCAGAGGGTGCAGTACTAGTGTCTCTGTGAGTCTTTCCCTTGCTGTCAGCTTCATTCTCAGACCCGTGTGTCCCTTGTGGGGACGGAAGTTCCCCAGCAGCTGCAGGGCTAAATGTCATCAGCTTAGCCCCCCAATGGGTGCAGAGGAGTTCTTGGCATTGGCTGGACTCCTGGGAGTCCCTCTTCTTTCCCCAGCAGGATGCGTCAATTTAGGCCCCCTTGCAATGGGGAAGTAGCTAGGAAAGGGGCGTGGGGGAGTTTCCTCAAGAAGATCAGGTGGGGGTGAATGTGGGACAGGCAGACCGCGTACAGCAGTGGGAGTCTGTAGGTGTCCCAGAGCAAGGGTAGCTGTGCGGTCACTTTGAGTGAGCTGCCCTGTGGGTGCTCGGTGCGGTCCTGCCGTTGGCCTGAACATACCTGTGCTTTGTGCTCTTCCCTGGGTTGAATGTCTGTGCTCATAGACTTTGTGCACAGAGGCAAGTACCCCGCCCAGCTGTTCTGACGTTTGGACTCCATCTGAGCAGACTCCGTATCCCTGTTTTATAAACATACGTGGGATGCTTCCTTTACTATATATGGAAATGACTTTGAAAGGCAATATAATCTACCTCCACAAGTAATTTTAAGAATCCAGTATACTACTTCATGTCTAATATGAAAGAGAAATAAAAGGAAAGTAAGTTATAATGAAAAATAGATTCCAGTCTATATTGGCTGGGTTCAGCTATGCTAAGAAATCGCAGCGAGTAAAGTGCTTGTACCTGCTCAAAATGCATAAGTTTGGGTTTAAAATAAGGTAAGAAGATCACAAGTCATTCTTTGTAAGAGCTAAAGAAAATGAAAAGGCAGAATATAGGTAGACCCTAGAGTAAAAACCAATGTATTCCATGTCTGTGACATTAGATTTTGGGCTCAGATAATAAACAAGTTTTGCATCTGCATGAGTGGCTGTGGCAGCTGGTCTGGGGTCTGTGGGGCTGCCTTGACCTGTCAGGACAGCTGTGGTGCTTGGCCCACTCCCTAAATGGTGCCAGCACCTTCAATGTGCTGTCAGAGTTCCCCTTCGCATTTTTGGTCACCTCTAGGGGGCAGCCCTGTCCACAGTGAGTCCCGCTTCAGCCCTCTCCCCAGTGTTCTTAAATTTACCAGTGCCCCATCCGGGTTTTGTGCTCAGAGGCCTTCTGTTCCCTGACCACACTGAATTAGCTGTTGAGCCCCGACCATGTGTCCGGCCCACCCTGGCCCTCCTGTTCCTCGTTTCCCCCTGGGTGTGAAGCTCGCGTACCTGAATTCACCTGGCTGAGTCTCACGAGCTGAATGGAGTAGTGCTCTTGTTGCTCCATGGCGCACGCTTGTCAACAGCTGGCACGCATTCTGTGACTGTCCCCTGAGCACGCACAGGGTGGGGCTTCAGTGTGGGGACAGAGGGGGGTACCTGTCAGGGCTGGAAACCGGAGGGCGTAGGAAGAGCTGCATTGAGATGTTCCCGAAACCCAGCCCGAGGTGTCTGTTTCATTAATGTGGTCCACGTGTTGGTAAAATACTTTGTGTGTGGTGTTTAGCTTTGTTGATCAGGAATACAGCATAAAGCAGATAGTGGCTGTCAGTTGCCCAAATTGTGGGGAAGGATGTGTCATCCATAAGTTCATGGGAAACACATATTATGTGCTTCATAGATGTGTTCATGGATAAACTATGCATGAATTTTGAAAATTTCTTGCACCAAAATAAACTTACCTTTTAATGGCGTTTTCCATGAATTTTTGAAGTACCCTCGTATAGACAAAGATGTCAGCCTTTTGCCTGACAGATCCATGTGGGCTGTTCTTTGGAGGAAGTGCAGTGTAAGGGTATGGGACAGGTCTGGATTGGAGTCCTGCTTCAGAGGGCAGAGCCGAGGCTGCGTGAGGCACCCGGGGGCACAGCTCAAGGAGGGGCACATTCTCTGGGTCATGCAGGGGCCTCTGCTGCTTCTAGAAGATTCCTGTAGAGCAGAGAGGGTAATAGTGTCTGCCTTGCACATGTTATACAAGAGACAATGCATGGGCAGTGCCAGGCTCAGCGAGTACCCTGCTGAAGTACTTAGTGGAAGGCAGCCCGGATGATTATTCTTGGTTTTGTGGAGGTAAATTATCCCTCCATTTTCAGGCTTCAAAGAGTCATTTTCTGGAGTTAATCTGGCCCACTGCTGCTCAGATGTAACTAACTTTCTAATAAGGAACTCTCTGGATTGAAGAGCTAAATATGTTGCTTAGACTTGGCTGTGCGTTTACAGTCACCTGGGGAGCTTTTACCAAACCATTATGTCCAGGCCACCTTCCAGATCAATTAAATCAGACTCTGAAGGTGAGACTCGGACTGCTCAGGTAATTCCAGTGTGCAGCTGAGGTCGACCAGTGGTGTGGGCTCCCCTCAGCCTCCATGTGCCCACCAGGCCCCTGCGGAGCAGGTAGACTCCTCCCTCTGGCTGGTGGGTTGGGAGTGGGGCCTGCTCCCATGCATTTCTCATAAGTTCCAGTTGGTGGCGATGTTGTGGTTCCTGGACCATGCTCCCAGTAGCCAGGGCGTAGAGGGATGCTGGTAAGGATCTGTAGGCCTCACTCATGTCCGTTTCCGGAAGGTGAAGTTGCTTGGGGTAGTTAGGTTGGAACCACGTTTGGAGTTCAGTTTCTATTTGTTGATTTCTTTGAGATAATAATAATTAAAACAAAACAAAACACTGTGACACCCTGCAAGAGTTAGTACTGTTTTTAAAAAGTTTATTTTTATTTGTTTGAAAGGTAACCTGTATATGTTAGAGAGAGAGAGAGAGAGAAACAGACATACAGACAGAGGGAGGGAACTCTTCCATTCTCCCAAATGCCTGCAACAGCCATGCCTGGACCAGGCCTAGCTAGGAGTCAAGAACTCCATCGGAGTCTCCCATGTGTGCAGCAGAGACTGAAGCACTTGAGCCGTCACCTGCTGTCTCCTAGGCACGTTAGCGGGAAGCTGGATTGGGTGGTGAGGCAAGACTGGATCCCAGGCACCCCCATATGGCCTGCAGGCTTCCCAAGCAGTGGCTTAACCCACTGGACCACAGTATCCACCTCAAGAATTAGTGTTTTTTAAAAGTTTTAAAAAGATTTATTTATTTATTTGAAAGACACACACACAGAGAGAATATAATCGCTAGTTCTTCCATCCCCTGGTTCCCTCCTCAGTGCCCAGAATAGTTGGTGCTGGGCCAGGCTGAAGCCAGGAGTCAGGAACTCCGTTTTGAGTTTCCCATGTAGGTGGTAGGAGCTCGAGTACTTGAGCCATTGCCTGCTGCTTCCCAGGCACACTAGCAGGAAGCTGAACAGGAAGCAGAGTATTTGAGACTCTAGCTAGCACTCTGATACGGGAGGTGGGCACCCCAAGTGGACTTACCCTGCTGGGCCACAGCTCTCACCCTGAAATAGTGCTATTAACACTTGTCATTTTTGCCTTAGATTTTATTTTTGAGGAAGTTATAAAAAACATGTGAACTAATGCTGTGGTTAGAATGTCTGCCTCTCCAAAACTCATGTTGAAATTTAGCTGCCGTTTTCACAGTATTAGGAGGTAGGGGCTTTGGGAGGTCATGGGCCTGTGAGGGCTGTGCCCTTGGGTGTGGGATCAATGCCATTCTCCAAGGGCAAGTGCGGCCCCTTTTGTCCCTCTGCCTGTGACCATGTGGCCGAAGGCCCTCTCTAGATGCCAGCCCTTTCCAGGGAGCTTCCCGGCCTCCAGAGCTGTTCACTGGACAGTTCAGCCTCAGATAGGCTGCTGTGGCAGCGGCAGGGGAACGGAGACTTGCGATGGCTTTGATGAGCCACGCGTGAGCTCCCAGCGTGTGCCCGTTGTGCTGCACGGTTGCTGTCTCACATTAAGCTTTCAGATGGAGTCTGGCGCGGGTGAGGCTTCTGCTGGAACTCTGCCGTGCCAGTCAGCGTGGGAATCCTTGAGGAACTCTATGCCTGTGCCGTTTAAGTGGCAAAAGCAGCGTGACAGGGGCCGGCGCTGTGGCGCAGCGGGTTAACGCCCTGGCCTGCAGCGCCAGCATCCCATATGGGGCCAGTTCGAGACCCGGGTGCTCTACTTCTGCTCCAGCTCCCTTCTGTGGCCTGGGAAAGCAGTGGAAGGTGGCCCTAGTCCTTGGACCCCTGCACCCATGTGGGAGACTCGGAGGTTCCTGGCTTCGGGTTGGCACAGCTCCAGCAGTTGGGGCCAATTAGGGAGTGAACCAGTGATGGAAGACCTCTCTCTCTCTGTGTAACTCTGACTTTCAAATAAATAAATAAATCTTAAAAAAAAAAAAGGCAGTGTAACAGCCCCAAATGGAAAAAGACTCCCAAGCCCCAACTTTCAGTTCATTGATCTGATTTTGGGGTAGTTTATACATATAATTAATTTATATATACTATTAATATTTATCATTATACAGTTTTACATTAGTTTATATGTATAATATTTCATTTGTTTCCTTGTGTTTATAGATAGACTTAAGATGATATTTAATTAGAGTTTTTCCCTCCTGCATTTAACAGTGGTCTACAAACATGCAGTCCTTCAATTTAGGAAGACCAGAAAAGCTTAAAGAAAGAAGAAAATCACCTGCAGACAATTAGTCTCCATAGTTCACTGTTTATGGGGCATTTTACTCGGGTTTATTTTGTGTGTAGGTTCCAGTGATTCAGTGGACAGTGACGTGCACACGTCCTCAGGGTGCACTGTTCACCGCCTCAGCAGCGCTCTCCGTGGCCACGTGGAGTTCTCTATTTGGACATGTCTTTGTTTCTCACGTCACTTCTGTTTTTTGCCTGATTTCCACCATTTTTAAGAATAGTATCTCATGAACATACATTTTAAAATGATGCTTTGTTGATTTGTTAGGATACTGTCCTGTGCCTGGATTTCTGGAGGTAGAGGTAGAAGGTCACGATGTTTGTAATGGCCTTGATCCATGTTGCTGAAATCCTCTCCAAGACAGGTTTCCTCTGTGCTCTGTGGCAGCCGGTATGGAGTGTGACTCATTATGTGCACTCCCCTCCCCACACCTATTTTTTTTTTCTTAATTTGAGAGGCAGAGCCTGAGAGTGAGCTGGCTCCCACCTGCTGGGTCCCTCCCCAGACGCCTGCAGTGACTGGCCAGAGCTGGACTGTGTTCTGAAGCCAGGAGCCAGGAACTCGATTGAGGTGTCCCCCATGGGCGGTAGGGACCCGTTTCCCTGAGCCATCGCCCCTGCCTCCTTGAGTCTGCGGCGTTAGGAGGCCAGAGTCAGGAGCTGGGGCCAGGAGGTGGATCCAGGCCCTGCCACGTGAGAAGTGGCCGTTATGATGGGCATTTTAACTGCTGGGCCCACAGCCTACGTGGCAGCTTCCATCCGAGTTAGCATCGAGGCTGCGTCCAGTCTCTCTGAGACTGTCACTGAAGGCTGCAGTGAGTATAGAGGATTATCCAAAAGTTCAGGGGAGGTGCATATTATGAAAAACTACATGGATTCCAGAATTTTTTTTTTTTGCTTCAAAATGAACTTGTGTTTATTTAATTCACTGTTCCATACA
>CM027397.1:27877008-27903756 GCA_015711505.1 Sylvilagus bachmani | reverse complement strand
GCTTTTCCTGGTCTCCCCATGGGGTGCAGGGCCCAAGCACCTGGGCCATCCTCCACTGCACTCCTGGGCCACAGCAGAGGGCTGGCCTGGAAGAGGGGCAACCGGGACAGAATCCGGCGCCCCGACCGGGACTAGAACCCGGTGTGCCGGCGCCGCAAGGCGGAGGATTAGCCTGTTGAGCCACGGCGCCGGCCTCCATACACTTTTTGAAGTGCCCTGGTATCCTCCTGTCTGTAGCTCTTGCCCCTTCTGTCAGTTACCATCCATGGTGTTTATTCCCAGCGTGGACTCCCAGGGCAAGGGATGGGACTGTTTCCGTGGCACATGCTACGCATTGTTCTTGAGTCCGGGGAGGCAGCGGAACCCTCATCCAGCATTTCTTTGCTCCTGGGCTTGGAAGGCATCCTTGGCATGAATGATTTCCCAGATTCTGTTTCCTCTGGGAGTAGAAATGTGAGAGGCTGGAGAAGCGAAAAGCCAAGGCACTGGTGTCTAGACTGGAAATTATGGACGCTCCTTCCTCAACAGTATAGGCAATGGGGAGCCATGGCACTTCCTTCAGGGCCCTCTGAGCCTAGGACCAGTGCTGCTCATGAGCGCTCCCAGGTGTTTTCTCCAGGAAAATGGCAGCAGCGTGAGGGGAGAGGAACTGGAGCTCCCTGACCCTCTCCCGAATCCATCACACGCCAGCGAGGAAGCCATGTGCTCGCTTATTTTCTCTAGCGCTGCTAGAATCCAATAAAAGACTCGGGCTTTGTAGCCGAGCCGGAATTTTTAGGGCGCAGGCGGCAAGGTATATTTGCATGAACATCTGCACACTGGAGCACGTGCTCACACGGAATGGGGACACGGCAGAGCCGTTAGTGCCGCACACAGATGTTCCCTGCAAAATCTGCTCCGGTGGTTCATCAAGAAGCAAGAAACACGCAGCTGTTCGGGGAAAAGGGAGAAGGTTTTTGTCTGAACCGTTTCTGTAGCCATCACTTCTCCCTGGCCAACCACAGGAGCAGGAGGAGATATAAAATTACTGAAACCAATAAATATGCTAGAACTCTCATTACAAGGTTATGGTCACGACCCTCTGGGGAGGGAAATGTGTTTACCGTTCATTAACGCTCTATTTGCTGTCTTTTCTAATGAGAAGTCAGTCGGTAGAGGGGTGAATACAAATAACAGAGGGGCTTTGAGGCTTAGCCACAGAGCCGGGAGAGGTGAACAGGGGGGCTGTGGCCGAGAGCAGTGCTTGGGTTTCAGTCTCTTCCTGTCAGCGGTTGGAGTGGAGCAGCCAGCCCCAGCCAGTCTGGCTCCACTGAAGCCTCTGGCTTTTCCTTTTGCGCCTCGGGAGAGGCAGAATTCGCGATCTGGTTATTCATAGAAAACAATCTCTCTGCTCTTGCCTCTTCGGTGCAGTGCAGAAGGTGGCGGTTTCCGTGTCACTGAACATGAAGCCTGGGTCTTAAATAGAGTCAGCGTGTGAATGCTCTGCAGGCAGTGACAGTGGCGACGCGACAACACTGCCAAGCCACTTCTTGTTATTTTGGAGCCGGGGAGGGGAGCGGCAGGAAGCTTTGCGGAGGGGAGGTATTCTCGGCTGCCGGAGCCGCGGCGTGGTTGTAGGAGAGACAACTGTCAAGTCTGACTCTGGGAGTTGGTGGAGTTTATTCGTTCACGGAGCAAGGGGAAGTGCACCGAGCACGCACCGGTGCCAAGTGCAGACAATGCAAAGACGTGTGAGACGCTTTCCTGCCGCCACGCAGCCATCACAACAAATGCTAGATTTTAGCAGAAGAACCTTGTTTTCAAATGCCGCCTTTCCTGGGAAGCTTCAGATGTGCCTCACTGAGAGCTGAGCTGTGCAGGGCGAAGGGGAGAGTTGGGAGGTCCTAAAATGCCACCTGCTGAGCTCCAACACCTGCCACTGCCCCCCTCCCCACACCTTGTGACCTGGGCCAGAGGCCATTGAGAATGACAGAGCATTGTGGAGCAGCTGTGCCCCTGGGTGCTGTTCTCTTGTTTGTAGCCATGGGGAGTAGGGCGTTAGTGCAGCTGGCTTGGGCCCACAGGTTCCCATCACGTCCTCCCTGTGTGTTGTGTTTGCTGGCGAGCAAAGTTAACTCCGTCTTGCTAGGTACCCTGTGCTTGTCCCCCTCCGCTCATTCATCCTTGAGCTTCCCCTGCAGTCTCTCTCCTTTCCTGCATCCCCACTTCCCCGTGTTGTGCTCTCCTTTTCCTTTCTCCTGTGGCATTTCTCACAGGCTCTGGTGTTCCTCACTACACTGCCGACTCTCTCACTACTGCTGCTCTCTCTCTCATGTGGTCAGCCACATAAGGGCGCATGGTGAGGGTTAGGTGAGACACTCCAGGGCAGGATGTGTGCATGGTGTCTAAGGCACAGAAAGGAAGTAAGCAGAGCCTGTGTCATGTGACCCCAGGGCATTGATCAGGATCTGCAGACAAGTACGGTTTCTAGGTTTCGAGGATCCAAGGATGACAGCCTCTCCTCCCAGGCACTCCAGGCAGAAGGAGGGAGGCCCAAGAAAGATGATACCTACGGAAAGCTGCAGGGAGCGCCCATGGCTGTAGCTCAGCATCCTGGAGTCCATATGCATTTGGATTCAGAAAGGTGGCCTGGGAACAGATTCCACTGGTCCCTGCAAGGAGTTTGGTCTGGGTTCTGTGGCTAGCAGGGGAGCTAATAGAGGCCTTTAAGCACGGTGAGTCCCTGATCAGATCTGCTGTGTGGACAGCGTTACAGAGAGGCAGAGAGGTGGGCCAGTCCTAGAGGAGAGCCAGACTGGAGGTTCTCTGAAGCAAGAGATGCCGGCAGTCAGCTCTCAAGCAGAGTGGATGTTTCTGGAGGGACGCAGGGTGGCATCAGCAGTGACGAGCGACTCTGGCTGTTTGATGCTTGGATTCAAGTCTGTCTTCCCAGGAGTCTTGGTTACCCGGGGTTAAGGGACACATCAGCACACATGCATGGACTATTTACATCATTTCTCAGAGTGGAGGATCAGGTCCTGGGTGACACCAGCGGTTTCCCTGAGGGTGTTTCGTCCCTCACCACGCCTGCGCGTCCTTTGTTAACCGAGCTGTTCGGCGGCACTTTTGCAGAGTGAGTCAGCATCACGATTTTACACGCTGGGGCCCCGTGACGGGTTGCTGCAGCCAGGACTGGCAGCTCATGAGCTAATATTTGCCCCGTGATCACATCTTGAGACAGCGCGAGTGAGCTGTGCCCCTTTGTGATTGCCTTGGTCCAGTGTGGGAGGCCCTGAGCCCGGGGGAGGGGGGGAGGTTATCCCTGGGTCACGGCAGGGCCCCGGCCTGTGATTTGGGCCCATTTGTGCAGACTGGGGCTGGTTTGTTCTGGCTCCTTGATGGGAAGTTGAAGTTGCTCAGCTGCGCAGGAGATGCGGTCACGTAACAGATGGAGGTATTCGGGTGGAGTGTGACGCTGTGCACGTGTGCTTCCTCCCACGTTCACTGCTAATGGGGATATGACCTTGGCTTTCAGAGGACCTGAACCAGGCCAAGATGCCTTTTTATCCCCTCTGCTACATGGCCACAGAGTAAGACTTTTAATCTTTGCTTTTGCTTCTTGTTTGCCTTTGACCTGTGTGGTTTCTTCTACCTGGAACGCCACACCCAGAACCTTGCGTGGCCGTTCTTTTCCATAGTCTATGAAGAAAGGGCCCCTCTGTCAGAGGCAGCTGCTGCTCTTGCCCCGGGGTGGTTTTGAATGTCCTCACCGGGCCTTGTCTTGTATGTTTCTTTGTGTTCCTTTTGAGCGTATACCTCCTTCCACTCCTGAATGTCGCTTCTGCTAGAGCTGCGCTGGGCATGCTTGGCACTGCTGTGTCCCTAGTGCCCACTGCACTGTACACTAGCTGCTTGGCCAGTGTTTGCCGAACGAATGATTGTCTATCTCAGTTCCCTTGGCAGTGTAAGCGAGGCCTGGAACCTTGGAGCTCCTACCTCTTATGGGGAGAAGTGCCAGTCAAAGGAGTTTTCCTTTCTTTGGCCTGTCTGCCTCCTACCTTCTCTCCCTCCTCCCCATGTCCACAGGGCCAATTCAGGCTCTCAGATGCACCTGTGCTGGGGTGGTTATTAATCGCAGAAAGAATGAACTGTAGACAACTGGGCGGTAGAATCTTCGGTCTCTGTGGTGCTCTCCTGGTAAAAGGTGGTCCTGAGCCTCTGTTGGAATCTTCACCTCCTGCATCCCTACCCGGTCACTGGCTTACACAGCGGGAGCATGGGACATCTTCAGAAGGTCACTCGGAGGTTGTGCCTCCAGCGGGTGTGATGAGATGGTGGGGTGTTGTGGGAAGCTCCCTCGGCTTTGGGACGTCCTGCCCTTGGGTAATAGCTAATGATCTTGAGTGCCTCTCTTTCTCTGAACCTCCTGCTGCTCTCCCGTTCTGCCTGTGACCCGCCATCTCCACGCCACTGTGTGTGTGGGGTGGTGGTGGTGGAGTGTCTCAGCTCTTCCCACATGTCCTGCACAGAGGCAGATCTGTAGGAGCAGTGACTTCATTGGTGCCCATGTCAGGCTAGGAGATGGGTGCAGCGCAAACTCCCCAGAGCCCTGGAGCAGAAGGCGCCTGGTGATTGCAGACAGAGTGCACTTTATTTTATTTATAGAAAGTTTTTATTTAATATAAATTTTGTAAGTACAACTTTTGAATTATAGCGGTTCTTCCCCTTTTACTCGACCTCCCACCCTGAGACCATCCCGCCTCCTACTCCCTCTGTTATCCCATTCTTCATTAAGATTAACTTTTTTTAAAAAAATATTTACTTATTTATTTGAAGGTCAGAGTTACACAGAGGAGAGAGCTGGATCGGAAGTGGAGCAACCAGGTCTCGAACTGGCGTCCACATGGGATGCCGGCGCTTCAGGCCAGGGTGTCAATCCACTGCGCCACAACGCTGGCCCCCATGAGATTCACTTTTTTAAAAGATTTATTTTATTTATTTGAAAGACAGAGACAGAGAGAGGTCTTCCATCCACTGGTTCACTCCCCAGATGGCCACAACAGCTGGAGCTGTGCCAATCCGAAGCCAGGAGCCAGGAGCTTCTTCCGGGTCTCCATGCAGGTGCAGGGGCTCAAAGACTTGGGCCATCTTCTACTGCTTTCCCAGGAGCATTAGCAGGGAGCTGGATTGGAAGAGGAGCAGTTGGGACTCAGACTGACACTCGTATGGGATGCCAGCGGCACAGGTGGAGTGCAACCTGCTGCACCACAACACGGGCCCTAGCATCTCATTCTCAGCCTCCCCTCTCCGGTGCTTGCCAGTCTTATGCCACGGTACCATTGGCTGTGCTGTATGGTGCAGCTGTCTGGCCCCTGGGGTGGTTTCTCCACCTGTTCCTGTCCCTGGCACTTCCTCTGTATGCGTATGGGAAACTTTCCCGTGCAGCTTTCTCAGAAAGTTTATGTAGCAAGGCGCTGTGAGAGGGAGACAAACTCTGGGGCTTTAAATTGAAGAGCAGCAGAAGGCGATTTGTCTGCAGCATCCTATTCTGTTCCGCTACCTTCTCCGCATTGAATTATGGGTATGATTTCCTCTGCTTTGAAGGTTAAACTGCTAGGAGGTGTTTTCCCGGGGAATGTGAGATTAAAGCATTAAGAACAATTAGATGTAAAGTCTTTTTTTTAGGTTTACAGATTCTGACACACAAATAATTGGAAGTTTGGTCTCCTCTGTTTCCTTCATTCTTTGTTTGCCGAAAGGAATGAATTTCCAAAGCACTGGGACTCAGCATATTTTGGGAGAATGACATAGCAGGCTTTCTCTAACTGCCCGGCGAGGGTGGAAAGGGCTTGTCCTGTGCCCACTGAGACCCCTGAGAGGGGAGCTGTCCCCTGTCTTCTGTCCTCTGTAATCCAGAGGGGAGCTGTCCCCTGTGCTCTCTGAGACGCCGGAGAGGGCTGCTGTCCCCTGTCCTCTGTGATCCAGAGGGGAGCTGTCCCCTGTGCCCTCTGAGACGCCGGAGAGGGATGCTGTCCCCTGTCCTCTGTGATCCAGAGGGGAGCTCTCCCCTCTCCCCTCCAAGACCCTTGAGCTGGGGAGCTGGCTGCTCTTCTGTAGTTCCTGGCAAACCACTACAGCATTTCCATGGACAGGATTACACTTGATCCTTGAAACGTGGTTGGGAAGCTGATTTCATTTTTTTGCATTTTCAGCTGAAAACACAGATACTCAGGGTTCCTGTCTTGCTCTAGTTCCTGTGTGTTAATGAGTGAAGAATCTGGGGGTTGGGCGCATGTCTCTGGCCCCAGATTCCTGGCTGTAAGGGCTTTCGTGACGCCCGGTCCCCTGCATGGTGAGGTTGATGTGTCGTGGTGGGCCCTTCTCTGCAAACCTTTTTTCCCTGGGGCTGTGTGTGGGTTTTTGCCCAAGGGCAGGCTTCTCTATATCCTTTGAGAGCCAGCTGCAGCATCACCACCTGTGAAGCCTCCAGAATCCCCTGGCGCTTCACCCCCACTGTGTTATCCATCCTGTCACATCGCAGTGTCTGGGTGAACTGAGGGTTCTTGGATGCAAGCCACAGTAACCCACGCCAGCTGACCACGTGTGCCACAGAGGGGACCACAGACTGTGCCACTGGGCACCTAGGTTGTGCTCGAACACTCTCACCTCTCTGTGGTCTGTCTCCTGGCAGGTGTGTGAGTGCCCTGCAGACTGGTCCTCTGAGCTCCTCCATAATGCTGTGGGGACTGAGAGGACAGTGTGGCCCAGTGGACAGATGTGCAGTGTGCAGTGGGGAGTGAGAGTGGCCTGATGGAGTGTTGTGTCCTAACCAGTGCTGTGTGTGTGACCTTGGGTGTCCCTGCCCGGGGCTCCTCCCGTGGAAGTGTTGAGGTGGAGCCCTTTGCACTGCTTAGTCTTTAACTGTCGGGCTTTTTCCCCTGGTACTGCCCAGGAAGTCATTGTTGGTCTCAGCTCAGAGTCCTTGTGGGATCGAGTTGCTTCTTGAGTCAAGGCTGTGGTGGAAAATGTGATTTGCAGCCTGCCTGCCTGTTGGTGAAAGACCAGCCCTTGGGTGAGGAGAACTCTTGAGCTGAGGTAGGTAGGTATTGGTAGGAAGTGCGTCTTGTTGATGAGCTTAGTGGTTATCCTGCAGTAAGGCTCCCTGCAACCCCTGTTGAGGACGCCAGCTGTCAAAGGGCTTTTTTTGGCTCTGAAAGTGGCTGACGTATCTATAGGTGTGGGACGGCCCCCAGCCAAGTCAACCCCTCTGCCTAATCCCCATTCCAGGCACACCCTAGAGCACGTTACTGCAAACTGTCTGTACTCTCTCCCCTGCTGGTGTTCCAGAGTGATGGCTTGGTGAGCTGTGTGTTTGGCTGCCTCTCTGAACAGGTAATTCCTGGTAATCAGGGATCACAATGCTGAGCAAAGATATGGGAGGATTTGGACAAGTCTGTCCATTTCATTTGACAGGCAATGGCTTCAGACGTCTTGGGCTAGACTTTTCTTCTTAGAGGTATTGCTAGAATTTGACCAGAAATACTGAGACTCTTGCTTGTGTGGGCCACAGTTACTGAAAGACAGGGCCATGCCTTGCCTCACCAGCAGGTGGAGAATTGACACCTCCCGAGTACTGGGCTCAGGACCCTGAGGAGCCCCTGAGGGAGGGATGCCAAGTGCAAGGTCACTGGCTGCCCTTCCTTCACTCCAGGCCCATGCAGACATTATTAATCAATCACTGCACTCTTGGAGATAGCCCCAGAGTTGCAGAATCGATCAGAGCTGGTTCTCCAGCAACAATCTATCCTTTACCTTACTTGTCTCTGTGAGCTCTGAGCAAGTCTCTTCCCAGAGAGGGCGGACTCGTCCAACACCCTGAACGAGCGACTCTGGGGCACAGTGGGAGTGGTGGGCCCTGGACAGCCGTCAGGAGAGCCGTGACTCTGATGAGGGGCACGTGGTAGTGAAGCCAGGGAGACGTGGGCTGGGTGGCCGTGGCTTGCCGTGGCTTCAGTCCTGTAGGGCCCAAGAGCTGTCTGTACTGTACTTTGTTTCTGTATTCATGCTGCAGGCAGCCATTGTAAGGATCAATGTTAGGATTATTTCAAAGTTAAGTAGGCAAGGAGACCCCCCCGCCCCACACAGTGAGAGCTTTCTTCCACTGGTTCAATCTCAAATCTCAATCTTTCCTTCTTTCCTTTTTTTTTTTTTTAAAGCTTTATTTTATTTATTTGAAAGGTAAAGTTAGAGAGAGAAGGAGAAGTAGAGCAAGAAGTCCTCTATCCACTGGTTCACTCCCCAAATGGTCACAACAGCTAGGACTGGGCCAGGCCAAATCCTGGAGCCAGGAGCTTCTTCTGGGTCTCCCATATGGGTACAGGGACCCAAGCACTTGGGCCATCCTCCACTGCTTTCCCAGACACATTAGCAGGGATCTGGGTTGGAAATGGAGCAGCTGGGGCTTGAACCGGCACCAATATCTGATGCGAATGCTTCTGGCAGCTGCTTCACGGGCTACGCTGCAGCGCCAGCCCCCAAATCTCAATCCTAATAGCTGGGACTGTGTTGAGCCAAATTCTATCTAGCTCTCCACTGTGGGTGCTGGAAATCCGGGCACTTGGGCCATCCTCTTGTGCTTCCTGAGTGCTTCAGCAGGACGTTGGGTCAGAAGCAGAGCTGGGACTCAGCCTCAGGCAAGCAGTATGGGCTGTGAGCGTTCCAGGTGGTATCTGAACTTGCTGCACCACAGCTCCCCCCGCCCCCTGCGTTGTTTGCTTGTTTTTAAAGATTGATTTATTTATTTGAAAGGCAGAGTTACAGAGAGGCAAAGATAGAGGCAGAGGCATAGACAGAGAGAGAGAGATCTTCCATCTACTGGTTCACCCTCCAGATGGCCACAACGGCTAGAGCTGAGCCGATCCAAAGCCAGGAGCCAGGAGCTTCTTCCGGGTCTCACACATGGGTGCAGGGGCCTAAGGACTTGGGCCATCTTCTACTGCTTTACCAGGCCGTAGCAGAGAGCTGGATCAGAAGTGGAGCAGCTGGAACTTGAACCGGAGCCCATATGGGATGCCGACACCACAGTTGGTGGCTTTACCTGCTATGCCACAGCGCCGGCTGCTTGTTGGGTTTTAATACCAAGAAGCTGTTGGGCGGCTGGAGACCTCCTGGAGGTAGTTCGGGTTTGTGCTTTGTGTTTGCAGCCTCTCGTGTGCACCCTTGCTTTCATGGCGGAGGAGCACTGTGGGCTGCTGACCCTCGTTGAAAGGTCGTAGCAACAAAAGGGCCTTGAATAAAGCATTTAAAAATAACTTGGTGCTGTCATATGATTCAGTTCTCACGAGATGCCCAGAGCAGGCAGATTGAGAGAGACAGAAAGCAGATTAGTGGTTGTCAGGATCTGAGAGTGGTGAAACGTTTTAAAATTAGTGTTGATGGCTGTGTAGCCTTCTGAATGTGCTGAAAACCGCTGGATTGTGTACGTTAAAAGGACGGATTGGGAATTATATCTCAAGATGTGTGGGGAAAAAGGATGTGGGACTTTTGGCCAACGCGAGAAATGCTCCTAACAACTGCCGCTTGTTAGCACTTAGAGCCGCTTCATGGCCGGGTGCTCGTGCTGCCGCCCCTCCCTGATGGCCTCGTGGCGTCTCTCTGGGCCACGGGAGCCTCCTCTTCCGGGCCTGAAGAGAGAGTCCTGATTGCTTTGTTTCTGACTCTGTGCGGGCGCTGTTAGTGTGTGTGTGTGACTTTGAGATAGGCAGATCGTCTCTTGCTGTCGTCACTGATCAGAGAACACGCCCAATTAGCACTGTGATGGGGACACAGTGACGACCAACTCGTCTTTCATTTTTCTAACACTTTGCTTCCTGCCTCACAGAGTTGATGGAAAACAGAATGAAAAGGTAACATGTGGCGCTGTGGTGAAGCTATGGCCTGCAAGGCCGGCATCCCATATCGGAGCGTTGGTTAGAGTTCTGGTTATGGCACTCCTATCCAGCTTCCTGCTGCTGTGCCTGGGAAGGAGTGGCAGATGGTGCAAGTGCTTGGACCCCTGCCACCCACACTGCGAATCCAGGTGGGCTTCCTGGCTCCTAACTTCATCCTCGCCCAACGCTGGCTGGCTGTTGTAGCCATCTCGGGGGGAATGGACCAGTAGATGGAAGATCTCTCTTTATGCACATCTATCTCTTTCTCTATCACTCTGCCTTTCTAATAAATACATCTTTAAAAAATAAAAAGAAAACATAAAATGATGTGTGAATTCCTATGAAATTTATTGGGTCTGTCATATTATCCCAAGAGGTTGATATTACTGACCCCAGTGGTGACCTTGAAGGCACCTTGGCCTCCTCTCTGACCTTCAGATGGGCAGGGATGCCACGTAGGCTGTGTGTTCATCTCAGATTGCTATCTGCCTTAATCTGTGCCCCAGGGGGCACAGCTTGATGGATGGCACCAGTGGACTTTCCCTCTTCCCCCCGGCTTTGATTGACTTTGGCCTGCTGGGTCAGTGGGAGTCCCCTGCCAGCCGCAGGTTGGCGACAACCATGTTCCTGTACTGCAGACGACAGCTCCTCTTGGCAGCTGCTGGATTTACTACCCCGTCATGCTGGGACCAGCAGTCACTGCCTCCCTTACATCTTCAGGCCTGGTGGAATGTGGGGCAGGAGACAGCACAGCACCAGCCCCCTGTGAACAATCTCTGTATTCAGCCCTACCAGCGCTCGCCTTGTGTCATCTGTTGTCTGCTGGGCTGTGACCAAAGCTGCAGACTTGAGCCAGCCTCAAGTGCACCTGAGTGTCCCCTTTCTCCAGACCTTGGCACAGGCGACTGCTTCTCCGGACCCTGGTGCAGCAGGGGTGTGACCGCCTCAGCGGGGCCTTTTCTGTTCACATGCCCATCATTGTATCCTAGTGTCTTGCTCTGTGTATAGCACTTTGACCCTTGGAAATGGTCTTGTGTTTCCTTGACTGGCTGGGCTTGTCCAGGGCATCTCTACCCTCCCAGACAGACAGAGGTTGGCAGACATTTTCGGTTAAGAGCCAGAGTCCACATTCTCGGCTTGGCAGACCATGTGGTCTGTGTTGGGACTACTGAAGCCCACTGTTGTAGGAAGAAGGCAGACGAGGGGCAAGTCTGTGTCCACTGCGGCTTGGACAGAGCCTGGCAGAGCAGGCATTGGTAGAGGGTAAATCACAGCTCAGCAGAAGCTGTCAGGCAAAATACGCGGCAGGCTGGATCTGGCTTGTGGGCTTGTCTTGGTCTCTTGGGGCCCAGCATTTTGAACTGGACCACACAGAAGTGTGCAGGCGTGTACCCTCAGTGCACACACGTGCGGTGTCTACTGTGAGTCGTCTGCTACGCACTGGGCAGTGGTGACAGTGGTAAAGTAAAATAAAGTCCTTGCCCCGAGGCCTGGCGGGCAGACACGTGTGTGCTGCTTACGTATTTATGGATTCTGATGGTAGATGGTGTATGCCTCCACTTGCCATTGCTGTTAACAAGACCCCTGGAAGTGGCTGCTTTACAGTTACAGAGCTGAAAAGTCCAAGACGAGTGTTTCTGTCGATTTGGATCCTAATGAGGGCCTGGTGTAGAGGAGGTCATGATGGTAGGAGCGTGTGTGGAAGGGATCGGACAGCCCGGAGGGGTCGGGGGTCGGCTGGCTCTTTCCTGATAACCTGCTCGCTCCAGGACACCCTCACTGACCCCTGCCGAGGGCGCGACCCCAGTCACCTCCCACTAGGCCGCCTCTCCGTCCTGCCACACTGGGGAGCAGGCTTTCAATGCAGCAGGAACCATGGTGGACACACTGTGTGCAAACCGCAGTGGATGGGCGTGGCCCTCTGAGGCCTTGCAGGATGGAGCACCGCCCCCAGTGGCACCCTTGAGTGGTGTCCTGTGGGAAGATCAGGAGCTCGCCGGATGGGTTAGGTGAGATTGCAGGCTGAGAGGTGGGGATGAGCAAGGGGCGTTAGAAAGGTCTGGTGTGACTAGAGTGGAAACGTGCTGTGCAGGGGGGTAAGGTATGATAGGCTGGTGAGGCCTCTGGGAGTTTGGACAGCAGAATGTCCAGGGGACTAAGATTTCTGGTTAATGGGATCCTAGTTTAAGAAAACCCAAGCAATAGTGAGTTGTTGGGGAATGAGGTTTTATCAGATGGTACTGGGGGCTCCTTGACTGAGAAGCGTGAGGTTTGTAGAAGTGTAGCCACCACATTTTTCCTTCCGGCCTGGTGTTACAACTTTGAAAAGATTCAGTACTGTTTACGAGTGTGTTCCCTTTTTGGTTGGTAATGTTTTTTTCAATTCTCACTTCCAAATAGGCTGGCGTTAGAAAGCTGTAGGAGCCTTGTGAACATTTGGCTTGTTTTGAATCATGGGGTTTTCTTATTTTGGGCAGTGAAGTGCATATGGAGTGTGTTTATTCATGCTTTTTTGACTCACTTCTCCCATGGCTGTTCTTAAATTTGCATCGCCATCGTATGAATGAATCAAGAATTTGTCAGGTTTAGCCTTTGAGGAACAGATAAGGAACACTGAGCAGAACTTCAGGAGACCCATTGACTTCCTGGTAAGTGGAAAATAGGCCGTTTCCTACAGAAGTGAGTATAAACAGAGTGGGCCCAAGTGTCGCCATGGAGTCACTGTTGCCTGTGTCCCTGGCAAGCGCCTTTTTCTAGGTGATCCACCTGGGGCACAAAGAGCTTGAGTGACACAGCGTGCACCCACCTGCCTCCTCTTTGCAGCGTGCTTTCTGGCTGGAAGCTGCGCCTGTGTCAGAGCTCCCTGTCCAGGTGTCCAGTGAGTGAGTGCCCTGAAAGGATAGCTCGTGTGACTTTATTTTTTTGGGGTGGGGGTAGTAAGCTCACTAATGCTTGAGATTAGAGGAAGAATAATGTATTCAGGCAAAGCGGTCACTCCTTTAGTTTCTCCATGCTTAATTAAGCTCACTTTTTTTTTTTCCTGTTGTTACCGGATACTAAAAATTGACTTTGATTCCCTTCTGGAGGGGCTGTGTATCTTCTAGGACTTTTGGTGGTAGGTGTTATGCAGTTGAATGCAAACTGACTGAGGTGCAAGTGGGTTTAATGGGCTCACGTGGCACAGGTTGCTTTTTGCTTCAGATCTTGCTGGATCCAGGCGCTTCACTGCTAGGCAGACTTCCTAGTGGCAGGCCCGAGATGCACTTGGACTCTCTGGCGTGGTCTTGTGTTTCCTTGACTGGTTGGAGCAAGCAGCTCAGGCCAATGGGCCAGGCAGAGATTCTTGGTTCTCAGTGGTCAGACAGAAGTCTCGGGCTTGACGCTCATTGATTGGCTCAGGTTGGGCCTCAGAGTGTGTCCGTTCTCAAGCCAGTCCTCTTGCTGGGGTAGGTGATGGCTCAGGATCACGCACCCATCGAGAGGCAGCTGGGTGGACAGATCAGCTCCTGGTTGAGCTCAGTGGGGGAAGTGGATGTGGAGCTGTGTTCTTGCTGAGAGCAGACGCAGTCGCCATGCCCTGAGATGCACCACCTTCATCGTGCGTCCCTCCTCCAGCTCCCAGGTGCCCAGCATAGCGTTCTACTTGTGCCGGGGATGGTCAGGAGGGGTCCACTGAATCCCGTTGTCCGTGCTGAGGACTGCAAGTTAGACTACACACGAGCCCTCCGTGGGGTGTGCTGTGGTATTGGGCTCTGTCTCCTCATTTGGAATGCAGGATGGTTTCCCTTGCTGTAAAAGCACATTTTTAAAAATTATTTCTAGAGTTAAGTTCTTTGAGTTTTTAAAAATAAAATGATAAAATGTAACCCATCAAATGTTTGATCTCTCAGGATTTGTTGCCTAGGATAAGGTGTTAGAAAAGTGAATGTCAATGTAAAAAAAAAAAAAGTAAGAAAATATTAGCACAGCTGTTATGGGACATGGTGCAAAGTTGGGGAGTGGCCCAGGAGTGACTAGGGTGTGTGCAAGCCTGGTATAGTCCAGGTCGAGAGTTTGGGTTTATAACCAGAGACAAGAGCCACTGGCTCTGCTGTACACCTGCCGATGACCTCAGGCCCTCGCCTCCACGTGTCAGGTGAGTTGTCTGATGCACTTACCGTAGTGCTCTGCACACGCCAAATGTGTAGTTGCTGTCAGCTGTCGTTATTAGTACCCGTCAAGGTTAAGCGTCCCTAATCCAAAAGTCTGAAATCCACAGTGCTCTAAAATGCCAAACTCCTTTAGTGCTTTTGTGTGTAGTACCACAGTAGAAAGACTCCCTACCTGACCTCATGAGCTGGGCTGTGGTGACAATGCAGGTGCACTAATCCACTCTGCATACCAGGCTGTGTACACGAGGTGTCTGTGAGACAACACTGACCTCTGTGGTTAGACTTGCGTCCCAAGATATTGCATGTGTATGTGCAAGTACTACAAAATCTGAAAGAATCCAAGGTCTGAATCCCTCTGGTTATGTCACTGGGCCATTTCCTCATCACAGTCCATCTCTACCTACTTCCCAGGTGACCGTTCTCTGTTGGGGGGCCCAGATGGGGACAAAGTGTTAGACAGACCCAGCTCTTGGGTAATTGAAAATCCTGTGTGGTCCCCCCCCCCCATCCCTTGGAGGCTCTGCATTCATTGTTGCCTAATTCCACCAGTAGCTCCCATCCTCAGGGTTGGGAGTATCTGCGTGTCGTTGACATCAGGAGAACGTGATAGACTTTTACTGAATGAATCCAGAGAATGTCCAACTTAATGCTGTGGGTTTAGTAAATAGAACTACTTGGTCTATTTGGGCTATTATTTATGTTTATTTTACACAACAAAACAGAGGGGCAGGTGTTTGGCCAAGCAGTTAGGATGACGTATGCTACCTCTTGGTACCTGGGTTACATGCCTGACTCCTGACTCCAGCTTCAGTGGCCAGGCCTGGGCTGGGGCTGAAGCTGGGAGCTGGGAACTTGGTCGGATCTCCCATGCGGGTGGCAGGAACCGCATTCTTTAACCATCACGGCTGCCTCTCAGGATCTTTGCTAGTAGGAAGCTGGAGTCAGGAGCGGGAGTCTGACATTGAACCCAGTTGTTCTGGTGTGTCATGTGTTTCTTAACCAGTGTCTTAACTGGGAGGCTGAATGTCTGCTCTGGCTTGGAAAGTGTAAGGAAGCCTTGGCCAGGGTCACACAGCAAGGTGAAATGGTCTTGCAGAAAGTTGAACCCAGTTTTGCTTGATTCTGGACCTCCTGTTGTTCCATGGACCCTGTGTTCTTGAGCTTTGAGGCCCTCCCCACCTTATGTACCTAACCACAGTTGCCATCTTCCTGCCGTCGCTGGACAGGTGAGCAGGTGCCCCCCCCCCCCCCCCGTGGTCCTGGACACTGAGCAGCCAGTGGCACAGGTGACTGGACACCTTGAGAAGCTGGGGTGCCTTCTGGAGTGGGGCCTGCTTCTCATCAAGGTTTCCTCCTTGAGAGCGACTTCTGGGGCTGCTTGTCACCCCTCATTGCCACCCCCAGCCCTGTGGCCTTTGCTGCGGGAGCTTCCGTAGTGACAACATCTTGAGTTATTATCGGAGCATTACATCACTTCCTTCGCCTGCGTTCGGGAGATTGCCCTCTGGAGAGCTCGTTGAGCAGGATGAGAGAGATTCACAGAAAAACCCTGTGAAGGAGTTAGTTGCTTGAATGTGGGTTTCTCTTGCCTGCCATCATCACGGGAAAGGTTCCGAACACCTCCAGGAGAAAAGCTGTCCCCTGCTGAAGGGGAGCCACACAACCGAAGCACGGTGTCAGTGGTCGTCTCCAAACTTGCGCGCATTGCTCAGGGGTGTGGGGTTTCTTTGAGAAGATGAAGCTGTTCTGTAGTGCACTACAGCAGTGGCCACACGACGCTGTGAATCTACTAAACAGCACTAAATCGCATGGGGTTAGGTGTCGCTCACCGGGGAGCCCGGGTGGACAAGCCTCTCCTGTACACCTGTGCTCCAGGTGTGTGCCCTTGTCCTTGCCTGCAGTCCTGGGCAGTGTCACTGAGCTCTGACTGCAGGCGGCTGCAGCGCAGTGGGAAGTATGATCTCACTGGCTGTGGGACCTCTTCAGCTCCTTTGTGATCTGATGGGACCACCATCCTTCATATAGTCTCTTGTTGACTATGATACTGATGGGAGGGAAGCTCCCATACCACACAGCTTACCCACTTGGAGTGGCCAGGAGCAACTTTTATTATTACTGTTTTTAAAATTAAAAAAAAAAACATTTATTTTATTTATTTGAAAGAGTTACAGAGAGAGGTAGAGACAGAGAGGTCTTCCATCCACTGGTTCACTTCTCAAATGAGTGCAACAGCTGGAAGTGAGCCAATCTGAAACCAGGAGCCAGGAGCTTCCTCCAGGTCTCCCTCGTGGGTGCAGGGGCCCAAGGACTTGGGCCATCTTCTGCTAGTTTCCCGGGCCCTAGCAGAGAGCTGGATTGGCTGTGCTCCCCGAATGGGAGGCTGTGGTAGATGTTTGGAAGTGTTTGTCGATGCCTTTCCTAGGTGGTAGTGCTGGAGGAGAGGTAAGAAGGGAGCCTGACCTCTCCTGTGGTGCTCACAGTGGAGATCTGCGCTCTTACTTGCTCTGTCTTCGTGTTTGGGATGAGGAGTTCCAATCCTGGGGGCCTCCCCATGCCCTCTGGGGTGATTGGCAGTCTCTCCTGCCTATAGACACCAGCAGCACCCCGCCCTCCCCATGTGACAACTGTGGATGTATGGGGTTGCAGTTGCCCTGTTGAGAAGCCCAGCTCTAGATAGTGGGAGCAGCTGTGCCACATCCCCGTGGTGTAGGAAGCCTGGCAAATGCTGGCCTTGCAGGCACAGTGGCAGTGGGTCCCGGGGTGATGGCACAAGGGTGACTGACGCAGGTCCCTGTGTGCAGTCTGCACATGCTATGGTACTGGGAGAGCACTGACTTCTGGTGGTTCAGAGTCGAGAGTGGGACTCGGGGCTAAGCCAGCTCTGCATCTTCTCTCTGTCACAGGGTGTCTCTCACCCTCTTAGCTGTGGAGTGCAGGTGAGAAGGCGTCTCCCAACTCTGTGGGAGGAAACGCAGGAGTCACCCCACCCATGAAGTGCTCAACATGGCGTCTGCCCCTAGTGAGTGCCTTGCAGATGCCACGGGTGGCTGCTCAGGGAGGGGTACTGCTTGTAGTCTGTGCAGCAGATTCGGCAGCATGGAGCAATCGAGCCAATGTGGCCGCAGCCACAGGCTCGGAGGAGGTTGGTGCCGTAGAGGATGAGTAGTAGTTGTATGGAAGAGTGAGGGGTGGGGGAGTGGGGGGAAGGGGTGCATACTTGTGAGCATGTACCTCCATGTGCAGGGAGTGGGTGTGAGTGGACATATGCTCACCTGTGAGTGTGTCAGGTAAGAAGAGGGAAGGCTTCATAAGCAGAGGGGATCAAGGAGGAGTGCTCAGAGGCCAGAGAGATTGTGACAGGTTCTAGAACTGGTTCAGTGTGACTGCGTAAGGTTGGCCTTTGTGCTCGGATAAGGTGCCTTCTGCCTAAGTGGGAGGAAGGTGTGAGTTGGAGGCAGGGAGGAGAGCTGGGGATGTCTGTGATCCAGCACTTGGATGATTGTCTTTGGTAGTAGTGGGGGGGTGGAGAAGGGTGCTCTTTGTGAGGTGCTTGGGAGATTGGCTCCATGGGACTTGGGTCGGAAGCCATAGAGTGATGGGCAGGGTTCAGGTTTAAGGGACTAGTGGTGGGCACCTTCCCAGGGGAGTGGGGTTTGTGGGAGAGGAGGCTGTGTGCATGGTGATGGTAGTGGGGCATCCTGTTTGTAGTGCCTGAGATATCCAGGAGGCATTGGTTGCTGGGTAGACAGCAGTAGGCTTGTTGATGGCCCTCGAGCCCATGAGAACAATCATAGCTGGTGCTTGTCATGCCTTGGACAAGTGGCATGATTTTTATGTCTTGGATCATTCCAGCAGCTGGAAGGAGAGCTGGGAAGGACTTTTTACTGGGGCCTGGGTGTCTGTGCCCCGGGACTCCTCATGGACTTCATGGGACAGTCCCGGCCTCCCAGGTTGGCCAAGGTCCTTTGACAAGTTCAGGATTCCACCACAATTGTATTGCCCACGCCACTAGTGGGGTTCTTGGGGCTGCCCACCACCCCGTCATGGGCGTGGCTAAGGGTACCAGACAGAACAAGACCGAGGGGCTGCTGTCAGATCCTGGGCCTTCCTGGAAAGGCTGCCGTTCAGCACGCGGTTCCCATCCTGTGACCGTCCCGGGGCAGGTGGCGTTAAACGTCTGCCTTTGGTGTCTGAGCAGAGCGTGGGGTTCTCAGGGGGAGACGTCTGATTTGGAGCCAGGGTTGCACGCTCTGGCTGCCTCTGAGCTCTGCAGATGTGGAGGGTCTCGTTCAGGGCCGTGGTCTTTCCCCATCAGCGGAGGCTTCCTCTTGGGGTGGGACTGACAGACCTAGGGGAGAGCATTGCGCCAAAGATTCTTTGGGTTGCAAATTTATAAATATAATTCCAAATTCAAATTAATTCATGGAAAACACAGTAACAAAACAAAAAATCAAGAAACAGATTGGGTCAGATAACTGGTGACTGGTGTAGGCTTCAGAAGGCTCAGGATCCTGTGGATCAGAATGACAGCCATGTCACGGGCCTTGGGATCTGTCCCCCACTGCAGCTTTCCGGGTGACTCCTTTGTGCTCAGGCCGGTGTCCTGCAGTGGTGGCAGACAGGGCCTGCAGGAGGCCTCGTCTCCCCTGGGCTCCTGGGCTTCTTGAGGTCAGGATCTCAGGGAAATGAGCCCTGCCTTCCTCCCTAAAAGGCCTCTGTTGGCTCCCAAGAGGTCATGGAGGGAGATGGGATGATGTGATTGGCAGGCCACCTCTTCCAGGCAGTTTCCAGGAAGAAGGGTGGGAGTTCACCAAAGTAGCGAGTCCCTTCCTCCCAAGATCCTTGGCGAGTTGCAAGGCCACAGGTATCCTGGATCTCAGGACTTAGAACTGGAGAGTGGAGGAATTTCTCTTGACCAAAAGCATGGCGTGCCATGAGGCCAGGCCTGAGATGGTCCTGGGGCACTCTCCCATTTCTCGAAGGATTGCTGCTGCCACTGCTAACACTGGCCTCTGATGTCCCCTGTGTCCACGACTCATGGCATGGTGCATTTGGACCTGGCTCTGTTCCTCTGCTCCTCCCTGGCTGTGCACCCTCAGGCAGATCACTTGACCTTTCTGAGCCTCCATTTCCAGTGAATACCAGGCCTGGCTGTCTCATAAGGCCCCCGAGGACCCAATGAGATTCTCACTTGGTAGACTGTGATGTTCCTAGCACATACTCCAGCTGCCACTTCTTAGTGTCATGCAGGCATTTTCCTAACTCACACCAGAAGTCGAGTCTTTATTCTCTAAGTGTCACTTTCTTTGTTTTAGAATTTTTTTCAACCTACCTAACAACATGAAGTGTTGCTTAAGAAAGAGTTACAGACTGGTCCCCACGGTGGCTCTCCTGTTGTCTGGCTTTGCTTCCCAGCTGGGAAGTGGGCTGGGCTTGGTTCTTAAAGGCCATTTAAGGGGGGATGACAGGGGGTGAGGCTCGGTGGAATGTGGGGTGTCCTGGTGCCTGTGCGGGCCTCTGCCCTTCCCCTCTGCTGCTGCGCAGCTCTCCTCGGCGTGCAAGAGAAGAGGCCGATGAACAGATTAGGAGCTTGGGTTGGATCAGCTCCACCGTATACTTGAAGTGGCATCTGGGCACCATCCTCTTCTGAGTCATGCTGTTCCCGTCCATAACACAGCCTCATAATATCACCTTCCTTCCGGGGCTGTCAAAAGGATTAAATTCTGTAACTGCAAGCAAGGTACTTAGGACCCTGCCTGGCAGACACTGCCATTGTCATCGGGACACCACTGCACTGAATGAATTTGATCTTACACACTCTTTCGTTGTTGTTGGAAGGGGAGATGTTAGTGGATGCTGGAAATGGCTCTTTGGGGTCCATATTCTGGGCCTTAGGGATGGGTGAGGTGGGCAGAAATGGCCTAGGGAAGGGTGAAGAGGGGTTGCAGGTGGAGGAAGCTCAGTGACACCCAAGCGGAGGAGTTTTCTGCCTTGTAGGCAGCTGTTGGATGCCAGTGGACGAAGCAGATGCACGGAGCGGAAGGTGCTAGGAGGTATACAGGAGAGATGGGGGGCGGCTGAACTGTCGTGTTTCAGTGAAGTGGATTTGTGTGACCCTGGGGGATGGGAAGGCCAGGTGGTCAGGCGGTTCTCAGCTGAAGAAATGTGGACACTGAGACGGAAAGATACAAAGTAGCACTTGGGAGGCAGCCTCCAGGGCAGGGGGCCACATGTGCTTTGCTGAAGGGCTAGGTGGTAAATGTCTTCTCTGTGGGCCACATGTCATAGCTGTCACAGCTACTCAGCTCCGCCATCGGAGTGTGAAAGCAGGTGCAGGTGACTCACAGACTGCACCTGGGCTTCTGTCAGACTTTATCTCTAAGGTCGGATGGCAGCTGGGATGGGTCACCACTGTCGGTGGTGGCCTCTGACATAGGTGGTGGGCGAGCAGGTGCTCTGCCCTCTGGCTCCACGCTCTACCCGTTCCCATTTGATGCTGCAGCTTCCTCTGCGTAGAAACCAGGCTCACGTTATCTGCCAGCCAGGGGCCAGTGGAAGCGTGGGGAAGAGATCAGGGCTTCAGTGACGGGCTCGGGAGGTCTACTGAGACACTTCCTGTCTTACAGTGCATGCATCTTGATCCCTGTGACTCTTGGGTGGCTGGTGCTGCCCCTCGCCTGCGTGTGAATGGTTCAGCCCCAACCCAACTGAATAACCACAGCCCTTGTGAGGTGTGGCAGGCTCTTGTTAGCAGGTGCACCTGCGCCTCCAGAGAGCACATGGGCGGCTTCTGCTGGCACACCCTTGGTGACGAAGGGCTGTCACCTGTGTGCTCCTGAGCTGCTGCGGTTGCGGGATGGGCGGGAGGGTGGAGTGAAGTCCATCGTGAGGGCAAGTGGCCACCATTACCCTTTGGCCACTCTGACCCTGGGAAAGTCAGGGTGAGAAGGAAGAGGTCCCTTCTCCACAAGGTAAGTCACATGACATCATCAGCCTTGACTTGTGCCCACAGGGAGGGGTACAAGAATCTCGTTGTTGCCACCATTGTTTGCTCTGGTGGATGGAACGTGGAGAGATTTGTCACTGGGTCACTCTGCAGCAGTGTCAGCTCCCGCACCGATCCAAGCTGCGCTGGGAGGGGAGTTAGCTATGACAGACCAGCCACCTCATCTGGCATTTGCCGGCTTTAAAGGCAGTGTTGGAATCTGCAACAAAGTGTTTTCAAAGCTCATTTTAAAAACGGGAGGAATAGGGCTTTTTCTCTGTCTTCGCATTGTTGTAAATAATGAATAACAAAAAGATTCTGGGGTTGCAAAGTGACATGAAAATCGAATCTCTTCCATGTGACATTTTGGAAGTTGCTAAATTGTTATTCCGGCCTCTAAGAATAAACGGCCTGTTTAAGGAGATTTTGTGTTTTGTGGTTTTTCTCTTTGGATTTTGGGGGAGAGGGAAATAGTTTTATAAGCCAAAAGTGGTGTTAATATTCTAAAAAGTCTAATTCTCCTGTTGCTAAGGTAAGAGAATTTGTAAATAGCTTAGTGTCCTCTCCTGAGAGGTACAGCAAAAAAAAAAAGCAATTATAATTTTGTTTACTGCTCACAGAACTTCTAGAGGGAGCTTGGTCTGGGAATAATTATTTGGGGATTATTCTATTTTGAGGGGCAGTGTTTGAGGTTTATCTGGATCGGAAGTGGTCTGTTAGCAGGTTATTTTTCCCCACTTCCTCTATGGTGGAGTTAGAGCAGGTGTTGGCCCCTGTCAGACTGGGCGACTGTGGCCTGGGCAGACCCTTCCACTGTCAGTGCTGCCCCTGCGCACAGTGTTCAGAGCTGCAGGTTCCTGTCCGGGCTCTACCGCTTCCCAGCCAGAGTTGCTGGGCTGGCTTTCACCTTCCCGTGGCCCAGCTCCCACTTCTGTAGAACGAAGGAGAGTGTGTCCCTGGAAATGGGGTGTCACAGGTCGTGGTGTTCAGCGACACTCACGGAAGGGCTCAAGCGCGTGAGAGCCTCGCTGTCGGAGGCTCAGTGACTCGAGTTTGCCAGTCCCGAGGCGTGCATCTCGCTGGGGTTCATAGTGAATGCAGTGTAGGGGGGAGGAGATTGGCTGGTCTGGAGCCAGACTGCGCGGCTCATTGACGGATGGCTTCCCTGCTCCCAGCCTTGGTTTGCACAGCTGTAAGTTAGGGGTGGAAGAGTTGGGCTGATGGGAAGCGTTCTGTATGTGATGGCAGCGATGGGATTGTGGGCTCCATTTAGCCGACGTGTGCTGTGTAGTATTCATACATTCATCTCGTGCTTGCTGAGTGCCTGCTGGGGCTGCTGCCGCATCCACTGGACGTGAAATTCTCTGCCCTCCTGGAGCCTACGCTCCTGTTGGGAGCACCGCCTGCGCCCGGATTGGTGCTGTTCGGGCTTTCTCTCTCCTGGCTGGCTTTTCTCTAGCTACTGAACAGAGCTGCCTCTTGGGAACTCGGGGTCTCTCTGTCCTGGACTTCACTGTTCAGCATCATTTTGGAACTGCTGATCAGTTCTCCTATGTCCGTTTAGTTTTCATTTGGAAAATATTCACTGGACATGGGGAGGGAATGCCAGGCTGGAGCTCACAGCTCCAGCTGCTGTGAGCCTGAGAGAATGAAAAACACGGGGAATCACTCAGGATGGCTCCCGCCAGCCTGGCCACTGTCGTCTCAGAGGTCACCCCAGGACACGAAGGACCCGCCCTGCTGAAGGGACAGCCTGCGGTCATGGGAACACGCGGCCCTAGGGTTGGGGAGCTTGTGGACTGGGCGTCAGTGTTTCTGTTTGGGAGACCGGAGATGAGGCAAGCAGACCTCTCACACGTGGCACAGGGCTCTCCTTCCCTCTGCCTGATCTCATTTATCATGCCAAGGTTCTGCTGCCCCCGGGGCTGCTTGCTGGTACAGGCCCTGCAATGGCATCCAAGCTCTCTGACAGCCTTGAGGTTCACTCTCACGGCAGTGGTGCTTTGTGTGAGGAGGAGAAGTTCTGCTCGTGGGATGGAAGGGGTTACCTCTACACCCCTCTAAGGCTGAATTTGAATGGGAAATTCCAGTATGAAATCATGAGGTAGTGTGTCTTAAACATAGATGCGGGTGTGTGTGTGTGTGTGTGCGCACACCTGTGTAGAGATGTGTGTAAAGTCTCAGCATAACAGTAACAACTCTGGGATTCCAGTACAACAGTTGAAAGCAGAAAAAAAAATCTTTGCTTACGCCTTTTCTGTTTTCCTGCAATCTTTTTTTTTTTTAAATTAAAGATTTATTTATTTAGTTATTTGAATGGTAGTTAGAGAGGGAGGGGGAGAGGGCAGAGACGGACAGCTTCCATCTGCTGGTTCACTCCTCAAATGGCTGCAACGGGCCGAGTCAAAGCCAGGAACCAGGAGCTCCAGCTGGATTGGAAGTGGGAGAACTGGGTCTTGAACTGGCTGTCCTATAAGGGGTGCTAGCATCGAAAGTGGCGGCTTCACCCACTATGCAGGATACCGGCCCCTTTGTTGCACTCTCGGAAAATGCTCATTCCAAGGCTGCCTCCTGTACCTGCTCGACTCAGCGCCTCTTAACCCTGCTCCGGTCTCAGTTCTCCACGTGTGTGTTTAGAGCCCCCCCCCCCCCCCGGCTGTGTTTCCACGTGCTCTGGGAGTCACTGTAGTTCTCTGACTTACTTGTGACAGATTCTGCAGCCAGGATTTATGGGAACAGGAATCCCACAGTGCTTTCTTGGTGTTAAGAGGTTGTATTCTTTGTACTTGAGAATCAGTTTTGTGGATCTAAAATCCTTAGACCTCATTTACTTGAGTGTCTTAAATACTCATTTGTTACTGCGTTTCTCAAAGCGCTGCTGTCAAGGCTGGCAGTGATCTGATTTTCTGCCCCTTGGACGGTACTTGCCTGGAGCAGTTCTTCTCCTCTCTAAACACCTGAGGTTTTCCTGGCCTCTGTGTTGCTGTTACTCATCCAGTTCTCTCTCTCGAGTATGTGGCTTTCTCTGCCAGCCTATAATTGCTAGTCTCTTTATTTTAACCAAGTGGTTTTTTAATGTTATTTTTTTATTTGACACAGAGAGAGAGAGACAGAGAGAAAGGTCCTCCCCCGTTGGTTCACTCCCCAAAT
Source organism: Sylvilagus bachmani (assembly GCA_015711505.1). Taxonomy (NCBI): domain Eukaryota; kingdom Metazoa; phylum Chordata; class Mammalia; order Lagomorpha; family Leporidae; genus Sylvilagus; species Sylvilagus bachmani. Next base: position 27,879,562 of record CM027397.1, on the reverse strand, counting down.
GGCTGCTACAGCCGGCGTGCTGCGCCGATCTGAAGCCAGGAGCCAGGTGCTTCCTCCCGCTCCCCCATGCGGGTGCAGGGCCCAAGCACTTGGGCCATCCTCCACTGCCCTCCCTGGCCACAGCAGAGAGCTGGACTGGAAGAGGAGCAACTGGGACTAGAACCTGGTAACCATATGCTGGTGCCACAAGTGGAGGATTAACCAAGTGAGCTACAGCGCCGGCCCCAACCAAGTGGCTTTGAGTACAGGTTTTAGTATCTGTTCTTCCAGTTTTCCTCTTTGGGGGCTTCTGTTTTCTGTTTGTTGGATCTTACTTGCATATCTTCAGTATTTATTACTTTCTTGCAAATATTTTTTTTAAGTCGCTGTCTTCATTTCCTTATAGTTTTTGCCAAACAGCTTATTTTTCCCACGTTCTAGATTGGTCTTCATTTCTTTCTTCTTTTTTTAAAGATTTATTTATTTATTTGAAAGACAGAGATACAGAGGGGCAGAGGCAGAGAGAGAAAGAGAGGTCTCCAATCCACTGGTTCACTCCTCAAATGACCAAAATGGCCAGAGCTGAGCTGATACAGAGCCAGGAGCTTCTTCCAGGTCTCCCATGTGGGTGCAGGGGCCAAGGACTTGGGCCATCTTCCACTGCTTTCCCAGGCCATAGCAGAGAGCTGGATCACAAGTGGAGCAGCCAATATATGACCCGGTGCCCATATGGGATGTCAGCCCTGCAGACGGCAGCTTTACCTGCTACACCATAGTGCCAGCCCCTGGTCTTCATTTCTGAAGTGTTTAATTTCCTCAGTTTTGCCTCCCCTTGACTGAGTTTCCAGATTCTAGGGTGTGTATTTCCATGCCTTGTATCATTTTTAGATAGTCTTTCAGCTTGTTATAAAAGAGGTCATAGTTACGTGGATTTTTTTCTGGCATGTTTTCGTCTCCTGTGGATACACTGTGCTTCGTAGTCTCTGCTTATCATGTTATGTGGGCCTTTAAAAGTTTATTTATTTTTATTTGAAAGGCAGAGCAGCAGAGAGAGAAAGAGATCTCCAATCTGCTGGTTCAGTCCCAAATGGCCACGATAGCCATGTCTGGGCCAGATGGAAGTCAGGAGCCATGAACTCCATTTGTTTCTCCCAGGGGCCAAAGTACTTGGGCCATCTTCCACTGCTTTCCCAGGTGCGTTGGCAGGAAGCTGGATTGGAAGCAGAGTGGTTGGGACTTGAACCAGCATTCTGGTACAGGATGCCAGTGTCGCAAGGAGTGACTTATCCCGCTCTACCGCAATGCTAGCCCATGAGTGTGGTTTTATCTGGGGCCTTCTCTGTGACTCCTCTTTATGTGAAGAGAGGAAAGGAGACTTGTGGAGGCAGAGTGGTTGAGAGGACGGGACCCCCTCTCCTGTTGTCACGTGGTGTGCAGGTGTCCTGACAACCCCTGGCGGTGTCCTCCCTCGTTTCCGTTTGGGCGTTCTCTTTCCTTTATCCCTAGTGTCGCTCTGCTGCTCAAATGTGATTCCACGTCAGCAACTCCTTTCCTTCGCTGTGGGACCCTGGCCCAGGAGGAGATCCTGGGGGGTGGGCCGGTTTCATGGACGCCAGTGTGGGTGTGCCGCCCCGTCTTACTGCAGCTCTCAGCTTAGCCCGGCGTGTGCCTGGGGCCCCTTCTCCCAGGGCTTGTCCTTGCTACCCTGTGGCTTCCCCCGCCTTCTGCTGCACATTTCCCACAGGCCTTTGCTGTGGCCGGTCCTCGGCCTGTGTGGCGTTTGGGGAGGTACTTCGTCACCTGACTCGGGTATGTAAATGCCGCCTGTGGGATTGTGGCTTTTCTATCCAGGTGCTCTCTCTTTTTTTAACGTGGGGATTTAGACAGATTAAAAAAATTATGCTGCTGTCACTGCTGCCTTCCCAGAATCCCTTTCTAAATAAGCATTTTGAGTAACGCTAATAAATCCCCCTCCATAATAATCCCACAGGCCAAAGCACAAGGGAGGGAAGCTGCCAGTGTGGAGAAATTGAAGGCCATCCTGCAGCTGCTAATGGGCCCGTTGATGACGGGGATCAGAGCTCATTTGCTTCACCAAAGTGATTATTCTGATGGCTCCTAACTCAGAGCAGAACTCCCCACCAGGGCTCCCTGGAGGTCTCCCGCTGCTGGGCCATCCCCTCCGCCTCCAGTATGGACCAGGGAGCAGGACCTCTGGACTGGGCTGCCTGGTCTGTTCTCCCAGGGGGACAGACAGCTGGCACTTGGAACCTCACCTGTGGACTGACTTATTCACCAACCATTTCTTATTTGAAATGGAGTCTCTCTTATTTAAAAACATCTGAAGCCTACTGAAAAGTGACAAGACTAGCAAAATAACTTGGGCACATGTGCCCTTCAACCAGCTTCACCAGTTGTTAATATTTTGTGTATTTTCTTTTTTTTTTTAACGCTTTTATTTAAAGAATATAAATTTCCAAAATACAGTTTATAGATTACAATGGCTTTCCCCCCATAACTTCCCTCCCTCCCGCAACCCTCCCCTTTCCCACTCCCTCTCCCCTTGCATTTACAT
>CM027397.1:27864687-27876508 GCA_015711505.1 Sylvilagus bachmani | reverse complement strand
CTTGTTCACTCTAGTCTCCTCTTTCCGCTTCCCTGCTGGTGTCTCGGGCTATTGAGGATCGGCTCACCTCGCCTTCCAGCGCTGGTGCGTTGAGTCTGCCGTTGGTGTCCCAAACTGCGGGCTCCCATGCTCTCCTCGAAGGTCCACTGTGAATCACTAGTTCCAGAAGAGTTTCCTCTGCTGTTTCTTCCCCTACTCTCTTTGTGTATTTTCTTTATTTCCATTCTTTTTTTCCTAATAAATCAGTGAGTAAGCACATTTATAAATGGTATATGCAGATACATATGTGCATATATATATTTATATATATTTTTTTCTTAAGTGTGTGAAAATTATTTCAGACATCGTGATTTTCCCCCTAAATCCTTTTGTATTTATCTTGCAAGAACAAGGGCATTTTTCTAATTACCACAATATTGTTATCACGTCCAAGAAAACTGACAGTAATTCCATTGTATCTCATACCCAGTTCATATTCACTAATTCCTTAAATGTTCCTAAAGAATCTTTTATGGCAGTTTCCCCAGTTCAGGACCCAAACCCAGTTTATGTGTTACCTTTGGTTGGGACATTGTTAGGTTGTCCTTTTCTTTTTTTTTTTTGACAGGCAGAGTGGACAGTGAGAGAGAGAGAGACAGAGAGAAAGGTCTTCCTTTGCCGTTGGTTCACCCTCCAATGGCCGCCGCGGCCAGCGCACCGTGCTGATCCGAAGGCAGGAGCCAGGTGCTTCTCCTGGTCTCCCATGGGGTGCAGGGCCCAAGCACTTGGGCCATCCTCCACTGCCTTCCCTGGCCAGGGCAGAGAGCTGGCCTGGAAGAGGGGCAACCGGGACAGAATCTGGCGTCCTGCCCCGACCCACTGGGACTAGAACCAGGAGTGCCAGCGCCACAAGGTGGAGGATTAGCCTATTGAGCTGCGGCGTCGGCTGCTAGGTTGTCCTTGAACCTGGATCCCGTTCTGTGTGCTGTGGGGACATTGGGGGTTTCGGCATTGGGCAGGCTCGATTCTCGCTTGTGACGAGGCCAAGGCTGAGGAGCAGCCGTATTAGACTAAAAGCAGTGACAACTTGCAAATGCTCGAGCTGCCTTCTCTTACCCTGTACCAAAGAGTTTCAGTCCAGCTTCTTAACAGATGGCATCCAGTTCTCTCCTGGGCTTACAGCTCACCATGCCTGCCTGTCTTTCTGGAGTCCACAGGGGTCCCTTCGTGTTTGGGCACTGACCAGTGGAAACCAACTGAAGACCCTTCCGGCGTGTCATCCTGCTCCTCTTTCTGCTGGGAGCCTGTAGGCCAGAAAGCGGACAGTCTGTGCTCTCAGAAGTGTTTGGTGTCATGTTTCAGTCATTTGTCCCCGAGGCGTGGGGTAGAACAGAACACAGCAGAAAAATGTTGTCATGGAATGTGGATTAGTCGCAGTGGCAGACAGCTTGAAGGAGACTCATCATCTTGCGGCTTTGTCAGCTCTTGCAAGCATTAGCTGTGGGGGTGGGGCGCATGGGGTTGGGTTGCTTGGGCTTTCTCAGGAATGTGGTTTGTTTGGCTGCACCGTCTGGCATTCTGCATTGAGGGTGCTGTGTGTATGGGAGCAGGCTGGTCGTGCTGATGCCGTGATTGGCCGAAGGCTATGTGTATGGACCTGGTTTTAGTATTCTTCTGACCTAATTTTGCCCTGGCCATGTACTCCTGGCCTCCAGGTGTCTGTGGAGTTTGACTCAAGAGTTCATGTGCAGTGTGGGTCTCACACTACGGGGCTGGTGGGGAGTAGCGGATGTGAACACAGCAGGCACCTGTGGGAGATGGGGCATCTGGGAGCCTTTGAGGAAGTGGGAAGCACTTGCCTGTCTAAAGGGGCAGCCACCACTCAGCGCCAGCCCTGGGGGCCGTGAGGGCACCAAGGACCTCATGTGCTCAGACACGTGGCCTTGTCAAGAGGAACCCCGATCTCCGATGGCCATTTCCTAGTGTTGAGTTACGTGGTCCTATTCAGAAAACCACCTCACAGATGGCCCGACACAGGCGCGCACACTCTGAGGGTCAGAGCATGTCCACAGGCCAGTCGTTCCCTGATGTGCGGTGACAGCGCTCTCTGTCCATCACCCTTCTCCTTTCCTCTCTCTGCTGCTTGGCCTCTGCTGTCGATTTTGTTGTTGTCTTTTATCTTTGCTTCCTTCACAGTTTGTGTTTCTTGTCAGTGGTGAGACCGTTGTGACTGCTCACAAGTTGTCACGTGGTGTCACAGTCTCGAGGCAGGTGTCAGTACCAGCAGCCCCCGCACGGGAGCCCCCCAGCATCTCGCCTTTCCTTGTTGGGAGGAACCTCTTCTAGGCCTTGTATGCCAGTTGCAAGATGACCGCCATGATCGTGTCTCCGTGTTCTGCTGCCACTCACAGAACAGGGAGGGAACTGCTCCACTCCACAGTAGTGGGGCTTTATTATCCCAACTACTATCTTCTTTTTAAAGTTTTATTTATTTATTTGAAAGGCAGAGTAACAGAGAGGCAGAAACAGAGAGAGAGAGAGAGAGAGAGAGAGAGAGAGAGAAAATGTCTTCTATCTGCTGGTTCACTCCTCAGGTGGCTGCAATGGCCAGAGCTGTGCCGATCTGAAGCCGGGATCCAGGACCTTCTTCCGGGTCCCCCAAGTGGGTGCAAGGACCCAAGGACTTGGGCCATCTTCCACTGGATCAGAAGTGAAGCCACCGAACTTGAACTGGCGCTCATATGGGATACTGGCAGTGCATGTGGTGGCTTTAACTGCTATACCACAGCGCCACACCCAATTACTATTTACTACTTTTAATGTGCCATATTTATATTTATCCAGCAGATTTTTAATTTTTTTAGTGCCGGTTAAGAGCTATTTAGTGAATCCAGGATCTGGCCCGAGGCAGGACTGTGTCCGGGGGTCCTGACCCTGATCACCTGTCACTGGATGCAGCCCCTGCATTTTTGGCCTTTTGTGACCCTGGGCTTTTTTATATTTCTCTTCTGACCATTGCTTGGTAGAACATCCTTCAGTATGGGTTTGTCAGCTGTTGGCTTGTGATTTGGTTCAGGTTCTATGTTTCTGACGGGATCTCGAGGGTTTTTAATCCATTAGCTGTTGGCCTAATAAAGGGACAGTAACGAGCAGGCAGACTTCTGGTCTCGCAGATGGCAGAGCTCCATGGCAGGTCAGAGTCTGAGCAGATGCAGTACGCGGTAGCTGCAGGCAGGCGGGGGCCGCAGATGTGTTTGGTTTGGAATGTGAGAGTTCTTCAAAGACGGCGAGTCAGTGTTGAAAGACCCTGGCACTGCACAGACAACCCCAGACTTGCAGTTGCTCTGGAAGAGGGTGGCGATCCCAGTCTCACTCCCGGCGGGGCGCGATTCAGCAGTGCTGGCACTTAGCAGGGGGAAGAGGACCTGGTGTGTGCTTGGTGCCTGATGGGAAATCCTTGCAGTGGTGACTGGAGCACTCCAGGCGCACACTCCAGGACCCAGTGCTCGCTCCGCAGGAGAGAGGCCTTGGAGTGTCAGGCGGCTTATGGATGATGATGATGATGATGGTGATGAATACCAGCTCACATTTATGTGGTGCTTAGTGTGTACCAGACACATCGAACGTATGTACTTACACGCATGTACACTGGTTTGTTCTCTGAGGTTTTGTCCTCTGATCTAACAGGCTCAGAGAGGCTAAGAGACTTTCTGAGGCCACTCAGAGGCTGAGTCAGCATTCACATCAGGACTCTCTGGACTCAAAGCAGGCACTTTTTCAAGGCATGAGGACAGGAGGGAGCCCCACCTGTGACTTGCAGGGCCCTGGGAAGTAACGCATGCAGTTTGAGTGAGTGAACTGACAGGTTTGGAGCTGTGAATTTTGTATTGTGCTTGGGATATTTTGGGTATGTGGCATCTGCAGTTAACCACCTTCCTGAGCTGCTTGGAGTTATTGGGGCTGCTTGCCTGGCTCTGGATGGAAAGTGCAGGGCTGAGCGAGCCACTCTGAGTGTACTGATGAGATGGCTGATGAGATGAGGTTCACAGAAGAATGGAGGAAAAATGGGAGGAGGGGAGAGAGCACTAGAAATCACATACCACTTTCTTTTCTTATTTTTTTATTTATTGTTATTTTTTATTTTTTTGACAGGCTGAGTGGATAGTGAGAGAGAGAGAGAGACAGAGAGAAAGGTCTTCCTTTGCCGTTGGCTTACCCTCCAATCAGCCGGCGCACCGCGCTGATCCGATGGCAGGAGCCAGGTGCTTCTCCTGGTCTCCCATGGGGTGCAGGGCCCGAGCACTTGGGCCGTCCTCCACTGCCTTCCCTGGCCACAGCAGAGAGCTGGCCTGGAAGAGGGGCAGCCAAGACAGAATCCGGCGCCCCAACCGAGACTAGAACCCGGAGTGCTGGCGCCGCAAGGCGGAGGATTAGCCTAGTGAGCTGCGGCACCGGCCAACATACCACTTTCACTGCTCCGCCCCGCCTGGCCCAGCTGGCAGGAATGCGAGCCACACAGCTCAGGCAGAACAGCCACGGAGAAGTGCAGTCTTCCTGGAGTGCCATCCCCTGGGGCCCTGCCCTGTGGAAGAAGGGACAAGTCCCGAAACTTCCTAGGCAGTGTCGCAGCAGGCTGTCCCTCTCCTGTGGGTGCTTGTGAGGCCGAGCTGCAGCAGGAGGGGGCAGGTGAGACTCAGAGGGCCTGAGCCTGCAGCGTCTGGGAGGCTGGTGAAAATGCAGGTTCCTGGGCCCACCCCGCAGCGTGTGAGCACTTAGAGGGGCCTGGAAATCTGCTCACCAACTTTAGTTTCTTGCCCCTGAATCGGTTGGTGTTTGTGTCCCACGAGCACAGCATTGTCCCTCGTAACTGCAGCGGAACGGTCACAGTGAGAAGTCACGTGGATGCTTTGTGCCCTCTGAGTCTCACCTGTGCTCAGCCTGACCCAGTACCAACTTTCCTTGCCATGGCTGCACCAGGAGTGGTGTGTCGCGTGTCGTCATGTTTCTTCGGCTGGAAGTTTCTCTCTCTTTTCCTTGGCTGCCCTGACCTTGACGTGTCTGAAGATCACAGGCCGGTGTGTTCTGCAGAACGTCCTTCAGTTCACGCATCTGTGGTAGGGGGGGTCTCAGATCCCGGTGTACTCCTGGGGACCCTTGAGCCTTGGGTTCCTCATTCTGGCACAGGGGGACCGTGGTGACACTGGATGGCCAAGAGGGCTGACATGAGGTAAATACAACATGACCTTCTGCTACAGGATCTCGCAGACTGGATGGGCAAGGTGTGCACAGGCCAGGGGCATGCTCGTGCCGGATTTGTTGAGAGAAGCTCCTCTGGGCTGCAGTGGAGGCAGAAGAAGGAGCTGTCACAGACCCCTGGGACGGAAGGGGAGCCCGCCCTGCCTTCAGAGATGGTGGCCCTTCAGGAAACTTCGGCAACATCGGTAGCTGTTGGCCGGGGCACTGGGGCAGGTAGGGAGTTGCAGACAGAGTACCAGGTCAGCCTTTGCAAGCCTGGCTGGTGTGGGTGACGGGGAGGAGCTGGGGGAGGCCAGGCCCCAGAGTGAGCTGGGGCTCGTGTGACAGTCCTCCAGGCTGCTCCAGGAGCTTCGGGAGCTGTCCCTGGAGGGGAGTGTGTGCGAGTGTGCGAGTGTTTGTGTGTGCGTGCACATGGAGGGCCCAGTCTGCAGAGCACTGTGACTGGGGTGAACGACAGCAGGCTGTGTGGAAGCCCGGAGCAGACTCCCTAAGGTGGCCCTGGGGAGAGACTCTCCCGTCCTCTCACTCCTGTCCTCTCGCTCCCAGGGAGGCTCTCTGGGATTTATTCCCCGCCTTCCTGTGATGGTTCACCTCCTGGTAGAGGCAGCAGAGAGGAACGGGCAGGGTCTGACTCCAGGCACATTGGCTGAGTTTGAATCGCAGCTCTGCCCCTTGCTGACTTGTCACCCACCAGGCAAATGGGCGGCTGAGTCTGTGGCCATCTACAGTGCACTGCTGACCCATCTCCATGCCCGTCCTGCCTGAGACCGTGCTGGGGAAATGGCAGTTAATAGAGTGATTGTCAGGGTGAGACTCACCCAGGGTGTGAACACAGTGGCGCTCCACGTAGAGGCTGGGAAGTTAAAATACCTCAGATGAAGGTGACGGCATTGGGGTTGGGCTCAGAGAACATAATGTGTGCAGTTGGGGAAAAGTGAATTTTTAGCTTTGACAGTGTTTTATTTTGCAGTGGGCTTGACCTTAGCTTCTTAAGAAGTGGCTATAAACCCCACCAAACTATGTGACTTGTGCCTGCGTTGGGGCCATTCTTCCGGTGTTGGGTAGCCTGGCCCCTTGGCCACATTCTGCTAGCGGCTGGGTGTGGTTAGTGTCTGCTCACTGGACGGTAGGTCTGAGGCACCCTCCTGTATTCTTCCACGTGGCCTGGGAGAGCTGACTTCCTCTAGGTGTCTTCTGGGATGTTTTCATGCCTGCGAATTACCAAGTGCACTTAGCAGCTTCGTTAGTTTGTTTTGAGTAATTATGCGGTGAGTGGTGCTGTCTGGGGTTGCTGGTTGTTTATTCTGACATGGGGGGCAGACATAATTGCTCTATCTCACAAACATTAATTATTGCAGTCACTGGAAGCTGTTTGAGAGGTGCTTGCCACCTACTCGATTTGCTTTCTTGCTTGATGCCTTTAAAGAAAGCCACAGGGTGGCCAGCTGGCACGCTCGGGCTGAGAGTTGGCACGGCACTATGGAATGCTCCAGACGAGTATCTGAATATGTCGTTCTGTCTCCAAGGTTACCGCTCCAGTCCTCCCCATCCTGGCCACCGTCATTTCTTGCCTGGATGACCAGCGTGGCCTCTTTCTGGTCTGCTGGCTTCTGTTTGTACTCCTAGTTCTTTTGCTTTTCCCACATGGTGAGTCTACAGTGCTCAGCCTAGCACCTGCCATTAGAGCCCCCTCCTCGCGGATGTAACATCTGTTAGGCTTGCCGAGGCTCTGGGGGCCTCCTGATGCCTCCCCTGCTCCAGCCTCTCTGGCTTCCCCGAGTCCCAGGCTCAGGCTGGCCGTGGGCCTTTCTGCCCAGTTCTTTCCTGTGCCCGGAGCCTGGACACTGGTAATAAACGTGTTGCCGTGGACCTTGTGAGAAATGCTGAGTCTCAGGCCTCATCTCACATGCTCTAAACCGCAGTCTGTGTTTTAACAAGACCCCAGGTGGTGTGCAAGTGCAGAGAAGACCACGCCTACTTTTGGGTTGATGCCCTTCCTCACCTCCTCCAGGTCTGGCCTCATTTGTCACCTTCCAGAAAAGGCTTTTCAGGCTCCCATGTGTGCAACGTTTGTGTCCTTGCTCTGTATCCCTTAGCCTTGCTTTAACCCATTGGTAACCAAAATTAAACGACTTGGTCATTGACAGCTTGGTTACCCCTGCTAGTGAGTGTCAGCTCCATTACGGTACGGCCAAGTCTGCCTGTACCATTTGGAGCTCAGTCCTGAGCTTTTTGTGGGTCATATTTTAGGTCTGGAATGTACTTCCAAATATGATAAGACTGGGGCGAGTGGTGTTAGTAGATGGAGCCTGGGAGAGAATAAGACCGGCTGAGACTTGGAGAGCTGGTGGTGAGTATGTGGAGGTTCCCTCTGCTGTTCAGTCATATTTGCTGTGTGTCTTGAACTATCCATAATTAGTTAAAAGTAGCCGCTAGCACTGGCCAGTCAGCCAGCTGAGGATAAATAATAAATAGAAATAGTTCTTGAGAGGTGTTGGGGTGCCATGATCTGATCTGTTGGCATAAAGGGTGGAATAGACTCTTGCTTTTTTTTGTCTCAAGCATTGTACTCCATATGTATTCAAATAGAAAAAGGATATTTAAAAATTGGGACATAAGTGAGGCTCTGTGAGGCCAGGGCATATTGTCCTTTTCCTGTCTAGCTGCATTCTCAGCATCTGGATCATTACTGGCACTCAGTACAGACCTGCAGAATGAATGAGGGTGGGTTGATAGCTTTTGGTAGCAAATGCTGTAGGCCTGTCTGCTAGGAAGGAGGGCCCTGGCCCATGCTATGGTCGGCTTGATGCAGTGATGGCTAGCGAATAAATCCAGTTGTGTGTTTGTATTCATTTCATGCCTCGTTCTGTTTGGCTTTTAAGGCGTCTTACACTTTGGCTGTAAGCAGTTAATTTTCAGAAAATTAAAGGGTAATGAAACAGTTGAACCTAGAATTGAACAGAAGCTGGTCTTTGATTCTGAAGTGCAGTCAGGATCCCAGGAAGAAAACTGTAGGGTTTCCATTGAACCTGTCAGTTCTCAGAGCATTGAACCTGTCCTGCTGTGCTGCATAATGGAGACTTCTTTGTAGTAGAAGATGGAGCAGACCAGGCTTGACTGGGATTGTTTTGTTGAAATGTCCTAAAATGAGTCTTGTTTATGGCTCACTGAGTCCAAAATGCTCTAAAATCTGAAAGTTTTTGAGCATCAAATGATACCACAAGTGGAAAAGCCCATACCTATCGTGTGACAAGTCTCCATCCGGTGCACTGAAGATGGGAGTGTTGTATAAAATTGCCTTCAGATTATTTGTGTAAAATGTATGTGAAATGTGATTGAATTTCTTGGTTAGGCTTGGGCTCCATATTCACAATATCACATTACATATATATGCAAAAAATTTCCAAAATCTGAAAAGAATTCAAAATCCGAAGCACTTCCAATCTCAAGTATTTTGGCTAAAAGGGTATTCCCCTGAGCTACTGATTGATTTGGGCCAGGGTTGAAGTTGCCTGCAGCGGTTGGGAGACCACCCACTCATTATCCTGGTCTTGTGTAGTTAGTGCACATCTGATTAGGAGGTGTCAAGTATAAAGGCTTTTTTATTGGGTAATTATAAAATAAATCTCTGTAGTAATAAGAATGACAAATTTTGTGCAGTTTCTCTGTTGATAACTTAAATTTCTGTTAACAGTATGCAAATTTTTTGCCCAAAGTCTGAGAATTATTTCTTGGGCTGGTAAAATTGCAAATGAAAAACAAAACAAAGCAGAACTTGGGCATGGGGATGGGTCAAGAACACTCCCTTTCCACAGTCCTTGCCGCGTCCCTCATTCCCTTGTCCCTCACACCAGGTGTTGTCCTCTGGCCTGGACTGTTGACTGCTGTGGTGGTGTGTGTGGTGTCTGTGTCCATGGGAGACACACTGTGGCTAAGGATTGTTGGGAGCACAGCGGTGGCAATGGGGTTGAACTCAGTAGATGTGTACATTGTGCCTGTGTCACTTTCCTATTGTGACACGCCCTCTAGTTACATGAGATTGACCATGGTGGAAAACCCACTCAAGGGGATACAGGATCTGTTGGTGTCTATCATCTTTGTAAATCTATAATTATTTCAGAATAAAAATATAAAAACCCAAAGGGCTTGGTCTTTTCTGGGGGTCAGCAGCCAGTCGCCTTCTGGAATAGTCAGTGTGCTGGCCAGGTTTGAGTTTCACCGAAGAGAGACTTTGGGGATCCCCCTGTCCTGAAGGTGTTCATATCCTACAAGGACAAATGAGTTCAATGGTTCACAATCAGTGGGGGTGAAGTGACAGCTCCCAAAGGTGTCCATGCCGTAATTCGATCCATTCTCCATGGCTTCTCACCGTTTTGATGGAAGTTGAGTTTATATTAAAGAGGGTGGTTTTATTGTGTTAGGTATGGTTTTTAGATGGAGTCTTTAATGCACTATTAAAAGACTGATTTAAACCAGAAGCAAAGTAGTCGCCTAAAACATTTCCTTGCTGACCATGGAGTTGAGGATAAACAAGGAAGCCAAGGATTGCCCTCTTTGTTGGGAGCCCATGAGATGAGACCTGGCAGCCACATGTGGACATGACTCAGCTATTGGTCAGCCCAAGAGGTGCCTGCTTATTGGACATCTTGGAATATGTTCTTCGATGAACTATTGTCGAAATTATGTCATGTAATTTTCTTTCTTTCCCTAGTCTTAAAATAACATGTGACTTAAATCCACTCATGGAGATTGGGAGTAGGCTGGGATGGGGATTAGGCTGCAGTCAGTGGAATCTGAACTGGGCAATATCTCCCACACATATTTTCGGAACTTCCTAGTTGCTAACTTGGAAACATTTGCTACTGATGTCACAGATGGAGGATGTGAATTGTTGAATGTTACATGTGACAACCCGGCTGATGATCCCATCTTAGTCCACTCTAGAGTGCATGATATGTGTAGTCATTATGTGAGCATCAGGGAAGACAGGGCATGTATCCACCAGCTGTCCAGCAATGGTTACTCTGGGAAGTGGAGCAGTAAGCGAGGGGAAGAAGTTCAGACAATTGAAGGAGCGTAAAAGATGTTTCATCCGTAAAGAATTCTGTGTAGAATGTGTGTGTGTGTGTGAGGATGTACAAGCCTGAAGGCGGCTTATTTCAAAGTGTTGGGTTTTTAGCCAAGTTTGACATTTCTTCTTAAAAGTGTCCTTATCATTTGAGTATTTTGCAATGAATTTTTTTTTGTTTTTATGATGGTTAATGAAACTGTTTTTAAAAAGATTCGTATTGAAAGATTCATTTATTTGAAAGAGTTACAGAATGTAACGCCTCTGTTTTCTATTCATAAAATGGGGTTATCTTCATTCCTCAGAAGGCTTCCATGACATCATGTGTAAACCCTTGACACGAAGCCTGGCAGATAGTGGCTGATGTGTGTGGCAGTTAATAAAATTATGACGAGTGTTCCCCAGGGTGAATACTTGGTCCCTGCAGTACTTGGTCCCTGCAGTACTTGGTCCCTGCAGTACTTGGTCCCTGCTTCGGTATCAGAGAAAATGTTGCCAAGCATCTGATGCCGAATGGGCACCCGAAAGACTGAGATTTGAACCAGCCAGGCCCGGCCCGGGTCAGCTGTAAGTCTGTGTGCTGGACACAGTGGGTGTTCATCACATCGTGAGTGGACAGTGCCTGCAAGCATTCCACAAAGGGGCCCTTGCACACGTGGCCTTTCCCAGTGGCCATCCCTAAAACACCAGGATGTGTTGAATTTGTAAGGCACATGTTATATGTTGCTTCTTTGCACAGAGCTTCCCACCCCAACACCTTGGGTCTAAATTGCCAATGTTTAAAAATGTTTTTTAACATTCTTGTGCCTGCAGAGAAAACGAGGTGCTCAAAGTCCAGCTGAAGAAATACGTAGGAGCTGTCCAGATGCTGAAAAGAGAAGGTCAAACGGCTGAAGGTGAGGGGGAGACAGTGGGCGGGGAGGGGCCGCGCTTGGTCAGTAACCTCTGTGCCTGGTGTTCAGTAGACACTGAGTATATGATGGGTGACCTGCAGATGGATTACTAACAGGGTGCTGTTCAGAAAATTAACTGGAGGGAAAAGCCTGCTATGTGTTCTTGCTAAGTAGGTAACTAGCACTGTCAGACTGTCTTGCTAGGCTGCCTACAGTAGTAATATCAGTTTGGATACTTAGGGAATTTTATGTCTGGATCTTCAGACACTTGCATGGTAGTGAACCTGTGGCATCAGATTAACCAACTGAATGCTAATTGATGGAGAGTCAGAGTTGGGGACTTCAAGTGACCATGTCCCATCTCAGTTCAGTTACGTTTCTTAATCGCTCTATACCTCAGTTTTCTCATCTGTAAAATGGAGTTAGTAAATAGCACCTATTGTCATGAGGCCATCCGTGTAACTGTCTTAGCATAATACCTAGCATAGAGTAAGTACTAAATAAATTCCAGCTTTTGCTATTGTTGATGTCGTTGATCAGAAATCAAGCTGACGGAGGTGGCCAATGATTCAGTGGTTAAGACACCACTGTTGATGCCCACATTCTGTGTCACAGTGCCTGGGTT
>CM027397.1:27798209-27864587 GCA_015711505.1 Sylvilagus bachmani | reverse complement strand
CCCCCCCCCCCCCCCCCCCGTACTTTGCCACAGCTTAGCTGCCGTGAGTCTCATAGAACGTGTCTCCGATTTGCCTGAAGAAAGGCCCTCTCCCTTTGGCTGATGTGTCGCGCGGCTCTCAGCCACGACTGCCCACCGCAACATTTTCTTAAAGCTGAGCTCCTGGAGTGTGGACATTCTCACATGGGGCAGGTGCCTAGCCCTCCCAGCTCTGGAGTGGCCAGGCCTCTAGTTGTGTTCAGGTTCACCTGCTGGGGTCGTCTTCCCATCTGTGTGAGGAAGCATCAGCTGATGTCGTGAGGTCGTTGAACGCAACGTTTCTCATAAAGCACTTGGTGTACAGCAAATGTTTGTTTTCGAAGTGGTGGAAACAGGACTGGAGTCTGGATGTGGCTTGTGTAGCGATACCACAGACACGTCGATTTTCTTTATAGCTTTTATATATTTTTGTGGTCACTAGATCAGGATCAGTATATTGGTGATGCTTTAAAAGTTATTATTTATTTGAAAGAGAGAGAGAGATTGAGAAATTGAGAGAGAGAGATAAAAATCTCTCTCCCATCCACAGGTGCACCTCCTAAGTGTCGGCAACAGCCTGAACTTCATCCAGGTCTCCCACGTAAGTGGCAGGAGCCCAAGTACTTGAGCTGGTTCTGTTACCTGCTGCCTACCAGGGTGCGTGTTAGTAGGAACCCGGCATCTGCAGCAGCACTGGGGCTCAAAACCAGGTGTTCTGATGGGCACAGGTATCGCAAGTGGCATCTTAGCTGCCAAAAGTCTGCCCCTTGGTGATGCTTTTTTTTGCTGCCATGCCTTGCTTCATTGTTGTCCGAGCTATGAACGTTGTCAGTCTGGGTGTTATCAGTGCAGAGTTAAGCACAGCTTCCCCTGTGGACTCACTGCTGTTTCCATCCAGACGCTGCTGTAGTGGCCCGAAGCCACTTCATTCCGTGGGTTTACGTGGATGCCGCTCTTCTGGTATTTCCCTCTCGATGTTTCCTCAGCAGCTGCCTTTGCAGTCATTTGTTCCTTCCTTAGAGTGGACTGTCCTGATGGGGCTGTCCCCTCTGCCCAGGCACGTTCGAGTGTGCTCTCCCTTGGCTCTAACTCTGTGATGTAGACTTTTTTTCCTTCCTATATAAAAAGGTCGTGTTTGTAGGGTCAGATGAGTTTATGGAGTTGGTCCATGCATCTGACATGAAGATGAAATCAGCTGTTTCCCTCCAAATCTGTATTTTTTTTTTGATTTTTAGTTTTTTGCTTTATAAGGTTCTTAAACGTTAGTGCACAGAGGAATTATCTGGGGAGTCTATTAAATATGTTTCTTAGTGGCCGGCATTGTGGCACAATGGGTTAAACTGCCACTGTGGTGTTGGCGTCTCGTGCTGGAGCGCCAGTTCAAGTCCTGGCTGATCTGCTTTTGATGCAGCTGCCTGCTGATGGGCCGGGGACAGCAGTGGAAGATGGGCCAAGTGCTTGGGGCGCCGTCGCCCAGGTGGGAGATGAGGATGGAGTTTCAGGGTCCTGGCTTCTGCCTGGCCCAGCCCTGGTCACTGTGGCCATTTGGGAAGTTACCAGCAGATGGAAGATGTCTCTGTCTCTGTCACTCTGCCTTTGAAATAAATAAATCTGTAAATATGCTTTATTCCACGACTCTACCTCTGGGACTTGCCCAGTGGACAAATGAATCAAGAATAAAGCTTATTTTTTAAGTGTTTAGTTATTTTCACTTATTTGAAAAGCAGAGAGAGAGAGAGAGAGAGAGAGAGAGATGCTTCATCTGCTGGTTCATTCGCCAAGTGGCCACAGCAGTAGGGCTGGGCCAGGCCACAGGTGGGAGCTCGGCACTCCATCTGGAACTTCCGTGTCGGTGTCGGGGCTCAGGCACCTGAGCCATCATCTCCTGGTGCCCAGGCTGCAGGAATAGGATGCTGGGTTGGAAGTGGAGGAGCTAGGACTCCAGCTGGCACCCTGATCTGTGCTGCGGTATCCCAAGGGGTCGCTTAAGCTGCTGCACCCCCATACCCGCTCCTAGGTGGGAATTTAGGACATATTTTCTAAGTCTTGGAGCTTGAGGATAAAAAGATGCTTTTTATCTTTTGCCACGAAATTGTTGCTGAAACTGTGAGCAAGGAAAAGATTGAAAAATCATTTAAGCCCCAAGTGCCTTCAGGGTTTAGATTCCAGAGGGCTGCTGTGGGACCCTGGCCTTCATTGTTACTTTCTGGTGGGGGGGTGGGGGCGGTGCCTCCAGGCTTTGTAAACCAAACAGTTTAGTTAAACTAGATGGCTGACAATCTTTAATTTTGCAGATAACAGAATTTCAGATTCTTGTCCCTTTCTGTGTTTTGAAGGAGTGGTTCTCTTCCTCCAAGAAAGCGAGACAGAGCCAGCAAAATAGGAGAGGAGTTACAGGGGCCTCTCCTCCTCTTGAGGGTTCCTTTCCCCAGAACGCGGTGGTCCAGCAGGAAGAACCAGCCTGGGTTCTGCACTCCTCCAGAGCTGTTCTCCCTGGGCAAGGTCAGATTTGCCGACAGGGGACGCCCTGTTTGTGTCTCATCCCAGACCCAGCTGTCTTGAGCCGCCGTAGCCTCAGGGAACTCGCTTGGCCTCGAATCTCTTACTGTAATTCTTCTGGGACACCTGCTCTGTGGTCCGGCTCATGCACTTGGACTCCCTTTCTCCTCTCTGGGGAGCCGGTGTAGGTCAGCTCTCACTCATTCCATGTTTACAGCTGAAGTTGGAGATGAGATACATAGCAAACTGGCCTCTTGCCTGCGTGGGAGCCGGAATTGGTCTGGGAAGCATGGGAATCCCGTGAGCCTCAGGTGGGTCATGTTGACAAGACAGGCTGGTTCCCTTAGGCGTGCACACATGTTAGCCCAGCACGCAGGCAGTGAGGTGTCGCTAGAAGAGCGCTTGATTCACAGGAGGGAGACGGGGCCCTGCTGGGTAGATCAGAAGACCCGCCTATGGCGGGGTTCCTTCCCTGCAGTGTCTTCAGCTGGCTGAAGCTAGGTCCCAGGACACTAGAATGAAACAGCAAGAGGTTTTCTCTTTCCTGTTGGGCCTGGAAAGCCAGGGGCACTTCGCCAACTTGTATTCACATGGAGCCTGATGAGTACAAGGTCCTCGGACCCAAAGAGGAGCCTAGGTGAGAGGTGGAGAGCACTGGATTCTGACGTGAGCTCTGGGCCTGGTGGGTCTATGCAGCCTGAACTTCTTGGTAATACGAGCAGTCACTCCCCAGCACTTCGCTGCTGCTGCTGCTGTCACGTGTGAATCGGATTTTCATCACTCACATGCCCCACGGGTGGATGGGTACTTCCTCCCTGGGCACAGCTTCCTCTGGAGTCCGTGTCTTTCCACGGCCACAGCGTCTGCTCCTGCTGGGAGGCCCCCTCTTGTTAGGTCCACTGCGCTGCCACAGCCGTCCTGGCCCCTGCGTTCCTGTTCTGTAGCGACGGATCTGCAGCCGCGAGCTCCCGCCGGCATCTCTGTGTGAATCATGCGCTGCGACTCGGGGAGAGGGGGCCGAGGGATGACTGTGCAGGTGGCAGTCAGAGTAGTCACCTCCAGGGCAGAGAAGGAAGCTTGGGAGCGGTTTCACACGTTTGTGCTGAGATACAAAAGGAGGTGCTGGGCCCTGGCCAGCCTCCTCTGCGGGCCGAGTCTGGGCTGGGTGTGTGATGTGCTTGCTGATGCCTGGTTCCACACCCGCCTGTGCGTCTGCTCTCCCCATGGTGTCTGCTGCCCTGGAAGCCAGGCAGGGCAGTCTCCAGGGCTGCTGCTGGGCGGGATGTCACGCGCCAGAGGCTTCCCACAGCCCCTGTTGTTCCAGGGCCGCGTGCATCGGGACATCTCATCCTGCGGCCTGCACTGTTGCAGGCTCCAAGCCGTCTCCACCTGCGTGGCCTGCTGTTCCCACTGCCAGCGTGTGCAGAGCCCAGGCGTCTCTGCTTACAAGGAAGGGCAGGTCCCGTGCCAGTTACTGGGCACACTGAGCGGCAGGCTTGCCCTGAGCTTACGCAGATGCCGGCGCAGCTCTGCTCACAGGAGGTGCTCTGGGGCTTCCATCGGCTCTTCCTCTCCTGGAGCTTGGGTTCAGAGGTGCACCTGGCGGCGCTAGGGGACAGGCTTAAGGGAGAAGTAGGGAGGCTGCTTAGCAGTGGCTGCTGGCCCATGCAGAGGAGACTCGCATGCGGGCAGGGAAGGCCTAGGCAGAAATCTCTGGAGCCGACGAGAACAGTGGGCAGGGCCACTGTGGCTTCCCTCCAGTGGAGATGGGTCCTGTCCTGTCCTCCCCAACCCTGAAATTTTTTTAAGATAAAATTGTTCAATGTCTCTTTGTTTTGCTCTCTCTTACACACGCACACACCACACCACACTAAACCACACCATACCACACCACACCACACAAAATGGCTGGTGTTGTGGCGTAACAGGTTAAGCCTCTGCCTGCAATGCCAGCACCCCATATGGAACTGGTTTGAGTCCCAGCTGCTCTACTTCTGATCCAGCTCCCTGCTAATGGCCTGGGAAAGTAGCAGAATGGCCCAAGTGTTGGGTCCCCTGCACCCACATGGGAGGCCCACATGGAGCTCCTGGCCACTGTGGCCATTTGGAGAGTGAATCAACAGATGGAAGATCTCTCTGTGTCTCTCCTTCTCTCTCTCTTTGTCTTTCAAATAAATAAATAAATACATTTTCTTTTTTTAAAGGAAGTGTAGGCCACCAAATCTCTCTCTTCTGTCCCTCTCTTTCTCTCTCTCCCTCTCTTTCTCTCTCCCCCATCCTCTGCCCTCCCCCCCCCCCCCGTGTGTGTGTGCACCTCTCCATTGGTCTAATCACAGAACCTTACAGAAACATGAATCTGATCCTATGACCCTGGTTTCCCAGTCCAGACTCATGGATGACGGCCATCAGTGCTTAATATGCTCTTGCGCTTTCCTCAGCTCCACCCTCATGCCCCTGCCACTGCCTCCTCCCTCTCTGCACCCTGGCCATCTGGCCTTGGGGCTGTTCTTCAAAGTCTGGTTCCTTCTTTAAGGCCTTTGCACCTGCTGTCCATCTCCTGGAATGCCCTTCACCCTGTCTCTGCATGGCTGATCGACCTTGCCAAGTAGGTATCTGATCAGATGTCATCTGTTGCTGACCGCCCTGTCTTGTGTGTGCTCGTCTTCATTCCAGCACTGTCGTTTATCCATCCACCCTTCCTCCCTTCCTCTCTTCCACCCTTCCTCCCTCCCTCCCTCCCTCCCTTTCTTCCTTCCTTCCTTCCTTCCAAGATTGATTGATTTATTAGTTTGAGAGGCAGAGTTTCATACAGAGGGAGACAGAGGTTTTCCATCTGCTGGTTCACTCCCCAAGTTGCTACAGTGGCCAGAGCTAGGCTGATCCAAATCTGCTTCTGGTTCTCCCACATGGGTTCAAGGGTCTGAGCACATGGGCCATCTTGCACTGCTTTCCCAGGCCATCAACAGAGATCTGGATCAGAAGAGGAGCAGCTGGGACACGAACTGGTGCCCATATGGGATGCTGGCGCCTCAGGTGGAGGATTAACCCGCTAAGCTGCAGCGCCTGCCCCACTGTCGTTTATCTTCACCACAGCACTTTTCAAAGCCTCAAAGTGGCTTGGCTGTTTGTTCCCCAGCTTGTTTTCTGTCTCTGTTGCACCCAGCACCAGCCAATCCACAGGAGTCTTGCCTGTGTTTACCCCTGTTGCACTCAACGTGCCTTGCACAGAGCTTGATCCGTGGTGTGTGCTCTGTGAATGCTCACAGATGAATGGACAGCTCCTAGGGGCTGTGGTGAGCCCTGGCCTCATGGCATGCGGGTGGTTCCCGATCCGTGGCACCTGTGGGGAGCTCAGTAGCGCACAGGTCACGGGTCGTGGTCCTCGGGCCACACGAATCCTGTACTGTGCCCCACATAATTGTCTTGTGGCTGTGCCTCCCAGAGCTTGTTAAGCTCAGGCGTGGTTACCTGGGGAGCCTGGGGAGAGCGGGGAGTCCAGGACCAGACATCAGACTTGGGGGAAGTCAGGACTGCGGACTCAACGCCTCTCAGTACCAGTGGGACGTGCAGACACGGCAGCTCTCGGCAGTTTCGTCTTCCTGCATGCGTGCTTCTCCTTCCATGGAGAAAGGGCAGCCTTCCCCTCAAGAAGCAGCTGGAGAAGGTGAGAATAGAGAAGGAGGGGCTATGTGGGCACTGGTTTTCCCCTTGGGGGTTCTGAGTAGAGTTCTAGCCTTGCCATTGATATGTGTGTGTGTGTGTGTGTGTGTGTGTTTAAATTTATTTTATTTATTTGAAAGAGTTAGAAGAAGAGGCAGAAAGAGGTCTTTCATCCTGTGGTTCACTCCCTAAATGACTACAACAGCGGAGCTGGTCCAGGCCAAAGTCAGGAGCCAGGCGCTGCTTCTTGTCTCCGCTGTGGATGCAGGGGCCCAAGCACTTGGGCTGTTTCCACTGCTTTCCCAGGCACATTAGCAGAGGGCTGGATGGGAAGTGGAGTAGCTGGGACTCGAACTGGCACCCATATGGGATGCTGGTTCTGCAGGTGGTGGTTTAACCTGCTGTGCCACAGCGCTGACCCAGATCCGTGTTCTTGAAGGAGCTGATCTCTCAGAGCGTCAGTATTTTCACGCAAAGTGCTAGACAACTACTGATTCCATCTGGAGCTGGAGATGCATCTTCAAGAGTGTCCAGGCCGCAGGCAGTCAAGGTTTGTTAGCAGACACCTGTGGGTTCCTTTCTGAAAGCAGGTGAATGACGCTGATGGTGGTTGAAGGGTAAACCTCTTTGAAAGCCTTGCAGCCTATCGTCCTGTTAGCACAGCATTCATGTGGTTAGAGAGTTTGCTGAGCTTTAAACCACAACCTGCTTAGTAGCCCTGGGACCTGGCCCACCGCCAGCACCAGCAAGTCAAGGCAGGACACAGTGGCCAAGGGGTTGATTGCTTAGAATTATAATGTACTGGAAAGTCCAGGAAATAATATGTCCAACACCAGATGTATGCCCCACTCAGATGCAACAGCTGTTTGTATTTTGCCACATTTATTTCAGACTGAAAAAAACATCATTCTGAGTTACAGGTGCAAATGAAGGCGTGCTTACATGAGCATCCCCGCAGATGATTCCAGATCAGCTCTCACACAGCCCTAGTAATTCTGGGATTGAGTGAGGCGCCGAAAGGGGAGTGGAGAAAGTTGTGGCCACTGCAGGTGCATCTGCCTGCTCATGGCAGGCTGAGGGAGGGGTGGGATGGATAGGAGCAGCCCCATGGCACACTAGATGGAGAATTGGAGGGGTTGCACCTCAGAAATAAGAGATGGTTTTGAAAGCCATAGTTACGAGAGAGAGAGAAAGGAGAGGGATTCAGACACTCCCCGAATGGCTGCAACTGCTGGAGCTGGGGCGATCTGGAGCCAGGAGCTTCTTCTGGATCTCCCAGGTCCAGGGGCCCAGGCACTTGTTCCTTCCTCTGCTGCTTTCCCAGGCGCATTAGCAAGGAGCTGGATCAGAAGTGGAACAGCCAGGATTCAAACTGGTGCCCATATGGGATGCTGAGTCTGCAGGCAGTCCTTATGCACTATGCCACAGCTCACTCTCTCTCTTAAGATTTATCTTTATTTATTTGAAAGGCATAGTTAGAGTGAGAACGAGTGAGTTTCTATCCACTGATTTACTCCCCAAATAGCTGCGTTGGCCAGGGCTATGCCAGTCTGAAGTCAGGAACCAGGCGCTTCTTCTAGGTCTCCCACAAGGGGGCAGGGGCCCAAGCACTTGGGCCATCTTCTGCTGCTTTGCCAGGCACATTAGCAGGGAGCTGAATCAGAGATGGAACAGCCGGGTCTCAAACTGGCACTCACATGGCATGTCGCTGTTGCAGGTGGTTGCTTAACCCACTGTGCCACAGCACTGGCCCTGAGATGGCTTCTGATAAAGAGAAGAGAGGGTGTTGGGTTGCAGACCCACAGATGACCATGCAGCCAGAGTGACTTGGGAACCTGGCAACTCCAAAGTGTTTTATGCAGGAGAGGTTTGGTGGTTAGAGATCTTACTGGAAGGGGGTTTGAGAGCATTGTTGTTACAGTGCATTTTCCTAGCGTTCACCCTGCTTTGACGGAATTTTGATGTTTATTTGGGAGATTGTATCTGGCTTGTGTAAGAGAGAAACCCCACATGCCAGTGCCTTCTGTAAGCCTGTTCTCTCCTCTGGCAGAAGCAGCGAGTCCAGAGCTGGTGTGATGGCTTCGTGGCCATCAGGGACCCAGGGGCTTCTCTCCCTCTGCTCTGTCTGCAGTGCCTGGCTCTCCTCTTGGGATGGCCTCACCGTGCTCCAGCCCTCACGGGTGTCTTTTCTGCAGGCGGAAGCAGGCAGTTGGATGGGCAGAGAGTGCATTTCCCAGCTGGGCTGCATACTGATCTGGAGCTTTAAGGAGGACAAGCCTGCTTTCAGACGCTCCTGCCCTCCATCACCCCTACGTACAGCTCTCTGGCTACCCGAATGGAAAGGAAGCCTGGGAAATGGGGTTGCGTGATTGACACATAAGGAAGAAGGGACAGTGGATACTGGCACCCGTTGTGCCAACCCTACTGCGAAAGCTCCACCAAAGACCCGGGGTCAAGGTCGCAAGAGCACCAAGTCCCGGGTCCTGGAAGTGGCCGTGTCTCTCTGGCGACCTCCCCAAGGGGCGATGTTTTGTTTGCTCTCCCTGGGTTCATCTCCAGCTGGCTGCTTGCCTCTCCCAAATCATTATGAGAGCAATTGCCTGCGAATATCAAGTATTGATGTGTGATTTTTGTTCATTTCCTTTTTCTTGTCTGGCAGGAAACAAAGGCACAGACAAACAGCAGCGGGACTGCTTCCTCTGCTTCCCGGGCCCTGGCCAGACGCGTGTTTATCCCCGCTGTCGTCGTGCCTTTTAGGGCCGTGCGGGCACTGTGATTACTGTCGGGTGCTTGTCACTCAGCGTCTCCTCCAGTTTGCAGCTCCTCTCCTTCCTGGAGGCTGACAGGTGGCTTGTTTTGTTAAATGCCACTTTGGTTTGAAGACTGTGCTGTTTTAAGTTTCTAATTACAGCTTTCGTAAGGCAACTGGTCATTTTGCCTCGCTTGAGTGGGTAATGATGCCTGCTACCTTAGTGAGAGCAGCTTGTCTGAGTGCTTTCTTTATCTTGGATTCAATGGGAAAAGAGACACCCTCTTGAGAGACAAGGCCCATGCGCCTTCTGGGGTATCTCTCTGGCTGATGGCCTCGCTCATTCTCCATCTGCCTTCTGGGGTATCTCTCTGGTTGATGGCCTCGCCGTTCTTTGCACAGAGTGGAAATGCACCACTCTCTTCCATGTGTGGGGCGCGGCCCCACGCCAGCTCCAGTCTAAACACTGCCAGGCCTGCCACGCTCACCAGCCAGATGGCACTGCCCCAGGAAGCCCTCCGTGCTTTCCTTCCCATCATCTCCCCTAGAGCTTAGAGGATTGCTGCCTGTTTGACACCCCAGTTCTACAATTGCTGGAGATGATCAGTGGATGTTTAGTGAGTGAAAGCCTAACAGGCCGTCGGGTGTCTTACAGTACAGCCAACATGCATTCAGTACCACACGCCGAGCCTCGTGCTGGCCGCTACGCAGGCAGCCCGCCCTGTTCCCATCTTATAGGTGGGGAAACTGAAGCTTAGGAAGTTTGGAGCAGTGTGTGTGAGGGGTCCAGACTGAGTTTTGGTCCCCGCCACACACTTGGTGCAAGTGTTAGATTGTCTTCATTGCCATCACCGTCGGGCGCTTGGCCCCAGTGCACAGCTGGGAGTGGGAGGGCCTGGACCTTGGAAGCCCTGACCAGGAAGGGAGGAATGCACCTGTCTGCCCCCTGGAGCTCGCACACTGGGGCCCTGGGTGTGGGAGAGGGAGTGCTGGCTTTTCCAGGTTGCTGTGAGCTGTGGGACATGCATTTGGGCACTCAGGACCAGACTGACTGCAGGCCTTGCAGGCACACGCCTCACCTGGAGTTTCTTGCCCCGCCAGGCTCCCCGTTCTTGTTCCATTTCTCTTAGATTCTTCCCCCAAATCTCACTGTTTTGGGGACTTACTGTTTCCAAAACACTCTGCTTCCTCCAGATGGAGCCAATTAGGTCAAGATCCGCTCTACTTTTAATTACTCTTGCCTTCATTTGCATCTGGTTCCTCTCATTATAATGCCATTAGCAGTATGCAGGGGCCCCGCTGCTGCTGGGCCATCAGGAACGGGCTGGGAGCTGGCGCAGTGGCAAGGCCTCGCCTTTGTGGCCTTGGTTGCCTTCTGGGGAAAGCCAAGGGTTTGGAGCTGACGGCAGCCCCCGGGAGCCTGCACTCCGCAGGGCTGGCCTTCCGCGGGTTTCAGCCTTCACTGTTGGAAAACAATGTGTGTTTTCTTGATTTGTTAAGAAAATGGAACCCTGTTCATTGTGGAGAGTTAAGAAATGGTGGAGATGAGCACGAAAGGAGAAGACAGGAGTTATTTGTAAGCCCTCGGGTACGGGTGATACTTTGGAGTGGATCCTTTGAGACAGGAATGACAATTTGCTCTTACTTAAACTCACACTCTTATTCAAGCTCTTGGGGTCTGCATCTCCTGTCCCAAGGGCTTAGCAAACTCTCCCTGCAATAGTGTTTTTTTTTTTTTAAATTTCTTTATTTCAAAGGCAGAGTGACATAGAGGAAGCCCCTCTCTCTCTCTCTCTCTCTCTCTCTCTCTCTCTCTCTCTCTCTCACACACACACACACACACACAGTGAGCTGCCACCAGCTGATTCACTCCCCAGATGGTCACAGTAGGCAGGGCTGGGCCAGGCTAAAGCTGGGAGCCCAGAGCTGAGTCCAGGTCTCCAACGTGGGACCCAAGCCCTTGGCCCATCCTCCGCTGCCTTCCCATGTGCCTTAGTAGGCAGCTGGATCAGAAGTGGAGTAGCTGGGTCTTGAATTGGCTCTCCAGGATGAGATGCTGGTGTCGCGGTGGCAGTGTGCCCTGCTGTGCGCTACCACCAGCTCCTCCAACCTTACTTGACACTTGGACTTCTGATGGGCTGAGAAGAAAGCCGATGGAAGAAAAATGGTAACGATTGGTGGGGATTTCCATGGGAAGCGCAGGCAGTGGTGCAGCGTGAGTGGGAGCAGGGTGAGGTCCCTGTCAGCGTGGGCCCAAGATGCCTGGCGCAGAGTTCGGTGGGCATGCCAGCTGCCTCCTGCCGCCTTCCTCTTCCTTCACTCTTCCAGAGGAAAACGGGGCGGTGTTCATCATGCAGCTGGTTCTAAGAAGCATTAGAGCGCAAAGACGTAGATTGCAGTGGGGGTGGTGGGGGCAGTGTTGTGGTACAACTGGGTAAGCCAATGCTTGAGAGGCTAGCAACCCATACTGGAGTGTCAGTTCTAGTCCTGCTTCTGTTGCAGCTCCCTGCTGATGTGCCTGGGAAAGCCGCAGCAGATGGCCCAAGTGCTTGAGCCCCCACAACCTACATAGGAGATCTGAAGGGAGCTCCTGGCTTCAGCTTCCGCTAGTCCTGGCTCTTGTGGCCATTGGGGAGTGAACTATCAGATAGAAGATCTCTCTTTGTGTCTCCGTCCAACTCTTTCTCTCTCCCCGTCTCTCCTCTTCTACCTTTTAAATAAATAAATACATACATGTTAAAAGATTTACACCGTGGGTTGTGCCATGGAATGTTCTAGCTCTGCCCTTTGCTCGCAGTATGATCTTGGGCACCTTGCTTGGCCCCTCCCCTCCAGTCCTCTGGATTTCCTTTTGGATCATCACTCATTGTTTCCTTTGCCATTTGCCGTGATGCTCTCCTGTGGGTCACGTGCAGCCGTGAGGGGTGCCGTGAAGCAGTCTCTTTGCTTCGTGCCCAGGTGGCCAAGTGCCAAGCCAAACATTGGTGCTTTTCTTGCCAGAGGAGGAGGAAAGAGTAGCTCTTGCAGGACATGAGCAGTTGTTGTCACACGTGTGAGGTCACAGCTGTGACCTTGCTAAGTGATGACAGTGGCCAGGTCAGCCCAGTGTAGAAATGGGAGCGATGGTCTCTTCTGGGCACTGAGGTCCGTGGTAGCATGCCTTGGGCAGGGACTCGTGCCCTGTGTGGGCGTGAAACAGGAGCGCTCCTGCTCTTTATGTTTAAGCCATAAGGTAACCAAGGGCCTGCTGTCCCATGCTCATCTCCCTGTTGAACTTGAGGTGCCCTTGGAGCATGGAGAACTGGATTTACCATGGACCCATGTCCCATTTGCCAGCTTTTGGCCAAAACCAGGAGATCCAGATTAAACTGGGATTCAGACCCCGGCCCCAACCCTGGCATGGTGCTCCAGTGTTGTGTCCTCTGGGGATGGTGTCCCTCCGCACCCTTCTTCGGGAACGTGAGGTTTGTAGCTCCCTGGCTCGAGTCACGGCTGTGCCCTCACTCAGGAACTCACCTTTTTAACTCCTCTTTCTTTGTCATTTGCTCTCTCCCCGGGAGATGAGAATCAGCTTTATTTTCTCATGACTTGTTATTTCTTTTTCCACCTTGTTGGGACAATTTCTAGGAAGAGTTCTTTGCATGATAGTTGGCATCAAATTAAATATGCATTATGGAAGGTTCCATTTTTTTCTCTGCAATAATAAAAATACTGGTAGAATATATTACAGGGACTTGATTTCAGTGACAGTAATCATTAGATAGCTTGTATTTCATACATAGATTTTCAAATAGTTGAATATTTTATTAGAATTTTAAAAATGAGTAATACATACTCTTTTTAAAATTTATTTGACAGGTAGAGTTATAGACAGAGAGACAGAGACAGAGAGAAAGGTCTTCCTTCCGTTGGTTCACTCCCCAAAGAGCTGCTACGGCTGGTACTACGCTGATCCGAAGCCAGGAGCCAGGTGCTTCTTCTGGTCTCCCATGTGGGTGCAGGGCCCAAGTACTTGGGCCACCTTCCACTGCCCTCCCGGGCCACAGCAGAGAGCTGGACTGGAAGAGGAGCAACTGGGACTAGAACCTGGCGCCCATATGGGATGCCGGCACCGCAGGTGGAGGATTAACCAAGTGAGCCACGGTGCTGGCCCTATACATACTCTTGATAACAAGTCCAGCAGTACATAGATACATAACATTAACTCTCCCCGTAGTGGTGTTGCTTTTAGGCAACCAGTGTTAATCAGTATATGTAAATTTACACAAATCTGTACTGTGCAACTATGTGCATACCTGTTGCACCTGTCTTCTTTCCCCCAGAGTGAGATTACAGTCTGTTCCAGGGGTTGCACATAACCGGTAAGGACACAGACCTTTTTTCGTAAATAAAGTTTTATTAGAATGTAGCCACACCCCCTCAATACTGCCTGGGTTGTAGTGGGACAGTGGAACAGTTCCCAGCAGAGAGCACACAGCCTGCAAACACAGAAATACAGAGCAGCCTTCCCCTTTAAGGAGAGCGTTCACTGACCCAAATCCCCCTGGCCCTTTTCAGGGAACGATGGATCGCTGACCAGTCCTGAAGTAGCCTCCTGACCATAGACTGAGCTCTAAATCAGTGTGAAAAAATCTGCCTGCAGAGTGAACTGTGGCTGTACTTCATGAAGCAGTCCCTTACAGACTGCACTGGGATGGTTCCCAGGCTTTTGTCACCGCAGACAGGTTGTAGTGAGCCTCATCCTTGTGTGTCCTTGTATGCAGGGACTTGACTCTGGTGGGAAAGATGTGTAGAAGTTGAGGCCGCTGAACGAGAGGCTGTGGGTGCAGCATCCGTCTGCCAGTCACCTTCATCATCACGTGTCGTCTCTGACCTTCTTTTCAGCTCTGGGTGCTACAGCCAGCCGTAGGAACTACACTCAGCATGCGTGCCTGTGTTGGTGTTACGTAACAGGCACACAGCTTTCCTGGAAGAATGCTTAACCTTTACCGTGTGCATAACATTCTTGTGTTTTACGTGCTGCTCTGCTCGCTTTTAATAAACACCAGTTGTGACTCACTGATGATTCTCCCCATCCCGCTAACAAGATGTCACCTGCAGTTGGAAGACTTGGTTCGCAGGTAGAGGTAGCAGTCTGGACGGTGGTTAAGAACCTGGGTAAGAAGTTGGATATTTATAGGGCCAGGCTGTTCTTCTTTCCCCCCCTTACTTAGTGTCAGCATTATTCTTCTCTCTGAAAACTCTTGTGTGTTTTTAATATAGTGTGTCTTTTTAGATCCAGGTTGGGACACAGTTCAGTTTCCAGGATCGTCCTCTGATTGTCTTGCTTCTCAGAAGAGAGTTGGATGGGGGGCTTCGCACGTTCACAGCCAGTTGGTGGGCCCAGCAGAGTCACTTCTGTGTTGCTTCTGACCACCCCTGGCTTCATTGACACACCCACGTCCTCACTGCCTGCCCTGGCCTTAGCTGCACCCCCCACCCAGCTGTGTGTCCTGCTTTGCCGACTTTTGCACGGACCAGCTGTGGGAACTATGACTCTGCGATGACCTGAGGTTTATTAAGGCCTGCGGCCTTGTTTGAGTAATTAGAATCCCCCATCTTTGGCTGACAGTAGAATCCCGTGGAAGGCAGCAAGAATGTGTATTATCTCATAGAGTTTGTGAGCCCTGGGGCACGGTGTATCTCGATCCACCTGCTCAAATAGTTTTCTAGGAGGATACGTCACTCTGCGTGTTGATTCTGCCTGCCCGGTAGGTTCGTTTCCTTTCCAGGGGGCCTCTCTCCTCGACGGAAGCAGGCAGGGTAATGCGTGTACTGGCATAGAGGCCCTGGGAGCCTGGGGCCTGCAGGAGGTCCCCGGGGGCAGGACGAAGAGCTGAGTGGCACGCCGGGGTCAGAGCAAGGAGGCCACTCTGGGGCTGCTAAGGGCTTGGATTTTGTCCTCTGGGTTCCGGCACCTGCGGAGCAATGGAAGGAGGGAAGCGCTGTGAACTGATGGGCGTGACCCCCACCCCGTGCTGACTACCTGTGCGCAGTGTGGCTTCTGTGCCTGTCACAGCTGGGCTCTGCCTCTACAGGACTGCGTACTTAGGCACCTATGATCGGTCCCTTCTCTTTCTTTTTTCATTTTTTTGGCAATTTCTGACATTGTTTGAATTTAATGATTCATATTACGAATTATTCATGAAAATGATCTTTTAAGCTTCCTATAATAGCTGAAATTATCCTTCATTAGATTCTGACAGTTCCTGTGATGGGTGTAATTATAAAAAAATATTCTTAGGCCAGCTATATTCTGCCGTGTAAAAATTACGCAAATGAGCAGTGGATAAGAATAGAAGCTGAGCGGGCCGGGCAGAGTTTCTGGGAGAAGGGGGCGGCATCGTCACAGCCTTTCTCGCCGTGAGTAGCTCCACGCTGCACATGTCGGCGCGTGCTTCCTCCAGTATGTCTTGATGCCCACTCTCTCCCCATTGGCACGGGAGCAAAGTAGTTCTAGTGCCCTGCATGGTTCGTAGCTGTGCCCATGTGTGAAGCGTGTGCTGGAGGAGTGTTTTCCCCTTGCCGCCCCCCACCCCATTGTGCTCAGCATTTCCCGCAGGGCGCTGCAGGGGTCGCTGTTCCTTCTGCGTGGTGGTGAGCTCCCCGCTGACTCCGGGATGCGGCGGAGGGAGGGGAGTGGAGGGTGGGGGCAGGACGCCACTCTGTCTGGGCAGTCAGGACTTGATCTCAGTCGTGAGCCTGGGAAGTCAGGACTTGGTCTCCGTCGTGTCCACAGGGTGACCGGGCGGGCGTCAGTGGCATATAGGGCTGTCCTGCTTCTCGGCTTTAATCTTGGCAACCATGGTGGGGAGGCGTTGCACGCACCTGTGTTGGGACATCCTTGCCCTGGCCCTGTCTGTCTCCTCTCCAAGGGCTCTGTTGAAGGTGCCCCGCCCACCTCTGCCTCACGTGGTCCTGAGCTTCCTTGGGAGCTCTCAGAGAGGTTGCTTGTCTGAGGGCACCGCCACTGACCAGGGGTCTCAGTCCCGCTGGCCAGCCGTGCTCAGGGCGAAACTCTCCGTGTCCCTGTCTGTGAATGGCGCCTTCCAGCAAACCTCTGGCAGCAGAGGGTGGTCAGACAGGACAGAACGCTGAGGTGGTCTCAGGTCTGTGCCAGGCCCTGTTTCAGGAATGGCACGTTTGCCCGTGTCCTCTCACGTTAGTCCTGCGTACTTGGGTGATGTTAGGATCTTCACTCTGTAAGTGAGCACACACAGAGCTCAGGCCACTTGCCTGGGATCACACAGCAAGTGTGAAGCACCATGGGAAATCTCCACTGATTGGTGATGGGGAGGAGCTGGGAGGAGCTGGGAGGAGCCGCCGGCCTGGGAGGTTCTCCAACAAGCGTGCTCCTGGCCTTTTGCCTCCTCTGTCTTCCGTCTGTTTCCAGGTAGGCTGAGGACGCCCGCCATGATGCCTTCTCTCTGCTGAGGTTGGAGCTTGTCCTGACTGTGTCTGAGCTAGCCCTCCTCGGCTTTTGGTTTCTTGCAGAACGTGGACAAATCTCAAGCTGCCCCCGGAGCACGTGGGGCAGCTGTTCACTGTGGTGTCTTAGAGGTTAGAGGTTGGCCAACAATTTTCAAGGCCCAAGTATTTCAGGATTTTTGGCTGGTCCCTGTTTGCCTTTTGCCTGCCTCCATCTTCCTGCCCCCTCCCCCCTTCTTCCCTTCTTCCTCCTTCCCCTCTCCAGTCTCAAAAAGTAAAAACTGTGGGCCGGCACTGCGGCTCACTAGGCTAATCCTCTGCCTGCGGTGCCAGCACACCGGGTTCTAGTCCCGGTTGCTCCTCTTCCAGTCCAGCTCTCTGCTGTGGCCCGGGAGGGCAGTGGAGGATGGCCCAAGTCCTATAGGGCGCTGCACCCCATGGGAGACCAGGGGAGGCACCTGGCTCCTAGCTTTGGATTGGCAAAGTGCACTGGCCGCAGCACACCAGCCACAGCAGCCATTGGAGGGTGAACCAACGGCAACGGAAGACCTTTCTCTCTCTCTCTCTCTCACTGTCCATTCTGCCTGTCAAAAAATAAAAAAAAGGTAAAAACTGTGAAGAACTAGACTCCAGGCTGCACTCACCCTTGCAATTTTCCAACCCCTGCTGCAGATACTTGTTGGTGTTAAACTAACTCTCTTTAAATAAAAATTAACTGTTCGGGCTGGCCTGGTGGCCCAGTGGGTTAGGCTGCCACCTGCCATGCTGGTACCCTGTGTGCCCCAGCTGCTCTGCTCCTCATCCAGCTCCCTGCTAATGCACCTGGGAAGGTAGGAGAAGATGGCCCAAGTGGATGGAGTTCCTAGCTTCTGGCTCTGGTCTGGCCAAGCTCTGGCCATTGTAGCCATCTGGGGAGTGAACCAGTGGGTGGAAGACCTCTCTCTGTCTCTTCCCCTCTTTCCATCACTGTGTGTTTCAAATAAATAAGTCTTTAAAAAGTTAACTGTCCTTGTCCACACAGGTCTAATATTTGGTACGGGTGGTTACTCCCTAGGTGTCTTCTTAATCCTAAAGTTCTGTGGACCCACTTCTATGTATCCGCTGGTTCTCCGTTTATCTCACACCATTCTTGATGGTTCCCAGCCTGCCCCAGCCACACTGGTCCTCTGGGAACTTCTCAGAGATGCCGAGCTTATGAGGTTGAGAATGGAAGCTATTTGTTTCTCTGACTGCCTTTTGCAATTTTGTGAGGAAGAAAGACCACTGATGTGTGCGTCATGGGCCGCTGGCTCGGCACAGCTTCTCCATGGGCCTCTGCTGTTGACAAGAAGACTAGAGCTGCTGTGCTGTGTTGTGGTGATGCTCTGTGGTTTGCAGAGAGCACTCTTTATTTTTTGTTTTTAAGGATTTATTTATTAGAGGGAGGGAGGGAGGGAGGGAGAGAGAGAGAACTGAGAGAGAGAGTTTACTCTCCAAATGGCTGCAATAGCTGAGGTTGAGCCAAGCCAAAGACCAGAGCCAGGAGCTCCATCCAGGTCTCCCACACAAGTGTCAGGAACTCAAGTACTTGAGCCATCATCTGCTGCCTTCCCAGGTGCATTAGCAGGGAGCTGGATTGGAAAGGGGAGTAGCCAGGACTTGAACCCCTGCTCTGGTACAGGATGTGGGTGTTCCATGTGTGGCAACCTGCTGTGACCCAACACTTGCCCCAGAGTGCAGTCTTAGCAACCCCTGCCCTCCCGTTGAGATGACTAGTCAGGGCTGTTATTCTTCTCACTTAGTAAGCACAAAAACCAAAGCTCAATGCAGAGTTCCCAACCAGCAAGCTGCAGAGCTGGGGATTGAGTTTAAGTCTTTGGATTCCAAATCTGGACTCCAGCTGTTGTCCACCCCCTCCTTTTTTTTAATTTCAAAAATTCATTTATTTAACAGGCAGTGTGACATAGAAATCTCCCATCCCCTGGTTCAGTTCCCCAAAGCCTACAACAACTGGGGTTGGCCTGGGTTGAAGCTAGGAGCTGGGAGCCTATAGGTGGTGGCAGAGACCTGAGCACTTGAGTCCTCCCAGGCTGTACCTTCGCAGGAAGCTGAAATCTTGGGAGCTGAGCTGGGACTCAGACCCAGGCACAAGGATATGTGATGCGGGCATGCCTAGAGGATGCTGTGTCAAACATTTGTCCCAGAGTTTTATTCTTAACTGTGGATAGATGCGTATCATAGGGAAGCTACCACTTGTCCGTGTTTTCAAGCTTCCAATCCAGGGGCACGCACCACGGTCACAGTGCCGTGCAGTCGTCACCACCACCTGTCTTCAGAACTCTGTTAGCAAAACTGAAACATCAAACTGCAGCCCCCACCTCCAGCCCTCTCCCCCAGCACCTTGCTGTTTCTTTTTTAAAAAATCAGGTGAGAGCAGTGTGCTAGTCATTGAATTGAAATCTGCCTTCCCTGCTGGTCTGGCCCTGTGGGCAGGTCCAGTGGGCCCGCAGGGCTCCTCTTCCATTCCTACCATCCTGGTGGTGACCATTTGCCTAGGGCCTCCTCTCTGCCAGGCGAAGCGCTCGGTGGTCGGCACTGGATGGGTTCCTTAGCCCAGAGCTTCCTGGGGGTTCTCATCGCTCCCCATTCTCCTTGTGAAGAAGCCGAGTCTCTGGGAGGTTAAGCAGATTTTTTTTCCCAAAGATTTATTTTATTTGAAAGGCAGAGTAACAGAGAGGCAGAGGCAGAGGCAGAGAGAGAGAAAAGTCTTCCATCCAGTGGTTTACTCCCCAAACGGCTGTAGCAGCTAGAGCTGGGGCTGATCCAAAGACAGGAGCCAGCGGCTTCTTCCAGGTCTGCCATGCAGGTGCAGGGACCCAAGCACTTGAGCCATCTTCCACTGCTTTCCCAGGCCACAGCAGAGAGCTGGATCAGAAGTGGAGCAGCCAGGACTTGAACCGGCGCCCATGTGGGATGCTGGCACTGCAAGCGATGGCTTTACCTGCTACGCCACAGCACTGGCCCTGGTTATGCGGCTTGTTTAAGGCACTGTTGGTAAAGGAGAGAACGGAGACAGGCCCAGGTCTGCTGGGTACAGAGCCACAGCTTTCAACTCTTGCCCAGGGCGATGGCTTTGTGTTTGAAGCCTGTGTCTCCTGGCCCGAGTGCTGGTAGACAGGCTGGTGAGTGGTTTCTCCCTCTCCTTTCTTGCTCCACGTGTCCAGTACTAACTGCCTGAGGAGGATTCGCTGGGGCACCTGGTATTAGACATTTACTTGATGTGGGCATAATGCATCTCTCCTTGCTTCTCCTGTCTTCCTCATTCCCTCTCCTCTCTTTTTGCTTCATTGCTTTCACTGACAAGTTTATTGGGCTCTTGCCCAAAGCCAGGCCCCATGAGGAATGCAGAGGGGGCACCCTAGTGCCTGCCGGAGGGCTCACAGCCCAACGGGGAGACAGGTGGGCCATCACCGCGCACGGATGCCCTGATCCGGGGCTGAGGAGGGTCCAGGGAGCACCGTGGACAGCACTTAGCCCTTTGTGGCTGTAGCTGGGGCCTCTGGGAAGGCGGAGAAAATGCTGTCTGGTCAGGGGGAGAAGACTGAGTGGGGAGTAGGGTTCTTCAGGAGAGGAGAGGGAGTGGGGTGGCCACAGCTTTCTGAAGGACCCTCAAGAGCTCGTCCACCCTCTAATCAGAAGTTTGGTTTGCTGTGATTGCACACAGGCACAAAAGCAGGCAGTCCCAAGACAAGCCTAAGAGCTGCCAGTTCTGTGTCCTGGCTGCTTCCACAGTGCCGCAGGAAGCAGCCCGTGAGGACACTGGGCTTCCTGCGTGCTCTGCTGTACTCCAGCGAGGCTAGGCTGTGTTCATTGCATTCCAGCGCTCCTCTGACTGTCATCCAAAATCTCTTCTGACATCCTTGTTCTTTTCAGCATCTAATTTATTTGATTTGTTTTTTGAAAGGCAAAGAGATACCTTCCATCTGCTGGTTCACTCTCCAAATAGCCCTGACCGCTAGAGCTGTGCCAGGGCAAAACCAGGAGTTTGGAAGTTATTTTAGGCTCTCATATGGACGGCAGGAACCCAAGTACTGAGTCTGCTGCCTCCCAGGATGTGCACTAACAGGAAGTTAGATCAGAAGTGGAACGCAGGGACTCCACTGTGGGATGTAGGCATCCCTAGTCATGTCTTAGCTGCCGTGCCACCATGCCCACCCCTGACATTCGTATTTGAACTAATGGAACCTTTAGTGTTGGTCAGAGACAAAGGCAGAGGAAGTGTTAATAAACCTCTCAAGGGCATCGCTCCTCCTTGGCTCTGGGTGTGTCATAAAGTCTGCTGTGGGTGTCTGGGTCAGCCCAGGTGCGTGCGGCAAGGTGGAGGCAGTCTGCAGTCCTTCTCCGAATTGTTAGAAGATTTAAGGGACCAACTCTGAGCAAAGCCCAAATGAGCCTTTTTATTATTCCTGAACTCAGCACGCTCCCCTCATCCATGAAAAAGTGCGTTGACTTTCCGACACCTGGTTGCACAGCAACTTGGCCATCTTCATCGTAGTTAACTTTCGCAGTGATGCACTGGAGCTCATAAAGAGGCCCTCCTGTTAGCTAACCAGACAGACAGGTGAAGCCTGCAAACTCTATGTTTTACCCTGGGCAACCAGCCAGCATCCAGCCCTCCTCCTCCAGCCTCCTCACAAGGGCTGACTTCATCCGAGGTACCAAGTCCCTTGCAGAAAAATGACTTCCCTGCTGTCCCACTCCTTCCTACCAATTAATCCTCAAGATGATTAATCTTTTTGCGCTTACATCGTCTGAAGAATGGTCTTATCCAACGCTCTGGAGACTTGCAAAGTGCTGTATGTGTTCGATGTTAATATGCAGCCACCCAGAAAGGTGCAGAATAAAATGAATTAATACCATCTGAGAGATTGAGACGTTGTAACCCGCAGAGGCCCAGAGGTGAGGTGTATGCTGGCAGGAAGCGTGAATCACCGCCCCGCAGCTCAGGGGCTTCTCATGGTTTTTTAATGGACCCCTGAAAATGAATGTGCACCATTAAGGTAAACTCTTTAAAAATTAAGGCTTTTGTAATTCTGTGAGTCTAAAAGGGAGGGATGGAGGGAGGGGGAGGGAGAGAAAGGAATCTGGACTGTGTGAGGGGTGGGAGGCAGCTCTCCTGGCTGCCTGGGTCAGCATGGAGCTGCGGGTGCTGGATTTAATTTTGAAAGGGGGGCTGTGGGTTCCAGGGTGTGCTGACTGCCTTGGACTGAGCCTTCAGGTCTTGGCAACTGTTATTTCACACCAGGTCCCCTGGTTAGCTGATCCCACCTGCAGGCCGCAGGGTCTGGTTAGAGCCTCTGACTCAGACCTGATTTTAGTCTGTCTTTGGATGCTTGGATCAGCTAGGATTAGGGACCAGGACTGTGGGGACGCAGACTCCGGCTGGTGGCTTCTGTGTCACTGTCACCAGGGGGTCCAGTGGGGCAGGCTGTTGCTCTTTCTTGCCTCCTCTGATTCTCTCTGTGGTTGGCAGCAGCTCTGCGAAGCACATTCCTTGCCTTTGTATTCTGTTTACTTTTGGGACCCCTGACCCCCACTCAAATGGTCTTTGCCTCCTTGATGGTGCAGTGTGGCCTTTTTTTTTTTTTTTTTTGACAGGTAGAGTTATAGACAGTGAGAGAGAAGAAGGTCTTCCTTCCGTTGGTTCACCCCCCAAATAGTTACTACAGCTGGTGCACTGCGCCGATCTGAAGCCTGGAGCCAGGTGCTTCCTCCTGGTCTCCCATGCGGGTGCAGGAGCCCAAGCACCTGGGCCATCCTCCACTGCCTTCCTGGGCTGCAGCAGGGAGCTGGACTGGAAGAGGAGCCACCGGGACTGGAACCCGGCGCCCATATGGAATGCCGGTGCTGCGGGCGGAGGATTAACCGAGTGAGCCACAGCGCCGGTCCACAGTGCAGCCTCTTAGAAGCTGGATGCTGCACACTTGGGTGCCACTCACCTCTGTGGGTGATGCTTTCCACGATCAGCTTCCTGGCATTTCTTGGGATTCTTTTCATAGTAGACAAGGGCTGAAAGTCATACACATAAGAGTGACCAGCTCAATTCAGTCAACATTCATGGAGTGTCCTTTCTGTGTCAGGTCCTGGGAATGAACTGGTGCTCATCTTAAGCAAATTTGTCTGTGGTGGGGAGTAAGTTCTCTAAGCCTCTGCTATTCAGAGTGAGACTGGGGACCAGCTGGCATCGTCTTCTGGGAGCCTCTTGGGCCTCAGAACCTCATGCCCACCCCCACGTCTACCTCAGAGTCTGCATTTCCCTGGCCCCGGGGTGAGTTGTGCTCATGTGAGTGTGAGAGGAGCGGCTCTAAGTCTCTGTAGGTAGATGGAGGACAGATGGCGACACATTTGGCTCTTGGTCCCCCTCCTGTGCCCATGGCAGACATTACTAGTCAAACAGGATACTTTACTCTCTGTCTTTCCCTACCCTCTCTCAATAACTTTGTCTTTCAAATAACTAAATCTTTAAAAAGAACAAGAGTTTATTCCTTCCATACCAAGTCATTTAAAGGCTGCACTGGCTGATGAAGACATTGAGGCACAGGCTGACCAGCAAGGTACATTCCAGAGCTTATTCACTCAGAAGTCAGGGAGGCCAAACTTCCGCCAAAGTCTGCTGCCCTGGCAGATCCTCTGTGAAGGCAAAGCCGAGCTCCTGTGCCCGCGGCCTTGTGCCCTGCTTTCCCCTGTATTTGTCACACGGTGTTCTGTGTTGCTGAGTTGCACCAAGTGCACGATTTTGCATCTGGAGGACGGACTTGAGCTCTGTTAGCCCATGTCCCGTGGCTGGACTTCTTCCGAACTCTGGCTTTATTGAAAAGTGCTACGAGGGATGTGTTTTGTACACAGAATTTCCCAGGTTTTTCATGATTCGGGGGATGTGACCCTTAAGTGGAATTACTGGAGGAAGTCCTAAGGTTTCCCTGGCACGTGTTATGGGTTCTGTGTTGCTCCTGGAAAGATTGTGCCCATGCGAGAGTGTCACCAGCACCCCGGGGTGTGACCATTGAAATGCCAGCAGACAGAAACCCGCAGAGTGTTTGCGTTTCTTGAGTTGCTATGGAGATGAGATGCTTTTTCTCTGTGCTTATGAATCAGATTTCTTTTTGCTGAATTATGGGCTCATAGCCTGGGTATGTACATTTTAAGGGTTTTTTCCTGTGGGATTCTGAAAGGGCGTGGCATCAGTAGAGGTACTTCCTGTGTCTGGGAATACTCGTGACTGGACCTCTCCGGGTATGGTCTTAGCAGCTAGTCAGGCTGAGGCACAGGACAGGTGTATGGGACGCTTTGTTGGAAGGTGCTCTGAAGGGCTTATGGTCCTTAAGGGGAGAAGCAGCCATGAGCCGTGTAGAGCTCCCCAGTCTGGGTGTCCTGTGCTGTGATTACTTTGGTTGTAGATGTGGGTTAGGAGCTTGAACCCTGGGCTTGTGTTGCCTTTGGTACACAGAAGAACAGCATTGGTTTTTAACTTCCCAGTGAGCTTCGCAGTGTGGTAGTGGAACACTTGGCTACTGAGAGTGGCGTTGTCCCTGGAGTTACAAGGGTGATACTGAGTTACTGTACGGGGTCCATTACTGTAAAAGGGGGGCCCCAGAGTGGGCACTGTGAGGTTCTGGGTGAGGCCCTGCTGATGACTCTGGCATCCCTACTGGAGTGAAGGTTCGAGTCCCGGCTGCTCCACTTCCCACCCAGCTTCTTGCTAGTGCACCTGGGAAGGCAGTGGGAGGTGGTGCAAGTGCTTGGGCCCCAGCCACTCGCTAGGCTCCCCAGATGCAGTTCCTGGCTCCTGGCTTCATCCTGGCTCAGACCTGGCTGTTGTGGCCGTTTGAGGAATGAGCCAGCAGATGGAAGATTGATATCTCTCTCTCCATCTCAAATAAACCTTTAAAAAAAAAAAAAAAAGAAGAAGCCAGGGTTTCCTGACAGCCTGTACACAGGCATTGCTTGTGGCTGGCAGTGGTTTGTGAGCACTTGTCCTGGGTGTACGTTAGACTTGTGGGTGTGGGCGCTCCAGGTCAGGCTGGCTGGCCTGAGGATTCTGGCCATAGCCTCTCCTAAGCTACATGCCTTGAGCAAGCCACGTCTCTGAACTTTATGTTTTCATCTGCAGAATGGGTGTGGTAATAGTTCCCTGAGAACTGTCCTTTGGAACAGTCAAGCCCAGGCCCGGGGTCTGTGGCTCGGGAGGGACTGTGGAGCAAATGTCCTCCTCCTTGTTCCTGACTCACGCGGACGTCCCTGGAGCTTACGGAGTGCTCTCCTCTTGCTGCCCGTCGCAGTCTCTCTCCTCGTGCGTCCTGGCCTCTGCAGCATGCGGATTGAGCCATCTGCTGTGTCACTGCTTCAGATCCTTCGCCGGCCCTTGGGCATCGGCCTGCGGGCCTCCCTGGCCTTGTCCCCTTGCTTGTCCCCAGCGCACCCCTCCCCTTCCCTTTTCACTCTGGCCACACAGACTGTATCCCTCCTCTCCTTAAGGCCATCACATTTGGCAGCTTCCTTGCCTGAACCCTCAGGCTACAGAAGCAGCCAACTCCTTCCTGGGTGACAGGCTCCATCCTGTCTCTGCCCACAGTTGTGGGGTGGTGGACACCCTTAGGACACTGCACTTAGGTCATCCTTTCTATTGACGTCAATAATTTTATACCAGTTTCTCTCTTCCCCGCTGCGGTGTGAGATCTGCTGTTGGTTTCTTTTCTTCCATGAGTCTGTGGTGTGGACTGCGTTGAGGGAGGCTGCGCACACTGTGAACTAATTCATGGATGTGCCCAGAGTATCCGACAGTGCCCGTGCTTCCCGCTTGCTGGGCACGGGTCTCTCCCCCAGGCCTGCAGGACTCAGTCTGAACTCCGGTGAGGAAGTCACAACGATAATGTTTGCACATTGGAAGCCGGTTTTTGGCGTGTGGCTGGGAGCAGTGCAGGCAGCTGTCCCCGTGCACTGCTGCAGGAGTCTGTGGCGAGCTTTGTTATGCAAATCGTGGTTTCTGTCCTTTCAGTGACGTGTTTCACCCCCACCACGCTGGGAGATCCTCCAGGGTTCTAGCTTCTGATTGAGTGGCAAGCCCCGGAATGACACAGAGGAAACGAATGCAAACAATTCTGGGCCAGAACAGATCTGCACCGCACATTTCTTTCACTGAAAGGAAAATTAATCAGTGTTTTGAGCTGAAAACTTACATAGATTGTAAATTTGATCTGTGTCCGTGTGTGAGTTTGGAATCTACATTCTGACTTAGAATCGCAGTTCTTTTCGGCGGTGTGGAGAGACCTTAGGGGACGGCATAGGAGCCAGGAAGGACTCAGAAATAAAGAACGATTTAGGGTTATTGGAGAAGAACAATTTTCTGCCTCTGTAGGACTTGATTCTGCCTGGGAGGGGGGGGGTATGTCATGAGAATCTGATCTCCTTCTCTCAATTTTACTGCCTCTGGTCGCGTTAGATAACAGAACTACTCTCCATGTTTCTTTCCCAGTACTGAGCTTTTGATTTCATGTTTGGGGTTTTCCTACCCCAGTCTGACCCAAATATCATTAAATAAAAACCCATTGATGGTGCTCCGGCAGTCACCGCATCTGGCTGGTGGATTTGAGAAAGGGAGGCATCTGTGGTGGTCTCAAAGGCTTCCCCTGACGCTGGTGCCCAGGGCTGGGAGGGCTGGGGCTGTGGGGCGAAGGCCCCGGTTTCAGCGGTGCTCAGAGACGTGGCCTCTCCTGCAGCTTGGCACTGCTGACCTCCTTGGGATTATGCAGGGATTCTGTTGGCCACAGTGGCTGATGCATTCAAGCCCTTTTCGCAGAACACCTGAAGACATGGTTCAGGTGTTACCTGCACTGGAACACTTTCCGGAACCAGGGGACTTCCTGCACACCAGGGGCCTCAATGAGCACTCGCACCCTTAGGGTGCTCGCGCAGAGCAGCTGTCGTCTGCGGGGTGCCTTTGCAATCAGAGCTGGTGAGTAGCTCTGCCCGGTTATCAGGGCCCTGGTCTGCTCTGCCCTCCTTAGCCTGTGGCCTTCACCCTTAGGTTGGTCTAGAATGGCTGCTGCAACCCCAACCGTCATGTCTGCATTCCAGAGAGGAAACAGAGGGAGGAGAAAAGGATTCACGCCCGCCACCCGTCCTTCCTTTAACGACTGTCTTAGGAATCCCTCTGACAATCTGTGTCTGTGTGTTACTGGTCAGGACTTAGCTGGAGTTGGGAAACAGGCCTTTGAGCTCGGCACTCAGCCTTCCTGAGTAAAACTGAGCCTCTTCCACCAGGAGGACGGAAGGGATGGCTGCCCGGCAGGCCACTGCGTGTAGAGGTTGTGCTGGGAGCAGCAGTGTCCCAGAGTTGTTTCTGGGGCCGGAAGGTACACCATGTGATTATTTGCTATAGAGAGCCCATACCCACCACACAGCTGCAGCCAAACACTGTACGGAGTATCCCTCCCAGGTGAGTTTTTTCTTAAAGACTCATTTTATTTATCTGCAAAGCAGATTGACAGAGAAAGAGGAAGAAATAGAGAGAAAGTGATCTCCCATTCACTGGTTCACTCCCCAGGTGGCTGGGCCAGGCTGAAACCAGGAGCCAAGAGCTCCATCCAGGTCTCCCGCGTGGGTGCAGGGCCCCAGGTACTTGGGCCATCTCCTGCTGCTTCCCAGGCAAATTAGCAGGGAGCTGGATGGGAGGCGGAGCAGCTGTGACTCACACTGGTGCTCCTGTGGGATGCTGGTGTCGTGGCACAGTGGGTTAATGACGCCACCTCCTCAAGACCAGCCCCGTCTAGCTCGTCTTTCCTGAAGCCTGCTGATTCCCCGCATTGCATCTGTCATCGGCCGTCACCAAGTTGATGTGGTGTCAGCACGAAGGGCCCCCACCAACCGCACAAACCGAGGCTCATCACAGTCGGATGCAGGCACGCAGAGATGGGTTCAGGAATCGCACGTGCTAGGCCGTTGTGGACGAGGGGCCGCCAGCACCTCTTGTAAGCTCCAACAGCAGGGCCTTCCTCCGCCATGGCAGTGGCTCCCGCGAGGCCGAATCGTGGATGCGCCAGGGCCTCTGTACGACTCCGTGGTGGCAGGGAAAGCCCCGACTGACTTTTCTTAGGACAAACAAACCAACCTCTTTTTCACTTGCTCATGTTCAAAATGAGCTTTAGAATTTGCTCAGATTGAAAAAAAATAATAATTAACTGGGATTCCAGCTTCAGGTTCACGAGCGACCCAGGTGCCTTGTGAGTAGGTTAATGAGTGCTGAGCACTGGCCTGGGGGACATTTCAGGTTCCTTGTAAATGGAGAGGACAGTGGCTCAACGTGGAGGCGAGAGGCACTGAACATTGCTGCGACTGTTTTATATTAAAAGGGACCTTATTAGTCCATTTGTCAAAAAGTACGCCTTGGTCATGCAGTGGCTTGATCCACGATTTGGTGTTGGCAGAACCCCGTCTGTCTCTCTCCGCTTGTCTCTCTCTCTGTCTCTGTCTCTCTCCCTCTCTCCTATCATTTCCCTAGCTCACACGTCTATGTTGGCTCCATTCTCAGACAGTTCTGTTTCCCCTCACAGCTAGAAGACGATTGCAGCAGCTCTGGGATCTGGTTCAAGGTCACTGCACAAGAGCTCCTGCCTTCATGCAGGGGGACAGTGCCCAAGTTCGCGGAGCAGCACTGCCCCCAGCGTGCCTCCTAAGGACCAGTAGCTGGCTGGGAAGTGCCGGCTGTGACTGGCCTGCCTCGAGTCATGTGCTGTCCCTCTGCTGGACTGCACTCGGGGGGTCAGTAGAACTGGGAAGTTGGTTCACAGCCTTGAACCCTGCTCTTTTGACTTCTTGGTGGGAGGAGGAAGTTACAAATGCCTTGATTTTTTTTTTTTTTAATTAAGAAAGGGGGGCCGGCGCCGTGGCTCACTAGGCTAATCCTCCACCTGCAGCGCCAGCACCCCGGGTTCTAGTCCCGGTCGGGGCGCCGGATTCTGTCCAGGTTGCTCCTCTTCCAGTCCAGCTCTCTGCTGTGGCCCGGGAGTGCAATGGAGGATGGCCCAGGTCCTTGGGCCCTGCCCCCATGGGAGACCAGGAGAAGCACCTGGCTCCTGGCTTCAGATTGGCGCAGCGCGCTGGCCGCAACACGCCAGCTGTAGCTGCCACTTGTGGGGTGAACCAACAGAAAAAGGAAGACCTTTCTCTCTCTCTCTCTCTCACTGTCTGTCAAAAAAAAAGAGTTACTTTCAATCTGGTCTCGAGTCCTGCGTATATTTATGCTTCTGGTCCCCGTGTTTTACGTTGAAAGTGGCCTTCTCTTTTCTCCATCAGTAATTAGAGAAGCACGAATCTGTTGTCTCTCCGAGAAGAGCATTGATCCCAGGGGTTCTGTTCTATCTGATGTAGCTGGATGTTGTCACCGCCAGTGACTCCGATCACATGCAGCTCAACAGGAAATGAAGATGTTTTAGGAACCTGTGGGCCTCCTCCCCAGCCAGGAAAAGTAGGCGTGTAAATGGTGTCGTGTAGGTGTGTAAATGGTCCTGCAGCCTTGGCTGTGGACAGCAGGAAATGGCCTGAGGGCCTCTTTGACTAACAATGCATGCAGGAGAAGCAGAAATAGGAGGGTAGAAGGAGGCAGTAAGTACTCGTTAGCACAGTAGGACTAATATAAATACCTCCAGTTATCAATAGCAATTAATCTTTATGGTTTTTCTTATCATTTGTGTTTTCCAACACATAGTTCTGTGACTTTGGGTGGCATTTTCTGCTCCACTGAGAGGTCTTGCCAGGCTACAAATGAGCGATCCATTAGTGGCCTTCTGAGATGCCTCTTATGTGTTCAGGTGTTCAGAATCTTATGGAGGCCCTTCTTTGTGGCCCAGATACCTGTTGTGGCCCAGATTCCGGTTGAATAGTTTTGTGGTTGGG
The DNA here is from genome assembly GCA_015711505.1 of Sylvilagus bachmani. Lineage (NCBI taxonomy): Eukaryota > Metazoa > Chordata > Mammalia > Lagomorpha > Leporidae > Sylvilagus > Sylvilagus bachmani. Next base: position 27,835,264 of record CM027397.1, on the reverse strand, counting down.
TTTCAGGTACACCCTGTTAGAAGATTCTACAGCCTCAATGGCCAGCGTGGCCCTGCCCTCCTGGGACTTGGTGGGCTTGTTCTGCATCCAGGAGCACTGGCTGGTCCCTGGGCTTAAACAGAAGGACCATCTGTGGCACCTGCATCAGAGCCTTGGGGATTCAATAGAATAATAACCATTAAAACTTTGTATGGCTGTGCAAGTCCTCTGGGCATACTGGTCACCATTATCCAGTATCATGGAGTCCTTTGTGGCTTTGGTAGGGGTTGGGATCTCATAGTGCGAGTGACGAGATTCCCCAGTAGTCAGAATGACTGGAAAACCCCTCAGAATGCACCTTTTGTAGTTGTCCCTTCTCGTAGCCATGGAGTAGATTGTTTTTGGTGTTGGTTTGGATGGAGTGGTTGGCAGGTGTTTAATAGCTAGGTTCTTTTACAATTCATAGCTTTCCCTGTCTCCCTCTGTCTCTGTCTGTCAAGTCCTGCAGCTTCTTGTAGTTCAGCAGGACCTCGTCCTTGCAGGGCACATGGCTGTGAGGCGTGGGGAGTGGCAGCTCCCACGTCTGTGCTGCACAGGCCCGGGCACAGGCTGCGTGACGGAGCTGTGGGGTGACGCTTAGTGTCGATGCGGTTTTCCCTCTGTCCCTCTGTATCTCTCAGAGCAGCTCTGGCGTCTCAGTCATGCACACACCCATCTGTGTCTGCTGTTGAAGGTCAGGATCAAATGTTTATCCGATGGCATCCTAGGGGTGTGTCAGGTGCTCCCTGCCCTACCCAGCTGCACCCGCTGGCCTGGGCCGTCACCCGCTTTGTGTAGCTCTCCCACTCCTTCTGGTCAGTCTCCCATCGTGCTCTCTCTCACGTGCCAGACATCTCCCGTTGCGGTTGGGGACGTCCTCTGACGCCCCATGACCAGTTGTGAGCAGTCACAGAGAACAAGCTGGCTGAGGAGCTCACAGAGACGGGGCAGTGGGTCACTCGGGACCGGATCCTGGTGGCGCTTGTGATCCTTCGGGATGCAGGGTGGATCTGGAATCCTGGGAGTGGAAGGGCTTCTGTTCCCGCCTCGTTTCCCTGTTTGCTAAAACCCGGAGCGTCTTTTCCGTGCTGATGTGGGCCCTTGTCGCCCTGGAAGGTCATTTGCCATCTCTTGAGAAGCCATTCAACCCCGCTAAGCCTGATGGTGGGGGCGGGGCAGCGGGGAAGCCCCTGCTACTGTGCGCACACACAGATGTGCCTTGCTCCCAGACTCCGATTTCTCCGCGTGTGTTTCTGGTACTGAATGTGAAATGACAGTTGTGTGTGCTCAAAAAGACAGACACATTTCTCCTGCCAGATCTGTTGTGGCAGTTTATTAGTGGATCTAAGCAGAATGTTTGTTCCATGAGGGTTCAGGTGGGCTGCGCCTAAGAGGCGAGAGCACTGCTTTAAAAATAAGTCTGAAAAGGTGTGTATTTGTTACAGGGATCCAGGGTAGTGTTTTTTCCCCACAGTGGAAATTGTTCCTAAGAGGTAAATGTAAATTGAAAAATGGCAAGTGTCCTTCCCTCTCCTCAGATTTATTTATTTATTTGAAAGGCAGAGAGAGAAAGAGAGAGCGCGTGCACAAGAGTGAGAGAGATCTTCCATTTGCTGATTCACTCCCCAAATGGCCCCAACAGCCAGAGCTAGACTAATTTGAAGCCAGGAGCCAGGAGCTTCTTAGGGATCTCCCACATGGATGCAGGGGCCCAAGCACTTGGGTCATCCTCCACTGTTTTCCCTGGCACATTAGTAGGGAGCTAGATCAGAAGTGGAGCAGCCAGGACTTGAACTGGTGCTCATATGGGATGCCAGCATTACAGGCGGCAGCTTGACCTTCTGCAGTGCTGGGCCAAGTTTCCTTTCTTGTTGGTTCTGTCTTGTGGTGGTTCTGGGACTCTGGAACGGCCATTCTTAGGTAGAATGCTACAGATCCCACAGAGCTGCTTGGCCTTGGCTTTGCCCAGCCTCAGTTTCTGAATGATTGTCAGGTTTGTGCTAAGGTTGCTGAGGTACTCGTGTGTATGTAGTATGCCGTGTGGTGGGCAGGACGTGTTCCCTCGTCACTCTCAGGAGTACCTTGTCTGCGTTCCTGTCCCCTGCTTGCATTGTGAGTTACAGTGATAGCATCTTACTTCAGTTTCTTCTAATGCAAGGGATACTCACTGTTTCTAATTCTATTTACAACAAAAATTCTCTTAAAACATAGTGCTTTTTTTTTTTTTTTTTGGAAAGCCATTCCGGCTGTCTTAAGGTTACTGTTTGCACGGTGTATCTTTTCATTTATTTTTTAAAAAAGAATATTTGAAAGGCAGATACACAGAGATATGAAGGGAGGGTGTGAGTGGGAGAGGGAGAGAGCAAGAGTGAGAATCTTCCATCTGCTGGTTCACTCTCCAAATGGCTTCAACAGCAGGGCTGGGCCAGGCCAAAGCCAGGAGGCTGGAACTCCATCTGGGTCTCCCATGTGGGTGGCAGGGGCCCAAGCACTTGGGCCGTCCTCTGCTGCCTTCCCTGGCACATTATCAGGGAGTTGGATTGAAAGTGGAACAGCTGGGATTCAAACCAGTGCACATTTGGGATGCCAGTGTCACGGGTGGCAGCTTGACCCACTACACCCCAGTGCTGGCCCCCAAATCTGGTCCTTTTAACAGTGCAGTGCTTAAAGAAATTTAATTTTATTCTATAAATTTTTTCTTTATCTAAACAATATCCTGTAGTTGTCCTTAGCAGAAGTTGCTGCAAGCTTTTATTTCTTTTTACTGATACAGGTGCAGTTCTAAGAAGATAACCACACTTGTCTTCTTTCCCCTCTCCCTCCCTCAATTCCCCCTTTCTTCCTTTATTTCTTTAAGTTTTGCAAAGACTTTAAGTCTACTCTGTTTTTTCTTTTCCTTTTTTTAATTTAAGATTTATTTATTTATTACTGGAAAGGCGGAGTTACAGAGAGGCGCAGAGAGAGATGGGATGCTGGTATTACAGACAGTGGCTTCACCTGCTATGCCACAGTGCCAGCCCTCAGTCTACTCTACAGTCACATGCTTCTTCACTACTACGCATAATATTTAACAAGTGAAAAGTGAGAGGACCAAAGTTCCACACAAGTGTAAACAAGAGATAAAACAACAGTCAAATCACAAGATGTCCATTTAATTTCTATGCATTATTTTTTGTATTCTATATTAATTGCCACATATCAGAGAAAACATATGATATTTGTCTTTTCGAGACTGGCTTCACTAAACATAATGGTTTTTAGTTACATCTATTTTGTTGCAAAAGACAGGATTTTGCTCTATTTTACAGCTGAGTAGTATTCCATAGTGTGTATGTATTACATTTGCTTTATCCAGTCATCAGTTGATAGACATCTGGGTTGATTCCATCTCTTGGCTCTTGTGATTGGGGCTGCAGTAAACATGGGGGTACAGATCTCTCTTTCATTTGCTGGTTTCATTTATTTGGGTAAATTCCCAGGAGTGGAATGGCTGGGTCATATGGTAGGTCTGTATTCAGATTTTTGAGGTATCTCTATACTGTTTTCCACAGTGGCTTTACCAGATTACATCCCACCAGCAGTAGATTAGGGTACCTTTTCCCCCACATCCTTGACAGCATTTACTGTTTGTTGATTTCTGTATGAGAGCCATTCTAACTGGGGTGAGATGAGACCTCACTGTGGTTTTGATTTGCATTTCCCTGATGGCTAGTGATCCTGAGCATTTTTCATGTGCCTGTTGGCCATTTAAATTTCCTTTTTTGAAAAATGCCTGATCAAGTCTTTGCCCATTTCTTAACTGGGTTGTTTTGTTGTTGTGGAGTTTCTTGAGCTCTTTACAGATCCTGGATCTTAATCCTTTTTCAGTTGCATAGTTTGCAAATATTTTCCCCATTCTGTTGATTGCTTCTTCAGTTTGCTGAGTGTTTCTTTTGGAGTTCGGAGGCTTCTCAGCTTGATGGAATTCCATTTGTCAGTTCTGCCTCTTGTGGGGGGAAGGAGGAGCTCTTTGGTCTAACAGTGAGGGTCTAGGAAGAGATGCTACAACAGAAGCTCAGGTCTGACAGAGAGGGAGGGGGAGGATAAGGTGTTTGCCTTCCCTCAGCGGCCCCTCCTGCCGAGGACCAGGATGTGGGGAGCAGTGGGGTCTAGAACGTGCAGGGTCTCCTCTGTCCTTGGAAAGAGTTTGCTCTTTGCTGTCAGGAGAGTGGAGAAGCTTTAGAGTCACCAGCAGGGAGCTGCCTGGAGCAGTTCTGTGCTTGAAATCCATCACCCTTGCTTCACTGTGCAGAGAGAATTCTGGAAGGCCATGACAGCAGTCACCCAGCCAGGGCTGCTGGGTGGGCCTTGGGGTGGAGTTGGTAGGAATGAAAGGAGTTCAGAGGATTTGGGAGGGATGTCGGGGGCGGATGCACCAGACCAGGAGTCCTGTCTGGCATCCTGAGGCTCACTCTCCGGGTCTATTCTTCTTTGTGTCTGCCTTCACCTGGTTCGCTTATAGCCTGCACCATCTGTTTCCTTCTGCTTTCCTTTCCTCTGAAAGTGATTCTGTGAATAAAAATAACATCCAGCTTAGAGCAGCTCCCCGTCCAGGTAAAGACATAAAGCGACTCCAGTGAGCAGCGAGACAGGAGTCGGCGATCTGTGATTGACACGGCTGCTATGTTCCTTCAATGAGGTCTGTGGGTTGCCTGCTCCATGTGGAAAAAGCCCAGCAGGGCCCGCACTTTGCAGCGATGCTGCCCAGTGGAGCATTACCATTTTGTTTCGTTCATTTTCAGCCTCAATTAAGGTTTGCAGGGTGCATCCCTAAGCGGCCTGCAGACAAGGCTTGTTTTGCTTCCGATTGGTTCCCTCCATGGCGTGCTCTGGAGGTGCTGCTGGCATGCATGTTACAGAAGAAAGCCGGCCATGACGGCAGCTGCTCGTGCTGCCCTTGTGCTGGAGGGACACTGGAGCTGACCTTGACCCCAGAGGAAGCTGGGAGATGCACCGTGTGCTGTTGGCCAGCAGGGGGTGCCCTGGGAGCAAGGGTAAGAGGGGCACCTTTCCCCTCCAGGGTAGCTCTCCTGCCTCCCCAGGGCAGGTCAGGCCATCATGTGCATGGGTGGGTGCAGGGGTCCCTGCTTTCCCTGTCCACCTCCATCCCTGGGACACTTTCCTGTAGCCAGGAGATCCTCTGAGCACTGGAGCCCCGCCATGCCAGTGTTTGACCCTCCAGCCTCTATCCATCACCCTTGGGACTCTTGCACCCTGCACATGGTCCGTGAAGCTCCTGAAGATCTGTCTGCAGCCTCCTTTCCCTCTGTTTCCTGTCACTCTTGTCCTGACACCATCAGTCCTTGCTCTGTGCTGGTGGTCCCTTTGGCCTGGAGTTCTTCCTCCCCAGTTTTGTGTGGCTGACTTCTGCGTCCCTGCGCTCTGTGCCTCTGTGTCATGCTAGCCAGAGGTTCTGTCTGGAACTGTGTCCCTGACGCGGCCCTGTCTTTCTATGAAGCTCTTGTGTCACTTGTCAGAAACCACGGTGATGTGTTGGTCTGGCTCCCCTGCTAGACGTGACCTCCTGGGAAGGCAGAGGTTTTCTCTCCGCTGCCAGACCTTGGAGTTTCTTGGCCGAGTCTCGTGCACAGCGTGCCGTCGGATCGCTTGCTGATTGAAAACGTGCCTGGGAAGAGCTGTGGTGGCTCCATGTGCTTTTGTCTCTGAGAGCAGAGAGACGTTCCTGCTTGTTCTTCTGCTGAACGGTTCACCGCGTCTTGTTCACCCACAGTCCTGTGCGTCAGGTGGTCAGGCGAGGTGCAGCAGGTTCTCACCCCTGCAGAAGATAAGAGTTCAAGGCAGGGGCATAAATAAAGTGTCAAATATGGGAGCAGGATTTATTTAAAGTGAGAAGAATGAGTATGCATTCAGGTGTGAGTGCTGGCAACCCCAGGAGGAGGGATGCTAACCAGGGGAAGGTGAGGTGGGGGGCTGCCTACGAGGAGGGAGCCAGGGGAAGAGAGCGCCCCTGCCCAGTGGTCCCTTTTTTTGGTTGGGGGGGGGGTGCCGCTCTCTTATTTCCCGTCTGACTCCCTGCCTGTCCTGGCCCCATTTCGGAGTGATCAGGCCATCTGGGGTCAAGTCCACTAAAGCCCCTGTGTCTCATCCTTGGCTCCGGTCTCGGTTCCGCTTCACACAGCGTCTTCCCCTGGCTGGCTCGGGTCAGTCACACCATGATAGTCTCAGTGTTCCCAGCGGGGGCATTCTCGAGGACAAGCCCAAGTTCACCAGGCCTCTGCTGGTCTCGCACTTGCTGATGTGTGAGGATTGCAGTTAGCAGGTTGCACGGCCAGGTCCGGAGTCAGTGTCTGAAGCCACTGCACAGAGGGTGGATGCAGGGAGGTACGGCTCATTCCGGTCCCCAGCGTGACCTCCACGCTGGCGGTACAACTACGCTGTGGTTGAAAGGACATGTGTCAGAGCCAGCCTGCTGGGTTTCAATTTTTACCTCACCACTCCCCATTTATGTGATTTCAGGCAGCCACGTTTCTGTGTCTCTTTCTCCTCTATAAAATGGAGTAGAAGCTGTTTTGTTGGAGTGCTATTGAGGCTTAGGTGATTGATACAAATAAAAGTTTTCAGACTACTTCTGGTGCATGGGGAATGAAGTGAGTCCCTCTGTGTGGTCAGCTCTTCTGTCACCGTACACTCATTCATTCCTTCACTTTCACATTGTTCATTTTCCTTTTTTTATCCAATGATTTTATTTATTTATTTATTTATTTGAGAGGTACAGTTAAAGCCAGAGAGAGGGCGAGACAGAGAGAGGTCTTCCATCCGCTGCTTCACTCCCCGAATGATTGCAAGTGCTAGAGCTGGGCAGATCCAAAGCCAGGAGCCAGGGGCTTCTTCCAGGTCTCCCATGCGGGTACAGGAGCTCAAGGCCTTGGGCCATCCTCCACTGCTTCCCAAGCCATAACAGAGCTAGAGTGGAAGAGGAGCAGCTGGGATACAAACCGGCGCCCGTGTGGGATGCCAGCGACATAGGTGGAGGCTTAGCTCACTACCATCGTGCTGGCCCCTCAATGACTATTAAACCTGCTGGGCCCCAGCCCTGTCCTGGCTTCTGGGGTGTAGGAGAACCCCTGTGGAGCTTGCAGGAGGTGGGGAAGGAGACCCTGTGGCCCAGGAGCAATCTTGGTGAAGTGTGGACTATGTTGGGCTAGGGAGCTCAGGCCAGGGGAGCCCAGGGCAGGAGCCCCTGGCTTGGCCTCGGGTAGAAGCTGGCAGCAACGACCTGGAAATACAGGAAATAGTATAAGTAAGCCTTCGTGGGGGAAGTGGCCTTCAGTGAGCAGGGGGCTCCAGGCAGGTGAAGAGCATGTGCAAAGAGACATGCATGGGAGACAGCATCGGAGCTGTGTGTGGAGGGTGCAGGAGGCAGGCGGCCTCTGCCTGGCTCCCCTGGAGCCGGACTCATGGTTTCTACATCTGATTCCACGGAGACGGGGTGCCAGGGGAAGACGCGCTGCTCAGAGCCAAGGGCGGAGCTGGGCGCGTGGCCCGATGGGCTTGCAGCTGGGAGGCCTGGCTAGGGAAGAGGCTCTGGGGGAGTGAAGGCTGACGGCAGAGGCAGCCCGAGGCGCAGGCGTGGATCCTGGGCTGCGAGGCTCCCTCCGTGTGGCTGCTTGTGGCTTCCGGGCCCTGCCTGCTCCTTTGTTCCTCTGGGGGCCGGCTTTCCAGGAGCAGCACGGGCCTGGTCCTTGTCCTCACTCTGGGAAGCAGCCAGTTCTGCGCTCAGAACTGAGGCTCCGGCTCCCACTGCCCCATGTGTGAAGTGCAGGCGGCAGAGGATGGGCTATCTGCTGGCTCACGGCAGGCTTCCTGGAGGAGGTGACGTGGAGCTCAGTGCAGGACAGACAGGGCTCTTCTGACGGAGCCTGCTCTGCATCCAGTGACGTGGCCCGTGGCTTCGCTCTCTTCAGGGAGAGGCCAGGCTTCCAGTGTGCCTGGGCCGGTGCCCGCTTCGCTGATGCAGGAGGCTGCAGTCATTCGTGGAGGCTGTGGGGTTCTGGGGAAGGGGGTGCCAGAGAGGGCTGTTGGCAGCTCCTTCTCAGAGCTCCCTGAGGGTCCCCAACCGGACCTCCAGGGCCCTGCCCTCTGGGCCACAGTCATGTGGCCAGGCTGTGCAGGACACTGCCAGGATCCTGCTTGGTCAGGTGCACAGCCTCAGATCAGGCTGTCAGGGATGGAGTCTTGGTTCCCCCCTTGTTGGCTTCTTGCCTCAGTTTGCTCCTCTGTAACCTGGAGGCAACAGCAGTTCCTGCCTGCCTGAGTTTGTTTCAGGTTTAACTGAGATCATGTGTGGCAAGCACTTAGAGTAGCGGTGAGCATGCAGTATGTGTCATGGCTGTGGCAGGCATCAGTGGTTCTGAGCCTCGGAGCACTGCTCTTCTGGGTTTGCCATGAGCTAAACTTCATGATGCAGAAGCCATAGCCTCCTGAGCCCAGGTTTCAGAACCGATCTATGTGAAAGAAACCCCAATCCCAGCTTAGTGCCCCAGAGGGCCTGTTTTTCTGGTGTTACCTAATCTCCCCCAAAACCACAGCGGTTTCCGCAGACAGAATTGAGTGACGAAGAAAATGGAGTCTGCAGGCTCCATCCTCAAGCCCCAGAGTGGTGGATTTAAAGGAGCCTTCATCTCCTTCCACCCTTCCATCTGAAACCTTTTCAGCTAACCACTCCTAAGCTGCAAAACTGGGAGTTGCCAGTGGGTGTGGGCCCACTCCCGCCTGGTGGCCTCTTCTGGTCTCCTCTGGGTCTCTGAGCCACGGCCCCCCTCCCCTGTGCCTGGCCTTGACAGTTTCCCTGTGTCTGTGATGGGGAGAGGGGACTGTGCCTACTTGGTAGGACTGAGGAGGGCATTGCAGAGATGGTGCATGGTACTTAGCTCACAGGGAGTGCTTGCTAACACAGGAGCTCTAACTCACGACTGTGAACGCCCTCTGAACACAGGCTCGCTTCCTGGCTCTCCCAGGCCCCTTGGGTTCTCACTCCCGTCTATGCACGCGGACTCCTGGCACCTGCTTTAGCACTGCTGCCTCCTGGTGCTGGCAGCCTTGCCTGAAGTATCGCAGTGGCAGTGCCGCTTCTCTGGCTTGGACCCCAAGAGACATCGGCCGTGTGAGGGGCCCTGGGCACCCAGCTACTGGGAGCCTTCAGAGGCCGCCAGCGGCCTCTCCAAGCGGCGCGTTGCACGTAGTGAGGCAGCAGCTGCCTCTTCCAGCTGTCTAATTGCTCATCAGAGTCACTGCAGCACCGGCCTAGAAAGTTCCACTCTGCACCTCCGGGCCGGGCCCGTGTCAGCATCCGGGAGGCCTCAGGTGTCGGGTCTGCGGAATCACCAGGTGCAGATGTAGGAGCTGTTGGCTGTGGGTCTTTGGGTCATTTCTGTGGACCTGGAAATCCCAGAGTAACGTGTGTCCACTTGTTCATATGGCAGCTGCTGTCCTGCCCCCTTGTATGTACCAGATATGGAAATGCTCGAAGGCCGCGGCAGGACAGTCATCTGGGTCGGAACCTGGGGGTCGGGGCCATTCTGCTGTGCTCAAATGTTCATCATAGTAAATCATCACAGAGGGCCTGTCGTGGGCCAGACGAGTGAGCAGAACCAACAAGGACTCCTGCCCTGTGGTTACCGTCCATTTAGGGGGAGACGATGGTAAGGAGCAGTTGGGTTAACCCAGTGGTGTGCAACCTGTTGCAGGGTGCTCGCCCACTGCGGGAGAAAAGTGAAAGCCGAGCAGGTGCAGGGCCGTCAGGAGGGCCCGGGGGTTGTGAGGTTAACAGGTCAGGGCGAGCTGCTTGGCAGCGGTGTGACATGAGCCCAGGGGCTGACTGCGTGCACATGGCCGAAGAGTGTTCCAGGCAGGAGGCATGGCCCAGGGAGGGAGCAGGCCTGGCTTGTCTCAGGACCGTCAAGGAGGCAGTGTGAGGAAGATGAGGAGGGGGTGATGTCACCGAGGCCTCGGGAGGGTCTGACCCCCAGGGCCTTGTCAATTGCTGTAGGGAGGTCGGCCTTTGCTTGGAGTGAGGTGGGAGCTGCTGGAGGGCTTTGAGCAGAGAGGGTTTCTTGTCTGATGTGGGTCTTCAGCAGTTTCCTGTGGCTGCTGTGTGGAACCCAGCGTGTGGGGGCAAGGGTGGAATCAGAAGGGTTCTGAGGAATCCAGGCGAGAAACAATGGTGGCGTGCACCAGGGTTGGCAGTGGATGTGGAGAGAGGTGGCTGGGCCCTGGATTGGTGCAGCAGTTGCAGCTGAAGAAAGTTCCAGGCGTGGGGGTGTAAGCCAGAGCAGTGAGAGGGGACTCCCACATGTGGAGTGGCCCTTCACCGGGACAGGACGGCTTTGTGGGGCTGGCTGCACTGTCTGGACATCTGAGAAGAGACTGCGTCAGGAGCTCAGAAGAGGTGCCTGGGCCGGAAGTCCAGGACGGGTGTGTCAAGGGTATCTGCAGCCTCCAGGGTGGAGGAGAGCCCCAAGGGAGCAAGTGTGGAGTGGATGGACCAGGGCTGAGTGCTGGGGCCTCCCCACAGCAAGAATAACAAACAGGGGAGGCCCCAGTACAGAGATGGGGCAGGGCTGATGGGAGAGCATGGGGGGAAGACAGGAGAGAGGGGTCCCACGAGTGAGGAGGGTCTTAGGGAGGCTGGAGCGCAGCTGCGTCTGGCCAGATGGGGCAGCTGATCCTTGGACTAATCTAGTGACAGCCCATGGTGACGGTGTTGAGAGCAGGCCAGCAGACTGCAGAGTGCTGACGAGGGAGCAGGAGGAGAGGAGTGGCCAGCGGGACAGCTTGTCCTCGGAGGCTGCCTGCAGATGGGAGCTGGGAGCTGTGGCAGAGTCTGGCAGGGCTGTGTGGCGAGGTGTTTTGAAGCGTGGCTTCGACATGTGTCCAGTGCTGTGCTGCTCTTTGGCTTCAACAAGGAGCAGAACGTAATCCCCGAGTCCCCGCCACCCACGGGGCAAGAGTGACACTGACCTCCCCGTTGACTTCTGTGTGGGCTGAGCCACCTGCCTCCTCACCACCTCCGCTGGGTGGCAGCGTGAACGGAACCCCGATCTTCAGCACTCTGTCGTCTGCCCTGTCATGTTAGTTGTGTCTTGCGTCAGTAACAAACGCACAGGCACTTGGTGCCATTTATCATCTTACAGGTATGGAGGTCGGAAATACCGGCACACGTCTCCCTGGGTTGAAACTGAGGAGTTGACAGGATTGTGCTCTTTTCTGGAGAATCTCTTCCCTTGTTCTGTGGGTGTGGAAGAATTCAGTTCCCAATTCTAGGCCCAGGATCCCCCTCTCCTTCACAGCTCTCAGCGTGGGCTGCCTTTAGCTCAGGAAGCCTTGCTCCAGTCCGTGCCCATGGCTCATGTACCCCGGAACCAGCAGTGACATGGCACACCCTTCCCATGGTTGGAACCCTCCCCTCTCCCTCCTCCTCTGCTGCAACTTCTCTGCTTCTGGCTAGAGAAACTGCTGTGCTTTGAAGAGCCTGTGTGAGTTGATTGGGCCCACCCAGTTGCCCCAGGACCCTCTCTCCAGCTTCAGATCTGGCCCTAACGCCATATGCAGGTCCCTTTGGCCGCCTGAGTGAACACAGCCAGGTATTTCTCTGGGAGCTATTCTGCCGACCACAGCTGTCTTAGCCAGTGCCGCCCCCGGGTCTGTTGTTCAGACCACCAACGTGGGAGTCAGCCCTGGCTTCTCTGTGTACTTCCCTCTTTAGCATGACCTGCCAGCCTCAACATACACCCCACAGATGCCTGGCCATCTGTGCCTGCCCTCGCAGCTCCAGGCCTCGGCCGGCAGCTCTGACGTAGGCCCCGAATGTTGCCACAGCTGCGCGCTGGCCTCTTCCCTGCTAGTCCTGCTCCGTTGCGGTCTGTTCCTCACACGGGAGCCACAGTGACTCAAGATAAGCAAGTGATTCACAGCACACGACTTCACTGTGTAGCAGCCCCTGCTGGCTGCGCCCCGATGAGCGTGAGATCTGCTCTCCTGGCCCACGGGGCCCTGTGGGATCCACTCCCAGCTCTCACCGCTCCCACCTTTATCACACTGGAGCCTCACGGCTTTTGCTTCTCTGTTCCGCGAGGAAGACACTCTGGGCCCCCACTGTAGCACTTCTCATTCCTTTTGCCAGAATGTTCTCCCCCGTGGGAGCTCGATGCCCGAGCTTCCTGTTAGTCAGTTCTCAGTGTTCTGAGACCTCGTCGAGAGGCCCAGCCTCCGCTGTGGCCGGAGCTCGCCCAGGGTGCCCTGTCCCGACTCTGCGCTGTGCAGCCGCTTCTGCCATTAGAAATCACCCTGTTGGTTTGCTCATTCGCCACAAATCAGGCATAAGTGCTCAGAAGGCGGCAGCCTCACAGTCTTGCTCCTCTTGGGATTCGGGGCCCTGACCTCTGGCAGCAGCTGCCCCTTGATGCACTGGATACACAGACGAGATAGTGGCATCGGGGTCTGAGAGCCTGTTTGGAGAAGGAATTTGGACCAGTATTCAGCTCTCCAAGGGCTTACGTCCCAGCAGTCTCATCGTAAGCTGAATGTGCATTTACTTCTCCTGGCCCACTGCACATCGCAGCCGAGCAGCACGGCACACCCAGCGCCCCAGTCATGCCCACTCACAGCCCCAGCATCGCCAGTGTTGCCAGCCTGGGGCAGTTCTTAGCGCACGCACATCGCCCCTTGTTCGTGCACCCATTGTAAGCTGGGGGCTGCCTTTACCTCTCTGCCTTCCCACCATAGCAGTCAGGAGGAGAAAGTGTCTTCCCCTGCCCGTGGCACATGGACCTGTCAAGGCGTGCGAATGAGTTTCCATGCTGGGCGTGGGAAGTGTAGAGAGAGTTGCTGCTTTCTATGATCTGCAGCATCAGACCCCCTGAGGGTCGGGAGCCTGCCTCGGGGAACCTCCTGGACTCTGTAGGAGGAGGACTTCCGTCTCGTGTCTTCATCTCCCACTGTACTCGCAAGGTGCAGAGACGTCGTGAGCAGACAGTGGAGGCGGATTCAGCCCTCCGGCTCGGCGTGTTACAAGTCCCCCCAGGTTCCTCCTCCTCTCTCCTGTCCTCTGCTGCTTCCCGCTCTGCCTTGCCTTGGGTTCCTCAGCATAATTAAGATTTTTCTGGGAAGTTGTCAAGGCCGCCGAACACCCCTGTCAGCTTTTGAAATGGCCTCTAGTGTGTTATTCATTATGCCATTTGCTCCCCGTGTGTCCAGGCTGCTTTCTCACGTGGACACAGACCACAGTTAGCTTCCAGGTGCATCTGGAAGCCCTTCACACTGAGGCTGGCCCTGGCCAGGTGCCTGGTCCTCCTGCCCCTGGCTCAGGTGGAGGCCTCCCTTCTCAGGCCCTCTTGTACCTTGCAGAAACCCTGACTGTGCGGATGGGAGGGATGCCAGGGTGTGTCTCTACTCCCCCCATAGCTCACAGCACTTTGATAGTTGCTGAGACTCTGGGCACTAGGCTGGGGAGCAGGCCTTTAGGGTACCAAAGCGTGGGGTCAAGGGCAGCCCTTGGAGGGTCCTGTGTGCTCTTGGGGGGAGAACCTTGGTTAGGGTGTTCCTCTGCTTCCTGTTTCTTTATCGTTAGGACTTAGTGCACTGGTCCTCAAAGCATGGTGAGCATTGACGTCACCCTGGGTGTTTAGTAAGATGCAGGCTCCTAGCCAGGTACTAATTTCTGGGGCCTGGGCCCCAGACTCTGCCTTTCTAACAGGGTTTCCCTCCCAGTGCATCCCTGCCCCAGTGGTTTGAATGAGGGCGGTCCACAGCTCATCTTTGGAGCCACGCTGGTCTACATAAGTGCCCTGTGTGCCCGGGTCGCCCCGGCCATGCCCTGCCGCCTGCCTTTTCCTGTTACACCCTTCTCTGCTCCCCGTGAGTGCCCACCCTCCCCTGCTCTCCTCCAGCCCCCACGGAGGCGGCTGCCACACCGGGGCTCTGCGTGTGCTGCTCTCTGCGTCCTGACCCTGGGCTTTCTTCAGAATTCAGAAGGGAAGTGAACTTGCGATGTGCCTTCTTTTCTAAACCTATCTTTATCCCCTTGAAACAGTTGACTTTGCCATGACCTTGAGTTTCAGGGATGGTGATTTTTTTCCCTCTTCCTGCCTGTGCTGTTGGCATCACGCTCTCTGCCTTGATACCCTGTCCCTCACAGGTCCCTGGTGCAGGGGCAGATGCCAGAGCATTAATTGTTTGAGATTTTCCTTTGTTTTGAACCTCGCCTCCTCCTCCTCCTCCTCAGCCGTGTGTGCCTGGGGCTCTGTTTCCCATGCTGCCTTGCTGCCTGGGTTACCTGTTGGCTGGTGGATGACCTGCGTACTGCTCCTTTTGGGGGTATGTGGCCTCCACTCTGGCCATCTGGGGCCCTGTCTCTTTGAGTGTGGTCCAGCCTTCTGGTGTCTGCTCCTTCTGCAGGCTTCTCTGGGCTGTGTCAGTCCGGTCCACGCGCTGTGACTGCTCCCAGCTCACGTTTGTGCATTTAGCCCTCTGCTTCACCTGGGTCTTGTTTACAGTCTGAATGTTACACCCGAAACCGACTTACTAAGTCTCCTTGTGTTGACAAATGAGGAGGCCAGCGCCTGTGGGAGTCAGGTGGCTGTTGATGGTCCGTGGGAGTTTTTCAGCTGAAAAATGTAAACTGCACCCCTTCGGACCCAGAATTTTCTTTTCTGGGAACTCATCACCAAGAAATGTCTTGGCGCCTGCTCTGAGGGATGGTGCAAGGCTGGGGACCATGGTGCCATTTGCTTTGGGATCAGTAGGGACTAGAGGGATAGGTTCCGGTTCAATCCTGTGATGCAGCCTTGATAAAGATGGTCTGTACTGGCAGTATGCACGCCAAGGCCTGTGTGCAGGGCAAGCAGGCTCACTCCGCCATGTGAGCCATCTCTCTTTGATAACAGAACGCAGCTGGCCCGAGCACCCGAGTATGTACCTGTGTGTCTAAATACCGAGATAACTAGAAGGCCAGAGAGGTTGTGGGCGCAAGGGGCTGAGGTTTTGGTAGAAGGTGTCTGTCTGTTCTCTTTGCTTCGCTCTTTGGATTTTTAAGTACAGATACATTCCGTTACGGCACAGTTCACCTGTTCTGAGTGTCCCATTCAGTGGGTTTTGGTACATTCACGAGGCTGTGCAGCCATCCCCGTTGTACAACTACTGAACATTTTGGTGGAGTCTGGCACCCACTAGCCCCATCCCCTCCCTTGGCAACTGTGAAAATACTGTTTCTTTAGGTGGGGGGCGGGGCACGGTAGCATCAGGGAAGGAGGATGGAACATATCTGTGTGTGGCAGGTACTTGGTGTCCATAACTGTTAGCTTGTTACAGGGACCTCTGCTCTGGGACAGTGGCCTACCTCGGGGAGCAGTGGAATGGAGCACATGAGAGTGTCCACATGTCTGAGAGAACATGTGCCTGCTAGGAATGCTGGGACATCACAGAACTTGGTGGCGGTGTTGGGACTTCAGTCTGTACCAGGTCCTTGAGTTACAGGGGTCTGGTTTTATGCAACAGGGCACACAAATGTGTGAGTGGTGGCAGTGAACACGTCACTCATACAACCTGAAAACACCAACTTTTTAAGGAACTGAGGAGAAAAATGAACAGTTTTGAGGGCCACGTGTAGCCTGCCTTGTTAATCGGATATTGTCCCCAGTAAGAGTGACAAGGTCTGTCCTTGTTGACTAATTTTGGGGGCTTATAGATTCAGGCCCAAGTCGATTGTTAGCCAGCGATTCATCAGGAAGTGCTGAGTCTCATGTGTGCCTTGTCCGAGTCTGGGTGTTTTGTGGGTACAGGGAAACAAGGTAGAGTCTTGGCCTTGTGGGGCTCCTCTTCTGAGTGAACCGTCAGAGCCGGGGATGTGCCACTGGTTACTCCAGCAGCTGCCACCACCTCACCACGATGGCTGTGCTACCCCCACCCCCCCCCCCCCCCAGACCCTGCTGGCTGATTCATCCATTTCCTTGGCGACTCCTCCAACCTGGACCGCAGACAGGTGCGATGGTGCCCTCTGTGTGGAGCAGGAACCTGCCTAGGGCAGCTAAGCACCTGCAGAAAGCCCTCTGCTGCATTCAGATCCGGGGCTGTCCGGCTTCAGCGTCTGTGCCTTTTGTATCCTGTGTCCTTGTCAGCCTACTGACATGTGCCGTTTGTGGTGTGCACCATGTATCTAACTGCCTGCAGTGTGGCACAGTGTCCTGGAACTGGAACAATTCAAAGAGATCCTTCGTGTGGGCTTTTGTGATTTTAGGAATCTCTTCTTACAGGCAGGTTGTATAGTCATTTCCCAAGAAAGGTTTGACTTCTCAGCATTGGCACGCAGAAATGAACACCGTCTGCCGCTCACGCGTAGCTCTGCTGCCGTAGGATGGATCGCAGGAGTCGTCTGCGCTTGCTGTGCCGTAGAAAGGGGACTCGAAGGTTTAGAGCGGAAGCACTTGTCGTCGCTGCTGTCTGCACCCCAGGGCACTGAGATCAACAGCCTGGGCGGGTCCTCTGCTTGGACTACCTTGTGTGCCCCCAGTAAAGCCGCAGTGCGTGTATTTATGTCACTGGCTTAATTTTTGAGCCTAGCTAGACACATTCGCAGTTTGAAAAGAGCCGTTTTATTTTATCTTTGTAAAGATTTACTTTTATTTGAAAAGCAGTGACAGAGAGCGAGCGCGCGAGTGAGCGAGTGATTGGTGTCCCATCTGGTGACTCACACCCCAAATGGCTGCAATGGATAGGGCTGGGCCAGGCTGAAGCCAGGAGCCAAGAACTTTATCTCTGGTCTCCCATATGGGTGGCAGGGCCCCAAGCGTTTGGTTCATCTTCCACTGCTTTTCCAGGCACATTGGCAGGGAGTCGGATCAGAAGGGGAGCAGCTGGGATTCCACCAGTACTCTGATAAGGGAAGCCGGCTTCAAGGGCGTGGCTTATCCTGCTGTGCCTGGGGCTGCTACCCGCAGTGCTGACATCCCATGTGGGTGCCACTTCGAGTCCTGGCTGCCCCATTTATGATCTGATGTGCTTGGGAGAGCAGCGGAGAACGGTCAAGTACTTGGTCACTGTACTCATGTGGGAGACCTGGAGCAAGTTCCTGTCTCCTGGCTGTGGCCTGGCCCAGCCTTGCCCTTGCATCCATCTGGGAGTGAACCAGTGGATGGAAGATTCTCTCTCTCTCTCTGCCTTTCCCTCTCTCAAATAAATAAATAATTCTTTAAAAAAAAAAGAAAGAAAAGAAAAGCCTGCTGTGCCACAATGCTGGTCCTGGAATGAGCTGTTTCCAAGATGGCACTGGGGCCATCCACGTCACCTTGGCCATTGTTGACGGGCTCACCCTTTGCGTACCTGCTGAGTGCATTTGGTGCCCTGGCGTTGGTTCAGCCAACACTGTTGAGTCACTTAGATCCACAGAAGAAACCCCTGTATCTAGCTCGCCTGTCTCCGTGTTTTATTCCAGCAAAGAAGTTGTTTTTGCTGTTGGACCACTTTACACTTAGCAAGAAAAACACAGCCCTGAAGTTGCTGCCCGAGCCCTGGCGAGGCTCCGTCACATGTGCAGGTGGCAATGTGGCCGTTGGAGGTGTGATGGCAGTTCTGTGCTAGGCACAGTCGTGCCCAGCTGTCCTGCGCGTGTGTTCTGTCTCTTGGAGAAGGGCTGTAGCATCTCAACAGGTGAGCAGGTTTCCCTGCAAAGACTCAGAGGGGAAGCACCCTTCCAGAGGAGTGGCTTTCTGATTTTGCAAGGAAGGCGGGTTTTCCCTGGGCGTTCATCTTTTGAGAAATGAGCATCTCTGTAATGCGTGGAGAATGAAAAGTAGTTTCTAGTGTGGTCCTGACTGGTTCTCATCGGAGATGGCGCTGTCGCTGTTGGCGCAGGTGGGAAGCCGAGGCTCAGAGAACTGATGTCCTGCGTCCGAGTCCTTCGGCCAGTTTGTGCCATCTCCAGGCAGAGGGAGCGCCTTTCAGTACCCTCACCCTCGCGACTCCTCCTTCTGACGCCCGGCGTGCGGGGCTGTCCTGGTGCAGCGGCTGCTGTGAGTCCTGCCATTCGGTCTGGCACTACCTGGAGTCAGGAAAGACCACGCAGGCTAAGGCCAAGTCCCACAAGACTGCCCTGGCTTCATACCCAGGTGGCGAGTTCCAGGCTGTGGCCTGTGTTTCTGACCGGCACGGGCTGCCATACCGACATTCCCACTCCTGCTGGGGGTCACTCACTTGCTAGAGTGGCTCCCTGAATCAGGAAAGTACTTTCTTTACTTACTGTTAGGGAAGAGGTGCAGGGCAGGGAGTGTGGAGGGAGGGACCACCCAGGGTGAACAGGGGCCACCCATCCAGCATTTGGAACAGGGGCCACCCATCCAGCATTTGCAGCTGCAGGCACCTAGGGAGACTTGGAGATGCAGATGTGATGGGGAAATGCACTGGGTCATTCACTCAACCTGCGGCCCCTCTCCCTGCCTGTCTGAAGGGGCTGGGCCTGAAAGTTGCACCCCTCTAAGCACCAGATTGGTTTTCCCAGCAGCCAACCTCCTCCTGGGCTCCCAGGAGCCCCCAGTCCCCCAGGCATCTTACACAAGACGCTTGGATCTTCCTTGGTTTGGAGATCCCGAAGGCTTCAGGAGCTCTGGGCCAGTCAGTGGAAGAGCACATGTGAGTGCCGGTGCCAAGTAGTGTGGTGACACAGCTGAGGGTGGGACCCAGGAGTGCCGTGTCTCCCGTGACCACATGCAGCTCCTTGTCTGCTGTGAGATAGGACTTTCTGCCTACTCACACACCTCCCTTTCCCTCCCACGTTCATTGTGGAAACAAAGGACAGCCTGGTGTGATGATCTCACCTTATCTGCAGGCCCTTGTTCTCATGGAAAGCTGCTCGAAGGCACAGATCATGAGGGACTCTCTCCAGTCTGCGAGGTTTCCCATCCCTGCCTTCTTGTGATGAAGTTTAGTTTTTAGCCTCCCCACGGCAAAGTTTAATTTATAAATTAGGTGCTGAACTATTATAAAAGTATATAAACTATTATAAACTATAAATATAAACTATTATAAAAGTATAATAAGTGTTATTCAAAACATGTGACTTGTGTGTTTCCTGAGTTTTCTGATTAGCATTAATATTCTGATGAGTATTTTCGGACTGTGGTTAGTGTGGGTAACTGAGACAGTGGCGTGGGAAGCCACGGGCTGTGGGTGAGGGGCACTGCTCGGCAGTTCTCAGCGAGTGGGGCTGATGGCTGGCTGGGCTGGCTGGGCGCTCTGGGCTGCCAAGTGCTTTGCCGCTCTGTGGGCCCCTGGAGGAAATGGCTCTCAGTTATTGGGTGCTTTCCCCACTTGCTTGAAATGGAATAGCAAGTTCTTTGTGGAAGGGAGAGCAGAGCTGTGCACCTCTCTGGCGACTCCACCTTACCTCCCACGCCACTTTGAAAATAAAATAGATGCTGGCACCGCGGCTCACTAGGCTAATCCTCCGCCTGCAGCGCCGGCACACCGGGTTCTAGTCCTGGTTGGGGCGCCGGATTCTGTCCTGGTTGCCCCTCTTCCAGGCCAGCTCTCTGCTGTGGCCCAGGAGTGCAGTGGAGGATGGCCCAAGTGCTTGGGCCCTGCACCCCATGGGAGACCAGGAGAAGCACCTGGCTCCTGCCTTTGGATCAGTGCAATGCGCCGGCCGCAGCAGCCACTTGGGGGGTGAACCAACGGAAAAAGGAAGACCTTTCTCTCTGTCTCTCTCTCTCTCTCACTGTCTATCTCTCCCTGTCAGTAAGTAAATAAATAAATGAATAGAAAATAGAATAGAGCTGTGCACAGTCCCTTACCTCCTCTCTGGCCTCGTTTCCTGCCCTGCTCACCCTCGTTCATTATCCTTTAGCCTTGCTGGTCTGCTGCTGTTTCACAGTGCATGGAGCTCCAGCCACCTCAGGGCCTTTGCACGTGCTGTTCCCTGGGGCATTCTCCTGCTCTGTTCTGGTTTTTGCTCAGGTAGTTCCTCCCTTTGCCTCCCCTACTTCATCAGCACGCCGTAGCACCAGTTCCTCCGGCTTTAATGCGGCTCAGCACGTCTCACTGCCCGGCATATTCAGTATTCATGTTTATATTTCCTGAACACCCACCACTAGAACATGAGGCTACTTCAAACAGTTCAGGGGAAAAACGGAGTGAAAAGCTAAGTTTATTTTGGTACAAAAATTTCAAGTGTGTTTTTAAAAAGATACACTTTTATGAACTCTTTGAATATCCCTCTGTGTATAAATTGTGAAGTTTTTGCACCCCAAAAATTGTTTTCCGTTAACTTTTTGCAGTAGCCACACATAAGCTTCAGCTGGGTGTTGAGCATTTGCCCTCCTACCATCTCCCCATGTCTCTGGGTCTGGTGCCTGACGTGTAGGCAGTCTTGAGTCACTAGTGGAGGACAGGCTGAGGGATAGACCTGCCACGGTCACCCAGCGTAAGCAACGGAGCCAGGCTTGGGTGCAGGACTTGTGTCTAATCCCACAGCTCTTCTGCCTCATCCACAGTGCTCTCGCCACACTCCAGGGAAGCCCTCGGCTCTGTCCCAACTCCTAGGGATAGTGTTTCTTCTGCTTTGGAACCTTGAAGTGTCCCAGATCGCCCAGGGTGCAGACCGTGGCCCACTGCTCCAGCCCCGGGCACACCTCCCTCTGCCCGTTACTGTGTCCTAGGAAACCAGCTCTGACTTCACAGCCACCTCTGCTGCTCCGCCGTCGGCACCTCACGCTGTTCCCGGTGTGCAAGCCACACGGTAGCCTTATCCTACTGCGTGCCATGCTGCTCTCCGTGGTGTTTGAGGTTCACCTTAAAAATCATTTTGGCATGAACCCCACGCGCCTGCATGCCTGCTGGGAGACCAGCGTGGTGTCTGCTTACTGCGGATGACGTCTCACAGAGGTTCCCCGTGCGGAGCAGCTGTGATCACCTGACAAACCGTGCCTGCTGTCCTCAGAGCGACCTGCTGGTGTGCCGGGTAGCCCGCTCTGCCAGGACGCAGGAAGTGGTTCTGACTTAAAGCCCCGACTCGGTGCTGCCACCGCACAGCTTCACTGTCTGATGACTTGGGTTTACAAAGCGGAGCCTCATCGTTTCTGCCCCATCAGTCATTTTCCATGTGGAGTTCAACAGCTGTAATTATGCCTTTGTGCAAACGCGGGAGAAAATCGCTGACTGCCCGGAATGTGGGCAGCTCGCTACAGTGGAGATTTCCCCATGGGTAACGATGTTAACCAGGTGATGGGGTTCCTGGGGGATCCCGTGTGGGAGGAACAGCACACACATTTCCGGTCTTGCCTGAGATTGCGATGGCCGGAGTGAGCCGTGTTGGAAGGTTCCATTGTGGTTGTTCATTTCAGCATGTGGTGTGAATCCCCAGACTGGAACGGTTCATTGCTCTGAATTTTCTGAGAGCTCACTGAACACAATGGGTTTCAGATTTTGGTGAGTCTGTGAAATCAAACCTTTATTTATTTTCTGCTTATGACTTTTCTCTGTGTTTCAACATTTTTTCAGCACAACTTTTTTACTGAAAATGGTAATATCTGGCCATGTAGCTCAGTCTATTTTTTTTTTAAATTTATTCCACAGGTAGAGTTATAGACATATAGACAGTGAGAGAGAGAGACAGAGAGAAAGCTCTTCCTTCTGTTGGTTCACCCCCTAAATGGCAGCCACGGCTGGAGCTGCGCCAATCTGAAGCCAGGAGCCAGGTGCTTCCTCCCAGTCTCCCATGTGGGTGCAGGGGCCCAAGCACTTGGGCCATCTTCCACTGCCCTCCCAGGCCACAGCAGAGAGCTAGATTGGAAGAGGAACAACCGGAACTAGAACCAGTGCCCATGTGAGATGCTATGCCACAGATGGAGGATTAGCCAAATGAGCCACAGCGCTGGCCCCAGAGTCTATTTTTAAAAAATTTTTTTAAAAATGTATTTATTTGAAAGGCAAGTTGCAGAGAGGAAGTGGCAGAGACAGAGAGAGTGAGAAGTCTTTCGTGTGCTGTTTCACTCCCTGAGTGGCTGCGATGGCTGGGGCTGCACCTGTCTGAAGTTGGGAGCCAAGAGCTTCATCTGAGTTTCCCATGTGGGTGCAGGGGCCCAAGGACTTGGGCTCCATCTTCTGCTGCTTTCCCAGGCGCATCAGCAGGGAGCTGGATCAGAAGTGGAGCGGCCAGGTCTCAAACTGGCACTCATATGGGATACTGGTGCTACAGGTAGCAGCTTAACCCACTACGGCACAGCACTGCCCTCCACCCCATGAGACCCTTGTAGCTCCTTAAGCTAAAAAGGGGTTTCATCAGTCACAGAAGTTTATTGTTTTGATTGGACTCTCACAATTCAGTTGTTGCTGATCCTGTCCAAACTGACCAAAGATGCTGTCCACGGCTGAGTCGTCCGTGGTCATTTTCCTCGCACAGGCTTTTGGTTTCCCTGGTCTGTGTCAGCGCTGGGTTGTCCCGCGGTGTCCCCCCACCCTGCATGCTCACAGGCCCCACGCTGCCTGCCACTTGCGTCCCGAGGCTGTCTCCACGGGCACCCTGTGACCTAGTCGGGCTGGAAGCCACTTGAGCTGCACCCGCCAACCCCTGTGTTTTTAAATCAGCCTCTTTTGAGACGTGTGGTTCGCATCCCTCCCAGCTCACCCTTGCTGAGGACCCAGGGCTGTAGTTGTTAATACGTTTACGGTGTGTACCACGTCACCAATGCTCCTTTCCAGGACGTAACGGCCTACCCTGTGGCCATCACTGCCTGTCCTGTCCCTGGCCCCTGGCCCCTTTCCTGGTGCCCGGGCTCACTGGGGCGGTGGCCGTGGCCTCTGGCTTCTGCAGCCTGGCCTGATGCTCTTGCGGCTGCAGGAACCGGGCTTCGTTCCTCCTCACGGCTGAACGATGCTGCGTTGTGAGGCTTCCTATGTCCTGTCCATTTGAGTTCCTTCTGCTCTTCGGGTGTTAGGAATAATTCCCTAACTTACATTTCTATTTGCCATTCCTCAATTCCTTCCCTTCTTTTGGTGAGTGGTTAGAGGTTTTTGAGAGACTGAATGTCTGAAAATGTCTTTCAGTCGCTTCTTGATAATTCTGAGTTGGAAATGACTTTTCTAGCAGAACGCACTACCGTGTAGACGTCCTGTGGCATTTCTGACTTCCTGTGCTTTGTAAAGATTCTGCTTCTACTCTGACGGTTTGTAGCATCATCTCTGTCCCCTCTGCTCACAGGTGCGCGAGAGTGCTCTGCACACATCACGGCTGCCGTCCTCCTAGGCACCCGGTGTCCGTGTCTGTGGGTCCTGGGATGTTGTTGAATTGTAACTCCAATTTCCTCCTCCTCGTGCTACCTTTTTTTCCATTCTTGAGATCTTGTTTGGGCTCATAAATTTCTGTTTGCTCTGTTTTTCTTTTGCTTCTATTTTATTATCCCTCGTTTCTGTCTTTTTTGGCAATTTCCCTACCCTTTCCCCTTATATTCACTTTTTTGCTGTCCTAGTTTTTCTTTGAAAAAGAGGTCTTTTGCTCTGTGTTGCATTTATTTCATTTTATTATATTTTACTTTATATTATTTTATTTTATTTGCATGCCTTCCTGTTCTTGTTTCACGACTGTATCGTCGTCTCTGTCCTCTCTGGGAATATTACCTAGAGTTTGCCTTTAAAGTGTTGCCCTGTGTAGTCTCTTTCCTGTAGGCTGCTTTCCCCCTTATTTTGTTCTGGTCCCTGTCTTTGGTCAAGCGTCAGGTGTTTTCCAGCCGTGGACTCACTTGTGGGTGTAGGCTCCTGAGACTAGTGAAGAGCTCTGTAGATGTTTACTTTGGGCCTCTTGGGGGCTGCCCTGGCTTTACCATTCCGTAGGAGCACCCCCGGCCGTCAGCCTCGGGGCCCTGGACAGTACTTGTTTGGAAGTGAGTGCTGTCGGCCTGCTGTTCAGGGAGTGGTGGGGCTTCGGGGAGGGAAGCGAGTGGGACGGCCTCAGAAGCCCAGCGTGCCTTTCCGGCTTTGTCCCTTTTCAGTCAGGCGCATTTCCGGTTTAGCCCAGACCAACCGTGTTTCCTTCTGCATGGCCGAAACCCCTGCCTTCCGCCAACTGCTCCTCAGCGGGCGTTTGGTGCCTCATCCCCCAGGCTGTGTTAGCTCATAGTTTATCGACTTTTCGAGATGCGTTCATTCCACGTTCATCATGGAATTTTTTGGGTTTTGTTGTTGCCCACTTGCATGGAGGAAGGAGGTAAAAAAAAAAAATTGGCATTTTAGTGGGATGTGGAGGGGATGTGAGTGTGAATTAGTGTGTCCAGTGTGTCATATTCCACTGCAGCTCCTCTCCGTTCTGAAGCGATGGTTTCAGGTTTCAGGGGGTTGTTGTGCACCTCTGTGACGGAGCAGCTGGGAGACAGTAGGCGCTGCTGGGACGGGGACACTTGAGGGTTCCATGTAGCCTGTTTGTCACTCAGGGGCCTTGCTGACTGACCAGCCCTGTCTGTCATAGGCTTTCGTGTGGCAACGTTACCACGCAGGGGCCTTACTGCCACAGCAGGCTCTAGCTTCGAGTCCGGGGCAGAAGTCTGAGCCACAGCCCCCTCCCAGTGCACTGACTGTTTCTGCTCCGTCTTCCGTGCCGAGTCCGTCCATGTTGCACTACTGTAGTCAGATAGGATGGCACACCCGAAGCTGGGTGACTAACAAAGAGAGGTGTGTTTCAGCTCTTGGTTGTGGAGGTCCAAGACAAGGACTTGATCTGGTGCCAGCCTTCTTCCTGGCTGTGTCTGCAGGAGCCGGGGATCACGTGGAGCGTGTGTGGGCGTGAGGGTCCTTTTTGGCTTCTTTCCCTCTTAGTTTAAAGCCCCGGATTCCATCATGGGGCTTCCATCCTGATGACCCGACCTGCAACACCCCATGACTGGGTTAAGTGTCTACCTTCTTAATCACTTCCCGTGAGGACCAAATTTCAGCATGTGAGGCCTTGGAAGACATGCGGACCCTCTCCAAACTGCAGCACCCACTCTCCATTTCTCCTTGAAGGCCACTCCTCTCCTCAGGGGGCTAGCCTTGGACCCCGGCGCTGCCTCATCCTTCTTGCATTTGGGCCGATGGTCGCTGTCCAGGAGTCTTGGCCCTCAGAGCACGTGGGACTGTCTGCAGAGCTGACCTTGTCTACAGACTTGAGACTCATCCATATTCCTCCAACGCGCCTGGCGCTCTTGGCTGCTCTTCCACTGTTCCTGGAAGAGTCTGGCTTGTTCTCTGCCTTGCTCTGTCTGCTGTGCTGTGTGAAGAGGGCCTGTGTGGATGTACACGCAGTAGCGATGTCATAGACACAATCCCCAGAGGTGTGTGCTGAACTCAGGCTGGCTCTGTCCTGGCAGCCGGTCTCCTTGACATGTCTCCACATTGATGTCATGCTTTGGTGCTGCGCTTATCACGGTGACTGCCTGGCTGTCCCCCTGAGTACAGTTCACCATGGCCACTTCCCACCTCGTGTGCACTGTGACCTCCAGCCCACATCGGGCTGTGGGCAGGCATCACCTACCTGGGTATCTCTTGTTGGAGAAAAGCAGTGTGGTCACTCTAAGAGACTCCCGTGCATTGCTGTGATATTGACTGTTTGCCCGGAAACAGAGAAGAAACCAGACAGACCCTGGTGCCTCTGTCTCATGACAGATCTCAATGTTATCATACACAGCTGGTCACTCACGTCATTGTGCCTGTATTTAAGTGACTAGCAATTGTAATAGTCTCCCCTTTTTATCAAGAGGCTTCTCTCTGAAGAGGGGTGGGAGGACAGGTACAGTGGGAAGAATCACCATGTTCCTAAAGTTTTTTTAAAAAGATTGATTGATTGATTTGAAAGGCAGAGTTACAGAGAGGCAGAGGCAGAGGCAGAGAGAGAGAGAGAGAGAGAGAGAGAGAGAGAGGTCTTCCATCCACAGATTTATTTGCCAGATGGTCCCAACGGCTGGAGCTGCGCCGATCCAGTGCAGAGCCAGGAGCCAGGAGCTTCCTCTGGGTCTCCCACATGGGTGCAGGGGCCCAAGCACTTGGGCCATCTTCTACTGCTCTCCCAGGCCGTAGCAGAGAGCTGGATCACAAGTGGAGCAGCTGGCACCCAAACTGGCGCCCATAGGGGATGTTGGCACTGCAGGCGGTGGCTTTACCTGCTATGCCACAGCGCCAGCCCCTCCTAAAGTTGTAATTATGAAATATGAAGTTTGTAATAAAAGGTTTCTGGGGGGAAAATGGAAACCATTTGGGAAGGAAGATTTTTTTATGAGGAGAATAATTTTTGATTATAGTTGAAATATTTATAGAGTGACTTTTTTCTCTTCAAGTTGTGCCGAATCTTTGGAGTGTTGATGGAGACGTCCCGGTCGCGGCACAGAAGCCGGGGGAAGCTACTGAAGAGCTGGCGAGCTCCTACGAGCGGAAGCTCATTGAGGTGAGGCCGTGGTGCTGCGGGCATCTGAGTTCTAATCCTGGCTGCCTGGGGGCTTTTCTGAAACTGGGCTGGTCAAAATAAGCAGCCACCAAATGCCATTAACCCTCCTGACATGAAACCGAAATACATAAAACCAGTGCGCTTGCTAAAGAAGGCAAGGCTGAGTCTTTGAAAATTACCAGTGAGTTGGAGACATTTGGCACTCAGGGTGAGGCAGTGAGAGGACCAGAAGCAGTGCAAGTGTGGGGAGGACAGTCCCATCACATCTGAGCACAGAGCAGGAGAGGATGTCACTGGTGAGTGTGGGCATGGATGCGCTGGGCTCCCGGGCAGGATGTCACTGGTGAGTGTGGGCACGGATGCACTGGGCTCCTGGACAGTTTGTCACTGGTG
Organism: Sylvilagus bachmani; assembly: GCA_015711505.1. Taxonomy (NCBI): domain Eukaryota; kingdom Metazoa; phylum Chordata; class Mammalia; order Lagomorpha; family Leporidae; genus Sylvilagus; species Sylvilagus bachmani. Next base: position 27,808,404 of record CM027397.1, on the reverse strand, counting down.
AGTGTGGGCACAGATGCGCTGGGCTCCCAGGCAGTTTGTCACTGGTGAGTGTGGGCACGGATGCGCTGGGCTCCCAGGCAGTTTGTCACTGGTGAGTGTGGGCACGGATGCGCTGGGCTCCCAGGCAGTTTGTCACTGGTGAGTGTGGGCACGGATGCGCTGGGCTCCCGGGCAGTTTGTCACTGGTGAGTGTGGGCACGGATGCGCTGGGCTCCCGGGCAGTTTGTCACTGGTGTGTAGGTGCTGGGCTCCCTTCCAGCCAGTGTTCATTGTCAGCATTAACTTGAGCTGATGCTAACTGCTTGACAGGACCAGACACCCTGTGGGAGAAAGTGGTAACAATGACGATAGCAGTGACAACAGAGACCGATGACTGTAGGAGGCAGCAAGTTGCGATGGCATAATGGGGTGTTCCAGGACTCCTTTCCAGCTCTCTGTGGAGCGCCTCTGGCTGTGTGTATCTTGTGGAGGCAGCCTTTATATTGCTTTAAATATGTGCGTGCATGCGTGTGCATGTACACACACACACACAGGCTCACAGCCACCTCTTTAAATGTGCGCTCCCATCAGGATCTTGGTTCCAGTGTGCATTTCCCTGATATGAAAACCTCACAAAGATAGCATGAGAAAGAAAATGAGGGACTCACTTCTTTTGTGCAGCAAGATACCACAATTCTAGGAAGATACGAGGGACTTAAAAAGGCTTATGGAAAATGGAATTCAAAGATAAGTTTATTGGTGGATAAAAATGTGAAATCCATGCATGGTATTTTTTTTTCACAGCATGCATTTTTCACAAACTTTTTGAAGGCCATTTTCCCCACAAACTGTCACATATTAAAAGGACAGTTTACATGAAAGTAGAATTTATTGGAAGTTTAAGATTAGGAAATTCATCTATATCAGTCATCTCATTAACATACTGAAGAAGAAACACCAGACTTGTTTATTTTGATAAGTAACGTTTGTCAGTTCTATCTGCTAGCAGTATTGCTGACTAATGAGGAGTAAGTGACTTCTTTGAGAGGGTATCCCTGCACTCAGTGACCGGGCTGGGGAGCTGTGGTTGGGGAGGGTGTGTGCAGGTGTTGTGGTGGTCACGTGGTGATGGCGGTGGGCTGCCGTTCATGCCTGTGATCCTGTGCACAGGGACGCGTGCAGGTGCGGTCCAGCACTCGCTGACCCCACGGTGGCTGGGTGTTACTTTTGTAGTACGAGAAGCATCCACTGGGGGTTGTGCAGAGGTGCGTCTCAGAGTCGAGGCCTCAGGAGAAGACGCCCTCCGCTCTTGCCTGGTTCATGCTGGCTCATGGCTCACTTAGGGTCTCTTTTGCCCATCTCCTAACTGAACTCTAAAGACGGGAGACGAGTTCAGAAGCAACGTGAGTTCAGGAAGGTACACTGGGATGTTAACAAAACAGGGTGGGGATGCAGAGTTGGAAACAAGGCTGGTAGGCCTGGGTTCTGGGGTTCTGTCCAGTCCTACACAGCCTCTGCCCATAGCTCTACCTCCCGTGCAGACTCAGTGGGGACATCTGGTGGCAGTGCCAGGGCAATGGCCTCTACCCTCAGGCTCTGAGACTCTGTGTGGACTCGAAGTGCCTGGAGGGCAAGGATGGTGTCTTTTCCATCTCTGTAAATGCAGCAGCTGCTTTCTGGGAATGGTAAATAGCCTGTGAAGAAGCATACTTCCGGGGTCCTAGGTCAGGGGTAGCTGAGTTTCTGGGGTGGTGCAGGGCTGATGCATTGGGAAGTGTGAGGGTCATCAGAGCTAGAGTGACTGAATGAGGTCACACAGGGATATCAGATTCTGGTATCCCAGGGATGGGGTCCCAACCGGGCTGGCGCCTGGTCAGGTGGGTTCCACTTAGAGGTGGCACCTGCTTTCACGGAGTCCACGGAAAATGCGGAGGCCTGGGCCTGAGCCAGCCATCGCTGGGGCCTCCTCCAGCTCTGAGATCGAGTGGCTGCAGGAGACGCAGCTGGCTGTTGGGTCTGTGAGCCAGGCGCTGTTGGTCGGCTCATTCCTGTTGACGGGGTGTACTTCCTGCATAGGAAACAGCGAGAACAAAGCCGTGGCACCAGGGGAGAGTCAGCAGGTTGGGGGAACAGACAGGAGAGCCACGAGTGCGGGGTGGAGAGGGGGAGGGGTGATGCTGTGGCCGAGACGACAGTGTCATGGCCGTGTCCCACGCCCTCTGACCCTGTGAAGGTCACATCATCTCTGCACTGACCTCATGCCGTGGGGGCCTTGCTGTTGGAGCCCATTGCTTTGCTGCTCTTGGTGGCCGTGAGGACTCGGTGGTGGACTGCCCAGGGCAAGGGGGCTGGTGGTTGAGGTGTGAGCATCTCGCTTGCTGGCCTCCAGCTTTCCGTCTGTCTCTTCCATGATCCCCTCACCCTGGGAGCCGAGAGATGTGAGGTTGAGGCACAGATGTCCTCAAAAGGCACTGGCTACCCTACAATGATCTCCCTCCCACCTCCCTGCCTCTGTCCCTCCGTCCCTCCGTCCCTCCGTCCCTCCCTCCGTCCCTCCCTCCGTCCCTCCCTCCGTCCCTCCCTCCGTCCCTCCATCCCTCCATCAGTCCCTCCCTCCCGCTTCCCTCCCACCTCCCTCCTTACCTCCTTTCCCTCCCTCCCATCTGCCTCCCTCCCTCCCATCTCCCTCCCTCCCTCCTCCTTACCTCCTTTCCCTCCCTCCCTCCTTCCCTCCCTCCCTTCCCTTTTCCTTGCAAAGTGAGGTTTTGTCACTGTTCACTGGTCTGTGAAGAGCATCAGCGTTTCATTACTCTGAATCTTTTCTGGAACCCCTTGTATTTGCAACAGTCACGCTCCTTGCAATACTGTTTGTGATGTGCCTCTGTCATTTTATTAACGAGCTGACTCATACCCGAGAGGTGTAAACATGTGTCAGGACTGAGCACGGAGAGAACGTGGGGGGAGAGTCGATGGAGTGTCTTTCTGTTTCACCAGGGAAAGATAATGTTGCTGTATGAGGTACCCCAACATCGTGGGGTACTCCCAGTGAAAGGGAGTTCTGGGGCAGGTGTTTGGTCTAGCGGTTAAGATGCCCTTGTCCCGTATTTGAATGCCTGAGTTCACTGCTTGCCTCTGGTTCCTGCCAGTGTAGATGGTGCAAGCCAGTCAAGCGATGGCTCAAATAATTGCGTTCCTGCCTCCCACATGGCAGACCTGGATTAAGTTCTAGGCACCTGACCCGGCCCTGGCCCTGGCCCTTGTGGGTATGTGGGGAAAGAGCAGATGGGAACTCTCTCACTCTGTCTCTCTGTCTCTCGAATAAATAAATAAAAAGAAGGGGGGGTGCTTGCCTTTGAAAGCATGAAAAGTGCCTTCCTGTCTGCATAGACACTGCACAGCAGTGTTCCGTCAGCGGGAATCCTGTCTGCACGGCTCGGCACCTCAGTCACTACCAGAAAGTTAGCGTTGAAGAGCTGGAGAGCTCCCGGCACCGTGGGCTGGAGGTGCACGCCTCGTTCCTGATACCCTCTGGTTGGATTTGAGGGAACCAGAAGGAAGACAGCGTCTGCCTGGTGTCGGTTAACCCAGCAGGGGAGAAACACCAGCGATGTGCTGCCACTCTGACACTAGCAGCCAGCTGCCGGGGCTGTGGGTTCACGACCAGGCACAGGGCCCAGGTTTTTATGTAGATGAACTCCACTGAGCCCCTGCAGAGACCCCTGAGGAAGGCCCTGGCACTCTCCAGCTCACGGTGGGAAGCAGAGGTCTGTTGGAGTCACCTCGGCTTTGGGTACCAGAACCCAAATACCATCCTTCTCTGCCCTGGAAGGCAGAGCTCATCGAAGGCAAGAGCGGTTGGCTTCACTGCAGAGTGGCGATTGTCACTGATCACGTTGGAGAGAAGAGTAGAGGGACCCAGGAGGAAAAGGAGCAAAGAGCTCCAGAGCATGGGTGAGGTCACCCAGTGCCGTAGTGGTGGGAGGGGGGTCGCGCACGGCCTTGTCCCTGCTGTAGGAGTGTGACGTGCGGGCCTCACCCGAGCCTGAAGTGACTTGCAGTGGAGCACACGGAGCTCTGTGATGGCAGTGTGGACACTGGCTGTCTACGGTGTCCTCCCTGCCTGGCGTGCCAGGGCCTGCAGCCGGAGCTCTGTAAATGCCGTCTGCCGGACGGCTTCAGCTATTCAGTGTAGTGCTTAAGAGTGAGAGACGTGAGTCCTGGAGCCCCAGACAGCGTGAGCGGTCCCGGGTGCTGTGGCTGAGTCCCAGACACAGCTCAGAGCATCCTGCTGGAGAGAGCCAGAGACCTGGCAAAGGGAAAACTGGCTTCTACAGAGCGGGAGCAGGGCCGTCCAGGCTGGAGAGGTGGGAGGGACACTCGTGGCTCCCTCTGCACCCATTCCCTGAGCGCCGCTGAGGGTCGGGCCCTTTCCTTCATTCCTCCCCTCCGGTGGCTTCCCCTGCCCAGGGAGCAGCAGTGTCGACGGTTCTGAGATGAGCGAGGCTGGAACAGGGCGGCCCTCAGTGGCACTTCCTTCCCTCCTTGGAGTCTTCCTTCTTTGTTGACTGCACGTGACTTGGGTTGCACAGTAACTGATGGGTCATCTGGAAGTAGCATTAGCTCTTCATTTCCCAAGCCCAGACCTAGGTTACAAAGATAGAGGGGACACAAGGCCTGTCTTTCGGGAGCACTCTGGGTGGTGGAAGAGGCGGGCATGACTGTCGGGATCCCTGGGAAGCAGGGCAAGCTTATGCCTGAGGCCCTGCGCCTAGACTGGGATGGCTGCTCTGCAGAGGTCAGCCCCAAACCACAGCCTCCTGGGCGCTTCTGCCATCCACCTCTGGGACTGTTAGTGCTGATGGTCTCAGCTTCTTTTGTATTCTTCTCCATCCCCCTTGAACTTCTGAGACATCAGAAGAGGTGGCTTTGTTCTCACCCAGGGTTTTGAAGATAGAAGATGTTGGACAAGATAGAGCCGCTGCAGGACCCATTACCTCTTTTAAGTTTTCTTTGGTCTAGACTCGCTGTCAGAGATTTCCTGTCCCGTTCCAGCGGCTGCCTTCAAGTGGAATATAGACTGGGGTTGGTCCTGGGACTTTGATCCTGCGTCTCTTTGCCACCGTCTTTCGCAGCCTGATGGTTTGGAGAGCCCGTGGGCTTCCATGTCAGAATGAGTTCCCATTTGTCCATTACAGCCTTGTGTTCCTGGGCAGGCCACGTCGCCTCTCTAAGCCTCCCAATACAACCTACCCAACGGGCTGCTCTGGGGATGGACACACAGAACCCAGGCTGTTGCCTATAGCTGCCAGCAGGGGTCTCTGAGCCTCCTTTGCTGCCTTCAGTTCTGATGTTGGAGGCCTTTCCTCTCCTCCAGTGCTTGCTGTCTTGTGGGGACAGTGAATCCAAATACCCTGCCCTCCGCTGGCCCAGGGCTGGGCCTGTGACCTGAGCCAGGACAGAGGGGGCTTTACCTCCTGAGTTAAGCGTGCAGCAGTGCGTGGGAGACCATTTATGGACCAGCGCTTACTCGGGAGACTGACAGCAGTGAGTCTCACAAGACTCTCCGGTTGCTCTGCTGTTACCTTTGCCCATTTCCTTCTCTGCACCAGGTTCTCCCACTTTCCTCACTGCTTACAGGAAGTTGTACTTCAGCTGAGGTTAGCATCTGTTTCTGCTGCTTGGCACCGAGCCTGCTAATGTGCATGGGTACAGTCAGTGGACGCTGCTCTACTCTGTTTTCCCTTCCGCTCACTGCTTCCCCAGCCTCGCCGCTTTCTCCTGCCCCTGGACTGTCCCGCGTCTTGCCTTGCAGCCCCGCCTCCCTCCGGAGTGCTCCTTCTGTGTCTTGTGGGTCACTGTTGCTGGTCCAGCCTCTGCAACTGAACCTCAACATCCTCCCATATGGCAGCCTCACGCTCACTGGTTTTTCAAATTATAGGATACTTAGCGTTTGCTGTCTGAGTGCACTTCGCCCCTGAAGTTTTGCTTCTGGGTGAAATAAATAGTATATTTGCAATGTTTACTCTCGTTATAATGGCAGAATCACTGTTAACAGAAAAGCAGTCCTAAGCATCAAGCTGGTAAGAAAAAAATAGTCATAATCTCATGCTGCAGATAACCGTGGCTGTGACTGTCATAGGTTCCTGAGGCACCTGGAGCCCCGGAGCACGGCCACCATCCGTGCTCGCGGCCCGGGTTGGCACCGCCCGTTACAGAGAAGCATGCGCTTTGAAATAAAACGCTGGCTTCCGTGTCAGGACCCAGGACACAGAAGTCTGAGCTGAGACCTGCGTTCAGCTGATGTCACAGTGAGGGCAGGACGTGAGACCTTGCCTGTTTGTGGATCACAGGATGTTGAGTGGAGTGAGAACACGCTGCCACCTCAAGTAAGGGGAAGACACTTTGCTCACCCAGCGGAACTGGGTGTCTCGGTGCTTGTGATGTGTGAGTGAAGACTAGTGAGGAGCTGTTGTTTCCATGTATTTCCACCGAAGTGTGAATGACTAACAGATCAACCTCCAAGGAGTTCTCGAAGTCTTTGTGATCATGGCAAAGAGTAAAATGAGCTTCGAAGGGCTCCTCCCCCAGCTTCAGCTGTCACTGGTCTCTGGCTTAGCTTGCTTTCTCTGTCTCTTGTCCTAATCCCTCGGTTCTCATGGGATTGAAAGAAAACCCCAGATTCTGTATCATTAATTCCTAAACATCTCAGAGTCTACCTTTGAAAGACGAGGATTTTTAAAGAACACATAACCCAATCCATAGCAACACTTGAAAAAGCCTTATAAAGGAGGCCTGCGCCAGCCCCAGTGAACCTCAGATTGGGCCACCAGCATGAGGGACTTTGGTGAATAGAGGGCCTTTAAGGGGCTCCTCTCTCTGTCCCCCTCGACAGCTTCCCGAGGAAGGAACTAGCATTTACTGCACGCTGACCCTGCACTGGGCTCTTGTTCCTCTTGGATCTGCCCTCTGCCTGGCTGTGTGCAGTGACACCAGGCTCCCGCAGACATGGCGAAGGGATGGGTGCCCTCAAGAGGTCTCAGCAGCAGGAGGAGGCAGAAAATGCGTGGATGCCTCAGATTTGTGTCAGAGTCCATGGAAGTCTGTAAAGGGGCTTCCATCGTGTCCCTGCCACCCACCTTCAGCAGTTACCACTCTCGCTTCATCCGTCACGTTTGCTGCCTTCTTAGAGATGAGAGGGCTGAAGCTTGGAGGCGCTGAGTCACCTGCCGAGGTCCCAGGCCAGTACAGGGAGAATCAGGGTTCGACTCTCAGCACTGCGCTATGTGGCCTCCTCCGCACGCTGGCCACAAGCAGGGATTGGACCTTCCCCGCGGACAGGCCAGGGAAGCCGGGAAGCTGGGGTGACGAGAGCAGTGGGCAGTGTGGCAGCTGTTAACGGGTCAAGCCGAGGGAGTAACGACAGGGCTAGGAGAGAGGCGGAAGCTGACTGCAGCCAGCGGACACGGCGCCTGGTGTCGGCACTTGCCAGTGCCAGCAGGCCCCATGCTTGCTCAGGCTGCAGGCCCGTCCTCATGTCTCCGGGCTTGTTGCCTGTCCCCAGTCTGGTCCTCTGTGCTGAGGTGGCCTGCCCAGTGCGGCAGAAGAACGAGGGCCCGCTCGTGGCAGCGGCCCCACTCCTGTCACGTGTGGGCAGGGCACGGTCAGCTGCAGGTGACAGATTTGCTTCTGCACAGGCGTACACACAGCCCCAGACGCTGGGCACTTAGCCTAAGCAGTTTTCTTCGGATTTCCCTTTTCTGAGAGCTCTTGGGTGTCTCTCATTGTGTTTTGTGGTGGGATCGCCTCCCTCTCTGGCTGACAGGGCCAAAGCCCTGCGGTCGGCTCAGCCCCCAACTGTCTGGCCGTTGTGTTCCCCTTCCCTTTCCGTCAAAGCCTCCTCCCTGCTGCGCGCCCACTGGTGTCTGGAGGACTGGAGAAGGAGAGGTGGACTTCCTTAGAGAGCCACTTGGACTCGATATCAGGCGTCGGATAAAAATACTTGTAATTACAGTGGCTGGTGTGCGGCTCTTCAGACCCACACTGTTTGGGGCCTGATTTATAGTTGCTTCGCTTGGTGAGGTGGGAAATAGCTTTTGAAGCTCCTTCAGGGCCCCCAGAAGGAGTCGCCCGGCCTTGGTGAAGGGGTACAGGAGACGCGTCCTGTCTCGCCTGGGATCCGAGTTCAGAATGTGCCCGGTGAAGGAGCAGGCTGCCCTGGGACAGCTCAGCTCAGGGGCCATTTCCGGTGTGAGCTGCAGCCCTGGCGGGTGGAGGGGAGCAGGCTGCTGAGTGCGAGGAGGGCCCAGCTGAGCTGAGCGCCGGCGGGCAGAATACTGGGAAAATGGAACGCTGCTCTGTGCCCTGTCTTTCAGGCCAGGCTTCTGCTTCGAACCCTGCAGTGGCTCCCCTTTGCTCCTCGACAAGTCACCATCCATGCTTCTGTCCACGTGGAACCCTGTGTGCACTGGCTTCTGTAGCTGCACGTCTTACCATGCTCGGAGCTTGTCTCCATCTCCTGACTGCACTTGGTCTCGCTCTAGACCCGTCTGCAAGGGGCGGAGACGGTTTCTCCCTGGACAGTGCCCCTCGCCAGTGTCCCTGGGTGACCTCAGATCTGGAAGCCTTCTGCAACCCCTCCACACTCCCGGAGCCTAGGCTGGGTCACCCCAGGTGTGGCTCCTCTCCTTACCCTGACCGCACAGTCTTGTATTTGCCTGTATTGTTGCCTTTATTCTTTCTGTTATCCTCCCTTCCCTCCACACTGTGGTCAGTCCTATGTCATCTTGTCGCTGTTGTAGCCCGGCATCCGGCATGATCCCTGGCACCCGGCTGCTACGGGTCCCACGCAGACATCTTCCTTGCAGGCTTAACCTGGAGGTGGTGGGGACTGTACTCTCTGTTTATGAAGCCCCGTCTCTGCTTTCTCTTCCTGGATCTGAGACAGGTGAACTTTCCAGTCTCATTTATAGATGGGTTGGGAGCGCTTGACTACTTCTGTCTGGTGGGCTGCAAGGAGAAGTGACGGGCATCCTCCCAGGCTGCTTCCTGGAAGAGCTGAGGTGAGCTTCAGGTTCCCGTTTCTCCTGTCTGATGTGACACTTCTGGCAGCCTTGGGTCCCCTGTGGCACGGCTCCAGGCTCTTGGAGCTGCCCTGTCCTGCCGCTGGGCGCCACAGGCTGTGCAGGGGCAGGAATAGACCTTGACTTGTTAGGCCTGCAGGGCAGAGCCTACCCCGATCACCGCCAGAGAGGGGACGGCCGAGCCCGAGGGAAAGTGTGGCCTGAGTGTGGCTGACTCGTGGGGACACAGTCTCTGTCTGCAGACCCCTCTTTCTCCTGAGCCCTTGCCTGTGCTGTTTCTAGGCTGGGAGGTTTTCCCGTCCTGGTTGCGGATGGCTGAGCACCTGGGCAGCTGGCTGCCCTTCAGAGTTCACAATCAGGGAGAGAAGCAAGAGTCTGTGGGTTGATTCTGCAGAGCCCGCTTAGCTCCGCCATCTCTTCTCCCCTGATGACAGGATGTGGCTCCTGTGCCAAGGCAGGGGGCAGAGCCCTGTCCACATGCAGGGGGTGGAGGTTGGGAGGGGGCTGGATCCCCAAGTGCAAGCTGGGGCTGTTGTGAGGGGAACGGGGTGCCCGGGAGGCAGACCACCAAGGTGCTCAGTAAGTGAACAAGCGAATGGGCAAGCGATCCCTCGTCATGGACCCAGTGAGGGATCGACCCTCTCCCTGACTGTAGGGGCTTATAGCCTGCTGGGGACTCAGCATCATAAAGTGGTGACATGTTGCAGCAGGTGGTCAGGGGACTGATACCGTCTGAGAGGTGCTGGTGGAGGCTGCGTGGCTGGGGTGTCCCAGGGAAGGTAGCCTGGAAATACTCCTTGGGAAGCTGAGCTTTGGAGGTGGGAGACGAGTCTGTGCTGAGCTGGCCGGGGAGAGCAGGCCAGGCTGCAGGAGCGGTGTATGCCGAGGTTTCACCTCCCGAGCGTGTCTGAGGCCACTGCACGGGGAACTCGAGGCAAAGCGTCCTCACCTTTTATTTTCTTAGCCTCACTGTCAGGTTCAGAAGCTGCAGTTAATGTTCATTTTCCCGAATGGTTGTGCCACCGAAGCTTTCCCTTGTCTGTGACTTTTCCCCTCTTTCTCCATTCTCCATGATGTGGGTGCTTCGGGGGGGGGGGGGGGGGGGGGGGGGGGGGGGGGGGGGGGGGGGGGGGGGG
>CM027397.1:27687043-27797709 GCA_015711505.1 Sylvilagus bachmani | reverse complement strand
TTTGTGTCCCTTTCTGCCTCTGCTCTGCTTCCCTCTGTCTGTGGGCAGCTTCCTCCCGAGGAGGTGAAGACTGAGCCGTGGGAGCAGGGGCAGTGGTCGCCAGGGCCTGGGGGAGTGGGTACATGTTGAGTAATGGGTGCACGTGTTCAGTCCCAAGGTGAGTGAGTCCTGGCCTCTCATGTCCAGCCTGGTGACCAGAGTTCCCAGGGCCCTCCTGTTTACCTGACATTTGCGAGAGGGTGGATCTTGGGTGCTCTCCCTGCTCCCACCCTGGCAGTGAGGGTGGTGAGGCTAGTATGACTTCACAGTGTGTGTGTACCAGATCACCAAGTTGTGCACCTTGACTGTGTACAGTTTTATCTGTCAGTTGTTCGTCAGCCAAGCTGGGTGGAAAATGGGAGCCGTGGAATGTGGCCGACGGACTTCCAGCCTGGCTGCAGCTGCTCCTCGCTGAACAACAGTGGGCAGCCTTCTTCGGCCGGCTGAGTTTCAGTTCCCCCCCTGGAGAGCAGGACCAGCAGTAGCACTCACGCTGAGCACAGTGGGTGTGCATCGGTCAGCGCACAGTGGGTGCTCCATAGTGCCTGGCATGGAGGTGGCTTCGAGTCCTCTCTGTCTTCAGAATTGCGAGTTGGTTTCTTTTTGATCCTGCAAAGATGGCCAGTGGCTTTTTTTTTTTGAAGTGGCATTCATTATGAATTAATGTATTGAACACGGTTTGTCATGTTTCTTTTTTTTTTTTTTTTTGACAGGCAGAGTGGACAGTGAGAGAGAGAGAGACAGAGAGAAAGGTCTTCCTTTTGCCGTTGGTTCACCCTCCAATGGCCGCCGCAGCCGGCACACTGCGGCCGGCGCACCGCGCTCATCCGATGGCAGGAGCCAGGTGCTTTTCCTGGTCTCCCATGGGGTGCAGGGCCCAAGCACCTGGACCATCCTCCCCTGCACTCCCTGGCCACAGCAGAGGGCTGGCCTGGAAGAGGGGCAACCGGGACAGAATCCGGCGCCCCGACCGGGACTAGAACCCGGTGTGCCGGCGCCGCAAGGCGGAGGATTAGCCTGTTGAGCCACGGCGCCGGCCTGTTTGTCATGTTTCAACCCACTGCAGTTATTTTTCTTTGTGATATTGAAATTGTCCCTACTTTGGCCCATGGACAGTATTTAGACTGGTTCCCGTATTCCCACGGGTGATCTTTGTTACTGCGGCTGACATCCAGACAAGGAAGCGAGATGCTCCAGCCCCTTCCTGTTCTCCTTGCCCCCGGCAGGTGCCCTTCTTCCCTGCCGGGGTTGGGGTCTCTATGTGCCCTCATCTGGGTGGGAGAGGTGCTCCTCACTGCTGGGCTGCTGGCTGTTTCTAGGCCTCTTCAGCGTGCAGAGCTGGGAAATCTCGCTCTCCTTCCTCTGTTTTTTTTCTTTTCCCATAGAATACATACTAGTATGAATTTATGCAGATAATTTCCAAATTAGAATTAGCTGTTTTTACTTCACTACTTTGATTTAATATTCGCATCTTTTTTCCTTTGTGTTGAAAACCTTAATGGCTTACATGAAATTGCTGGGGGGTTTTTGCTGATCTGATAGTTGAGTAACGGCGTCTCGTGTCGTTTTGAGAGGAAGCCTTTCTTGACCTTTGCTTCTGGCTCGTTCCCTGAGCGCGGCAGAGTCCATCCTCTTCTCCCCAGCGTCTCCCCCAGCGCTGTGCCGTGAGCTGCGTCCCAGCGTTTGTCACCACGAATGAGCTTGTGCCGGCAGCGGTTGGCTGGAGCCAAGTCATGCCTGTATCCATCAGACATGACATGCACCTTCCAGCCTATCTTAGTTCTGGTTGCCTGCCGCCCCTGCTGTGCCCTGGCCCAGCTGTCTCACCCGTTTTCAGTGGCGTTTGGAGGTTTGACCTCTGACCTTGGGAGGGCATAAGACATAGCTTGCTGAAAGTCACCCTTGAGTTTCTGTCAGCATTGTGGTAAGGCTACAGTTGATTGCTCATGCCTCTGCCATTTCTGTGTGAGACATTTTTCCCAGGCATAAATACCAGGAATGATCCGCAACGTTAGGTGGTCTGTTCTTTTGGATATGGGGAATGCTATCGAGGGTCTGATTTTCTTCTTTGCCTTGGCTTCTAGGAACGGGAGCTCACTTTTAGCGCAGGTGGAGACCTTGTGGCATGTGTTTGAGTCTCACCTTACTGCTGGCTCTGCCCATCTGACTGTCTCGGCTGGTCCCTTTATTTCCTGACTCAGTTGAAAAAGAGCGTTGCATACTGTACATATTTGTAAGTGGCCTATTCCTTTGGAAAAAAAAAGAGAAGACACAAATTACTAATTTTTCCATACCTAGAATGATGGCAGAACTTTTTTTTAAAGATGTATTTTATTTATTTGAAAGAGTTAAAGAGGAAGAGACAGAAACAGAGAGAGACAGACAGACAGACATCTTCCATCCACTGGTTCATTCCCCAGATGACCACAATGTCCAGGAGTGGGCCAGACCGAAGCCAGGAGCCAGGAGCTTCTTCCGGGCCTCCCATGGGGTGCAGGCGCCCAAGCACATCAGCCATCTTCCACTGCTTTCCTAGGTGCATTAGCAGGATCTAAAGTGGAAGAGCTGGGACTTGAACCGGCACCCACATGGAATGCTGGCATTGCAGGCAGCAGCTTTACTCGCCATGCCACACCCTGGTCCCCCAAGTGTGGTTTTGTGAGAATGTTCTGGAATTCAGAGCCTTAACCAGAACGTTTTATTCACAAAGCTGTGTAGATCATCTATTTCAGCCATGTGAGTTACTAATTTTCCAAGAATGAGAATATAATTAAAATATACTTAACGCCAAAATGCAAGTGAACATAATTTGATCTTCGATAATTTAGAAAGCAGTTAAGGAGCTTGCTGCGCCTCTAGACCGTAATTATGAACATCACTTATCATCGCATGGCACTATAAAAAAACCTTGTTGTATCAGCTTTCTGATGGCTTGAAATCTGTAGGAATGAGAATTTGCCGCTTCTGCGTGCAGTGTATTTATAGGTCTTCTCAGCCTCCACATGACGCGTTCATGTATGACTTCACAGGTGATGAGTGTCACAAGTGCAGGCGTTTTTAGCGTAGCAGTTAAGGTGCCCGTGTCCTGTACTGAAGTGCCTGGGTTTGATGCCCGGCTCTTGCTGCTGACCCGAGCTTCCTCCTAATACAGGAACCATGGGAAGCAGTAGTGATGGTTCAAGTGATGGGAGACCCGGATTGAGTTCCCAGCTTCAACCTAGCCCAGCCTTGGCCATTGGCAGGTGTCTTGGGAGTGAACCAGCAGATGGGGGCTCTTTCTCTGACTCTCTCCGTTTCCATCTGCCTGTCTCTCCTTGTCTCTCTCTCTCTCTGCTTCTCAAATTAAAAAAAAAAGAAGAAGATAATTTAAATAAAAAGGAGAGGCAGATGGCTTGTAGTGGAACGAGTTCAATTCTCCATTTACCAGTCAGTGACTGCCATGTGCGGAGTGCCGGAAAAACGTCTCTGCCTTTTGGTTAAATGAGAAATAGCGAAACGTAAATAGGTACATTTCTGCAAAGTGGTGCACGCCTTGGCAGCACACAAGGGTCTTTTGCTCAGCCTGAGGGGCGTAGCGAGGCAGCCACTGTGCCAGGAGCTGGTGTGCACGGACGTGGCTGTGCTGGTTGTCACACCCGCCAGTGGGCGAGGTGCAGCTGTCCCTGAGGTTGTCCGTGTTGACCCTCGATGGTTTTTCTAGATGAGTATGATGAAAGGTGAGTCTGTCCATTTCCTGGTCACCTTGGCCCCGTGGACCCCTGGCCCACCAGCCGCCCTCCTGTGAGTGTTTCATACCCAGCAGCAGAGCCCGCCCCTCAGCCTGGCAGGTAGACGCCCACTGCTCATCGCGCTCTCGGCTGGCAGTGCGCTGGTCACACGCTCCTGGCGACTTTGGAACCTGCAGCTCCTGCCGTGTGCCGTGCCGATTGTGCGTGTTTGGTGAACACTTCCCACACGGGCCCTGGAGTAGTCCTGGGTGTGAGCCAGGTTTCGATCGCGTTATCCGTTCTGCAGGGATCTGGCTTCCAGCCCCAGCGGGATGGGTGGTTGCTGTGGCCCAGCTCCAAGCTGGGTCCTGCACAGGGACTGTTGCAGATGCTCACAGCACTCCTGCTCAGTACCGTCGCCTTCTCTTGCTTCGAGCTTGTTGACTGGTTCTTCAGCTGTGTGTTGAGGGCTCACTGTGTGCTGGTCACTGCTTGGCTTGGATGGCAGTGACAGGGACTGTTGGCAGGAAGCCTTGCTCTGAAGAGGCGCTGGGAAGCTCCATCCTTGGGCCATCAGCGTCGACAACGAGATGAGACACTGTGCCCAGGTGTGGTTTTGGTGCTCTGCAGTCCTGCTGTGGTTTCTGTGTGCACTGAGGAAGGGGGAGGGGAGGCAAGGGCTTCCCCTGGGAATCTGGGGCTCTCTGAGTTGTGTTCGGCACCAGACCTTGGGTGTGGCGTGAGCACTGTGTTGGCTCCTGAGCCCGGAGCCCACGGCCTGCCCCGCAGGTGCTCGTGCAGCTGGTGTGTACAGATGTGGAATCCGCTGAGTCCCAGCCCTCCCACACCCCTCACTTCTGGGTGGTGACACACTGGGGGCCCCAGCCTGCCCCGGCCTGACAGTGCTGGGGGCCTTCCATGGTCTCTGCCCCCGGAGAAGCTTCTCCTCCCTGGACCCCCTCCCACCCCACAAATGATTCCTCCTGCCATCAGGCTCTGGGCTCCCCAGCTTAATTTTCCTTGCGATGAACAGGTGTCTTCCTCACGTCTGTATCCTGCGTGCGCCCATCTGCTTGTGAGGGTCAGCACTGGTTTTTCATGAGGTGTCCTAGAGCCACCCTGACCCTGGTGCGTTGCAGGTCTCCCTAAACACATGGTGAGTGAGTGGACACTCAGAGCGATGCCCAGCAGTGAGTCCACCTGTCTTGCTTGGACACTTCTCACTCTGGGGGTGCAGATGGGGCTGCTCACGGTTTAATTCCAGTGAACACGTTCCCTTTAAGGCACATGGGCCGGCTGTGATCTGGCAGGGGGTGTGGAGTGGTTTGGTTGAGTTGGATGAGCCTCCCTTGGAAGGCAGAACGGAGCTGAAGGTTCCCTCTGTGCCCTTGGTCGCCCTCGCCCTTGGCCTGAAGTCCGTGTGCTTCCCCTTGAGCGCTGGCGGGCAGTTTGTCTCTCTGCTTCTTGAGCTAACCATCAGCAGTGAGGGTTCGGTCTGAGCAGCACTGCCCAGACATCTGCCATGCGGTGTTCTGCTCTGCCCCACCCTCTCAGAGACACCCGTCTACACCTCGTCCCGGGGTTGGGACCTGTCCAAAGGGGCGTCCCAGAGCACTGGCACTCCACCCTCCAAGGCACAGTGGCCGCCCCACCCCCAGGTGGGAACCGTGCGTCCACACACGGACTTCCACACGGAGGTTCAGTGCGGCTTTGTGCTCGCCCCAGACTGCACACACCCATGTGCCCTTGGCCTGGTAGGGGCGAGGGTCTTTCAGCGGGCGCATGGAAAATGAAATTAAAGTGTATGTTTATTTGGTGCAGGTTGTGAAATCCATACATAGTTTGTTCAGAACATGCATTTCCAAGCTGTTTTTAAAAGCCCTTCCTGTGCAGATTTCAACAGTGTTTTGCCCCAAAATAATTGGATTTTTTATTTAAAAAATTATTTGAAAGAGTTACAGAGAAGGAGAGGCAGAGGCAGAGAAAGTGAGACAGAGTGAGACAGAGAGAAATCTTCCATCTTCTGGTTCACTCCCGAAATGGCCATAGTGGTCAGGGCTGGGCCAGGTTGAAGCCAGGAGCTAGGAGCTTCATCAGGGTCTCCTACGTGGGTGCAGGACCCAAGTACGTTGACCACCTTCCACTGCTTTCCCAGGTGCATTAGCAGGGAGCTGGATCAAAAGTGGAGCAACTGGGACTTGAACCTGAGCCCTTACAGGATGCTGGCGCTGCAGGTGGCTGCTTTATCCACCAAGCCACAACTCTGGTCCTATTCATCAGATCTTTTAATTGCATTTTCCACAAGGTTTTGAAGTCCCCTCATATATACTGTATGATTCCATTTTCACAGAGCTCTAGAAATTGTGAATGAGTCTGTAGAGACAGAAAACAGATCACTGCCTGCCTGAGGATGGGGCGCAGTGGGGAGGACCCCCAGGGCCTGTGGGGAGGCTTTCAGGGGGTTGATGGACGTGTTCCGTGTGTTCCGAGTCTCGATTTTAGTGCTGGCTTCCTGCCTGCGAACACAGGTCACAACATCATCAAACTGTACGCTTCAAGTCCGTGAGGTTTTTTGCATGTCATTTTAGAGCAGTAAAGCTGTGTAACAACAAAAGGCAAGGCTGGACCTGCCCAGGGCGAAGCGTCACATCACAGGGAGACTGCTGCAAGCCCATCAGTCCAGCAGTGCAGGGAGGGAAGCAGGTTTGCAATCCGGAGATGCTTCCTGGGACCGTAACCCAGTTACAGGTGGTCGTGAGTAGGACTTGCTGGCCACAGAGACAAAGTTGCAGGAGGTTCCTCAGGTGACCCAGTGCACAGGGCAGGGACCTTTGGAAACCTTAGGGACTCGGTGCATGGTTTTCTGAAAGCACCTGGGCATGGCCACATTCCTTCCACGCCTTCCCTGCTTCTCCTCTGAGGGCTGCTGCAGGGTGTCAAGGTCTAGATGGCCCGAGGAGAGCCTCCCTGGTGGGTGGGCCTCCCAGGCAGGCTCAGTGTCTCCCTGAGTCACGGCTCGGCCCACGCCACACTGGCCTCCTTTGGCTACTCTGTAAGCCCTCGGGGGCTGTTGCGTGTGCATCTGCCCCTGCCTGGAACACTCTCCCCACGCCTATAGCTCCCAAGTGCACAAGTCTAAGCCCCAGTTCCTTGGGAGGGTGTTGCTGGCCGTCTCTGCGCGCACAGATTCAGTTGTAACCTGTCCCCCTGCCTGTTTGCTGCAGATGAGCTCCGTCCGCACGCCTGTTTCCTCGGGTTTTATCTGTGTCTAATTAGAGTGCGAGCCCCGTGGAGGCAGGGATGGTGGCTGTCACTGCTGTGTCTCTGTTACCTAGAATGGAGGTGGTTTTAATGAGTGCATGGTTCAGCTGAACACAGACAGCTTATCACTGTGTTAAAGGAGAGCTGTTCCACTTCGCCTGACAGTCTCAGGCTGCAGACATCAGCTGGCTTCGCAGCTCTTCTCCGTGAGGTCATCTAGGATGCCAGTGCTTTCTGTTTGGCCACTCTGCTGGCCCGTGGACAGGGTGTGTGACCCAGAAGCTGCCTGGTTCATTCATTACACGTACCACCGGACACAGTTTAGTTGTGTGGCTGTACCGAGCTGCAAGGGAAGCTAGGAAATGTAGTCTTCTACCTGGTAGCCCTGTGTCCAGCTACGAGTCAATGTGTTTTATTGCTGAAAAGCAGAAAGAATACTGGTGGGGGTGTGTATTTAGCAGGCTCTGTTGCTGTGCTTGATCGGTTTGTTGAATGAATGAATGATTGAATGCATGGCTGACCCCTGTACCCCAGCCCCTGGTGCTTCCTGGTGGCACAGCTCTTGTTGCAGTGTGGTTTCTTTGAGGCGTCTTCAGTTCTGAATTCCCAGTGCTTAGCCAGGGCTGGCGTGCAGGAGAAGCCTGGCGTAGGTAAACCAGAAAGCCAGCATCTGGCTCGCCAAGCCTTCCCCTGAGCTCTGGGCCGCTGGTGGGAGTGAGGGTCTGTCTTTAAGAAAACTCTGTTCTTCCACAAGGAGAGGGTTCTCCTGTTGGAACGCAGATGAACACAAAGTGGCCACCGAGGCAGGTGTTGCCAAGGCAGGAGAGGGGCGAGGCGCATGGACTGGCGAGCCTGGGGGTCTCGTGTTTCTTTGGAGCATAAGATGTCACCCTCCATCTCCTCCTTAAGACATCTTGGCCGAGTGTCAGATGTCTCTGCTCAGCTTAGGGAGCTTTTGAACAATCCTGTTGTTTAAAGAATTCATGGGCTGGGTAACAACTACATTAGGGGTGAGAACAATTCCCTCCGAGTTATCCGTCCTTGAAAGATGGAGATGAGGGGCTTTAACAGAGTTGGCTCTGAGACGTTCACAGAGCGAGCAAGTCAGCAGTGGCTCCTGTTGGCCCAGCTGTAGAAGTCCTTCTGTGGATGAAGAGTGTGTGGACCCTGGAGGTGGCATGGCCTTGGGAGCCGAGCAGGGCTGCCTTTTGCACTTGGCATTGTTATGCAGGAGCTTGGGACTGCTGGAAGGTTCCTGCACTCCTCAGCAGCTCAGGAGTAATGCTCCCCGTTTCTGAGCCACTGTCATGGCCGTCCACTGGCCGACCTCAGGGCCTTTGCACATGCTTCCTCCCCTTCTGGGAAAGCCCCTGCCACGATGACCAGAGCATTCCTAACAGAGGAGGGGGCCCTTCCGTGAGCCACTGGTATAGACCAGGCAGCTGCTCTCACGTCTCTCCAGCTTCCTGATCCGTCCCTGGCAGCAGCGCCCCTGGTATCATCCTGTGGTTCTCTGTGTGCACACCCACTCCACCTGTGTTCTCCCCTAGCCTGGAAGCCCCATGAGGACGGGGACAGGCTCAGTTTTGCTCACCACTGTACCGCCCACACCTCACCCCCAGTGGGGAGGATAGTGGAGTAATTCCCCATGGATGGTGGCTGAGACCGTGAGTCCATCTGTGACAGGGGCGTGGTCAATGAAGCCACAGCACCCAGATCTAATGACAGTGACTCTCTGTGGCATGCGGGGTGCTGAGAAGCCCTGTTTTGCTGCCGATGATGCTGTACCACCCAGAAAACCATCTGCCCGCCGAGAGGCGGACCTAGGACTCTGGCTCAGCTCTGGGTTTCCAAGCTGATGGTCCTTTGACATCTCACTGCTCTGTTAATTCTAGAAATAGGAGGCAGGTGAGGGGACCTCTCCACGTGGTTTCTGCCTGAAAGAGAAGAAATACAGAGTGGTGACTGGAACTAGACTCCGGAGCTGGCTTAGAAGCTGTGTGACCTTGGCCAAGTCACTTGGCCTCTCTGTTTCTGGGTTTCCACGTCTGTGAGCTGAGGATTGCCTGTGAAGGTTGAACGGGTCACTGGCGGTGAGGAGGTTATGGTGGAGCTGGTGCACAGGAGGCCTGTGTGTTCCTGAGTCAGAAGCTGGTTTCTCTGGGGCCGGCCTTGTGGAGCAGTGGTTGAGCTGTGTTTTGCGATGCCAGCATTCCATATCCGAGTGCTGGTTTGAGTCCTGGCTGCTCTGCTTATGATCTGCTTTCCTGCTAATGCACAGATGATGGCCTCAGTACTTGGGCCCCTGACACCGATGTGGATCTGGATGGAGTTCTGGGCTCCTGGCATCAGGCTGACCAAGCCCTGGCCATTGTACCCATTTGGGAAGGGCACCAGTGGATGGAAAAATCTCTTTCTCTGTCATTTTACCTTTTAAATAACTAAGTAAATAATCTTAAAAAGAAAAAGTTGGCTTTTCAACAGATTCTTTACCATGAGTATTTTTTTTTAAAGAATTATGTATTTGAGAGGCAGAATTACAGAGAGAGAGGGAGAGAGATCTTTCATTCACTGATTCATTCCCCAAATGGCCACAGTGGCCAAAGCTGGGCTGATCTGAAGCTAGAAGCCAGAAGCCAGAAGCCAGTAGCCTCTTCTGGGTCCCTAACGTGGGTACAGGGGCCAAGCAGTTGGGCCATCCTCCACTGCTTTCCTAGGCCATAACAGAGAGCTGGATTGGAAGTGGAGAAGCCAGGACTCTACCTAGTGCCCATGTGGGATGCCAGCACCATGGGGGAAGGCTTAGCCTACTATGCCATAGTGCTGGCTCCCTATAAACTTTTGAAACAGGATCTTTGATTCTTTTTAAGATTTATTTATTTGAAAGTGTTACAGAGAGAGAGAGTAAGAGACAGAAAGAAATCAGTAATGCATTCCCTAAATGGCTACAGAGCTGGGGCTGGGCCAGACCGAAGTCAGGAACTTCATCTGGGTCTCCCATGTGGTTCAGGGGCCCAAGTACTGGGGCCATCTTCTGTTACTTTTCCCCGCTATTAGCAGGGAGCTGGATCGAAGTGGAGCAGCCCGGGCACGAGCTGGTGTCCACATGGGATGCTGGCATTGCAGGCAGCGGCTTTACCCATGGCACCACAACACCAGTCCTGGTTTTTTGATTCTCATTGAAATTGTGGTAGAGTCAAAAAGGAAAATAAAAACCTGGTAGACAAAAGCCCACTCACTTTTGCTGCTGTAGAGCCTGGTGACTGAGCCCTGACACACGGCTTCGTGCCTGGAGGACGCAGGGCCACCAAGCTCCCGAGCAGTGCTCTGGGTTTCTGCATGATTAATGGATGCGGTGTCAGCAGACCACGCACGCGTCCTGCCTAACTGCCGTGGGCTGGATGTGGCGGGCAGCTCTGTTTCCTGATCTCCGTCTCTGTCTTAATTAGCACCTGGAGAACTTACGCTCTTGGCTTTCTGGTTTCATGCCCTGGCGTCTGCGGAGGCCTTGCTGACTGGCTCAGGGGAGCGATTGTAAGGTGGAGTGAGAGAATCCACGCTCTCTGGCAGGGCTTCAGTGGGGTCTGCTGCTGCACGGTTTGTGTGCCGTGCGTGACGTCGTAGGCCTGCTGTGGGCCAGGGAGCAGCTCGCTCCTTCCGTAAAGGACTGGGAAATACATCCTTCCCATTTGCAGCATGGCTGTCTCTGTGAGTCCTTAGCGCTGCTACAGAACAGCCAGTGGAGAGAGGGAAACAGATGAGTGTGGCTGTGTCCTCTTACCCACTGGGTTGTGACCCCCAACCCCCATGACTCTAAGTCTCTCTGCCCCACCCCTCAGTGTGGCTGAGGGTGGTGACGGCGCCTTTGAGGAGGTAATGATGCTTACCTACGGTCCTTAATCCACCAAGGCTGGTGTGGTTGTCAGACGCGGGAGAGGCCCCAGGGGCGTGCATGTGCAGGGAAAGGCGGCTGGCGCGAGCCCTGGAGAGAGAGCTTGGGAAACCAGGCCTGCTACGGCATTGGTCGTGGTTCCGGTGGGGAAGACAGCTGTGTGTCCAAGCTGGGTTCCCAGAGAGCCAAGCGCTCTGAAGGAAACATGGGGTGATGCTGCCTGGTGACTGCTGGGGCTGGCCGAGTCTCCTCCTCCAAGGTGGCGTATGAAGTATGAAGGTCTGGGGTTAGGGTATCCCAGGCAGAGAGACAGCAAGGGTCAAAGGGCAGAGGCAGAAACAAGCCTGCAGCAGCCGGTGGGGCTGCACGAATTTGGGGTCAGTTCCCCGGGATCTGAAGTGACCGGTGTCTCAACTGGTGTCACATTCAAAAAGGGGCCCTTTCTTACCCAATCTGAGCCTTACTCTCATCACCCAGGCCCCCCCACCCCTTGGGTCACTCCCTCTATCCCCGTACCCACGTGGGCTCGGTTGGGCAGGCACGCCCCCTTCCCTGCAGTGCCCTCCGTCCTTCTCCTGGTCTCTCTGCCCCTCTGCCCTCCTCACTTGTTCAGGCAGAACCAGCCAGGAAGGGCTGGTGCACAGTGAGGCCACGTGGGGAGCTGTGGGAGTCTGTGCAGAGGCAGGCTTCGAAGAGGCTCCTTCTGTTGTAGGTTTGGAAGTGGACCGTGGCGTGGTGGCTGGGCTGGAAGCCCTGTGTCTCTGGGGGTATCGCATTCTCATGATTTTGTTTTTGATTGAGGGAAATTTGGCCTGTCTTGTTTACTGTTCCTGTCCAGCTGCCTCCTACCTGCCGGGTTAGAGGAAACCCAGTCTCAGTTGATTTTCCTAGAAGTTGGCTGTTTCCTGCTTCGTGGTGTGCAGGAAGCACCTCTGGTTGACAGTGCGTGCTCCATCCACAGCTGTTCACAGGTCGCACCTTTGCTGGGGCTGCCGCTCGCTCTGGTCTGCCTTTGTGTGCGGCGACCTGACCACGGGCACCAGGTGCTGGCCTTCACCGCTTGCTGCCGGCCCTGCCCTCGAGCAGGTGGGCCTCCTTCCCTCCCACCCCACTCTGCTCTCCTCCTGGCTGTGTCCCTCCCTCTCCTGCCTCTCACAGACGGGCTTCCGCGTGGTACATCTAGAGCTGGGCCATGCGGGAGCCTGGTGGCCTTTCCTGGGGCTTGTTTTTAGAGCCACGGGGCAGCCAGTTTTCCATGCCCTAGACATGAAGGCAGTTGCTTGCACAGTGACAGAGAGCAGGGTTTCTGGTCTAAATGTCCCTGTCTGTCACCTATCATCCTCCCTCACCCTGTGAACACGGCTTACCGATGCCCTGCTTGGGGTTGTGTGGCTAGGCTGGGCTGAGATGCGTTTTTGAGGTCAGGTATTTTCAGCTGCTGATGGGTCTGTGAGGATAGGGCCCCACCGTAAGTGAGAGCACACCTGTGCTGGCCACGCTGTGTCGGGAAACCTCACTGCCGTCATGGCACGCACGGAGCACTGCTCCGAGCCCGGCCCCATGCTGCCTTTTGGCACTGTCGACCCTTGGCACGTCTGTGGTGGGAGCATCACTGAGCCAACCATTTGCCAGGTGAGCCCAGCGAAGGCGCCCTCCGAGCGGGGCGGAAGTCAGGATTGCCCAGCGGCAGAGCGTCCTGCTTGCAGCGCTGACAGGCATGGGGGCTCAGCGTTCTTGCAGCCCAAGGCCCTGCTGAACCTCACGCAGCAGCCTCGGGTCAGGCCGGGGTCTGCCTGGAGCTCCGGGAGCGCCGCTGCCCCTGGTTTTCCCTGGGCACCGCCCTCAGCCCTGTTCCTTGGGCTTCGCTCGCTTGGGGTGCACGGGAACCTACAGGTGGAGAGGGCTGGCTTTCCGCAGCGCTGGCAGGAATGGGAGGAGCGAGAGCTCTGTGGCCCTCTCCTCATTTTCTGGTGCTGGGGTAGGGGAGGGTAGTGAGGGACCTGCAGTTAGAACCCGTAGCTTCTCCCAGGACAGGGAGTTGAGGCTGTGCTGAGCTTGGAGGCTGTTAGGGCCTGGATCCCGGCCGGCTGGAACCTCGCAGGACTATTACTGTATGCAGTGGGAAGAGGCCCGGCTGCAGACGGGGTGTCCTCTTGGCTCTGCATTGCTTTCGTGGGGCTTTGTTTTCCAGCCTGATGCCCTCTGCTGGGGCAGAAATGGCTTCAGCAGTGCCTGGCCTCACCCAACTGGAGGAAAAGCTCAAGTGTTTCTCCCCAGGTTCTCAACAGAGCGTCTGGGATAGAGCCCAGGAAGCCGAGGGTGCTGGCACATCCTGGTGAAGTGTCATTGGTGATGGCTGATGGGAGCTGCCACTGCCAGGGGTTCCCGTTGGAATCAGGAGCCAGCACGAGGGATGGCAGGGAGAGGCCAGCAACAAGGAAGCGTCCACTGTAGCTCTGAGAGGATTCTGCCCCATGGGAAAGTGCAGGGTGTCGTCCCAGAGCTAACAGACCGTGGTAAAGGAAGCTGTGAGTCCTGGTGCATTTCGCCTGTTTGCGTTTTTGTTTGGTTATTATTTTTTGTAATATGCACAGCAAATTTCTTTGTAATATGAGGATCTGAAACAAACATCAGAAACTTGAAGACGCCGAGTAAAAATTAGCCCAAAGCAGAGTGCTAGTATTTCCTTGGGCGGCCCTGAGCTACAGCTCCGAGGAGCACTGCCGAACGCAGTCATGAGAGCCTGAGTCACCCACAGCCCCAGTGGGGCCGAGGCGTGCGGCTGAGTCATTCCGGCCTGACTTGCATGAGTTTTACCCTGTCTGCCCACCACTGCTGCTTTCATGTCTTCTTTAAATTGTCATCCTTTTTTGTTTTTTTAAACCTAAAGTAAGTTTACTTATTAAGAAGCCCAGCATCATTTGCCGTCGGTGGGAAAGAGCCTGTAAGAGTGCCGTGATGCGTAGAAACAGCTCTTGGTTTGCACAGGGGAGACTGCTGTCCCCCAGAAGCTACAAGGAGATGCATGAACTCACAGAGAGGGAAAGGAACCAGATGGGCTGTCTTCAGTCTTCAGATAGACCGGGACCCGGTGCAAGGGGAGAGCTCAGTGTTTGGGGCTCAGTGCTGGTCACTGCGGTGACCATCCCAACTTCCCAGTTCTGAGCTTGGGGAGACCTTGTGGGCAGGTTAAGAACTTGAGCTCGGAAGTGGGCTGGGTGTGGGCTCTGAGTACCGTCTTTGTCACTTCCTGCACCTCAGTTTCTTCCTCTGTGATATGGGCACATGTCAGAGACTTGTTGGGGTTACGTGGGAAAGTGTTTGGAAATAGCTTTACATACCAAGCGCTATTGATCAATGCTAACTTTTATTTTATTATTATTGGTTTGAGTTGGTATCTGAGCTGTCTCAGACTTTTAAAAGACATCCTTGGAGAATATTAACATAGAGATCGATTCTAAGTGTTTCATGGAGTCATCTAGCCAGCTTCCTGTTTACCCTGAGGCCTGAGGGTGGCTTCTTTGCTGGGATCCACACAGAACTGTTGGGGTGTGGCCCACTCCCTTCTCCGCGAGTATAAACTGCCTCCTGGGGCCCATTCTGTGGGCTACTGGGGATCCTATTAGTTTATACTGAGAACATTGACCTTAGGGCCTTAGAAAGCCAAGCTGCCCATCACTCCAGCCTCTGCGTGCTGCAAAGGCTGTGGGCACCAGCATGGATGCCAGCGAGGTCCAGGTGAGAGAGGCCTCAGGGGGGCTGGCAGGTGACCGGAGCCCCCAGCGAGGGTGATGCTCACTCCTTGCCTGCCCTTTCTTGCCCTGTGGGAGTGTCATGGCCTTCAAATGTTGGCCTCTGGCTGTTTGCTTTCGCTCAGTTTTTAGGAATGAGCAAAACCTTGTAGGAGTCTCTGGCCTGAGCCCTTTTATTTGCTGATCCTGCCCCTGACACTGCTGACTTGGAAGCTCCAGTCTGGGCCCTTAGCCGTCTCCTGGTCCATCTGATGATTACCAGTATCAGGAACACATCCTAGAGCTGACAGATAGGCCGTCTGACCCCGCAGTCCACCTCTCTGGGAAATGCCTGGAACCTCACTAGCTACCTTGACCTCCGCTTCCAAAGGCCCAGGAACGGCACCAGGTAGCAAGTGGTGTTCGGGGAAGGTAGAACAGCAGCAGCAGGCTCCAGCCGGGACATGAGCTCGGCTTTTCTCTCTCCCTTGGGCTCTTTAAGGAACTCTCCCAGGCGGTCAGCAGATCACGGCGATGTTGCCAGCCAGCTGCCCTGGTGAGCGACACGCAGAACACGGACCTGCCCCGCGTCTGACTGACTGTGCTTTGCAGAACGGTGCCTTTCACTAGCGATTTCTCTCATTTCTGCCATTCTGCAGACCTCTCCCTCCCCGAAAGGCAGCATAAGAATCTGAAAGACTCAGCACTTGGCTCCGGCGTTCCCGTGCGCCTCCTCTGCAAGGCGTTTTTAGGAACAAGCAGCGCTGTCCCGATGTCCGAGACTTGTTTGCTTGGCGTCACAGCCGATGTTAGCTTGACCAGAAAACTGCCCGACGGGAGGACTGGAAAGCCATTGCAGGGCGATTTGGTAAAGATTTGCTTTGCAAAAAGTAGTTAAATGCATGGTGGCAGCTCTTCTTTGAAGGCTAATTGTGATCCCGACTGTTAGGGAAAACCTAATTAATAGGAACAGAAAAACACTACGTTTAAGTAATATTAAGGTTGTGACAAGCACTTGATAGAGCGGAGAATTCAACACTGAGGCTTAGACTTGCTCCTCCAACCTGTGGCCCATTGTTCCCAGGTGGCGAGGCAGAGGAAATGCGTTAATTAAATATTTGGGAAGCACTCCGCAGCTTCTTCTTATTTATTATCCTGTGAGAGCTTGACATCTTGGCAATTTCTGAGAACAAAAGAATGCGTAGCAAATTAGATTTGCTCTTTATTTTATCAGTGGGATTATATTTAAATGCAATTTTTGTCTTCTTTTCCTTCTTCCTGGGTACGAGGGCCAGTCAGGGCTGGGGAGAAGCCCTGGCAGGGGCCAGCCTGGAGGGTGGAGGGGCAGGCGTCCTGGGCAGGGCCCCGGGACATGCCCTTGCCACTTTGTGGACTCTGTGGTCTTGGCTGCATCTGCTTGGCTCTGCCGTTTCGTCTCAGTCGTAGACACGGACAAAGCACAGAAAGCGGGTGGAGGTTTTGGATTTTATGTTCAAGAAGCCAGCAGGGCTAGATCTGGCCTGAGGCTTATAACTCAGCAACCCTTGTGTAGTCCGGAGTCTGGTGGCCTGAGCTTACCTTAGGTCGCTCCCACGCCTGTCCCCTCGGCACGGTTCTCTGTGCCGTCTTCTCAGCACCGGGTCCCTGGGTGGTTTGGAGAGCAGCCCAGAGACCGAGGAGGTGTGGTAGGAAGGGGTGAGGGCCACTGTGCCTGGTGCGTGGGGTACAGCGTAAGCAGCCCTGGGTGGTTGAGCACAGTGCATTTGTTACTGTGGGCCAAGGACAAGGCTATAGGAGAAATGCTGGGTTTTAGGTAGGGACGGCTGCTGAAGGTGAGGAGAAGTCTTTACTGCTCTGGGGGGATGTGGTGGAGCCCTGGGCTGCTCTGTGGCAGGACCAGGTGTGAGATCCTGCAGGGCCACATCACCCAGGTCCTTGGGGCCCTTCGTGTCCCATCTGGTGGCCCTGCCCTTCCTCCCATAGGCCAGTCCCACAGTCCGCCCAGCTCAGGGTTTCGGGTCTTCTGTGTCTGTCATGTTAGATTCTTGGTCAGCATCAATGAAATCAGCCCCCTGCGTCTTCCTTTGTAGACGATGGCGGGGGTCTCTGTGGGCTGCCAGGGGGCTTTCAGCCTCTGTAACCAGAGGAAAGTTCCTCCGATTTTAGGGGGTTGCTCATCTGGCGGGGCAGCCGTTGGAAATCCCGCCAGGCTCGGTGGCTTAAATGGCGGAGGATTTTCCCAGTGTGGACACTGGGGCTCTGAGGTTGTGGTGTCAGCAAGGCTGCTGCTTCCGAGCCCTCTCTCCTTGGTCCATAGAGGACCTTGGTCCCCACGTTGTCTCCCCGTGTCTGTGTCCTGATCTCCTCTTCTTGTCATTGGCTTAAGGCCCACCCTGACGACGCCATTGACCTTCATACTCCCGTACAGCCCCTTCCTCCAAGTGCAGCCCCATTCTGATGTGCTGGGGGCTGGAATTCAGCATGTGCCTTACAGGGAAGACATGGCCCAGGCTGGAGCAGCTGGGTGCTGCTGGCACGCAGACACAGCGTGTGTAAGTGAGGGGGACATGGAGGAAGCAGCGTCAGGCACAGGTGCGCACGTGGAGGTTGGGCATGAAGCACCCTTGACCCTGCTGCCTGTTGGGGTCACTCCAGGGAGTGACCATTTGGAATGAAGTGCGAGCAGCATTCTCCCGAGTGCCAGGTGGACGGGGCCTTCAGGTCACCCCAGCCTGATCATGGCACAGTCCTATTCATTTCTGCAGAATCTGCCTGTGGAGCTGAGCCCCAGCCAGGGACCGTACTCAGACACTCTCACTGGGCATTCTGAGCAGCACTGTGGATTCTGTCTGTTATGGGTTTCAAAAGGCAGCTCAGTCTCTTCTATGTATGCTTGGCCAAGTTGGCCATTTCTAGAGTCTCAGTTTGCTCACCTGTAAAATGGGAGACTTCCCTAGCCCGAAAGGGGACCAGGCTGTCAGGGGACTGGTGCCTCCTGTGTCTTTCCGGGTAGAAGTCTCTCTTGGGGAGAGGGTGGTTCTTTCCCTTCTGTGGCACCTGCAGATCTGAGTGCATGTCTGCTGCAGCGTGGCTAGCTCTTCTGGTCCTTGCCCTGATGCGTCTCCTGTTTCAGGCAGGCTCTTACCAGTGGTGTTGCCACAAAGCCGTCTTACCTTGGTTTAAGCAAAGATGGAGCTCACTGGTCCACGTAACAGACGATCTAAGAGCGATGGTTTGAGATACACTTGGATTGGGTCCTAAAGTGAAGTGAGACCAGGGTGGTCTCCCCAAGTGGCTCCCCTTGACTTTCCTGTCTGGGCTCCCTTCTCGGTGGGCTCCTGGCATAGAATGGCATACTGTGGCTCCAGCCGCCTGCCTAGCAGTTGGGCAGCCCCGCTGAGGAGCAGGGAGCAGGCTGAAGTGATCTGTTTTCCTGACTGTGACGACATGCCTGGCACAAGTTCACTGTAGAAAGGGAGGTGACTTGTTCGGCTCATGGTTTTGGAGGCTGGGAGTCCACAAACAGTTTGGCACCAGGGAAGGCCGCCTTTAGGCAGGTCACCTCATGGCACAGACATCTTGTTGCAAAACAGGCAGCCAGAGCTATTCAGGATTGGGCTTGTTCTTAGAGCTGCTCTCGTGAGAGCTCAGGGGCCGCACCAGAGCTACCTCCAGTCCCACATCCGAGTGCTTCCACTGCTTCTCCCAGCACAGCGCTTTAGGGCCCGAGCTTCCAATGTTTGAACCGGTGAGGCACAAACCGTAGCAGCCTCAAGGGGCCTCTTGGGCTGGTCCCCGAGCCAGGGCAAGGTGCTGTGCATGTTGGAGGGGGTGCAACACGGTTCCCACACAGAATCTTGGTGTTGTTGCTAGCCCACAAGGAAGGAGACGCTGGTGTGCTTCACACAGCTGCCATCTCCTCCACACTACCTGACCAGAGAGCTCTGGCTTCCTGGGGTTTGTTGTTCCTGTCCTTAGCCTAGTGCCTGGCGCACACACCCCAGGGTTGAGCAGTGTCGCCTGGTGAGCAGAATGGGACTCCTCAGTTGGACCCAGCCCTCCCCATGGCTTCTGGGATCGCATTCTTGTTGGTGTGTGTGGTGGGAGAGTGACCTGAGCCTCGCACGGCCCTGTGCAGTGAGCAGGGGTACACTTTACCTTCGTGTCTGCACACATCTGATGCTAGGCACGTCTGACGTGTGTGTTGACCTTCTCCAGTTCCCGGTTCACTGGCTGTTAGCCTCTTGCTCCCAGTCACTCGGGAGGGAGGGCCGGGGTGCCCATGCGCAGGCGGAGTCGCCCTGTGCTCTTCAGCTTGCAATGAACGACTTCACTGGTGTTTTGCAGATGTGGGCCTCGGCAGGTAACTGTGCCGTTCTTTCTCTTGGACCAGAGGGCCCTTCTCTGAAGGGATTAGGATGTGTGTATGGTTATTTACGCCCTGTGTTGTGTCAGAAAACATTTTATTTTGGCTAAACAAGGTAATGAAGTCTTTATTTAAAATACATTTATTTTATTTATTATTTAGAAGACACAGAGACAGGGAAACAGAGATGTCCCATCTGCTGGTTCACTCCCCAAATGCCCACAGTGGCCTGGACTGGGTCAGTCCAAAACTGGGAGCCAGGAGTTCAATGCTGGTCTCCCTCAGGGGTGGCAGGGACTCAGTCACTAGAGCCATCACTTGGTGCCTCCCAGGGCATCCATTAGGGAGGAGCTGGGATCCAGGACTCGAGCCCAGGCACTCCCGACAGGGGCATTTACCTCCTAGGTGGTGTCTTCACCACTGTGCCAGATGCCTCCCCGCTAGGAAGCGTTTGGAGCAGCGTATGTTACATGTAGTTACGTGTTACATGTTACATGCAGCTCAGGGGCTGGCATCGGTCACATCAGGTCACTGTGGTTGTTCCTCACGCCCCTGAACCTGGGTCTACCCCGTGTTAAAGGCAGACAGCAGAAGACCTGTGGTGGGATGCTGCGTGGAAAAGCACAACCTACAGCTGCTGTTGCTGTAATTGTGGGAGGCTAGAAGGAAGCAAGTAGGGATCACACTTCAGAGACAGTGTCCCCTGTGAGCCGTCCACCTCAGGGACTGACTGCAGGCAGCATGCAGTGAGATGGCACATGTTGGTTTAGGAACCTCAGCCGCGTGGAGATCTTTGGACGGGCATGGCACACGCAGACGCCCTTGGCTGGGGGCAGCTGCTTGTTGGCAGGTCTTTAGATAGAGAAACACTGGGGACGTTGAGTGCTGGGCTTGGCTTGGGAAGCTCTGTCTGACTTTGTGGCTGGTTCCCTCTTGTGGGAGGAAATAGTCCCAGGGATTGTGTGATGCTCTGTGCCAAACACGGTGTGTGGCTGATCCCACTCAATCCTGACCTGGGGACTCCTTTACATCAGAGTCAAAATCTGGCAAAGTAGGGGTACCTTGAGCTTAGAGACCATCTTGTTTGGCTAATGTGGTTTTTAATATTGAGCTTGTTGACAATGTTGAACACTCAGGACACTTCCCTCAAAATCCATGTTTCTGGGTTCTCTTGAAAAAACTGGAGTGTTCCAAGAGCAGTGGGTCTGTGTTCCCCTGGCGCTGAGTCGTCGTCGTCCTGTTTCCTGGGATCCCCACCAAGCCCACTTCCTCTCTGGACCTGCCCCGGCCCTCTGGCAGGTGCGCTGTCCCTACTGCTTTAGACTCTCAGCCCGCGGACTCTTTTTGAAGCCGTAGTCTCTCAGATTTGATTCCCTCTCCACGCGTTACCCACTCAGCACTGATTCTGTGAACATGTGCCAGCAAAGTCTGGCAGCGCGCACAGGACGAGTGTCGGCTGTCACCTCTCTGCTCTTCCTGTGGGGATGGCTTCACGTGCAGCGGGAGAGAGGTGAGCAGGACGCTCGTCAGCACTTTCCAAAGTGGTGTCTCATGAAACCTGGGCTCCTGGCGAGACATCCAGGAAGGGCCTTTCTCGCTGTGCTGTTGTCTTACATGGCTTGGCCTTGACCTGCAGGGTGGGGGGTGTGGGAGTGTCGTCTTCCAGGCTAGAGAAACTATGAAACTGTTGTTGCATAGAGTATAATAATCCATTTCATCAAACAGCTCACTAATCAGTGATTTAAAAAAATTTATTTGAAAGTGAGAGAAAGAGCGTAGTTTACTTCCCAAATGACTGCAATTGTCAGTTCTGAGCCAGGGTGAAGCCAAGAGCCGGGAGCTTCCTCTGGGTCTCCCACAGTGGGTAGCAGGGGCCCTAGGACTAGGGCCATCTTCCACTGCTTTCCCAGGCACACTGGCAGGGAGCTGGATTGAAAGTGGAGCAGCTGGGTCTCGAACCAGTGCCCATATGGAATGCCTGCCCTACAGGCCATGGCTTTACCCGCTTCACCACGGCACCAGCTCCAAAGCAGGGATGTTTGTTGCTAGCAGCTGCTGCTCTCGGCTTTCACGCTCGCCTGTGTGCACGATGTCTTGCCCAGATGCTTCCTGTTAGTGTCTTTTTTTTTTTTTTTCTGACAGGCAGAGTGGACAGTGAGAGAGAGAGAGAGAGAGAGAGAGAAAGGTCTTCCTTTTCTGTTGGTTCACCCTCCAATGGCTGCTGCAGCTGGCACGCTGTGGCCGGTGCATGTGCTGATCCAAAGCCAGGAGCCAGGTGCTTCTCCTGGTCTCCCATGGGAGTGCAGGGCTCAAGGACTTGGGCCATTCTCCACTGCCTTCCCGGGCTACAGCATGATAGCTGGATTGGAAGAGGGACAACAGGGACAGAATCCGGCGCCCCGACTGGGACTAGAACCCGGTGTACCAGCACCGTAGGCGGAGGATTAGCCTAGAGAGCCACGGTGCCAGCCCTGTTAGTATCTTACAGCAACTGTATGGAGGGTACCACAGTGATTTCTGGTTTGCTAATGGAGGCTGCAATTCCCAACAAAGCTCACTGCACACGTAAGATCATACAGCTCCTTACCACATGGGTCAGGATTTGAACCCAGGCAGCTGGACACTCCCCACCCTCCCCTGCTTCCTGTGGGTAGAGGCATA
This sequence comes from Sylvilagus bachmani, assembly GCA_015711505.1. Classification (NCBI taxonomy): domain Eukaryota; kingdom Metazoa; phylum Chordata; class Mammalia; order Lagomorpha; family Leporidae; genus Sylvilagus; species Sylvilagus bachmani. The sequence continues at coordinate 27,776,052 of CM027397.1, read as the reverse complement.
TCCATCAAGGTAGAGTCTTTGGCTCTGGGGTTGTCAGTGGGGCCTGGTGCTTGAGGTCTTTATAAAGCCATCATCAAACCAAAGAGCCAGTCGGCATTTAGGGATGTAGATAAGCATAATATTTAAACAAATGATTTAAATGAGGCTGTCACCACAGGCCCAGAGGCCCTGGCTATCTGGCTTGCAGAAGGTGGAGGTTGCTGGTGGATCAGGTCTTCCAGCTTTTGAGGGAGAAAGTTGTGGTTTGGAACTCAGCGTAACAGGTAAGAGCCAACGCATTCAAAGCAGTCTCTTCACGGCATTCTGCGACAGCACAAGGGCCGCAAGGAGGTTGGACTGCACAGCAGTTCCTGGCAGGGCCTGTAGCAGGTGACCCGGAACTGTGACACTGCCCTGTGTCCAGCATGGTGCTCTGAGGATTGGCCTGGCCTGACTGGCGCCGTTCCCTGGCTGCTCTTTGCATGCTCAGGCTGCTAAAGCCATAAAATCCTGTCCTCTCCGGGGAGAGTCATTAGAATACCACGTTCTTTCTTTGTCCAGGGTTTGAATTAAAACTGGTGACATTTGTTCTTCTTTGTGTCTTCTGAAGGGATGGCAAGCTACAGATCATTTGTGCCCCCATTTCAGAAAATCATTTTCTTTCCCTACAGCCATGTCCCGCCTCCCTCCCCCACAGCTGGTGCTGGAGGAGGCCTGGGAAGGCAGAGGGGCTGGACTGGACAGCGGTTTGTCCTAGCGTTGGCCAGGATGTGGAGATTCTTCTTGCTTCCATCTTCTTAATCCTCTTAGGCAGCAGGTACTGGGAGATCCTTCTATAGACCAGGGATGGAGTGTGCCTAAATTATGTTCCTTGTTAAGGGCTGCTCAGCCAGTAGCTGACGGAGCTGGCTTGGGAGACTCAGTCTGTCTTCCCTCCCAAAGCCACGTTCATGTCCCACCACTACCATGACCCTGGAGTTGTTGGATGGAGAGCTTTCATTAAAATTTTTTAGCCTTATGGAGATATGATTGATATATGAAAGTTGTAGATGTTGGAGGTGCACAATGTGATGTTTTGAAATACATATCCAATGAGCCTAATTGTCATATACAACAGCTAACTGAGTTGCCTGTTTTTCTGCTGAGAACATTAAAGATTTACTCTGAGCACATTTCACGGGGAGGGTGCGGTGTGGCAGCACCCACTCACCCTGCAGGACCGGGACTTCTTGGCTCTGTCTGGCATCTCCCAACTCTTCCGTGCCAGGCCCTGGAAGTGGATCTTTTCATGCACTCCCTGAGGGTCCTCCTCTCCTGAGGAGCCCCTTGGACTCCACCTTTAATTCCAGGGGAGCCTTTCTGAATGTCCTGAAAAAGGCAGCTTCATGGGGACAGCGCCGTGGCTCACTTGGATAATCCTCCACCTGCGGCGCCGGCATCCCATATGGGTGCCGAGTTCTAGTCCTGGCTGCACCTCTTCCAGTCCAGCTCTCTGCTGTGGCCCAGGAAGGCAGTGGAGGATGGCCCAAGCCCTTGGGCCCCTGCGCCCACATGGGAGACCAGAAGGAAGCTCCTGGGTCCTGGCTTTGGATCGGCACAGCGCCAGCCGTAGCGGCCATTTGGGGGGTGAACTAACGGAAGGAAGACCTTTCTCTCTCTGTCTCTCTCATTGTCTACATCTATCTGTCAAATCAAAAAAAAGAAAAAAGAAAAAGGCAGCTTCAGATGAGTTGTGATCCAGCAGCTCAGAGCAGGTCACGGAGGCCACACCTCTTTCCTCTCTCCATCCTGCTCCCACACTGTGCACGACGACCACCTCTGGCCCCACCACCTACGAGGTGGAGCCAACTTGTCTTTCCAGGGTCCTAGCTAATGTCTCACTCTCATCAGCTCTGATACGGCCATCCCTGGACCAGTCACTCAGGGTTGGGATGGGGGCTATGGGCTGGGAACTTGGGGCGTGAGCCGTCCTGGCAGAGGGTGGGCGTGGCAGCCCGTCACGGGGTGATTTGTACGAGCACTTTGTCATCTGTGTTAGAGATGCTGTCCTCAGAGCTGGCGCCTGCTCCTGCTGCACGGCCTGCGTCATTTGCAGGGCCTGGTGCAAGATGAAGATCCTGTGTTTGCTCTTGAGTTGTGATAAAAACGTCTGCCTGTCTCTCTTCTGTCTATCACTCTCTCTTTTGGTATTTTACCTTGTTTCTTTGCTGCTCAATGTCGTACTCCCCTTGGACCTGGGGACCCTTGCAGGGCAGGCGCAGACCCTCCCAGGCCCCTGGGCCCTGCTCCATGACTTGGGAGCACCCTGGTGCTAGGTAGCAGCCTTCACTAGGCTTGGGTGCAGACGTGGCCTGCCAGGAACCTGTGTCTCCTATGCTCACGCCCAGGCTGCCTTGCCCGTCAGACTCACACGCCAAGGACCGTGGCTGAGGGTCGTGGTATGGTGGACACAGAGTGCCCACCCCCAAGCCCAGCCCCTCCCTCTGAGCGTGGGCCCCAGTGTGATTGTGCTGCTCACACGCACCACGACCACTCTGGAGTGTTAGTCTGTGGTTGTTCCCGGGCTAGAGCTTCAGCGTCTTAGACAGCTAACCATGCTCAGCCTTTGCTTTGGCTTTCGTCTCAGGCCTTCAGACACAATTCTGGATGCTGTTGTAAGAGGGAGGAATTTGGGCTGGGCAGTACACATGTGTGTGTAAATACGATGTGTGTGGCATGTATGCGTGTTGTATGTGTGTGCGCACATGTGTTGTGTGTATGTGCAGTGTGTGTATACATGGCATGTGTGTGTGGTGTGTGTTTTGTGTATATGGTACACATGTGTTGTGTATGATGTGTGTGTCATGTGTGTGTGTGTTGTAGGAAAGTGGGTAAGATGAATGTAGGTGGGGGTGCTTAAAGTCCTCTGTGTAGTGAAGTGGCTGCTACCCTGCTCACAGCCGCCTGCTCTGGTTGAACCATGTCACATCCTGTCTCTGTGCCCGGCATGTATCGTGTATGTGCAGTATGTGTATACATGTGTGTGTGTGTGTGTGGTGTGCATATACATGTGTATGTATGGTGTGTGTTGTGTGTGTATGTGTGTGCTTTGTGTATATGTGTGTGCATATGGTATGTATGTGTTGTGTGTGTCATGTGTGTATGGTATGTGTGGTGTGTGTGTATGTGTGTGCTTTGTGTATATGTGTGTGTGGTGTGTATGTGTCATGTGTGTGTTTTTGGGGAGAGCAGAAAGCTAGGGGTCTCTAAGACCTGTTCACTGTAGGTTTATCTCTCACCATACCCAGTAACATGAGCGTGTTCTAGTCTGTCGGTCATGTCCCCTGTGCCTGCCTTTCCCAGGAGCACATGCTGAGAGCTAGGGACGCCTGCAGGACTCCCAGCTCCTCCCGGCCCCTCAGGGGCAGGCGCTGGCTGTGGCCTAGAAGACCCCATTTGGGAGTTGGGCAGACCTGGCTTGGCCTCGATTGCCAGGGACTGCAGCTGTCTGGGCCTCCATGTCCTTCTCAGTGAAATGGGGAATGGCCCCCACCTGCCTGGGAGAGGTGGGTGGTGCTTGCGGCTCGGGCAGGGGCCTGGCATGTTCCAGTGCATGCCAGCTGTTCTGGGAGCTGGGAGTCTGTGACTTGTTCTCTCCCACACGTGGACCCTGCTGAGGCGCCTGCCTGGGAGGGCTTCCCAGGATGGTTTGTGCACGTGGCTGACTTTACAGAACCCCACGCTGCAGTGTCTGGGAGCCACAGGCCTGCTGTCTGACCTCCCTGTGGGCTCACCTGGAAGGTTTGTTGGTGCTGTTTTTCTCTTTTCACCGATAAGAGTCAAGTGCTTGTGCCAGGCCCTGGGGTATCCTTGCACGTGCGTGCATGGGTGTGTGCACAGCAGACCTCAGCCTGCCTGTGTGGAGTTGATGGTCTAACAGAAGAAGGAGACTCCACATGTGTTATCCACTCCAGGGTGCACAGACCGAAAGTGAGAGGTTCTGGGGTGACGCTTCCCTGGCCCACCCCACGCTGCTCTGGCTGGAGGTGCGTGGTCCCTGAGCTGGATCCGAGTCTGGGCTGCAGCTGCTTGCAGGGGAGCCCATGGAGCATGGGCGCTTGGGGAATAATCAGTGCATTCTGGAGCAGGTGTGTGACTGACTTCTCTTCTCAGAACTTCTACCTTGCATCGATGTTTTCAGGGCTGAGTCATTAGGATGGGTGGAGGTCCATCAGTTGTTTAGGCCACCCTTTGTCTTTGCTGAAGGCTGAATGTCTGTTTTCTTTGTTTTTAATTAATTAGTTAATTTAGAAGTCCATCTGCTGGTTCAGCGCCCGGATGGACTTGGGTTTAAGTCCTGGCCCCGCCACCTGGGAATTGTCTGACCTTGAAGAAGTGATTCAACTTGTCTGTGTCCAGTTTCTTCTTGAGTTAGGAGATCCTGATACCTATTTCCCATGGCTGCTGTGAGCCAGGCTTTAGTAGACATCTTTGTCCCTCGTGTTGTTCCTCATACTTCCAGGCCCGCTGAGAGGGAGCTGGGGAGAGAGAGAGAGTGTTGTCAAGTTGATGCTTCTGTCAGGGCAGAGTTAGTCCTGCTCTTGTCACAGGTGACCCTCAGACTCATAACCTTGCAGGTCTAAGCTCGACAGGAGCAGCTGCACAGGGAACTTTCTGTGACCTCTGCCCGTTCTGCGAGGGGGCCTTGACCTTCCTCAGATGCTCAAGGAGTAGGAAACAGAGACTGAGACCCCATCTCGTGCACCACTGTGCTGGGGGCTGCCAATGAGGGGAAGTGCTGCGATACTGCTGTATATGCTTCACTGGGCAAGTCACAGGGATGGCAGTGACCAGAGAGAAACTCCTCCTTCCCACGGGCCTCTGCGAAGGTAGGATGGTGGCTGGGACTTGCTGCCCGCCTGCCGAAGGCTGGGTGTAGGCTGTGTGCCGTAACACAGGTGGTCTCAGCCTTGGCCCACCAAGCCCCTTAGGCCAGGAGACGACAGCCTCCATTCTGCCAGGGAAGTGGGGAGACAGAACTGCTGAGATGGGTGTGCAAGTCTTGGCTGCCCTGACCTGCAGACTCTGCTAGCCTAGCCTGGTCCCGAGTCCAGACCCGGTCTGTGTACCTGGAGATTCCACGTTGCGGTGGTTGTTGTAAGCCACCCCCCCCCCCCCCGCCTTGTCTTGCCAGGGTGAGGGTCCTGGGGCATTTTTGGAATGCACACATTCTCCCATGTTCATCAGTGCTGTAAGAAGCGGAACTGCCATGGCTGTTGCTAATCTTCATAATGACCCTGTGATGGTGGAAGTGTTCCTGTGGCCCCGTTTTTACAGATGCAGATCCTGAAGCCCAGAGAGGTCTGGGGCTTGCTCAAGGTCACCCCGCAAGTCACTGGTAGCCTGGGCGACTGCTGGCCATCCAGCTCCCAGACCAACCTCCAGACCACATCCCTACACTTGGGCACTGCCTTGGCACCGAGAGGGGCTGTGGCCTCAGGGGGCTCTTCCCAGCTGCCTGTGAGCTCTGCAGGGGGAGAAAGGGGCTCTTGAGTGAGAACAGCTTTTCTGATGCTCGTAAAATTTAATGTTTTTCATTTACTGTCTTTCTCGTGAATCGTGGCCGTAATTTACTGAGCTGCGGTTGAAATATTCAGGAGGTCTGCTGCATTCCTTCCAAAGGCTGTGATTAGGAATGCACACCGCCTCCCCAGGTTTCAGAATTTACATTTTTATACGAAAGTCTCTGCTTGCCAGCACCCTGCAAAATAAGTGTGAAAGCGACACTTCAGGGTGAGATAGTTTCTGGAGAAACCCTTGAGTTTGGGGGTTTGAGTCGGCGCTGTGATGTTATCTGGCTCAGTTTTCTCGCTTTCTCGCTGCTTTCTTGGCAGTGATAAGCAGCTGCCCCGTGCTGAGCCGGGCTGGCTGCTCTGATGTCAGCTCTTCCCCCACTTCAAAGCCCACCTGACAGGCAAGTGGGCCAGAGACAGGCTCCGAAGTGGTGGGGCCCCGTCTGAGCTTCAGCTCCCTGTTAGCCTCCAGCACCCTCCCAGGCCGCTGACCCCGCTCCTGGAGGGCAGGCTAGCGTCTGGACGCAAGACAGCGTTTATGCCAAACCTGGTAGCCTTGACGTATAGCAAGTACTCAGAAAATGGCAATTGTGGTAGTGCTCCTGAGGGGTCCTTTGTGGACAGAGTGGACACATGGGCCACAGGAGTCCGGGGCGGAGGTGAGCAGAAATTGGAGCGAAGCTTTGAAGGACAGCTAGGATTGCAGGAGCTATGCAGGAGGGTGTGGCGCTGCCTACACGGTCCCACTTGGTCAGTGTCCGTTCTTGCCTGGCTCGCATTCCTGCCCTCGCCCCGCTGCTTCTGTGCCAGGTCAAGGGAATGAATGGGAGGGTGTCGGTGTTTGGAGTCTGGGTTATAGAGAAGTCCAGTGTGGGCTCAGTAGTCTGAAGGGCTTCTGTGTGTCCTGACGCAGAGCCGTCGGCTGTGGTCACCGCGGCCGCCGGCATTCTTTCGGAACAGGCTGCAGACGTAGAATCCCATCAGTCTCATGGCAGGATCTTAAGCAGAGAAGGGGCGTGATCCAATTAGGAGCTGAGAAGGGCCCTCTGAGCATCATGTTGGGGGAGGGGCACTGCGTGGCCACTGGGGGCTGGTGTTTGTCCAGGCTGGGGGGAGCTTCTGAACCCAGGGTTGGCCACAGGAGAAGGAGAGGGGCTGGATGGGCAAGAGACGAGGGACCTGGTCTCCAGCCCACGGGCTCTGGATGCGGCTCCTAGTGCCTTGTACGGGTGCTCCCTGCAGTCCAGACCCCCAGCCAAGGACCTCTTAGATTCAGCTTTGTAAACCTCACGGAAGCTCTGTGAAATAGGCATTCTTGTCTGTCTCACTTTATTTATTTATTTGAAGATACATTTATATTACTTGACAGGTACACAGATACAGCAACAAAGACACAGAGATCTTCCAACTGCCAGGTCACTCCCCAAATGCCTGTAACAGCCAGGGCTGGCCAGGCTGAAGCCAGGAGCCAGAAAGTCTGTCCGGGTCTCCCCCATGGGTGGCAGGGGTCCAAGGACTTGGGCCATCATCTGCTGTCTTCCCAGGTGCACTAACAGGAAGTCAAATCGGAAGCAGAGCAGCCGGGACTCAACCTGGCACTCCAGTATGGGACACAGGTATCCCGAGTGGTGGCTGCACCTGCTGGGCCACAACACCTGCTTCTAGCCTGACTCTATGGATGGGATACTGAGGCCCAGAGAAGGGAGACTACGCGGCCCAGATCACAGTTAAGAAGCCAGACTGGTGGGTTTGAGCCCCCAGCTGCCAGGCTGTGGCCTTGGCCCCATGAGCAGTACCACTGCGGCCTGTGCTGGTCGTGCTCTAATGGGCCTGGTGAGAGCTGAGGGGAACCTGCTGGAAACCTACACGGCTGCACCCCAGTGTTCTCCTTAGGGGAGAGTGGATGCAGCGGAGGCCCGGAGCTCACGGTGCTATTGGCACCTTGTCCTCTCCTCGAACAACCCCCAAGGAGGGGCTGACTGTGCTTTTGATGCTGTCACCTGCGTGTTCTGCCTTTGCCCTGTGAGGCCCTCGGGGGAGGCGGGAGCAGGGCGGGGTGCCTGGGCTGTGAGCCGCTGCTGCTGGGCACTGCAGCTTGTGCAGGCTGTGAGACCACTGTCAGCAGGGCCAAGGACCAGCAGCCTGGTCCCGGCTCAGCCTTGCTTCCCCGTCTGGGTCCCAGCAGCCTTCCGTTGCCCCTTGAGCTGTTGGCGGTGCTGGTTGCTTCCTTCCCCTAATTAAACCCTAAACCCTGCTGAATACTGTCAGGTGTCAGGATGCTGAAGCCCAGAGTTCTCAGCACCGAGGGGAGACGAGGGCAGGCTCTGAGCGCTGGAGTGGCTTCCAAGCCTTCACTGCTCTTGGTGGCTCCGCAGGTAGGACCCACGTGCCACCCTCTCGCTGGCACTTCAGAATGGGTCTGCCTCCGAGGCTTCGGCTGAGCCTGCCACTCGGTGGCTTTCCCGTGTGATCCTGGAAGGGGTTGGACCCAGAATGTCAAGGTCCTGCCTCATCGCAGCGAGTCTGCACACTCCCTGGGGTCAGCCCTGGACACAGCACAACCAAGATAGAAGGTAGCCTGGGAGGATGAAAGAAACCAGGGAGACTGAAGACAGGAGAGGCAGGGCCGTGGGCTGTGGGGTCACGCTGACCCTCCTCCCTGCAGACTGCCTGACTCTGGACATCACTTCAACTTGCTGGGCCTTGGTGTTCCCTATCTGTCAAATGGGGCTATGTCTCCACCTCCCAGGCTATAATGTGTGGAGTACTTTGAGCCCCCCCTGATGCACAGAAGGGCAGGTTTGGTTTGCTGTGGCAGGTACCGTGTAGCCACCCAAACCATTGCTTCTTGTCCCTGTGACAACCTGCTCAGTAGTTAGCACTGTCCTATTTGACAGACAGGATCCCAGGGCTAGTCCCTCCGGGTCAACAGCAGGCAGTGAGTAGCCAGGAGCCAGGTCTGACCTCCAGACCCCTCAGTTTCCTGAACTCTGTCCACGTCGTCTTTCCTTGCGGGGGGAGGGGGAGTTCTTGATGTGGATACCCCCCCCCCAGCTGTCTCTTGAAGTGTATTCATCCTGAGATTTCACTTAGAAAGTTGTTTCGAAGTCTATTTTTTGTAATTTATTTTATCGGAAAGTCAGAATTATAGAGAGAAGAGAGGCAGAGGGGGGGGCGAGGTCTCCCATCTGATGGTTCACTCCCCAATTGGCTGCAACTGATCCGAAGCAAGGAACCAGGAGCTTCTTCCGGGTCTCCCACGCGGGTACAGGGGCCCAAGGACTTGGGCCTTTCTCCACTGCTTTCCCAGGCCACAGCAGAGAGCTGGATCGGTAGTGGAACAGCTGGGTCTTGAACCGGTGCCCATATGGGATGCTGGTGCTTCAAGCCAGGGCATTAACTCACTGTGCCACAGCACCAGCCCCCGAAATCCACTTTGAAGAAGGCTGCTGGGATCCTGGAATCTTCCCGGGGGCTCCCCTTGACCCTGAGTCTCACAGCAGGCCCTGCCTTTGCCGAGGCTCCTCCCTGGTCTGGGGGCTCCTTTCCTTCCTGTTGGGGGTCCCCAGGGGCATGCTTGTAATCTGCTCTGTGACTGGCCAGGCTGGGCCATGGGAGGGCTGTGGGAGCGCCGAGCCCAGCTGTTCTGTCCCCAGCCGTTGACCATGGGCTTGACAAGCCCGACCCTGGGCTGCACGTGTGTGTGTGTGTGTGTGTGTGTGTGTGTGTGTACACATGTATGCAAGGCTCTCAGTGCCAAGATACTTGAATCACAGTTCTGCCGCCCGCTTCTTGTAAACCCTGGGCAAGTTGCTTCTTCCTGTGCTCCAGTTTGCATAGCTCCGGAATTCCAAAGGCTGGCACTTCCCGCCTAGGGGCGTCGGAGCGTTCAGGTGAGCTCGGGGGTGGAGAGTGTGGCACAGGCCTGGTGCACGTGCCAGGCCCCGTGAGCCACCCTCTCTCTCCCCAGTCTCCGATCCCCTTGACCTGGGGCACCTCCCTTTATAAACCGCTTCTCCAGGTCTCCCCTGGGGAGGAGCCAAGAGCTTTGGGTTTCAAAGCAGGAAGCCTGGTCTGTGCGGGAGTGAGCCATGTGGCTTTCCTGTGCTCTCACACGGGCACAGTAGGAGGGCACTTCAAACGGTTTCTGGAAAACGAAAGTAGAGATAAGGTAATTTTGATGTAAAAATTCTTTGAAATCCATGCATAATTTTTCATAACGCGCATTTTTTGAACACCTCATGTGTGTGTCTTCCTGGGTTCTTAGTCACCTCAAGGGCCACGTTCTGGAAAGTGCGTGGGCTTCAGTGTCACAGGACTGGGGTTTAGGTGTCACTGTCACTCGTGAGCTCTGTGGCCTCTGATTCCAGACCTCGCCTTGCCCCTCTGGTGAATGGGCGCATGTGGGTAACAGCGTGAAAGTGCCATCAGGGCCGGGCTCAGAGAGAGATCTAGCTGTCGCATTGGAGGTCTTGTGACCCTGTCCCGAGGTGGGTGTGGCCACGCTATCGCAGTTAGCATCCTCATTTTCTTAGTTTTCCAGGCTGAATCGGCACCCTCTGAGAAGACACTGCAGCTCCCGCTAGAAGGAGACAGATGTGTGTGGTCTGGATTCTACTTGGTCTTTGGTTTGTTTCCCACCTCCCATAGCAAATGTTGCCCGTGGTGGCCACATTCGGGCTTTCCTCGTTCGTTACTATTACTGATCGTTGTCTTCCATAATTATTAATGCAAGACATTGCTTTAAATACGCACGTGTGTTCCAGATAAGGGCTTCTCAAACTGTGAAGAAAAATTCACAGATGGATACTTGTGCAAAATACAAAAAAAAACCCAAATTCCAAAAAGAAAAAACCCTAAAAGCCCAAAACATTGGAAGTTGTCGAGTCACGTAGCAGCGGGAAGTTGCTTTTGGCCTGTCTCGCTGCTTGCTTCCTGTCTTGTCTTCTCTCGTCTCAGACTGGTGGCCAGTGGTTCACAGCCCAGCACCGGCTCCTAGCCACCTCGGGCATCAGTGTGGACTAGCTTGTCACGCTGTTCCCAAGAGTGACGACGTCACACGTGCCAGTTACTGGCGTCTGCTGTAGGCAGGCAGGGCTGTGAACTTGCCCTGGGACTGTGGCTTTGTCTTCTCAGCCAGACTCCCCAGTTGCCCGGGTGCACGTGGAGAGGCCTCGCCGCCGTCCCCGTGGTGTGGGTGATGAGCCAGGACCGTGTTTCTGCAGCTGGGGAGAGGCCCCTCCGTGAGCGCTCAGGCTGGGAAATGCTTCCTGCTTGGTTCGCAGGTCATCACTGGGGCCTTGATCAAGGATTTCTCCTCTGCAATCCACTGAAGTGGAATTTCTGGGGGCGAAACCCTGGCATCTGTGGCTGGCCAAAGCCATCCAGGGAGTGAGGCTCAGCTTGGGCTGGGAGCCGCTGATCCACGCCGTACAGCTCCCCTCTACTGTGAACAGGCTTCTTGTCCACCACCCGAGACGGGGTGCAGAGAGCACGCAGTGGGGCCATGGACCCAGTCCCTGTCACCCCCGACCCGGGCACTCGAACTTAGAACTCGGGCTGTCTGACCCTGATGGCCCACCGGGAGGAAGGTGGTGCTCACCTGTGGAGATGGGGGTGCTCACCCTGTGGGGGTGCAGGGATTCCACGAGCTGCCGCACCAGAGGCCCGTTCTACCGCTGATACTCGGAAGTGTGCTAAGGCGAAGATTGGTCTGGCTTAGCTCATTCTTGATTAGGTAGGCGCAGTGCAGAAATCACAGAAAGTCGTTCCCACACCTCTCCCTGCAGTCGTTGTACACAGGGCCAAAAAAGCCAGCTTGTGACTTTTGTCACTCACAGGTTTGGAGGCGTCCAAGTGAACACTCTTGGAGAGTCTGGGTGTGCGGCCCAAGTCGCTGTTGCAATTTGGTGGTGGTGGTGTGGTGTCTATCACATTGATTAAAAACATTGACGTCTTAGCCAAAGGAGCGTGGAACGTGATCTACTGGAATGGGACCAGCAGGGCGCATCCCGATACGAAAGGATGTGCTGGAGCCTTTGAACAAAGAGTGTGATCTTTCCATGGTTTGTTTGGCAGGTAACCGTGTCAATTCCTGGGTCTCACAGGCAGAAGAGCTCTCCGTCTTTATTCTTGGAGCTCATGTTTCCGGTCCACAGTGGAAGGAGTTTGGTCTTCTGACACCCAGGGCTGTCATCTTGGTACAGCTCAGCTGCCACCTTCTTGGTGATTCCTCCCCTGTCCTCAGACTGGGGCTGCCTGACAGGTCATCCTGTAAGCTGGCACAGTGACTGCATTCGTTATGGCTGCCTGGGTATCTTCTAGAAGAAGGCGTGCAGCGATTGATTAGTTCTGTCTGCCAAAGGAGAGTGTGGTGGAATCCCCAGATAGTTTTCCAGGCCAGTTTGGGTGGACACTGAGGTATGTTCCAGCCATTTGGGGCTTCTGCTAGTGCAGAAGCAAGAGAACTGCTCAGCAGTGGTTTGCCGAGACAAGGGCGAGTATCTTCAATGATTTGGTAGATGTTCCGAACCACCTTGTTACTTACACTTCTTGTATCTTTCTGTCGTCTTCTCTCCTTCTCAAAGATAAAACCCCAAACGTGACTTAGAGGCCTTTGCACGTAAATTCCTGATCAGCCAAGCACTAGCGAGGGGCTGTGTCTTCCACTTGCCGGTTTTCTCCGTGGCCTCTTGGAGAATCCAGGTTCCATTCTCATCCTCTGGCCTTCCTTGGGCTGGACCTGGAGCTGTCAGCCCTGGGCAGGGTCTTGCTTTGGATCTGTCACTGTCATTAATGTATGGCACTTCCTCCTTTAACGCCCTTGGGTCAGTTTTCATGGACAAGAACAGCTGAGAGCAGAAAGAAGCAGCGACTCTGGATTGGCCCCCCGGCACTGTGGGAGCCTTGTGGGGATGTCGGCTGTGTATGTGCCTGGGGGTCTGCCTGGCATGTGCCGAGGCTCCCTGGGAAAGTGAGCCCTGAGTGTCGTCCCTTGGAGGACCTTGTGGGACACTTTGTCCTCCCTCCAGGCCTCTCTGTCGTGATTTGCCTGGCTGCCTGCTGTGGGATGTGAAGTGCTGGACCTGCTGCCCACCCTTACCCTCAGCACCCAGCCCTGTGCCCTTGCTGTTAGCAGTTCTGTGATGTTCTCGCCTCAGGGGCAGCGGGTCTTCTGGCAGAGCTGTCTGAGAGCCTCGGTGCGGCGCCCCATGGCCCTTTGTACTCTCCGAGACCCACCTCGGGGCCATCTTCCCTGCATCTCTTGGCACATCAGTTCTCACGTAAAACTGGCTTCCTCATTGGGCGTGTCACTCTGTGCCATGCCTGGTGAGTGGCATAGTCGGCACGTTGGACTGGTGAGGTGGGCTTTACAATCCCATTTTGTAGATGAGTGGCCCGAGGCTATTGGAAGTCATAGTTTGAGGACCCGTGAGCTCACATGGCACATGTAAGCTGCAGGCTTGTAAGTGGCTGGTTGCAGGGACGTGTAACAGGAAAACTCGGAGCTGCGGGCCTCAGCTCAGCAGCACCGAACGGCATAGTGTGAATGGTTGCTGGAAACTTTTTGTCAGGTTTTGTCACCTTAGTTCCAGTGGGTTTCTGTCTGTCTGTTTTTCAGTCCCTGGGAAATGCAAGCTTGGTCTGACGGGGTCAAATCACTCTTCTGGCTACAGTGGAGAACCAGGGTTTTGACATCCCATAATAAACACTCCCTGAAGCTGGGATGTTGCAGTGTTTTATGCATTTATGGAAAATTGTAGCACTCTGGTTCCCACTGCAAAACAAAACCAAACCAAAACCAAATCACAGAACCCCCCTCTGCTTTGGGTTTGACTGTGGTTCCATGTGGCCCATCGGCAGGGAGCTGGCAGTGGCTCCAGCTGTGCGCTCCCTGCCTCCCGCGTGGTGAGCGCATCCCAGCCCCGAGCCAGCTCAGGGATGGTTTCTGTGGTCTCCATGTGGAAGAACAACGCAAGCATTTGTTAACGATGCTATACTGGTTTGTTACTGGCCAAAAGAAGATCAGCTTAAACTTGTCTTACACAAAAGGGTAAGGCAACAGGGGAATATTAATTTTGGGTCTACACAAAGGAAAAAGCTGATAAAAAGGCTCAGTGGCATATTCTCCCTTTGTTAATTGCATGGTTCTTGCAATATCTTTTGTGCCGTTTTCGCTTAGTACTTCATACCTGTTTGAAAGACGCGGGCACCTCGGGGCCAGAGGGAGTACCTTTGAGTGGGAATCATAGAGCAAGTTAATGGGAGCCTGGAGATGAGAGCGAGGAGCCCGAGACATTTCTTGTTGAGTGCACAATGGCTCTCTTCTGTTTCAGATGAATTGCAGTTCTTTAGAGAGTCTAAATGGCTTTTCTCACTGATAAAGAATATGCATTTCTAGGAAACTTACATAAGGAAATGTAGAAAGAATGGGAAGAAAACACAGCCCTGACTAATGGCAAGATCTTGGTGTGTTTCCACAGCCTTTGCCTTTATAAAGTCGTCACAGAGCAAAAGGAGGGCTCTCCTTCACTCCCCCAGAGGAAGGTCTCGGGGGCCTGCCCCTCCTCCCCCGTGTATCCCTTCCGTACCCCTACAGTGGCTTGTATATCGCACGTGGAGTTGTTCTTGCAGGCCAACAGTGCTTAGGTCAAGTCCTTTGGGAGGGGCAGAGGGGCAGGGCCTGATGAGGATCTGCTTGGCTTTACACCTTGGGGACTTCTCTTGAAGGTGCTTGTGGATTCTTCATTCAGGGTCTTGGGGAGAGCATTTTTCTAAAATGTTCAAGTACAAGGGTGCTTGAAAAGGGTTGTGGGAAATGAAATTAAAAAAAGATAAGGTGGAGCTGGCGCTGGCCGGAAGCGCCGGCATCCCATATGGGTGCCAGTTTAAGACCCGGCTGCTCCACTTCCAATCCAGCTCTCTGCTGTGGCCCGGGAAAGCAGTAGAAGATGGCCCAAGTCCTTGGGCCCCTGCACCCATGTGAGAGACCCGGAAGAAACTCCTGGCTCCTGGCTTTGGATTGGTGCAGCTCCAGCCATTGTAGCTAATTGGGCAGTGAACCATCGTATGGAACACCCCTTTCTCTCTCTCTGCTTCTTCTCTCTCTGTGTAACTCTGACTTTCAAATAAATAAAATAAATCTTAAAAACAAAAAGATAAGATTAAGGGCCAGCCTTGTAATGAAATGGGTAAGCCACCTCTTGCAGTGCTGACATCTCATATCTGTGTGCTGGGTTGAGTCCCTGCTGCTCCTTGCTAATGTGCCTGGAAAGGCAATGGATGGTGGTCCAAGTGCTTGGGCCCCTGCACCCACATGGGAGACCTCGGTGGAGTTCCTGGCTCCTGGCTTCAGCCTAGCCTACTTCCAGCTGTTGTGGCCATTTGGAGGATGGAAAAGAGATCTCACTCTCTTTCTCTTTCTCTTTCTCTTTCTCTTTCTCTTTTCTTCTCTGTTATTCTGCCTTCCAAAATAAATATTTACTGCCAAAGATGTTAAGATCCGTGCATAATTTTTCCATAATATACCTTTTCTACTTATTTTTTAGTGTGCCCTTGCAAACTGTAGCTGAGTCATGTGTGCCGTGATCACAGACCACTTTATAGCCACTTCTGTTTTTAATTGTTTGAAGTCAGCCAAGCGTATTGAATAATTCAATTTGGAAAACCTGAGCAGCATACAGCAGGCCCAGATGGGTTATCCGTGGACACAGTGGAGTGATGGGATCACAGCTGAAACCCAAGGCTGGATGTGTCCTTCTTTTCATGTCTGACCCCGAGAATGCTTTCTGTAAGATGGGGATAATAACACCTGCCTAGAACTAACCAGGGTGATAAAGTTAGGAGGACTTAGCCTGACAGAACATCAACAGTGACTCAGAAGTGGTTCTACCTCTGCAGTGGGGTCTGTTACCATCACCGTCAGCACCCTGACAAAGGCTCTCTTTGTGCTTCTTGGTGTTCAGAAACAAGGCTGTTATGAACACAAATGGTTAGAGTTATTCTCAGCATGCCATTTGCCAGGCCATTCTTGACAGGTGCAGCGCAGACTAGACAGAAAGCATTTGCTAGACAATTGTTCATTAATTTAGAATAAAAGTCTGAAGTCCCAAGATGATCTGGTTCTGTCACAGTCTGATCATGAACCAGGGAGTCATTGACTCTAGAGTATTAAAATCCAGCAAGTCAAAGCTTGCTCAGCTTCTAGGTGGATCTGCATGGCTCCTAGGTAAGCAGTGTCAGAGGCTGCAGCCTTCGCCACCTAAGCTTAGCCACCTTCCAGCTGTCAGGAGGCATGGAAGCAGGTGCAGAGGGAAGATGGCGGCTCCTGGGGGCAGGTCTGCCCGTGAACCTCACAGCCTGCTGCTTGTTGTGTTGCAGGTGGCGGAGATGCACGGCGAGCTGATCGAGTTCAACGAGCGCCTGCACAGGGCCCTGGTGGCCAAGGAAGCCCTGGTGTCCCAGATGAGGCAGGAACTCATCGATCTCCGGGGGCCGGTGAGTACTCCTGCCAGCTGTTCTTGGCCTTGGACGCTGCCCATGACCTCACTGTTCAGTCTGTCCATTGTTGGCAGTGTCAGGCATATACCAAAGCTCAGACGTGGAAAGAATGAGCATCCGAGTACCCAATACCCATATCTGTGTACCCAGTACCTACAATGACCACAACCATTTTTACTTACCTGGTGGTCTTACTTGTGTGTGTCTTTTTTCTGCTCATTTTTGTGTGTTTGTCTTTAAGGAGACATGTGTTTGGGAGGTATCCCACCCAGACCTCTTTGGCGCTGTTGTATTTTGGGTCATGTGATTCTCTGTGGCGAGGGCTGTCGTAGGCATTGTGGGGTGTTCAACAGTAGCCTTGGTTTCTACTTGAGAAGCTGCTGGCTTTCCTCCGCTTGTGACAGCCGAAGAAGTCTCTAGACATGCCCGTATGTCCCCTGGGGAGCGAAGATCACTCCTGGTTGAGAACCAGGGGTCTGGTTCACTCACTCTGTTGGCTCTGTTACTCTCTGTGGAATGAAGCTCTGTGACATTTCTAATGCTTTCTGTAAGATGTTATGTTCTTAGAAGCTGAGGTTGTCTCTAGCACTTGGCTGTTGCCAGCTACGATGCTGTGAGCATTTAACACGTGTCTTTTTGTGTATGCATATAGTAACTTCTTCATTTGAAAACTTTCATTATGTAAAATACTTAAGTACCTAAAGGTAGGCAGATGAATATATATGCACTCTTGTGGCCATTGTCAAGTTCAGCTGTTATCAATAATGTCTGATCGTGTTTCAAGTTACCCATACTTGCTCCCTTTCTCTGTATTATATGAATCAAATATTGAGCTTTTTTTTACCCATTGACATTATATATCTCTAAAAATAAGAACACATAAAGATACCATTATCATCCCTGACATTACTCTCTGTAACATCAGCTCTCAGTCATTGTTCAAATTTCCAGTTGTCTCTCTTTTGTGTGTGTGTTAAGGATCCACCTGAATTGCACACACTGTAATTATAATATGTCTCTTATGTTTTAAAATTTCAGTGAAAGGCACATGACACAAAACTTAACCATTTTGACCGTTTGAAGCACATAGGGTACAGGCATTAAGTACATTCACTGTGCAGCCATCACCACCGTCCATCTCCAGGACTTGTTCATCTCTCTCACCTGAATCTCTGTCCCACTGAGCGTGAGCTCCCCGTCCTCCCATCCAAGCACTAACCGGGCCTGGCCCCACTTAGCTTCCGATTGGCGTGGTTAGTACGGTATGGCGTGGACATGAGCTGCCCCTCCCACTCCCCCGGTGGCTGTGGACATGAGCTCCCCATGCATTCTGCTCACCACGAGAGAAGCAGACCCTCTGTTCTTCTGTTAGGTCGTGTTTATTTTTCTTTCTGCTTTGTAGCAGTTCTTTGTACATCTTTTTCAGTTGCTTGTTCATATCACCTCTTGGTCTGTAGCTTAATCACTCAGTTTTAGTAAAAGTGGAAAATTTCAAACAAAGCAGAGAGAATCGTGTCATGAAACTCCATGGACACAGCACTCGGCCTCCATCATTTTCACACCAGGGTCATTCTTGCTTCATTCATGCTATGCTTAGTCCCCTCCTGGCTCACATTATTATTAGGATCATATTCTTTTCATTCACAAATGAATGTTGCAGTATTTATTGCTAAAGGTCACAATACCCCGTCTAAAAAATTAACAGTGATCTCTTAACATCATCACATGTACAGTCAGTGTTTGGAACTCCACGGTTAGCTCATCGTGTGTTCAGTGTGTTCGCCCTACTCAGGATCGTAATGAAGTCCACGCAGTATGTCCAGGTGGGTGCTCGTCTCTGAAGCCCCGTCTCAGCCGTGGATTCTGTTCCCGCTTGCTCGTGCTCTTCCCTGGCCTTTTTGACTGTTGTTGGAGAGACACGGCTTTGTGAACCGTAGGCTCCCGGTGAGGACTCTGCTGACTGCAGCTGTGCAGTGATGTTTGTCCCGTTCCTCTGCCTCTAACCAGTCATTGTCCAGAGACTTGATGAGTTTCCGGCTTCGTTTTGGCTCTGGCCGTCCCGGGGGTAGCCACGTGCACTTCTGTTGGGAGGCTCCCCAGCATCTGTCGGGGCAGGTGCTGCCGGGGGAGCCAGCGTCCACCGGGCCCTGGGCACGCTGGCCCCTGTTGGTAAGCTCTTGTGTAGGAACCCTCTTGGTGCGGTCCCGATTCTCTTCTTCCTGCCGGGCCCAGGACTCTGCACCTGTCTTGTGGATTTGGTTAATTAGGAAGCTTGGCGCTTCCCTCCGTTGGGAGCACACTTGGGAAGCGCCTGCTGTGTGCTGGGAGCCCTTTGGGGAAAGGTATCTCCATTTGATAGGTTCACTGAGGCTCGCAGAGGCCCCACACTTGGCGAGTGTGTAGTGGAGCCTGGTGTCAACTCAGATGTAATACCGGGGTCCATTTCCTTTCTCCATGCTGTACCCCTCTGGGGAATTGCAGGGAGCAGGTGTAGGAGAGGTCCCTACACTGTCCTCATAGCAAGGTCGCAGGGTCCCTTGGCCATGGCCTTCCCACGCGAGTCCTGCATTCCAAACTTGGGCTGTGTTACCCTGGCTGCTCCCTTGGACACATCTGTAGCCCTGTAGCTGACAAGACACAGTGAGGTTGTGGGGACAGAGAAGTCCTGGTG
The DNA here is from genome assembly GCA_015711505.1 of Sylvilagus bachmani. Lineage (NCBI taxonomy): Eukaryota > Metazoa > Chordata > Mammalia > Lagomorpha > Leporidae > Sylvilagus > Sylvilagus bachmani. The sequence goes on along the minus strand of CM027397.1, from coordinate 27,757,350 downwards.
CTGACCTCTGTCTGCCTGTGTGAGTGGGCTGGGTCTAGGGGGCAGGCAAGTTTCTCCCCGCCCTTCCCCAACCCCCAGGTCCAAGGGCCAAGCCTCCGCTACGGCTGACCTTGCTGGAGAGGAACATAGCAGGCATGAAAGAGCGCACGGTGGCCCCATTCCCTAGCACAGGGACCCTGGGTGTCCTGAGAGGGTGTCTCTGTGGGAGCCTTTTCAGAGAGCCCCGAAGCACGTCCTTCTCACTGTGAGTAGTAAGACAGGCGTCTAGCAGTACAGAGTGACAGCTAGACCTAGTGACAGTCCTTGCTAATATGTACTGAGTAACTGTTACCTGCCAGAAAGCTGACTCCATAACTTGAAATGTTTTAAAATTCATTTTCATTTTTTTGAAAGGTAGAGAGAGAGAGAGAGTGATCTCCCATATGCCGGCTCACTCCCCAAATACTTGCAACAGCTGAGACTGGCCAGGCCAAAGCCAGGAACCTATACCTCTATCCAGGTCTCCTGCATGGGTATCAGGGACCCCAGTACTTCAGCCATCATCTGCCACCTCCCAGGGTGAGCATCAGCAGGATGCTGGATCAAGAGCAGAGTAGCCGGACTCGAGTCACACACTGCAGCTGGGAACGCAGGCATCCCAAGTGGCTGTGCCACATGCCTGCCCCGATTAAGCATGAATGATTGAGCATGAATACTTCATTTAACCCTCATTCATGCTAACAGTGATCACTGTTATGTCCCCATTCTGCAGAGGAGGAAACCGAGGCACAGAAATGAAGCAGCCTGCTCAGGGTCCCCCAGCAAGAAGGGGCAGATGTGGGGCTGACTTAGAAGATTGGATTTAAAACAAAGCTTTGCGGGGCCGGTGCTATGGCTCACTTGGTTAATCCTCTGCCTGCAGTGCTGGCATCCCATGTGGGCACCGCATTCTAGTCCTGGTTGCTCCTCTTCCAGTCCAGCTCTCTGTTGTGGCCCGGGAGGGCAGTGGAGGATGGCCCAAGTGTTTGGGCCCTTGCACCTGCATGGGAGACCAGGAAGAAGCACCTGGCTCCTGGCTTCGGATCAGCACAGTTCTGGCCATAGTGGCCACTTGGGGGATGAACCAACGGAAAAAGGAAGACCTTTCTCTCTGTCTCTCTCTCTCTCTCACTGTCTATAACTCTACCTGTCAAATAAAAAAATATAAAAGCTTTGCTTGAGAGACAGAGAAAGTCAGGTAGACAGAGAGAGAAGGCTCTCTTCTGCTTTGCTCCCCAGATGCCCATGACAACTGGGACTGGGCTGAGGCTGATGCTGGGCGTCGGGGACTTGGCCCACGTGGGTGACAGTTACTTGAGTCATCACCTTGTCCTCTCAGGGTCCGCATCACCAGGAAGCTCAAGTTGGGAGCCAGGGCCAGGCACCGAGCCTAGGCACACGGACATGGGATGTGGGCGTGTTAAGCTGGCATCACCGCCAGGCCGAACGCCTACCCTTGGATTCTCTTTGTATTTATTTTTTTAACAGTTGAACATTTGTCAGGTTTTTGGAACTCTTCACAAACTTTATCCCATGCAGTTAAAAGGGGTATTCAGTGACTAGCACACCTCCTGCCTCCCGCTCCTGATGTCATTCCCGAGGCAGTGACTGTTACCAGTCTTGGGTCTTCTCCTTAGAAAGGAGCAATGTCTGAGTAAGCCGCTTGCACGGGGCCACGTGTTTTAAAAACTGGTAGCCTGCCGAGTTCACTGTTCAGTATGTTACTCCCCTCCCCCGTGTAATGATATACTTTTGGGATCTTTTTATCTGACGTCACACGTAGGTGTGAGAACTGCTTTGTGTTCCCTGAACTGGCAGTCCCATGACCCATTCACCCAGGCCCCGTGTTGGTCCCCTCTTCTGTTGATAAGACAGTGCTGGAATAACATCCCTGTGAATCCTGCATTTAGATCGGGAGGATGCGTGGAAGTCCCAGCAGGGCCCAGCTGGGGTGTGTGAAGACCCCAGGATCTTGCTTTGCAGGATTTTGGGTCTCGTGGGCAGGGGGTACTGCCTCCTCCCACCTCCTCACCTGCCGTAGACAGACCCTCTGTGCGGGCCAGCATCCTGCAGCATCCTCTCCAGCAAGGTCAGCGAGTCTCAGCGGTATGTGATGCTGCCCAAGAGGGATTCGCCGTCCTGTGCGAGTGTCGGCAGGGATGCACAGGGCCAGGCTCTGCTGTCCTCCTGTCCTTGGCCTCCTCTCACTCAGGGCCTTCGCTCCTACTGTTCCCTCGGCCTGGAAGCCGCTCTGGGCCCAGGAGCTCCCCCTGCGTCCTGTCAAGGTCAAGTTTTGAGTGTGATGCTTGTGTGCGTCCCTCCCACGCCGTCTTGATGCAGCTTGGCATCTGTTTGTCACTCACCTGCATGCGTCTCCTCTCACTGCACGAGGGCACATTCCCGTCCTCCCCGTGCCCGTGACTCTCAGTGCCCGTGGGGTAGGGCTCATGGCGTGCGTGGGTGATGTCACTGGTGGCGTCCAGCTTTCTCTTGGCTCCGTGTCACTTGCACAGCCCTCTTCTCTCCTCCCTGCCGAGCTCTCGTGTCTGGGCAGCCACAGCCGTGCACACGGAGGCAGCTGTCATGTCACTGACTCTGAGGGCCAGGAGGAGACACCCTTGACCTTGTTATGGCCTCAGGCCCGCTGTAGTCGTCCACCCTGAGCGAGACTGCCGGGGCGGAGGGAGAAAGTCAGGTTACGGGTCGGCTTCTTCCCTAAGCTCTCTGCTCTTCACTGTTGCAGTGGCCCGTCCTCCCTCTGGTGGGCGGGGGCTCTCTGGGGACGCTGCCTTAGGTGTCCTCCCAGCAGTAGGGGACGCAGTGGCTTGAGGATCGGGATTGTCTGGTCTCTGGAAATGCGTGTTTCCTCTTCTGTCAGGTGGGAGGATGTCTGGAGCTGGCTGCATTGGGAGGTTCCTTGGGGTTCTGCCAGGCAAACGGGGCTCCCCTGCTGGCAGTGGGGGCATCCTGTTTTCATCTCTGCCCACTGTGCCCCACACCGTGCCTGGCACGTCCTCAGCACTAAGTGAGCACCCGTCGGGCAGTGAATCCGTCTTCACACAGCGGCAAGGACTGCGTAGACCACGTGACAGGGAGGAAGCCAGGAGCAGGGACAGGTTCCTCTCCATGGTGGCTTTTTATAATGTTTTGTACTTTTGAGCTAAGTCACTTATTTTAAGGAGAGGGACTTGGGAATTAAGAACTGAATTCATTTTTTTTTTTCTTCTTGAATTTAAGTATTTTTAGGACTCTTGTCTCATTACTTTCCTCCTCTGGTATAAGATGTGAATGAATGCCACGGTTGGTACCTTTTAGCAGAATCTGATTGCACTCGGGGGAAACAGACTCTATTTGGAATAATCACCGGGGGCAGGAAATAGAACCTTGCCAGCCTGCATGATGCCGAGGTCAATTAAAGTCACAGCGCTGGGAGAAGGGCAGGCGGATCCCGTGGGGGTGCAAGCCCTGGCTCAGTGTACATAAAGGACCGTGGGCTCCTCTTTCTCAGGGGGCCCTCAGTTGGTGTCTGTCTGTCCCAATCCCATTTCTGATGCCCTCCGCTTAAACACAGAGGCTGGCTTGACTCGGGGTGGCCGGAGGTCTGTGGGATCCCAGCCCTGGAGCAAAGCCTCTGTCCCTCCCCACAATGCTCTCCCTGGCCTGTTTAGTGAGCGGGTCACCCCTTGGCAGCCCTTTGCTGTGTGCTTGGTGTCTGGTGTGGGTTCTTATCCTCTCACCTTCTTAACAACCTTGGCTAGTGAGCTTACTGGGGACGATTTGCAGCTGATCCAACGGAGGTGCAGACACATGTGACTCTCCTGAGGCCAAGCAGCTTCATGGTGACCCCTGCATGTACACCCAGGATGCTCACTCCCCGCCCCACGCTGCTTGCTTGTGTTTGTCCTTTCCAGCAACACCGGGCGTGGTGGTACAGCACTAAGCCTCTGGCCGCGCCCGCCGCTCCCTGCACCGATGCTGTGTTCCAGCCTCGCCTCTCCTCCCTTCCTACAGAGCTTTGGGCATGCCCATCACTTCTGCCTGAGGCCCGGCAGACTCTCTGGATTCTTGGATCTGGGGAAGACTGTGTTCCAGAGGCAGGACAGGGACTCGGAGGGGTCTGTGTAGTGGGTGCATATAAGGCAGGTGGCGATGGTGGGGAACTGTGTGGAATAAGCTTGAAAATCGTCGCCTTACAGATGGCGCCGTGGTCTTCCTTCCTGCACAGGGGCGTCCCCTGCTTCTCCACGGGTGGCGGTGGACACAGGAGCAGTTCCCAGAATTATTTCTCCAGGGAACGTCTTTACTAAGAAGGTGCTTGCGGAAGTGGTTTCCCAGGAATCCATTTGGAGGGCCAGGGCGAGGTCACAAGTCCTGTGCGTTCCTGCTGTACTCGCTCGCCGTTTGCTCATCAGTGCCTAATGTGTCTCATGAGCCTGCCCTGGCGTCGCAAGAGCTGGAGCCCAGGGAGAGGAAGGGATGTGACGTGGCTGTGGGCTGCCATCCCAGTCCCGCTGGCCTCTCACCTGCTGCCAAGTCTGGTGGGGGTCTGGGCCTGACCAGCGCTGGGTTTCCTGGGAAGCCTGAGCCACCCTGACCTTGGCTTTTGTTTTGGGTCTTCCCTGGCATTCCCCATCCCTCTCTGGTTTCTTTGTCTGCAGGTGCATCTCTGTCTCTTTACTGACTGTCTGCCCTGTCTCCTTGTCGCTTTGCTCTTTCCTTCTTGGTCCTTCTTGTATGTGGGGTCTCTGTTTTCCTCTCTGGTCCCCTGTCTGTGTCTCCTCCAGGTCTGAATCCCTTTGTTTGCAACTGTCCCCCTCTCTGCTCTCCAATCCCCTACCCGCTGTCCGCAGTTCACTAAACATGACATGGCCGCATGCGCTGGTGACAGTTGCCGCCAGTCCCAGCTGCCCTGAGAAACTGCACATCCTTCCGTGTCTCCTTCATCAGCCACAACTTTGGTGCTGGGCGTGGGGTCCCTGTGAGTGGGTCACACTGGACTCCACCTCTGTGAGCACCTTTGCAGGCTCCGCCCTGTGCCTACTCTGCCCTGTGCAGCGGGTTGGCTCCTCATGTTGGTTTCTGTGACTCTTTGTGCAGCAGCCTTTGTCTCTCTGCATTGCCTTTTTTAAATTTTTTTACTTTGCTCCCCTAAGGACCAAGAGAGAGCTTCGCTGGGGCACAGACTTCCTATCCCTATTCTCGGAGCATGGCATGCAAAGTTGCTCACGTGGAGCCTGCCATGTGGAAATTCACCTGTGTACCTGTGGTATCTATGCTAACACTCGGGTTTCCAGAAAGATGACAAAGGGGGGACCACCTGGTGTCTCCCCAGGACATGTTCCCTCCGCTATTGAAGTGACTGAGCTGGTTGGGGAGAAAAAGATGAGTCATTGAAAATGTATGCATGGAGCAAATGGACATTTTTTTTTGAAGATTTATTTATTTATTTGAAAGGCAGAGTTACAGAGAGCGAGCGAGCAAGCGAGAGAGGTCTTCCTTCTGCTGGTTCACTCCCCAGATGGCTTGCAATGGCTGGAGCTGCACCAGTATGAAGCCAGGAGCCAGGAGCTTCTTCCAGGTCTCCCTTGCAGGTACATGTGCCCAAGGACTTGGGCCATTTTCTACTGCTTTCCCAGGCCATAGCAGAGAGCTGGATCAGAAGTGGAGCATCTGGGACTCGAACCTGCGCCCATATGGGATGCCAGCACTGCAGGCGGTGGCTTTAACCTTCTGCGCCACAGCACCGGCCCTGCACCTTATTTCATCTTAAGGTTCACTTTAAAATAAAATGCTTCCCAGGACCTTTGGGGTGTCTTGAAACCCTTCCTGCGGGAGTGATCTTGTTGCGGGCTGATGCTATTTAAGTACAGGAGCTTAGTAAGAACTGGTTTTCACCTGGGTGGTACCTGCCGAGCATCTCATGATCAGGCACCAAATTGCCCGTGGTCCCAGAGCAGCTCTGCACAGCATCTTCTGAATTATAAGAGGCTTTGTGATTCCGTGCTTGGGCATCCGTGTTTTAATCATCCCCCGTCCTGAAGGAGATTATTTTGAAAAGTGCTGTTTAATAAAGGCTGCTAAAAATACATCTCACATAGAGGCTTAACTCAGAAATACTGGTTTGTGACATAAAATCATTGGGAGATGCTCGCAGAGCCCACTTGGAGGCCCTCGGGGCCCGAGGATGAAAGGCCCTGTCTCGGCCGGGCTGCGCTTTCCTGCTGAGGGCCAAACACCCACGCGATAGCCTGATCGTCGGCTTGGGTTACTGCTGGTGCCTCCTGGCCCTGGGGGCGTCACTGTAATCCAATCCCAGCTCTGCCTTTTCTCACGGGCACCGTGTTGCATGCCTGTTCCTGGCTTGTGCCTGGCTTGCTCATCACTGTGCGTGGTTGGCTTCCACGGGGGGAGAGAGGGACACGCTGTGACACTGAGGGAGTTTGTGACCCCACCCTGCTACCCTTTCTCTTTTCGAGCGCAGGCTTGTGAGTGCCTGGCTTGGCTGTGCTGCCCTCAGTCCCAGCAGTGGGAGAAACAACAGGTGGTGGGAGCCTGGATGCTGTGGGGGGCCCACAGGCCCTGGGTGCGCCTTGTATCCCCAGCTGATGTCTCCTGAAATGAGCTTGCTCTGTGTTCTTTGGGGTATGTCTGACCCAGGTGACAGAGTGGGACTAAATCGAAACCTGAGCTATGGCACACCCTCATTACTGGGGCCAGCAAAGCTTGCCACCCCTTCTTGACCAGTGCACTCTGCTCGCACTCTCTGTTCTCTGTGGAAGCTGCTTCCCATCCTTCCTACCCTCTCCCCCCGGTAGCAATCTCAAGATGCTTGGCTGCTCTGCCTCAGCAGCATGCACGTGTTGGCCTTTAGGTCTCTCCCATGCAAGGACTTACCAGGCCCAACCCTGCTTAGCTTCTGAGATCAGATGAGATGGGCCACTTTCAGGGTAGTGTGGCCATAGACCATGTAGGTCTCTTAGCATGATGCCAGGAACATGGAAGAGGGTTCCCGTGACCTAGGATTCATGCAGAGGCTGGTCTGGGCCAGGTCGTCTCTTCCACACATTTGGACTATGGCCCTGTCCATATGTCCTTGTTCATTTCATTTTTGTCATCCTTGAAATATGGACTCTCCTAGCCTCTTAATTCTATCTTCACTATGCCCTGTGGATCTGACCAACCAAGACAATTCATACTAAATCCTAATTTATTCTGTTTCTGCTAGATTAACACAACACCATATTCCCAAGGATACCTAATAACTGCATGATTACACTTGCAGAACCCTGTAACTAAGTGTATTATGATACTTAGCCCTGTATTCCATACACTGCTGTCTCCATGCTAATAGAGCTGTCTTCTAATTAATCATACCTTCTCTACCAGTAGCATGCAACTTTCTACATCATTTCTTTTTAAAGATTTTTCGTATTAAAAAAGTTATTCTTTCTTGAAAAACCAAGGCCAGTGTCTTCTTCCTTCTGTCTTGGACCATTGTCCACTCAGGTTCGCTCATCTGGGAAGGGAGCAGTGTTCACTTAGAGGGCATCTTGAGAGGCTTGTCCTCATGGTGTCTGCGTTCCCTTGGAGAGAAGCTGTGTGATATTCTAGTGAACAACAGTGCTAAAATAAGATTTATTTACTACTTATTTATTTGAAGGCAGAATTAGAGAAAGATACACACACACACACACACATGCATGCACGTGCTCAGACACACACACACACACACACACACACACACAGAGGTCTTCCATCCCCTGGTGTACTCCCTAAATGGCTGCAACAGCTTGGGCTGGGCCATGCCGAAGCCAGGATCCTGGAACTCCATCCCAGTCTGCAGTGTGGGTGGCAGGGCCCCAAGCACTTGAGCCATCCTCTACTGTTTTCCCAGGTGCATGAGCAGGGAGCTGGATCAAAAGTGAAATAGCCGGGACTCAAACCGGTACTCATATGGGATGCCAGCATTACTTGCAGTGGCTTAGCTCCTGTGCCGCAGTGCCAGGCCCACAAAGGCTGCTTTTGCTGTATGCTTTTCCTGGGGCTTGGTCCCCTGGCCAACTGCTCTGTAGGATCCAGAGCTGACTGCACCCAGGTATGTTACTGTCTCTTTTCTGGGAGACCAGCAGGTTATGTGACTGGATGGGGATAAGGAGCAAAAGGCTAAACCAGTGGCTCCCTTTGACCTGTTGTTCAGGAAATGACCTCCCTTTGAGAGGTGGGTGGTATCTTGGTGTGGCCCACCCTCAGTGTTCTTGACCCATGGCCATCTTGCCCATGACCCCCGCAGACCTGCCGCTCTTGTTGACAATTTCTGATGTTCTCCCAGATTCTCCACAACCGAGGGCTTCTCCACACCAAAGTGAGTGGCCATGGTTTGGTGTGGGACCAATGTTGGCAGCCAGGAGTTTGCGATTTGACTTAGCCAAGGCGTTTGGCCAAGTCAGAGAAACCTCATACCTGCTTAGGTTTTGTCGTGTGTGTGTGTGTGTGTGTGTGTGTGTGTGTGTGTGTTTCTGGGAAAGTGGACCTCCTTTGTTTCTGCCGCCAGGACTGTCACAGCCTTGGTTAGCAAGTATATGCATGCCCCTCAGGGGAATGACCACCCTACTCCATCAGAGCAAAGCTCACAGCCAAGTGTTGTCCCTGCTTTGACACTCGAATGTTTTGTAAGTGTTCTTTTAAAAATATTCTGGCGGGGGATTGCACGTTGTGGTGCGGTGGGTTAAGCCCCCAACTTGGGATTTCCATATCCTGTATTGGAGTTGTGTGGTTTGGGTCCCAGCTCCTTTGCTTCCTATCCAGTTTCCTGCCAATGCATATGGGAAGCAGCACATGATAGCTCAAGTTTTTAGACCTTGCCACCCACATGAGAGACCCGGATGGAGTTCCTGGCTCTTGGCACCCTTGGCTCACCCCTAGCTGTTGGAGGGTATGACCCAGCAGATGGAAAATCTCTCCTTCTCCCTCTTCCTCTCCCTCTTCTTCTCCCTCTCCCTCTCCCTCTCCCTCTCCCTCTCCCTCTCCCTCTCCCTCTCCCTCTCCCTCTCCCTCTCCCTCTCCCTCTCCCTCTCCCTCTCCCTCTCCCTCTCTCTTTTTCTGTCTTTGACTTTGCAGTAGGTGAAAACAAGTAAGTAGCCATTAAACAAAAGACAAGTGCGGGACCTGCCTCTGTCGTCTGCCATCTGTTCTCTCCCCCAAGTCCTGCCCTATAGCAGTATGATTTGCCTTCCTGCCTGTTGTCTTCTGAAAGACATACTTTAAAACATTTTTCTAAATTTCATAAGAAATATAAAAATAGATCCTGGAAGAATTTGAATAATGCACAGTTTGTATATGAGGGTGCTTCCAAACATTTGTGGACAATGGAATTGAAATAGAAGTGTATTTTGATGCATAAACGTTGAAATCCATGCTTATTTTTCGTAATATGCATTCTCCATGAATTTTCTGCAGGCTCTTTCTATACATGGATCTCAAATTTTTTCTTGTACTAAAATAAAACTTTGTATTTTAATTTCATTTTCCGTAAACCTTTTCAAGTACCCTTGTAGGATATAAAACACAAGTGTTGGGGCTGGTGCTGTGGCATAGCAGGTAAAGCCACTGCCTGCAGCCCCGGCACCCCATATGGGCACTGGTTCAAGTCCCAGCTGCTCCACTTCCCATCTAGCTCTCTGCTCTGGCCTGGGAAAACTGTAGAAGATGGCCCAAGTCCTTGGGCCCCTGAACCCATGTGGTAGACTTGTAAGAAGCTCCTGGTTCCTGCCTTCACATGGGCTCAGCTCTGGTCGTCACAGTCATTTGGGCAGTGAACCAGCATATGGAAGTCTCTCTCTCTGCCTGCTTCTGCCTCTGCCTCTGTCTCTGCCTCTCTGTAACTCTGTCTTTCACATAAATAAATCTTTAAAAAAAAGAATGAGGGTCCAGCACTCTGGCGTAGTGGGTAAAGCTGCTGCCTGTAGGGCCAGCATTCCATATGGACTCTGGTTCAAGTCCTTCCAATTCAGCTCTCTGCTACGGCCCAGGAAAGCAGTAGAAGATGGCCTAAGTCCTTGGGCCTCTGCACCCACTGAGAGACCCAGAAGAAGCTCCTGGCTCCTGCCTTCATATGGGCCCAGCTCTGGCCATTGTAGCCATTTGGGAAGTGAGCCAGTAGATGAAAGACCCCTCCCTCCCTCTCTCCTTCTCTCTGCCTCTGCCTCTCTGTAACTCTCCCTTTCAAATAAGTAAATAAATCTTTAAAACAAAACAGGGTCCAGCGCTGTGGCGCAGTAGGTTAATCCTCTGCCTGTGGTACGAGCATCCCATGTGGGCACCGATTCTAGTCCCAGCTGCTCCACTTCCAATCCAGCCCTCTGCTATGGCCTGGGAAAGCAGTAGAAGATGGTCCAAGTCCTTGGGCCCCTGCACCCATGTGGGAGACCCAGAAGAGGCTCCTGGCTCCTGGCTCCTGACTTTGGATCGGTGCAGCTCTGGTCATTTGGGGAGTGAACCAGCGAACAGTAAACCTTTCTCTCTGTCTTTCCCCTCTCGCTATCTGTAACTCTACCTCTCAAATAAATAAAAATCTTTAAAAAAAAAAAAATACGTGTCTCTCCTCCAGAGATCCTACTGTGAACAGTCTGGCGTGCCTCTTTCCAAATGTTATGCCCTTATGTGCAGGTATCCATGCACATATGTCATGCACTTAGCAATTTTGCACATAGATGGGGTCATTTGTATTTTCTGGAGTGCTTTGCGTTCTGCATTTGTGTTGCCTTCTCTTTCTTGTGCGTGCTTCCGGATATCCCCCACCGTCAGGGTCTAGCTCAGTCTTCGAGAAAGCCTTTAGTGGTCCTATCCATACTGAGGTTCTCTTCCTCCTCCACCTTTCTCAGTTCCCGTCAGCATGTGTCCCTCTGGCCCGCCAGTTCTGTCTGTTCTTCCTGCATTGCCCTCTGTGTATTCACTGATGAATTTGTTCCCTTGAGCTACGACCAGGTAGTTTTCTCAGCCCTGCACAGTTTGCCGTGCGGTGGAGGACACATACGTGTTAACACGTGATTGCAGTGCGGTGTGATGAGGCAGACAGGAGGCTCTTGATTGATCCCTGTTTGGTGCATGAACAGGCAAATTATCAGAGTTCGGGCAGCGTCAGGTATCACAGTGCATTAGAGCTCAGGTTACTAACTGCTGCAGTAATTCCTGGAAGGCCTCAAAGACGCAGTGTTTGAGTTGAGATTTGAAGGACGAGTGGATGTTGGGCAGCATGGATCTGTTAAGCGGGGGAGTGATGAGTTAGCTCAACATGCATTGTTCCTGGTGTGATCTGCTGCTGGGTCCAGGGGTCTTTTATCTTCTCCATGAGGGCCTTGTGGGTGAGAGTGGCATTGACACTCCGGCCTACGACGACAGGTAACATTTTGGGGCTCATGTTATATTAAATTCTGTTCCCAAGCCTTGTGCAGGTGTAACAAGCCCATGAAGTGTAGGTTTCCATTTTAGAGCTGTGGAAGTTAAAGTACAGATGGAACTTCTAAGTCTCCTAGACTTAGACTTTTTCAGAGTCTCCATGTCTTTTGTTGTTTGGGAGGCACAGAGAGAGAGAGAGAGAGAAAGAGAAGGAGAGCGCTCCATCCACTGGGCCACTCCCCAAATGCCCACAATGGCCAGGTCTGGGCTGATCCAAACTGGCAGCTGGGAGTGAGATCCTGGTATCCCTGTGGGAGACCGGGACCCAGTCACTAGAGCCAGCACTGCTGCCTCCTGGTGTCCACTGTGATAAGCAGCTGGCTTCAGGAGCCAGAACCAGGAATTGAACTCAGGTACTCCAGTATGGAAAGCGGGCATCCTAACAGATTTCTTAACCGCTAGGCTCAGTGCCCACTCCCATGTCCTCATCTGTGAATGCAATGAGTAGGAGCGGGTGCATAGTGGGTTAAGCCACTGCCTGGGATGCCAGCATCCCATATGAATGCCAGTTTTAAGCCCCAACTTTTCCACTTGCGTTCCAAATCCCTACTAATGCACCTGGTAAGGGAGAGGAAGGTGGCTCAAGTCCTTGGGCCCCTGCCACCCACATGGGAGACCTGGATGGAGCTCCAGCCTCCTGGCCTTGGCCTAGTCCAGTCCCAGCCATTGCATCAATTTGGAGAATGAATCAGTAGATGAAAGACACCTCCCTCCCGTCCTCCCTCCTTCTCTCTGCCTCTCCATCTCTGTTTCTCCCTTTCTCTGCAAGTCTGCCTTTCAAATACATAAATAAATAAATATTTCAGAAGAAATTGAGCTGAATAATGCCCACCAGAGAGAAATGGGTCACGTTTAAATTAAATCAGAAAATGCCTCTGGCTCCTCCCACGCAGGATGAACTATCGCGTTATCCTACCGTGGAGCGAAGCGGCACTCTGTTCCTTGCTGTGTTCTCTCCGTAGCACTTGTCAGCACTTAGCAGAGTCGCTTGTTTTCTGTTCGCCCCCTTTCTTTCTTTCGCACTTGGCAGCCCCCAGTACCAGGTGTGGAGTGAGAAGCATTTGCCCAACGAATGACTGTACTGCTTTCCAACATAGCACCCTGGCTGCAGATGCCCAGAGAACAGAATGGTGAATTCAGATGACGCGAAGCACCTGGTGCTGGCTCCACAAACCAACAAGAAGCCGTAAATCTCTTTCAAGATGGTCAGCATTGCTATTTTCATTTGTTATTTGCTGCCAAGCATAAGGAGCTATCATATGTCACCATCCCCAATTTTCCCAATGTCTCAGTTTAAGTGTTTTCCAGTTTGGGTGTGAAATTTTCCATCAGTAAGCGAGAACTTACGCCTTCAGTGGTGGCTGTCAGAACAGGCCAGCGCTTAGCTGGAGAAGCCGTGGCAGAGCAAGGGCTGCCTGATGGAGACTTGGCTGTATGCACCAGGCCCCTTTGCATAGCACTCCAGTGCCTGGAAGTGACCCGGGTCCTACCCTTTCCCCACAGCCATGATTGGATGGTACCTCGTTTCTTTATTCACTGGATGCTGATAGCATCCTCTGGGTGCCAGTACTGATCAGAGCACCATCAGTGCAGAGAAAGGGCTTGGTCACCATCCTCTGGACCTGCATGGTCTATGGTACAGCTCACGTCCTGTGATCTGAGCTGTGATGCCAGGTGCGGACTTCTCCAGAGATTGTAACCCGTAGCTGTCTGTGGCTGAGAACCTTTACTCCAGAGTCACCCCAGGGAGGCTTGTACAGAGATCCACGGATCCAGCTTCACATCTGTGTTTCCTAGACCGTGAGCCCTGCTTGTCACGGGAGAGTGATTATCAGTGTCTCAGGAGTCAGGTGTTAGGGGCCGGGGGGGGGGCAGCAGTTCAGACAGCACTCTCACGGCCAGCACCCCATATTGGAGTGCCCGGTTTGAGTCTTGGTTATTCTGCTTCGGATCCAGCTTCCTATTAACGCACCTGGGAAAGCAGAGGTGGACGACTCAAGTACTTGGTCCCCTGCTACCCACATGGGAGACCCGGATGGAGTTCTTGGCTCCTGGCTGCAGTCTTGTCCAGCCTTGGCTGTTGCAGGCACTTTGGGGAGTAATCCAGTGGATGGAATATTTGTCTCTTTCTCTGTCTCTCTGTCTCAATAAAAAGAGTCAGGTGTTAAGAGGCAAGGGCTGTGAGGGAGGGAAGGAGCTCCCCTGTTCGGGTTTCCGTGGCAAGGCTGATAAGGTCTCAGGTTGGCACTGGTGTGCCTTGAACACATGCAGACCCCGTGTCCGCAGTCTGGGTCAGAGCTTCTGAGCCCTGGCTGTAGCAGACTGCACTGTGCACCTGTAGGCGTGTTGATGCCAGGGCTCACCCCTGTGTCAGCTGACAGACTGTGGAACAGAGCCCAGGCATCACCCGTGTTGTCGCCGGAGACCCTGATCTGCCTGCTGGGAACCACTAACTCTCAGAATTGAATAAAACTGTGCTTTCGTTACATTCAGTTGCCTTCTGGTGATGTTGGCTTTCTCTCGGCTAGGGTGATGCATGCTTTTCGCCTACATTTTGTAAGTAGGAATGGATGGGTTGACTTGCAAATTATGTTAGTAAACAGTAAGCACAAGTTACGTATCTGATTGTGGCAGATGCTGATGGCACCTTGTGACAGGCCTGAGTTTGGGCAGTGGTTCTCTGGATTTGTCCTGGGATCCCAGCATTAGGCTCCCGTTGTTTGGTCCCCCATAGACTCAGTGGGACTGATTGGGCATCGTGCCTGCCAGTGGAGCATTAACTGACATTACCAGAGAAAGTTAGACAGAACATGCTGTGTATGGAGCAGCCACAGTAAAGAAACTGCCCTAAAGCGTAGAGGCGGAGTCAGTGTTTGGAGACGATAATGTTGACCCTCACACAGTTGCTGTGGATCTGGAGGCCCCTTGCATGTGAGCTGCTTCTCCCTCCAGCGTCTCTGTCCGGCTGTCATGGGTGACTTGGCTGGAATGGGGAATTCCAATTGTATTGAAATAATGGACCTAAGTGTTTCCTGGCAGGAGCTTCTGCACCCGACTCCCTCTGGTCTGGCCTTCAGGGATACTTCAGTTCCCTCCTCTCTCCCCACGTTCTTTTCCTTGGTCTCCCGTGTGACCTCACCTGTCTGTGCCTTCACCTGTCCTTCCGGAATCGGCAGGACTTGTCTCCATGCTGACATCATGCTTACCCCTAGGTAGACCCAGGCTATCTAGAGTGACAAGAGGTGTGGCCTGCAAGCTTTGGAGCTTCCACCCAGGAATGACACGAATTCCTTCTCTCTGGCTTCCCTGGCCCAGCACATCCCAGGCAGATGGGGGAGTGTCGTCTTCCCCTCTCTCTGGCTTCCCTGGCCCAGCACGTCCCAGGCAGATGGGGGAGTGTCGTCTTCCCAGGCACCTGGAAGGAGAGGAGGCTTACCTGCAAGGGGCCCTGCTGGTGTTCACGGGGGCCTCGGCCTTCCAGGGTGGTTTTGAGGATTCAGTCTGAAGATGTGTGCAAAGTTGTTCGTCCCCGGCACCCTGTCGCTCAACAATCGGGGTACTCAGGTGGCAGTGGAAATGATGCTGCTGAGAGAGTTGAGGCTTTATCTGGGCCCACAGTTGATAAAACTTTGGTCTTACTGATCTGCCCCTGCAGTCCCGTCTGTGGAATTCACGAGTGGCAGGTGCTGTGCTTTGAACTGGAGATGAAAGCCAAGGCTGACAAGGTCTAAATGCTAAAGTAGCTCAAGTCTCCCCTGGGCAGCAGGGGTGGAGCTACTTCCTTTGAGTTTTTTTGTTTTCAGGCCTTGGCCCTCTCAGAAAGACTTAATAGAAGAAAAGAATGTACTGGAATGGGAGGGACTTGGGGACCGTGGGTTTCTATAGCACTTAGGATGCTCTCTGTGAAGGAAGCAGAGAGCTCAGCCAGACAGGCCACAGCAAAGCAGGGCGTTTGTTACATCAGCTACCTGGAACTCCTGGAGTCAGTGAGCTGCTGCTCCCTGTTGACCCAGAGTTGTGTGCTGCCATGGAACCCTGGTCCATTTCCACGTGGTTCTGTCCCCACTCTCTGCTGCTCCCCCCATGCAAATAGCAGTAGAGCAAGTCTCTTCGGTGCCCAGCGTTGCCTGTGGAAGCCCGAGGTTCACTCTGGTTGAGCCGGCTTGGTTCTGTGAGTGGCCTTGAAGCAGCCATTTTGGCCGGAGGGAGCACGGGTGCTGATGGGCTGCACCACTGAAGGCTCGCCTTGGACCTGCTTTATTGGTGGGGTGGATGCCAGGCGGCAGCCAGCCACCAGCTGGCCCTAGGGCACTCGCTTCTCCTGCCCCTGCCTCTCGTGGGTGGAGCTCAGAGTCTGGATCTGAGCTGTGCTGCCCCTGACTGTGTGAGGGACAGAGCGGGGCCTGGCTCTGGCTCCAGGATTTGGACTCCTGGCCGTTTTAACTCAGTTTCCAAAACCTCCTCTTGAAGAGTCATCAGTTTCAAATGGGATTTCGGAAGCCTGGTGCTTGCGGAGATGTGCTTACAAAAAAGCTGTTCAATTGGACTAAGCCCGGCCTCTTTAATTAGCAGAACTTTGTCACTTATTGCTTATTAACAAAAGGAATTGAGAATTAGGCTGATTTTCCCCTCGCGGGGCTGCACCTCGTGTCTGATCTCTGTGAGCAGTGGTTCAGGGCTCTAATTGAGGGTTTGGTGATTGGCCCCCAAAGTCATCTGCACCAGGGAATAGGGGCTGCCCAGTGGTGATGAGACCATTGTTTGGCTCGGGTGGGAGGCTGCTGGTGTGGGTGGGTGGGGGCTGTTAACGCTTCTGTGTATTTCTGGAAGGGACCCGTTTGGAATTTGTGTTCATTTTCAGAGCTGAACACTGCAGGGTGCATTGGCCAGGAACAGGTTCCAGAAGGTGACCTCCTGGTGTCTGAGAGCAGAGAACTCGGCTCTGAGAATCCTCTTCCTCTCTCTGCCTTCCATATCCTTACCTCTTAGCCGGCAGAATGGAGCTCCCGAAGCCACTCGGCTGTCTGAACCATTCTCATCCGCTCACCCTCCCGTCTGGCGTTTCTCAGCGCTCGTAGCATAACGCGTGGACCTGGGTGACTGCATTGAGATGATGTTTGTACTTACAATTTTCACACGCATGAGGAGGATTACATCTTCCATCACCCCAACCCCTGGCCTTCGGAAATGACTGTCGCTACCGGTGAGCAGCAGGCAGGCTCCACGTGGGGCAGGGATGACAGAGAGCCTCGTCCGTTCATCCGTTCATTGATTCGGGAGCTGTACTCTGAGGACTGTGTTGTACCAGGCCCTGGGTTAGAATCCACCAGTGTCTGTATCCTTGTTGCTCACTTCATCCCTAGTAGGCCTGGCAAGGGAGCATTACTACCCTGATTTGTACCTGACAAGAGTGGGGTGCAGAGAGGCCAGGCACCTTGGTTAAGGTAACAGAGTCTCACCGTGAACCTGCATCTGTCCAGCCCCATGGATGTGCTCTTGCGAGACAGAGCTGAGGCCCAGTGGAATTCTGCAGTCCACACTCCTGGCTGTGCTGCTTAGAATCCTGTGCCCTTACACGAGTTAGCTCAACAATCTGAGTCTTGGTTTCCCAGCCATAAATTGGAGATACTCATGCTACCTCCCCTTGGGCTGGTGGTGTACATAAAGTGTGTGACCTGCAGCCTGGCACGGGGCAAGAGGTCAGTCCCCGTGAGCTGCTGTGTTCACGTCCATGGTGTGTTCACGTCCGTGGTGTGTTCACGTCCGTGCTGTGTTCACGTCCATGGTGTGTTCACGTCCATGGTGTGTTCACGTCCGTGCTGTGTTCACGTCCATGCTGTGTTCACGTCCATGCTGTGTTCACGTCCATGGTGTGTTCACGTCCATGGTGTGTTCACGTCCGTGCTGTGTTCACGTCCATGGCTGCCATCACAAATGGCCACAAACACAGCTGCTTGGAAGAACTCCCATTTTTTTCCTCTCCCAGTTCTGCAGAGCAGAGTTCTAAATCGAGGTGTGGGCAGTGGTACTATCGTGCTCTGCCGGGGGCTTTAGAGGATGGCCCTTCTTGGCCTGTGTCAGCTTCGGGTGGCTCCAGGTGTCTGATGGCTCCTGGCCACAGCACACGGGTCTCTGCCTCTGTCCTCACCTGGCTTGTTTCTCTTGCCTTGTATGTCTGTTACAGGGACACCTGCCATTGACTTAGGGCCCACCTGGATAATCCAGGAGGGTCTCCTCTTGAGGACCTTAATTGTATATGTGGAGAACCCTTTTTCCATGTTGGGTCCCATTTATTGATGCTGGTGGTTAGGAAGTAGCCAGCCAAGGATGTCTTTTCAGAGGATATCACCTATCCACTGTAGCTACTATCATTGAGGGAAAAAAAAAGTTGGAAAGTACAAATAACTGTATATCTTTTTTCTTAAATAAGATTTTTATTTAGTTGAAAGTCGGAGTTACAGAGAGAGAAAAATTGTCCATATGCTAGTTCACTCCCCAGCTGCAATGGCCTTGGCTGTGCCAGGCTGAAGCCAGGAGCCAGGACTTTTGTCCAGGTCTCTCAAGTGGGTGACAGAGGCCCAAACACTTTGGCCATCTTCTGCTGCTCTTTCCAGGCCATTAGAAGGAGCTGGATCAGAAGTGAAGCAGCTTAGACTTAAACTCTTGACCATATGGGATGTCAGCGTTGCAGGCACCATCTTTACCTGCTATGCCACAACGCTGGCTCCTAAATAACTGTATCTTCTAAGATACTCTCTTACTATATGTATGTAGACATCCAGTAAAAAAAAAAAGAGAGGGAGAGAAACCCCTTTGGCCGCCACCCTGAACTGCCTTCTTTTCGCGATAACTGTCCTGATGAGTTTGGTTCTTGTCCTTCCAGACATTTCTGTTAGGATAAAAGGAAACGCATCATCATGATTACCCTGTGGCCAGCTGCCGTGACAGGTCCTGGGGTCTATCTGGGCACTGAAAAAAATCCTCAGGCCTCACTCTCAGGCTCCCCAGGCTAGCACCTGTGGCTCCACCTGCATTCGTGAACTCATGGGACCAAGCTCAAATTATTCTTACCAGCCCTTGGGCCAGCCAGGGATTCCTCCTGGGGCCTCGTGTGCAGTGCAGCTTCTGGGTGGTGACCATGATGGTTGTTCTTGCTTAGAGCTCTGAAGTTGCAGGCACTCTGCGGAGCACTGTACCAGGATCCCGTCAAGCCCAGGAAGCAGGTGGAAGCATGCTATTCATTCTACAGAGGAGGAAGCAATGGCACACAGAGGTCAGGACGCTTGGCACATTCACCCAGCTGGGTCGAGAGCACTTACAGTTGGAACAGAGTGGCTGGTTCTCCAGGCCCAGCCGTTCTAGCCTGCCGTCCGACCTGGGTAGCCACTGCAGTGCTGGCACGGCCGCTCTTGGTGAGATGCAGTTCAGAAGTGTCTCGGATGGTGTTCATTTATTTATTTATTTTAAAAGGACTGAAAACCTTGAAACTGCAGGTAATGGGAAACCTGTGGTTACATCCTCAGCTGGAGATGAATCACTGCAACAGCATGGCAAACCAGAGCCAGCTCAGGGTTCATGGAGCTGAAGGGCGCAAAATTAAACAAAAAGCCTCCTTGGCCACAGCGGAGGAGAGATCAGATGAGACGGAGCAGCACCCGGGCTCCCATTACTGATAAAAAGGAACGGAGCTGGCTCTTCCCTTCCTGGTGTGTCAGCACCAATTGAGAGGGAAGCTGGGCTGTGTCAGGCTCTCTTTGTTCTGTGCTGTACAGCCGAGTGGCTCTAGAAAAGACACAGAGAAGAAACTGACAGCTTCCGCTGGGTTCTGTTCTTCCCCGTGACCCAGGCTGCTCTGCTGGAAGCAGCCACGAGTGCGCCCTGTAACGGCCCCTGGGGAGAAAGCAGGAGGAGAGGTGCATTCCAAAAATGGGCAATGGATTCTGAGCGGAGCTGAGCCATGGCTCAGGGTGCAGGGCCGGCCTCGGCCCCTTCCCTGTCTGTCGTCTTTCTGTGCAGGGGTGTGAGGGGACGGTGTCAGAGTGGTGGGGTGAGGGCGCATTGCAGGGGCTGTGGTGGGTGGGGGCTCTCATTTTACAGATGAGAAAACCAAGGCTCAAGATTTCCTTGTTCCTAAGTACCCAGGCCCAGGTCTGCTGACCTTGAGACCTGTGTCCTTCCCCAAGGACTTTAGTAACCAACACTAGTCCATAAAGAGCTCCATTAGAAACATCTCCTGCCTCCATGCCTGAAATGACCTCCAGGGTATGGCTCTCTCCTTTGTAAGTGGTGGAAATTAAATCCCCAGGAAGAATCCTGGGAGGAGACACTCAAAGTCCTATAGATCCATATTATTTAGGCAGAGTGACAGAGAGAGTGGGAGAGACAGATTTTCTATCTGCTGATTCACTCCACAAATGGCTGCAATGGTCAGAGCTGGGACAGATTGAAGCTAGGAGCCTGGGACTCCATCTGTGCGTTCCATGTGGGTGGCAGGGATCCAAGTACTTGGGCCATCTTCTGTTGCTTTCCTAAATGCGTTAGCAGGGAGCTGGACTAGGAGTGGAGCAGCTGGGACTTGAACTAGCACTCTGCTATGGGGTGCTTAGAGGTGGTTCTTAGATGCAGCTTAATGCACTGCGCCACAACGTTGGCCCTTCCTTTTTCTTTTGTCTGCAAATTAGCAAAGAACACAGAGCCCCTTGTGTGCAGATCTAATTATCGTACTTAGAATGTGAAAAATACTGTCCATGCCTATAGGTAGCTGCACATGGCCGAGCACAAGCTCACAAGCTCTGATTGTCTGAACGCCTTAATTTCCCGTGAAGAGGAACCGTGTTACAGAGCAGCCAGTGTTGTGGGTTTCCTCCTTTCCAGGAGGCAGGCCTGGCTTCGAGTGCAGCCATGTTTCTCCTGGCAGGGGCAGTGGGTGTCACATAAGAGCACAGCTGGGGATTCAGCCAGACCTGGCTTTGAGGTCTTGCTGTGGCCATGGCTCATGACGTAGCCTCCCTGAAATTCTTGGAGACTCTGGGAAGCATAGCGCTCAGTAGGCAGCCCCAAGGGGTCCATGAATGAATGCAATTGCCCCTTGCAATGCCTGACTTCCTGATGGCGTGTCCTAGCATCCTCTCTCCCACTGAGATCTGGGAACTGACGGTATTCTCAATTGCTGTTGTAGCCTCAAGCCACTGACAATCTGTGAAGGTTTCTTCCTCCCCATCAAGGAGAGGGAGGCTTCCTGCAAGTTAGAACCAGCTGTTCTGTGTCTGCTCAGCCGCCACTGAGACAGGAGTCGGCAAACACTGTCCGTGAACGTCCGGGTAGTGAGTGTCTCAGGCTCTGTGGGTTGTGCTGCTCCTGTCACAGTTACTGCTGTTTGCTGATGTCGCCTAAGTGCAGTTCTAGGTCACAGGCAGCCATGTGGGGAGTGTGGCTTTTCCAGTACACCTTTCTTCACAGAAATAAGCTGGGCTGTCTGATGGCTGTAGGACTGGGCTAGGTGCTGGTCTTGTGGAAGGGACTGAGGCGCAGTGCCTACCCTGAGGGTCTCCCCAGCACTGGAAAGAGGTGTTGGGGGAGGAATGGAGGATGCCTTCCGTGGTCCTTATAGGCTGGCGTCTCCAACGCATCAACTCGCATCCTCCCAAATCCACACCTGCCTGCAGTCATGGGCTCCTCGGATCTGCTGGCTAAACACCCTCCATGTCTTCCTGTGATAGCAGATGCTGCGGGTGGAGCATTTGTGAATTTCTTGATGCCAGTTTTAGTTGGGATTGTTGTATGTTTAAGGCGTTCCTTCGGGCCAGCACTGTGGTTTAGCGGGTAAGGCTGCTGCCTGCAGTGCCGGCATCCTATATGGGCGCCGGTTCAAGTCCAGGCTGCTCATCTTCTGATCCAGCTCTGTGCTCATGGCCTGGGAAAGCAGTAGAAGATGGGCCGAGTCCTTGAGCTCCTTCACCCGTGTGGGAGACCCAGAAGAAGCTCCTGGTTCCTGGCCTTGGATTGGCCCAGCTCTGGCCGTTGCAGCCATTTGGGGAGTGTACCAGCACATGGAAGGTCTCTCTCTCTCTCTCTCTTTGCCTCTCTGTGGCTGTGCCTTTCAAATAAATAAGTGGATCTTTATATATGTAAAAAGATTTTATAAAAAAATATTTAAAAAGGAGTTCCTACTTTGTCTCTCCAGTTGCGCTGCAGTACTCAAGAGTGTTTGCGTGGCTGGCTTTCTTTGGCAGCTTTTTATTGCTCTGTGCCACAGTTTCTTCCACTCTTCCCTGGGAGTTCAGGATAAAAAAAAGAATGAATGAGAAAATTTGATGTTTTATAGGATTTTTAAAAACCAATCATATTTGGGTACCCCTTTTTCTTTTTTTTTTAATATTTTATTTATTTTGAGAGGTAGAGTCACAGACAGAGGGAGAGACAGAAAGAGAGGTCTTCCATCTGCTGGTTCACTTGCCAGATGGCTACAGTGACTGGAGCTGGGCCAGGAGCCAGGAGCTTCTTCCGGGTCTCCCATGTGGGTTCAAGGGTCCAAGCACTGGGGCCATCTTCCATTGCTTTCCCAGGCCATAGCAAAGAGCTGGATTGGAAGAGGAGCAGCCAGGACTTGAACTGGCACCCATATGGGATACAGGAGCCACAGGTGAAGGCTTTAGCCTCCCACACCACATCTCTGACAAGACAATACAGGAGGGGCTGGCCCCTGAGTCCCTGATGCTGCACCTAGGGACCTGCGGGAAGCAGATGAAAATCCAAGGATGTGGTGCAGTGCAGTAGGAGGCTGCAGCCAGCTGACCCGGTCAGGGCCCAGTGGTTCCCTTGCTCCTGAGCCCTGGCTTCCTCGTCCACTCCTCGGTCAGTCGAGTGCTCTCTGCTAATTCCAGTGCATCTGAGTCTTTCCCTAGATGCTGGTTGAAAAATTGTCACTTAATAGCTCTGCATGGATAATGTAAGCCTAGGTAAACTGCAGACAATTGATAGTTTTTACTCTTCCTACAGTTGAGCCTCAAAACCCCATTAAAAAAAAGGGGGTGGGCAGGGTGCTTGGCAAGTGACCGGCTTTGCTCGGCTGAGACGGGGCACAGGTGTGAGAGCCGCAGCGCCCTCCTGCCCTGCTGATCCCTCCAGAGGCCTCCCTGTGTCTGAGCAGGACTGAGAGCACTTCTGTCTTGGCTCCGGCCACCGTGGCAGGTGCCTTGTGTGTCCTGTCCTTCTCCGTGGGCATCTCACAGCCCCAACTATACAGTGAGTCGTGTGCTGTGGCTGTGAAGGCCGTGCCGCTGCGGGGTTGTAAGCCCCTGAGCCTCTGGGCTTCCCTGCACCTGCTCCGTGTCATCTCCCTGATCCGAGTGGAGCCTAACTGTGCAAGCTACGAAGTGAATGGGTGCAGGTGCGGAGTGTATGCATCTGTTCCCCGGGGATGAGGGCTCCGGAGCCTCCAGAGCCCTGAACCCTGAGGGCCCTGACTGCACCTTGGACTCTGTAGTGAGTAGGAAAAGCGCTGCCCATTACTGAGGATGTTTCTCTGCCGAGGCCTGGGCAGGGGCTTCGTGACAACCAACCATGGCAGCTTCTGTCGCCCCTGTTTGACGGGAGGAAAGGGGGGCCCAGAGAGGTGTCGGGCTTGCTATGGGCCACACAGCGCAGCCCAGCCTACATGCCTCTCCTCGGGTCTTTGACACAAATGTATGCATTTGTTCAGAATGAGGAGAGAAATCACAACGAAGTGTTTGTTTGTTTTAAGTTTTTATTTGAAGCAGAGTTACAGACAGACGGAGAGACAGAGAGAAAGGTCTTCCATCTGCTGGTTCACTCCCCAAATGGCCACAACAGCCAGAGCTGGGCTGATCTGAAACTTGAAGTCAGGCGCGTCTTCCCGGGTCTCCCACACCCGTGCAGGGGCCCAAGCACTTGGGCACCTTCTGCTGCTTTTCCAGGCCATACGCAGAGAGCTGGATAGGAAGAGGAGCAGCCGGGTCACAAACTGGAGCCCATGTGGGATGCCAGTGCTGTAGGCGGAGCTTTAGCCTACATCACAGCGCTGGCCCCCAAAGGGTTGTTATTAAAGATCTGCTGATACCACCAATACCACAGAATCCAGAAAACGTCCAGCAGTTGTTCTGATCAGCCATCCCAGGCCTTTCCTGTGTGTCATGTCCCCCTCCACGTTTGAGCTATACCCTCTGATCACCTCTTTGTACCACAACGATTTTATGTCATTTTCTATCTAGAGAATAGAAAGATTGTACATTCAGTCATTCTTTTAGGATGGTTGAACAAAACGCATTTTCTTCCAGCATTTCATTTGAAATTTTTAGAACTTAAGTGCAAGAATTTTACAGCGAATTCTTATCTACCTACCACTTAGATTGTGTCGTTAACTTTTTACTCTTCTTGCTTTATCGTCCATCCATCCGCCCCGTACTGTAACGATCATTTTGTCTTTCACTGCGTGCGTTTTAAAGTGAACTGCAGACATCAGCCCCTGTGTCTTCCAGCGCACTGCAGCATGCACGTACAACTTCACTGTCACCCCGAATGTCCCTCCCTGCCCCTGCAGTTCCCAGAGACAGTCCCTGTTCTGTCTTGTCCATCATAGATGCGATAGTTTGTTTCTCTTAAAGCTGTGTTGTTGTTTATATTTTTGAAACTTCTGTATATGGTACAAATGTATGATATGGAAGTTTCCAGAAAAAATTAAATCTTCCTCTGTTCTCTGACTCCTCCTTCTCAGTGACACCCCCTTCCTCCAACAAGAGGCCCACCATAGCCATTTCCTGCCTGTCTCTCTGGAAAGGGTCAGTGCACAAGCCACGCCTGCTGACCTCTTCAGGCCCACAGACGCTCCCTGACCTCGTGCTTCGTCACGCAGCCCCGTGCCTTAGAGGTTGTTCCCTGCTAGCAGGGGAGGGCTGTGCAGTCCCACTGTGACTGCCCCTTTCGTTTCTTGTTTCCAGGCCTCGTTACCATCTGTGGTGTCACAGTGAGTGCCCTTGTAAACTTGTCTCTTCACCAACGTTGTCCACATATCTCAGTTTCTTGGGGAGAAACTTGAGGTCCCATTCTTGGGAGCCTGGATGGTTTTCTTACACCACTTCCCTCCCCCGACATTGTGTTCATCCATCTGTTCGACTGTAATTCTGCTCACCCACCCGTCTGAGGGCATCCTTCGCCGAGCAGTCCTGGCTGCTTGATGCCATCTTCGGCTCTGAGAATCTCGCTCTTGAGATCCTTGAAGTCTTTTGGGAAAGACAGGCACGTCCAGAACGGGTCTGCCACCGTGCGATAGTCTGAGAGGTTTCAGGGCTGCCAAAGCTACCCAGAGGATAAAATAAAAAAACTCCTTTGCTGTTTGTTCACCCCCAAGCAAGACCACGTGACCTCGGTTGTTTTCACAACACACAGACAGATCTGGTGCCCCTCGTTGTATGTTTATTGCTCACATGAACAAATGAACCAACAAACAGAGAATCCTGGAAGTGGCCCAGACCCAGGACAGCTGCCTCCTGGAGGTGAGGATGGCCCAGGCCAACTTGAAGGTCCGATGCGTAGCCAAGGCCCGTCCCTCCTCTGGGGACACCCCTGTGGAAGACAGGCGAGCCCTGGCACAGTGTGAGATGAGAAAGCAGCCAGTGTAGGTGGGATGGGAGGTGGTTGTCACTTTTGGCCGTGGGAAGGGAAAGCTGCTTGCCTCGGGCAGGGCCGTCCCCAGGGACGAGTGAGAAGGTGACGGCAGCAGGCGTGACCTGTGGGCGCCGTTTCACGACTGTGACGCGGGTTTGCTGCCCCTGTGAGGTCTTGGTTTTGCCTTTTGTTTTGAGCAGTGTGTCTGAGAGCCCTGCAATTAAAAGAGGCAACATACGATTCTCTTTCTTTGCACGCTAATTTAGCTTTACCGTGCATGGTGATTTTGCGTTTGCTACAAAGCCATTTAAAAAAAAAAATCACTTGACATTTCAACGTGGAAATACACTGACATAATGATTCATTCATTTCATCAGTTGTAATCTGTACCCAAAATGCACCAGGTACTAGGCCAGGCTTCCACCTATTATGGGAGGAGCAGGTAGACATGGAAGCTGCTCTCTGAGCTCGGGAGGGGGCCAGGGCCCGATACCCAGTGTGGAGCGATGGGAAACTGAGAGGTGTGGGTGGGCGAGGGCAGCCGAATGCACGCCCTGGGAATTTATGTTTTAGCTACACCGTGAAGCATGGCCAGAGGTGGCTTCACAGTGCAGTAGGGGAAGAACAGAAGGGAACAGGGACTTGCGGCCATGCTCGCTTCACAGGTTACGAGGGGCACAGGTGAGAATCGAAGTAAAGCCCGTGGCGCATAGTAGGGGCTCAGTGTGTGTTAGCTACCCCTCTCTTTCCTTTGGCGCTTCTTTCTCTTCGTGCAGACTAGTAGGCATGGGGTAGATGTGGAAGAATCCAGGATTTGCTGAACCTTAGTGACCTCACTAACCATGAGTGGAAACAAGGATTAGAACTCAGAATTCCAAGTTTTCCGTGTGTCTCAGTTTACTGCCTCAGAGCCTGGAGGTTGACTTAGGTGCCTGGAGCTGGAAAAAAGCCCTGGATCTTCCTAATAGAGGAAGCTCGTTGTCCTGGACCGGGCCAGGTCTCTACCTCATTATCTGGGCCTGACGCCGACCCAGAACCACCTTGCAGTGGCTGTAAAGAGGGGAGAAAGGTGCAGGGTCTGAGTCCACCCGTACAGGAGGGACTGGGTCCGAGGAAAGCTGAGTGCACCGCTCGCCCGTTCCCCAGCCTCCCGATCCCGGAGACAATCAGACGCAGCGGGGAGCCAAGTCTCGCAAGAACTCGCTTATTTCACGCGTAACAGAGCCTTTTCTAGCACAAAACTGCAGAGTCATTGGGGCAGGGCTAGGGACCAACCAATCACTTAAAGGGTCATTTTATGGGGTGATTTCTATAGGACTAGCCATATGTCTATACACTTGTTACTAGTTTTGTTACCTCTCCTGATGTTGCGCAGCCAATTAGTTTTAGTGGTAAACAACTTTGGATTCCACCCACCTTACTTCCTTTCAGCACCATCTTTGAATTGCTTCATGTAAATAATTTCCCCACAAAAGGGATTTAAGAAAGGTTCAGGGGAATTGGCATTGTGGTGCAGTGGGTGAAGCCACCCCTGCAGCACAGGCATCCCGCATATATCAGGGTGCTGGTTCAAGTCCTGGCTGTTACGCTTCTGTCCAGCTTCCTGCTAGTGGATCTGGGAAGGCAGCAGAAGATGACCCAAGTGTTTGGGTCTCTGCCACCTACATAGGAGACCCAGATGGAGTTCCTGACTTATGCCTTTAACCTGGCCCAGCCCTGGCTGTTGTGGGCTTCTGGGGAGAGAACCAATGGATAGAAGATCGGTCTGTCTCTCTCTGTCTGATGCTGCCTTTCAGATAAACAAATAAATTGATTTTAAAAAAGGAAAGGCTTAGGGTTTTTCCCCAGCTGTATACCTGTATCTGTCTACTCTTGAGTAGTTTAGTCTTCAGACTTGCTTCACCTGATCAGAGATCCCTGCGATGGCTGCAGTCCTTGACCGTGAAATCAGGTTACTTCCTCTTCTGAGCTTTCTGGATACAAGATGCAAAAAATGGAGACTGCAGTGGGGCAGGGTACTCTGTGGTTGAAGGGCAGAGGCTAGAGCCAGACCACCTGCACTGGATCCCATCTCTTACTCGCCAGCTGAATGCCCTTGGACAAGTCACTTCTGTGGGGTACTGCTAGATGTCACATCACCCCAAAACTTAATGGCTTGGAGACCACCACCTTCTGTTGTTCTGTGGGTTGCCTGGGCTCAGCTGGGTGGTTCTTCTACCTCCTGCCATGTTGGCTGAGGCTCCAGTTACCTGCAGCTTGACTGATCTGGACATCCACAGTGTTGCTGGCACTTGTCTGGCACTTGGAGTTGACTGGACCTGGGTCTGCTTGGACCTTGGGCAGGATTATTAACCAGAAGGCCTTCGGTAACCTCTCCCTGCTTGGAGAAGTCATGGAGGCTGCTGAGTGAGATGTAGGCTGGGCTCCTGGCATCTCTTCTTTCTCTGTGTTTACTCACACTGAGCTCTTTTAACCTGTCCATGTAAGGAGCTGGCACCTCTGCCCCAGGGCTTTTGGGAGGAGGATACGGGAGCTGTCACGTGGAAGTGCTTTGTAGAGTGGGAAGCCGTGCATGTGGCCTGGTGGGGGTGGTGTCATGTGTGCACACCCGTCGGAGCAGAAGTGAGGGAAGCTCTGAGTGGTGGGCAGGTTCTGACTCTGCCACTGTGGAGTGTGGAGCACATTTTCCCACGGCTTGGGCAGTTGACAGATGACCTCTCTCTCCCTCCCTCCCTTCCTCTCCTCCCCAGCTGTCTTTTGCCCACTTCTCATCTCCATCTCTTTCTCTTTGCTTTATCATTAGATGAGCACTGAGTCACCACATAGTGTCTGTCTGTCATTCTTCTTGATGGAACCGCTGGTGTCTACCCAGGTTTGAGGACTTACGCAGTTACACTCACAGGGAGAGCCAGTGTCCGAGTCCCACGAAGCCACTGGTCTTAGAGCCTGAGGACCAGTGTCGCTGCTGTCCTCAGTCCCCAGCCCCAGGCTGCGAGGGAATCCTGATCAGGAGCGGCCATAGAAAATTGCACATGGAAGTGACATCTCTGTGGGTCTCACCTGCTGTTCCACGCCTGTATTGTGTATTACTGGGGGTTTGCTCTGGGAGCACCCAAACACTTGATGCCATTGCCCAGGTCACGGGCAGAAGTGAGCTGCCGTCTCTGTGGATCAGGGCAAAGCAGCAGCCATACAGCTGTCACCCAGAGAGGGCGAACCCAAGAGGCCTCACCCAAGAGATGGTGCCCCTGGATTCCCTGGGTTGTTGGGGACCCCAAGGTGTTTGTGGCCAACACCAATACAACAGAGACTTCTCTTTGAAGTGGGACCAGCTCGCTGCAGGATTGATGTGTCTGCACGCGACTTCAGCTGCGGGCAGGGCGGACAGCACGCAGAGACACACGGAGACGTTTAACACTCTCGGCCTCCAGTTAGCATCAGGTGGCTGCTGCAGAGCCTGGCCTGCGTATCAAGCGACGTCCACAGAGGTTATCAAGTTCCCAGATTCCTTCCCCAAGCAGCCTCCCCGGGACTCACGGAGACGCACAAACACCTCCTGGCTTGCTGATCCCTGTAATGCCGCATAATTAGAAGAGAAGCCGCTAAGTCAGAAGGATTTAACTACTCCCCAGTCTTATCCTCCTCCCAAAGTGTTCCCTAAAGACTGGCTTCCTCTAGGGAGAACTTCTTTGCTAGAAACACCACGTTCCACGCCTCGGCCACGTGTGCAGCCGCTCCTTGCTCCTTTCCATTGCCAAGCGATGCCCGTCCCTGTGAGCCCTGCTTTGTCTTTTACCCCAGGCCTTGCAGACATGGGCTTTGTGGCATCCCAGTCAACTTGTCATCCCTCTAACAAGACAGCCAAGGCAACCTAAACGTACAAAGAAAAGAGGTTGGTGCCATCGTGACTCTGGAGCTTTGCAGAGTGTTCAGGCGACCCTGTTGCCGTGGCCTCTGGCGATGCTGTTCTTGCTGGCAGAGTCCTGAGGCAGCTGAGAGCATCGCATGGCTCCTCCCTGACGAGCTGTCTGGTCTCATCACTCCCCAGACATCGCTCGTGTCAACTCCACACTTGATCTTAGCCAAAAGGCCGAGAAGCGATCCTCCTCCTCTCAGCTCCATGTTGGGATTTCATTTCCACCCTCTTACTGCCATTCACCTGAGAGTTGGGGGCTCACCTGTGTGGGTTTGGGGGCCAGCGGGGAGGATGCAGCCAGAGGCTGTTTGACTGAGGTTCCCTGGCACAGGCTCTGCTCGCCTGCAGTTGGTAATGGGGACTGCATTTGTAAGAGGTGGCGATTGTGTGTCATGATGGAGCCCTTGCCTTCACAGCCTCTGGGTCCATCCCCTACCTTTGCATTTTTAAAGATTTATTTATCTGAAAGGCAGAGAAAGAGAGAGAGAAAGAAAGAGATTGTCCACCTGGTGATTCACTGCCCAACTGACTACAGTGACCAGGGCTGGACCAGGACAAAGCCAGGAGTGTGGAATTCCACAGTTCCAAATGGTTCTCCCACAGGAATGGCAGGGCCTCAAGTACTCGAGCCATCATGCGCTGCTTTTCCGGGTACATTAGCAGGGAGCCGGGTTGGAAGCAGGAGTGGCCAGGATTCAGACTGATGTTCCCATGCGGGATGCCAGCCTCACAAGCAGCGGCTTAACATGCTGCACCATGATGCTGCCCCCTCCCCTCCCGTTGTTCACTTGGTCCTCACCGCCTGCCCGGAGAACCTTCTCAGCCTCTGGTGCAGGAGGAGTGGCCTAGAGCTACCTTATAGTCCCAGCTGAGGAGGTGCTGAGGCCTGGCTGGGCTCCAGGCTCCTGCACGTGCAGAGGGGGAGGAGTGGTATTTGGAAGGCGATGTGACTTCAGAGCCATTGCTTTGTGCTTCCCCGTGACTGATATGTCAAGTGTCGCCTGTCCGGCTGGCTGCATTTTAGTGACATGCTTGTAGTGGGAAAGGGATGTGGGAATTTTCCTTCTCGTCCCTGCTGATGTGATACGTACTTAAACTGATGGAGTCTGTACCCGTGTGTGGTCATTCAGTTGGCAGCCTTATTGGGGGAAGGCAGGACATTCGAGTAGATGCTATAATGTGTGGTGATACCCCGTGCTGTCTTTTGGGTGTGTTATTTCTTGGAAGTCACACTGGACATCGTGGTTCCCAGCTGCTTTGGTCAAGTAGGGACCAGAGCATTCTCCTGTGCTGCTAAATGCTTATCACATGCACTGTTTTGGAGGGGATTGCATGTTCTTATTTAATTTTTAATTGGCAATACATTAATTCATGTTGAAACTCAAATTACAGTGAATCCCTGCACTTCCAGTGCTCAGCACTCGCCGGGCCCCTCTTGGGAGGCCTTGAATTTCTCTTCTCTGGTTTCTTGACGCAGAAGCAGATGTCAGCTGGACAGGAGACACTGCCTGCTTTATTTATTTGAAAGTCAGAGTTACAGAGAGAGAGAGAGAGAGAGAGAGAGACAGGTCTTCCATCCGCTGGTTCACTCCCCAGCTGGCCGCAACAGCTAGAACTGGGCTGATCCGAAGCCAGGAGCCAGGAGCTTCTTCCAGGTCTCCCACATGGTTGCAGGGGCCCAAGGACTTGGGCTATCTTCCACTGCTTTCCCAGGCCACAGCAGACAGCTGGATCAGAAGTGGAGCAGCCAGGACTTGAACCGGCACCCCTATGGGATGCTGGCACTGCAGGCGGTGTTTTTACCTGCTGCACCACAGTGCCGGCCGCAGCCTGCAAACACTTTACACATCAGGCACAGGAAATCACAAAGCAGGAGCTCTGAAGTCACATCGCCATCCAAACACCACCCCTCCCCCTCTGCGCCTGCAGGAGCCTGGAGCCCAGTGTGAGCAGCTGGACCTCGCACCTTCTCAGCAGGGGCTGTGGGTAGCTCTCGGCCACTCCTCCTCAGCACCAGAGGCTGGGAAGGTTCTCAGGGCAGGCGGTGAGGAACAGGTAGGCAATGGGAGGAGAGGGCCCGCATCGTGGTGTAGCACGTTATGCCTCTGCTCGCGACGCTGGCATCCTGTAAGGGAGCATCAGTCCGAATCCTGGCCGCTGCTGCTTCTGGCCAAACTTGATCCTCCTGGGAGATCTTTGCATCACAGCACATGGAAAGCTCTCTCGCTCTTTGAAAGCACATTTCCAGTTTTGAGGCTGTTAAGAATATACCTTTTTAAACATCTTACAGAAAGACAGCAAATGAAAAATGAACCTCCTTCCCCACTGTGCCTCTCCTAATCTGTTACTGTTATCAGCAGACTCCGGTTCCTGATTATTACCTGTTTTTCCAGACTTATTCTTAGGCTTGCACTCTCATAAATGTGTACAAACACAAAACATTAGGGTCTTTAAACTGGGCTCTCTCATGCGGACATGCCATGGGGTCCTGATGAATCGTTCTTTTGTACCTAGACTTTTGATTGCTTGCAAATAAGCAACGAAAGAGGAGGCCCTTTGATGCCAGTCTTGGCTGATGTATTTGACTTTTTTAGAGAAGATTTATTTGAAAGGCAGAGAAACAGAGAAAGGGAGAGTTCATTGTTTCACCCCTGAACAGCCAGGACCGGGCCAGGCAGAAGCCGGGAGCCAGGAACCCCATCCCAGTCTCCCACATGGGTGGCAGGGGCCCAAGTACTTGGGCCATCACCTGCTGCCTTTAGGACGCTTGAGCAGAGCTGGATGGGACACGGGACAGCTGCGACTCAGACCAGCGCTGCATGTGGGACATCGGTGTCGAAAGCAGCGACTTAACCCTCTGTGCCACACCGCCTGCCCCTTGATCACTTTCCTTAGATAAACTCTGGAGCCTGGGGCAAAGGATGTGGGTGTGTGTAGGGATCTCGACACATGCAGCTTCGTGGCTTCCTGATATACTTTACCTTCTCTCCTCCTAGACACCCATCCGATGGTGATGGTCACCCTATCAGCAGGGCAGACCTGACCCTAGCCCAGGGAGTTCTGGATGAATGAGGTGTGAGGTCATAGGACACAGAGCTTTTCCTGGTGAGCAGGCAGGCTCATCCTTCCTGGGTCTCCCAGGACCACCTTCCATGGCAAGACTGCTGCCTGTGGTCCAGGGTAACTGTCAGGCTGCAGACCTCTGTGAAGGGTCCACGCGGGTCATTCTGTGTCTGGGCACCAGGCAGGACTGAGAGGCTCCTGCTCCGTCCCCATCCCACGTCTCCATCCTCTGTGCCCTCAGGATGCTCCAACCCACCTGCTCCTTCCCCATCCCGCGTCTCCATCCTCTGTGCCCTCAGGATGCTCCAACCCACCTGCTCCTTCCCCATCCCGCGTCTCCGCCCTCTGTGCCCTCAGGACTGCTGCAGTCCAGCCTGCTCCTTCCCCTCGATCGTGCTTTCCCTGTCTTTGCCAAGGCTGTCTGGCATCAGAGCTTTTCAAGTTGGACAGAACCGGGTTTGCATCCGCTTTAGATGTGTGACCTTAGGTGAGATACAAACCTCCCGGAGCCTCAGTTTCCTCCTCTGTAAAGGGGGATGGGTAATCATGGCCCCGGGGCTTTTGGAGATTGGAGACTATGGCTGGGAGGTGTGCAGTCACTGTGGTCTCTTTCCCCTTTCTCTCTTCCAGCTGTTCCACATTTTAACATCTTGACCAAGTGACTCTTTTGATCAGACTGACACAGGAAGCTCCTTCCCTAGGCCTCAGAATAATTTTGTCCCTGGCCAAGGCCCTGAGGTGCTCTGAGGTCGTTACTGTGACCCCTTCCTGCTGCGAGACCCCCAGCATTAGCCAGAGCTGTGGGTGTTGCTGCCTGCTGCACACAGTGGCCGCAAACCCCCTGACAGCTCTGGGAGCTGGTTTCCCTGTCGGAGGGGTACTAGGCTGGGAGCGTGGGGCCCCCTGGGCCATGCACACCCCTGAGCGCCTGCTGACCTGCACACCCACCTCCCTGAGGGGACTGTGGTCAGGTCCCTTTAGCAGCAGTGCAGGGCCTCCAGCCCACCGTTCAGAGTCGCTCCTTCAGCCCCGTTCCTGTGGGCCGCTGCTGAGTCAGAAGGTGAACCACGTTCTGAAATTGGCTTATATGTTACGGGGGAAGGGACAGAGCCGCTTCTGGGGGTGGGCGTGGGCCCTCGGTGTGGACACACGGGGCATGTCTGTGCTGCTCCTTGTGGCGACTGTGGGCAGGGTCTCCGTCCCAGGTCTGCCATCTGGAATCCCAGCTCTCAGTGGGGCTTTATGGCACCCACGTTGCTTGCTCATGCCCGCCTGTGACTGTCGCTGTAGGAGTCGCCGTCCTTCCCTGGGAAGCCCGTGGCGGTGTTTCCTTCGTTGCAACAGCATCTCCAGCCTCCCTGCACAGAACCTTGTCCCGGTTCCCACTCGTCATTTTATGCCTCATTCCTTACAGGACACGTTCAGGATTCTTCCATGAATATGCAAACCGTGGTAACCAGGATGCCTTTTCTCTCTCTCTCTCCCCCTTCTGCTGCTGCTAGGTGCCTGGAGATTTGAGTCAAACATCTGAAGACCAGAGCTTGTCGGATTTTGAAATGTAAGTCCACGGCGTGTGTTGACGAGGGGGTCCTTTAGAAACGGGGCGCTGTTGCTGGCTGAGGCCTGGGAGATAGCAGGGGGAGACGCACATCGTTGCTTCAATCTGCACCACGTTTGGGTCGGTTCTTGTCGGTGTAGATCTCCTCTAGACCCAGCCTGGCCCTCAGACATGTTTTATCTCATGGCTGTTGAAAGACAGACTTTTAAAATGTTGGCTGACATTTTAAGAGTTGGGAGATAGCACATAAATATTTAAGTTATTAAGGTTTTCTTGAACAGCTGGTCTCATGTTCCTGCGAGGCCACAGTCAGTGGGAGCGGGGGTCGGCTGCTCCCTTCACGTAGGACACGTGTTCCTCCCATGCCTCAGTTCCCACTTTCCCCTGTTGTCCGACTCCGGCCCACTTCCCCCAGTTTGTTGCCTGTGTAGCCCCCGTAGGCATTTGAATCTGCCACCTCTGACTTATTTACCTGGTGTGTAAACGTAGGTTTTAGAGGATTTGATTTTATTTGGTGCTTTTGTTAGTAACTCCAGAAGGAAGCTACTTGGTCGTCAGGCGCTCGCTGTTCTGGTGGCCTTGGTGTTTGGACGAATCGTCCACCAAGGCAGGGATCGAGGCTGAGTGAGTCCCCGGGGACCAGGCTGTGCAGAACTGCATTCCCTGGTGGCCAGTGGGAGCTGCAGCCTCCCCGTGAGAAGGGGCTTCTAAAGTGGGAGAGTTGGGGATGGCTGAGGAACCTGCACGCTCCGAGATGCAGCACGCGTGTAACACTGCTGTGGCCATGGGCAGGATTCACGTTTTCACTGGACCTTGATTTCCCCCTTAGCGAGGCCAGGGCCCTCCCTCCTACCTCGAGGGCCTGTGGAGGCGATTTGAGTGAGATCCCAAGAAACAACAGGGCACTGAAAGCCATTGCGTGCCTCGGTGGAGGTGGGGGCTGCCCTGGAGGGTGAGGAGGTGAAGGATGAAAATGAAGGGGGATGCACCTGCAGGGGGGTGTACAGTGTGGAGGGGCTTCTGGGAGGGCAGGTGGCTGGAGAGCAGAGGCAGGGAGAGAGCTGCTGGGCACAGTCCCAGGCATGGGTCAGCTGTGGCACAGGGTGGACTCGGCTTCTAACCAAGCCCCTGCTGTGGGCAGGAGTCATGGCGGGTCCTTGATGGAGGGGTACATCAGCTGCAGGCCTTGCCTTCCAGTGGCCTCTGCCTGGTCCAGGCCACATCCTCTTGTCCCCACAATCTGGGGCCTCCTCCCGTCCACCTGTTTGCTCGTCTGTACTAAAGCAGAGGGAATCAGTGGCACCAGTCCTCCCTGTCAGGGTGAGACTAGAACCTTCCTGCAGCCTGCTCAGGAAGCCCTCACTGGCCTTCGGCCTCACCCACAGCTCCCTCCTGCAGTCGCACAAAGCCACCCTACCCCCTCCTGCACCCCAGGATTGTTTCTGCATTAACCCACAAGTCTGCAGTGTGCCCTCAGTGCTGGACACTGTCCTACTCATTCTGTCTTCCCCACACCCTCTGGGATGGGTGCCGTCTCAGTGATGATGGGTTTGAGCTGGGATTCATACCCCAGCTCCTCACACGTGTCCCTTCCCCTGCCTGAAGCACCTGCCCCAGCCTCCACCTCCCCTGCCCCAGCTTGACTGACCCTCGGACTTCCCCAAAGCCTGGGCCAAACCCTGCTTCCTCTGCTGCCCCAGACCACAGCAGGCCCACCTGGTGCTCACAGCCCTTCCATCTGGAGTCCCTTGGAGAGATCACAAAGATGTTAGTTATTTCTGTCTGACAACTTTGAGTGTCGGTGCACCTGACCACAGAGCCCCACAGTGTGCTGAGTGGAAGCTGACGGAAGTGGAGAGAGAAGCAGACAGTTCTACAGTAATTTGGAGACTCCCACACCCTACTTAACAGTAACGGGGAGGACAACTAGGAGGAGATAGACTGGAGCGATGAGGTGAACCAGTTAGGCACGACAGGTGACGGCGGAGCACGCACTCGGCCATGCACAGTGGAGTCCCCAGGGTAGACCAGGGGCTAGGTCACAAATTGTTGTCATTAGTTAAACATTTTTTAATTTGAGAGAAGGAGAAGAGAGGAAGAATGAGTGTGCATGAGAGTGCATGCTCCTTGGGAGCCAGGAACGCAGTCCAGGTCCCCCACTTGGGCAGCAGGGACCAAAGTACTTGAGCCATCACCTGCTGCTTCCCAGGGTGTGTGTTAGCTGGAAGCTGGAGTTAGGAGCTGGACCTGGGTTTCAAACCTACGTCCTCCAATATGGGACACAGACATTTTAACTGGCATCTTAGTCATGAGGCCAAATACCCATCTTCAATACATTGTTAAGAGTTGAAATCAAATGAAGGGTCTGGTTTGACCACAGTGAAATGGTTTGCGTGGAGGTTTTTCTCTCTCGAACCACGTGCTCCACCCCCTGGCATCGGTCAGCTTTCCTTCCTGCTCTGTTTGCAATGGCTGCCGATGTCCAGCACACGGTTGGCTCTCGGGAGATTGTTATGGAATGAGAGGATAAGTAAGTGAGAGAATGAACAGGCAGATAACAACCCAGGAGGGACATGGCCATGGCAGCAGCCAATTCCACTCCAGTCACTGCTCTGAAAGGGGGAGGCAGCTCACCCAGTAGCCCTGGGAGGGCAGCTGGCCCTCCGTTCAGGACAGCTCATGAGAACCAGGGTGTTAGCTGTATTTCTCTAACAGTCCTCTCCCCGCCCCTGCAGTTAACAGAGGTCAGAGAGGGGTGCTCTAGGCACTGGTATGGTCCTGGGGACCTTTACAGGCAGAATGTCACTGGATTCACCAAGCTCCGCATCGCAGTGTGTGCCTGCCTCCTGGGGAGCTGACCAGTGGGGTGCAGTTTCCCCCGTAAAGGAGGTCAGGTCAGCAGCATGGAAGAAATCCTGCTTCCGGAGAGAGCCGTCACCTGAGGGTTACTGCCCTGGGGAAAACGCAGGGCTTTTTGCTCTGGAAGTCAGACTCTTGCATCTCCAGTGTTGCAAACTGCATTCCAAGTGCGGGAGGCTGGTGGGTTTTATGAGCTGCCCTCGAGGGAGGAGGAGAGTGCAGGAAAAAGCCTCTCCCCCTGGGGTGCTCCAGGCAGAGGCGGAGGCTGGGGCCTTGCAGCCCTTCCGGGAGAGCGGTGCTCCTGCGGGAGCCGCCATGTTTGGCCTTGAGGTTGCGCGGCAGTCAGCCTGCCAGCCCTGCGAGACCAGGCTCAGTGTGCTGGAGGTGGTGGTGGTGGGGTGTATGTGTGTCAGTGACTCGTGAGCCGAGGGTCAAGTCAGCCCACGGGAAAAACTGTTGCATCACCAGAATCCGCCTCCGACAGCCTGTGTGAGGATTCGCTGTGTTAGTGTAGTGGCAGTGGAGCTGTGTGCTGCAGGTGCTTGGTGAGTGATACTGTGTACAAATTTAAAGCTTGCTGTATTAGTCTCAAACACACACAGTCTTTGGAAAAGTCGAAAGCTGAGTATCTGCTCCGGCATCCTGCTTTTCCATGCTGGCACTTGCTGTTGCCCTTCTGTCCCCCGACCCCAGACAGCACGGCTCTCAGAGTCATGGTGGTATTCTCCTGAGCGCCTTCGGGGAGTCAGGCTATGCAGTGAGCAGAGCGAGGAGGCAGTGACGGCTGAGTGCTTCAGAGACTGGGGGCGTCACCGGCTTGGCCTCCCGTAGCTTCCTCTGGTTATCCCCTGTTTCAGATGGGAAGCCTGAGGCTCAGATGAATGACGGGCCAGGGGCACTCAGCTGTGAACAGCTGAATTCTCATTCCAGAGTATAAACCGTGGAAAGAAGTGAATCATTTTCGGCCCGAGCGCCTGGGGAAGGTGCCGAGGGACTGGGTGGGAGGCCTCCCCTGGCCTTCAGCGTGCTAACCTGAGTCGTAACGTGACCTGTCGATCTCTTTCTCTTGCGCAGATCCAACCGGGCGCTGATCAACGTGTGGATCCCCTCAGTGTTCCTCCGGGGCAAGGCAGCGAACGCATTCCACGTGTACCAGGTATGCGCCTGGTATCCAGGCCCACGTCAGCACCGGGCCGGGGAGGCCTGGCACCTGTGTGGTGTGCTTTGGGCTTTGCCTCTTAGTGGTGGGGGACTGTTCTTGGGAGCCAGGTTCTCGCGGCACTGACACTTTAGCTGCCCAGCTGCCCTGAGGAAGCGGCCCTTGTCCTTCAGTGAGGCAGAAGGAACAGGGGGAGCTTCCTTGGGCCTGCTGGCCTCTGAGTGTGGCCCCTGCAGAATCTCAGCTCTGGCCACGTAGGCAGAAATGAGGGTTCGCTGGCTTGGGCTGCAGCCGGAAAGCCGGGCTTCAGGCAGGCCTGCACCTGCTGTCAGGAACGTGCGGCCATCCCTGCACATCCCTTCTCGGGCTGTCCTCTGTGATTGACGGGGTGCCCAGCCAACCCCTGCGTCTCAGCAGCCGGCCTTGGATTGCAAGCCCATTGTTGAATCCCGAGTGAGCTGTGGACTGGCAGTTGGGCTCCTGTGACCACTGCCGGCGCAGGAATCTGCGTGGGCCTCCCGACACGTGTGTGAGATGGGAGGGAGGAGGCTCCTCAGTGAGAAGTGCGCTGTTCTTCTCGAGAGTTGGGGCCTTGGCTGTGTGACAAGCAGGGGCGCACACATCCTCTCAGCTTCCGGAGGCTGAGAGCGCCATCCCCAGGGGAGGCCCTGGCGTCTGGGACCACAGCACCTCCGTCTCCTCGGGACGTGGTTTTGCCCACCTGTCTCCCCCCCCCCCCCGCCCCCAGTCTCCTGATGGCGCCTTGCGCACTGCCCGCCTCTGCTCCTCTGTCTGTCCTCTGCTGCGGGAGCCCCAGCCTCCTGTATTTCCTGTTCTGGGACTCGTCCGTCTAGCCCTGGCTGGGAGCCGCCTCCTGCTTCTTCTGTCCTCGTGCGTCTCCGTAGTTTGCATTGGGTTTTGTTCTTATTCTCCGTGAGTTCTGCGGGCAGCTTTGGGTTTTCCCATTTTTCTTACTGGGATTTTGTGCACTAAAGAAGTCTTCTCAGCCGTAGAGATGTTTTCTCCAGAGAGTGAGGTGGTGGTGAAGACGGGAACCCTGCTTTAAATCCCGAGGCCTTAGCTAAATCTTGGTCCCTTCATCTGTGAAGAGGAAATGTTACTACTTACCCTGGACAGCTGTTGTGCGGTTAGAGCTGCACTGCTCAGAGGTGCGGGCCTTGTGGTCCAGCAGGTAACGTCACCATGTGGGACGCCCGCCTCTCCTATCAGAGTGCTCGTCTGAGTCTTAGCTATGCTGCTTCTGATCCAGCTTCCTACAATAGCATCTGGGAGGCAGCAGATGATGGCACAAGTGCTTGGGCCCCTCCCATCCACGTGGGAGGCCCGGATGGAGTTGTCCAGGCTCCTGCCTTCAGCCTGGCCCAGCTCTAGCTGTTGTGTGGACGTTTGGGGAATGAACCAGCAGATTTTTCTCTCGCTCGCTCGCTATCTCTCTCTCATTCTGCCTTCCAAGCAGATGAAAACAAATATTTTCTTAACAATAAACACGCAGCACACAGTAGACATTCACTGCTCATTTCTGCCTTCCCACGTGATCGCCATGTTTGGTCGTGGGGTGACTGGTAGGTGTCTGGCATGAGAAAGCCATTTAGTTCCACGCTTAGCTGGGCAGCGTAGCGCTTCCCTAAGTGTTAGGACAGGCTGAGGGTTCCTGATGCTCTCAGCTATGGTTCCGGGAGGGAATGCGCTGGGACAGGTTTCTGAGTATCTTCTCTTTATCTTTTTATCCCAACACAACACAACACAAAACCTGATGTGTGCGTGTACTTCCGGTTCTGCTTTGCGGCCGTCGACAGCTGGGAGGCAGTGCCTGGAGGATGACGGGAGGAGGCGGGCAGCTTTATCTCGGAGCAGAGTCAGAACAGGGTCGTGTTTGAGAGGCCTCCTTGCCCTTTCCGTCTTGACTTCCCCCGCCCACCCCAAGAAGCAGCCTGGCAGTTCTTAGCCTGTGAGACGAGACGATGCAGCAAATGTTCCGTTGCCTGGGAGATTGTCTCTGCAGTGGCCAGGGTGGCGTTGAAGCCACTCACTGCCCATTCTTCACTGCGGGCGGCACTCTCCTGGACCTGGCCCAGATCTCAGCCATGCACAGGCTTCGCCGTGCCTGCGTCGGCTGGTGCAGTGAGAGCGGGTACCTCGAACTCTGGGCTCCTGCCCGAGGCCGGGTTGCCTGGCAGCACCTCTCCTGTGTGCGAACAAGGTTTCTGCTTGGCTCCTCAAGAGCAGACTGAGTGTGTGTGTGGAAGCATTTCCGAGAAAGCCTTTGTCACCACGTTTGTCACATACATTGTGACGTTGGAGCAGAGATGACTCGTTGAAAATACTGGTATCATTGGACATTTTTTTAAGGATTAAAAAAATGCATGCACTATCTATTTCCATGAGAGACTTAAGATAATTTTTAGAGAAACATACAGAAAAGAGGGATAAAAGAGAAGTTAAAAAAATATCGAGTGGCCGGCGCCGCAGCTCACTAGGCTAATCCTCTGCCTTGTGGTGCCATCACCCCGAGTTCTAGTCCCGGTCGGGGTGCTGGATTCTGTCCTGGTCGCTCCTCTTCCTGTCCAGCTCTCTGCTGTGGCCCGGGAGTGCAGTGGAGGATGGCCCAAGTGCTTGGGCCCAGCACCCCATGGGAGACCAGGAGAAGCACCTGGCTCCTGCCTTTGGATCAGCATGGTGTGCCGGCCGCAGTGGCCATTGGAGGGTGAACCAACAGCAAAGGAAGACCTTTCTCTCTCTCTCTCTCTCTCTCACTCTCTCACTGTCCACTCTGCCTGTCCAAAAAAAAAAAAAAATCGAGGTCAGATAAAATGGAAGCTGAAAGTTTAAGAAGTAAACTGGAAGCCGTGTATGTCTGTCACAGAATCCTACACACTGTTCTTATTCATCTACGAGTCTCCTGTGGGTTTTCTGGGAGCCAGTGTGAAACGTAGAATTTTCTTTGGTATAATTCCATTTCTAATGAAAAGGAAACGTGTTAATTTTGCACGAAGAGCTCTGAAAGAATTTTTTACACAGGGCTTTGGACGAAGCAATAATGGAGAATGTTCTAGACAGTCCCTGCTTCTCTGCCGGTGAGAAATCGCACCTGGTTTGGTGAGGAGGAGGCCCAGGATGCGCCAGGTAGCAGGAGAAGACACAGAGCCTCCAGGGTCACTGCGCTGATGCCACAGTCAGTGGCCATGTGTATTTAGGTTTAAGTTAATTAAAATAGAATCAGGTGAAGGTTCACTTCCCGCGTCACGCTGCTCCCGCACGGCTGTGGCTACTGCCCTGGGATGTGGAGGGAGGCGGAGATGGACGGTGAAGGAGGCGGCTCAGCCTGCCTCGGCCCTTCTGTTGTCCCTCGGTCCTGGGAGAAAGCCTGGCACGTGCTGCTCTCTCGCCTCTCCTGCCCCGAATCCTTCTGGGGGACGGCAGACAGGCCAGGGAACAAGGCCTCTGGCCGGCCACGGGCTCGAGCGTCCTCACGTTGCTGTGGTTCTATTGTGTTCATTTTCACAGGGGCCTCCTAGTTAGGGCTCGGAATTCTGGTTTTTTCTGTTTTGGCACAGTTCCCTGTTGAAGGAGATTGTAAGTGAGAAGAGGAGAGTCCGCTTACAGAAAGTGCTGCGTAAGCAGTGGTGACAGCAGCGTGGGCGAGCAGCGTGCTCTGGGAGTGAGCGCTGACAAAGGCACAGAGAGTGTGCTGCAGCGTGCTGAGCCACGTAACGTGGCTCTCCCTCGCCCTCACAGCAACCCTGAGCGGCCAGGAGCGCCGTGACCCTGTGTTACAGACGAGGCAACCAAGGCTCAACGAAGCATCCCATTCCCTAACAGGTTTTCCAGCCCAAAATGCTGGAGCAGAGAACTCTGGGAAACAGTAGCTTGATAGAAACTGCAATTTGGACTCCTCTGGGAGTAGCGGGGCTCAGGCTGGCTGGGGTCTACCCATGTGGATGGCACCCTGCGTACCTGACACTGTGGGTCCCATGTAGACGGTCCCTGATCCCTGAAACTGTGGGTCCCTGTGGACGGCCCCTGGTCCCTAAGACTGTGGGTCCTGTGGATGGCCACTGGTCCCTGAGACTGTGGGTTCCATGTGGACGGCCCCTGGTCCCTGAGCCTGTGGGTCCCTGTGGACGGCCCCTGGTCCCTGAGACTGTGGGTCCCATGTGGATGGCTCCTCATCCCTGAGACTGTGGGTCCCATGTGGGCAGTCCCTGGTCCCTGAGCCTGTGGGTCCCTGTGGACAGTCCCTCGTCCCTGAGACTGTGGGTCACTGTGGACGGCCCCTCATCCCTGAGACTGTGGGTCCCTGTGGACAGTCCCTCGTCCCTGAGACTGTGGGTCCCTGTGGACAGTCCCTCGTTCCTGAGACTGTGGGTCCCTGTGGACAGTCCCTGGTCCCTGAGACTGTGGGTCCCTGTGGACGGTCCCTGGTCCCTGAGACTGTGGGTCCCTGTGGACGGCCCCTCGTCCCTGAGACTGTGGGTCCCTGTGGACGGCCCCTCGTCCCTGAGACTGGGCTGAACTTGGAGCTGCAGCCAAGCCCTGGATTTTCCAGACGACTGTTCCAGGTCATCTGCAGTGCACAAGAGGGAGCCCAGCCGAGACAGCGGCCTCGGGAAATTCTCAGAGCAGGGGCTCGCTCAGGGCCACTCTCAGGGCCACTGAAGGCTTAGTTCTGAGAGCCTGCCTGGAGGGGACCTCCGAGAACGAGGAACCTTGGAGAGGGACCCGGCTGCCCGTGGTTGCCGGGCTGTCCCCACCTGGGCCATGCAGTCACATCTGGCCAACAGGATCTCAGCAGGAGGGACCATCCACGCATGGGACTGATGAGCAGTTGTTTAAAAGGTGGGGGTTCCAGCACCCTGACAGGAGGCCGAGGTGCGTCCTACCACGAAGAGCAAGCGACGCAGCCTCTGACCAAAGTGCAGAACAGAGGTAATGATTGGTAACCAGTTTTCCCAATTTCAGGGCTTTTTGACCACGAGCGTTTTGGCAGCGTTGGCCCTGCTTACGCTCAGCTGCCTGTAGGCACCTGCCAAAGACAAGAACGATGAAGCAGCGGTACATGAAATGCAAACAAACACCCCTCTGCTGCCGCCTCGTCTCGCCTGGTTTCTCTCGCTCTGCCGCGCTCTCTCTGTTAATACAGATTCTCTATGCTTCCATGACAGAGTTAAATTTGTTATTAATTAACATCTAGCCTGTACCCCTGAGAATATTTCAAATTATTCCCCAAATACTCCAACTTGCAAACAAGCTTGAGACCTGCTGCCTTCCTGTCTCATTGACATAATTTTTCAAAAAGATTTATGTATTTATCTGAAAGATGGAGTTACAGAGAGAGAGAAGGAGAACAGAGGAGAATCTTCTGTGAGCTGATTCACTCCCCAGACGGCCGCAGTGGCCAGGGCCAAAGCCAGGAGCTCCTGGCTCTCCCGTGTGGGTAGCAGGGCCCAAGTACTTAGGCCATTTCTGCTGCTTTCCCAGGCACATTAACAGGGAGCTGGATGAGAAGTGGAGCAGCCAGGTCTCCAGGGCCACCCATATGGGATGCTGGCACTGCAGGCTGTGGCTTAGCCTATTGTGCCACAGTACCGGCTCCGCACTAACATATTTATAAAGGTACATTAGACTTTTTTTTTTTTTTTGACAGGCAGAGTGGACGGACAGTGAGAGAGAGAGACAGAGAGAAAGGTCTTCCTTTGCCATTGGTTCACCCTCCAATGGCCGCTGCGGCCAGCGTGCTGTGGCGGCGCACTGCGCTGATCCGAAGCCAGGAGCCAGGTGCTTCTCCTGGTCTCCCATTCGGGTGCAGGGCCCAAGCACTTGGGCCATCCTCCACTGCTTTCCTGGGCCACAGCAGAGAGCTGGACTGGAAGAGAGGCAACCGGGACAGAATCCAGCGCCCCGACTGGGACTAGAACCCGGGGTGCTGACGCCGCAGGCAGAGGATTAGCCTAGGGAGCCGCGGCGCTGACCTACATTAGACCTTAAAACAAGCAACCTATTTTTTTTCTTCAGGAAGTATTGCAGCCTTTGAACTGGTATAAAATAATGTATCTTTACTCCTACTGTCAGATCCTAAGTCTAAGACCTAAAGTCTTCCCTTTGAAAAGTAGCTTCAGTGTAAGTGCAGCTGGGATCAGTCTCCTACTTGGGACTAACTTGAGTCTTTGAACTTTGCCACCAGACACACAGATACTCCATTTGCATACACAACTATTAGGTCTCCTTTGTCAAGACCACCGCTTTGTTTCAGCAAAGCTTTTCTCTGCTTCTGGACTAAGTTTCCTTCCCTAGAGGCCATCTGGTCTCATCTTGGCTTAGGGGGATATTTGAGCCCCACTCCCCGCATGCCCCTACTGGCCCACAAATGGAAGTCAGGTAGCCTGGGCAGCTGTTTGAAAGGTTTAGTCCAGCTGAGCATATGCACGTACGAGATGCAGGGAAAATCCATCATTCTCTCCGTTAATAATAGATCACAGGGCTCAGCAGGCGGCACGGGCTCCAGGTAGTTTGGAGGATGGAGATGTTTTTTGGACTGGAGGCTTCGGGCTTCGCAGCTCATCCCTTTCATCCTGTTTGCTAAGCTGGCTTACCCGTTGGGCCCGCAAGCATTCTTTTGCCCACAGCTCTGTCTCTGTGCCTGCTTTGTGGGTAGCTATGCAGAGAGGGAGGAATTCATTAATAGAGAAAGATGAAGTGGTGGAGCTGAGGACAGAGGTGGGAGCCACAGCTGCAGGAGAAGCCTGTGCGCCAGCAGGGGCCATTGCAGATTTGGGCTGGGAAGGGGGTGTAGGGCGAGGACCTGCACCCGGGTCTTGTTCTTGCTGACTCACCTGCCATATGCCAGGGAGGTGTGCGGACAGCTGTGGCCTGGGGCAGCTCTTGGCTCTTTGATGTCTGAGTTTCACTGCAGCCAGTGTTGGCTCGTGTGCTGCGCATGGGCCAAGCACGGCCTTGGTTCTTCCTGTGTCCTTCCATGAGAAGTTCCCGTCCCACAAAGCAGAGCAGTTGGGTCACAGGTACCTGGTGAGGATGGTAGAACCTGACCCTCGGCTGTTGCGAGGATGCTTACGGCCCCTGGGGAAGCCGGACATGGGTGAACCCAGAGAGCAAAAG
Organism: Sylvilagus bachmani; assembly: GCA_015711505.1. Lineage (NCBI taxonomy): Eukaryota > Metazoa > Chordata > Mammalia > Lagomorpha > Leporidae > Sylvilagus > Sylvilagus bachmani. The sequence goes on along the minus strand of CM027397.1, from coordinate 27,712,566 downwards.
GCAGAAGTCTCTCTGCCTCCTGGCCACGTGCGTCACTGTTACTCTATCACTGCCCCTGCCTTCCAAGCAGGAAGACCTTGTTTATTTTCCATCCCAGTACATCTCCTTCGTTCGTCCCAAGGCTGTTGACCGAGGGCCTGCTGGGTGCCAGGCTTGTGCCAACTCTTTGAGCGCCGAGGGTGAGCTGTACCTGAGCACGCCTTTGTTAACCTTGCAGCCTCGGGGTGGGGGGTGTGGGGAGGCAGATGCACTGGCCTAACGGTGGCATCACTCTGCAGAGAGAGGAGTTGGGGGACAGGGCACCACTCGCCTGGCAGTGTGGCTGTGACCACGTGTGGTGACACCCATTGTGTGAGACACACAGCCACTCGTGAGCATTCCCTCTGTGATCTCATTACCACACGACTCCTGACAAGCAGTCAAACCTTGAAGTAAGTGTGGGAAGAATCTGTCCTGTTGGATCAACTGTCTCTGGGCATGATTCCGTGTGCCAACCCTTTTACCTAGCATCTGCCGTGTCAAGGGCTCCACATCTGCTGCCGCAGGGAGTATCGGGCACGAGCCTCTGTCCTCGTGAGGAGGCCCAAGCTCTCTTCACACACCTGTAATGAGAAGGCGGCATCTGTGACAGATTCCATGGAGCCTTGTGGAGGGTGGGCGCTGGCGGTAGGTGGGCAGCCAGCCGCCTCTACCAAGGGGCTTTAGTGCCCATTGTCGTTTCACCCTTTCAGAGACCGGGGAGGGGGGCACTGTTGTATGAGCAGCCTGACTGCTGGGCCACATCGCGCCCTTCACTGTCTCCCGCTCTGTCAGCCACACGTTGCCCCCGCCACCACCTTGCACCCTTTGTGTGTGCCCGAAGGACATGAACTGAACCTGTTTGCCTCCCTTGTTCCCTGCAGGGCGTTCTGCCCACTGTCACTGACCCGGCAGCTGATGGTGGTAACAGGGACATGTTCTCCCAGGGCCAGGAGAGCTGCGGAGGCCAGTACGGACTCCATGAGTGCCTGGGAAGGAGGGAGATCCACTGAGCAGAGACGCTTTCGCCCTTAAACGTTTGGAGTCATAGAGTTTGAAGGAGACTTAGAACTCACCTGTGTGTGTGTGTGTGTGTGTGTGTGTGTGTGTGTGTGCAGGTGCAGGGTTGGGCCGGGGCAAGGTGCATGTGTGAGTGCAGGAGGGGCTCTCACGCAGGAGGTGACTGTGAAATATTAGTTATAAGCACAGGACTGTCTCCAAGGGGGACGTACAGAAGCATTGAAGGCGTAGCTGGATTGAGCGTCTATCCTAGCATTCAAGATCTCTGTGTCCATGTCAAAGCACCTGGGTTCAGTTCCTAGGCCTGGCAGTGGCTCCAGGAGCCCATCATGGCAGTGCTGATGGCGAAGTCACTGGGTCCCTGCCACCCTTGTGGAAGACCTGGAGTGCATTTCTGGCTCCAAACCCAGATGCTTTGTCTTTCTATCTCTGCCTCTCAAATAGGAAAAAAAAAAAAATCAGTGGCACCAGCTCCTAAATACAGGCCATGTACCCTTTGAAGATAGCTGTCACACTAGCAAATGGAAGTGCTGGGGCAGGGGACACATGGTGGTGTGGGCAGTAGGGCACTTGACCTCACTGGTGGTGACCATGAGTACAGGTCTGGCCAAGAGAGCAAACGTCCAGGAGGCCTCCGAGCTGCTCACGTGCCTTGGGAGCCGGTTTGGTGACATTTCTATGTGTCTTTACCAGGGCTTACCACCTGGGCCAAAATGGACATGTGGGGCTTGCTAATGCATTGCAGGGAGCGGAGCAGCATCCTGGCTGCTACCCAGTAACACCCACTCTGGCTCTGTAGTTGTGACAACCTGTGAGGTCTCCTGACGTCACTGCTTGTCCCCTGGAGAACCACTGGTCCCCATGGGCCTGTTGAATTCCGCCGTGGTTTTGTCTTGTTTTTGGGTCGTATTCCTCCTTGGCACACAGACCTGTCTTCCTTATTCTTTCTAAGCCTCCAGCCAGCCTGGCCCACTCCCTGTTGTGCTGCTCAGAGCACCCTCGCTCTCGTTTGGGAACGCGTTCTTCCCCTCTGCTGGCGTGCAGCCTGCAGAGGACACGTGTGACCTGAAAGCCTCACGCCCACCCAGAGGCCAGGAGACAGGGGTGTGAGCTAGACCACCAGGGGTCAGTGGGACTTAGTTCCAGAGGTGCTGTCAGCCTTGCAAGGGGCAGCGAGCCGGGCGGGTGTCAGCCTGAGGCCACCCACAGCCACCTGTCACCTGACAGGGCGAACCAAGCTAACCTGGAGAGCAGAGCAGCTCTGCGAGAAGACAGGAGACCAAGCCCTGGAGACAGTGACCCCTGACATTCAAGCTACACGTGGCCTTGGCCTCTTTCTTCAGTGAGGCGCTCCAGGGGGAGGGACGCAGATGCTGGGCCCTGGCTGTGTGTCCTGGTTGGAAGCACGCAGCATTTAGATAACTGCTCCGAATGGTAGACCTTGAGATGTTTTCCATTTCTTTCCCATTGCAAACCAAACTCCTGGAACTGACTTTGTACAAACCACACTGTAGGCATTTCTGTAGGATAAAAAGCTAGAACTACATCTGCTCAGAAGAAAAGTTGGTTCATTTTTATTTTAAGAGGCTTAGCCAAACTGCCCTCCGAAGAAGGCGGAGCCAGTTTTGCAGTACGCCAACCACGCAAAAGAGTGCTTTGTCCTCACGTTCTTGCCAATACTGAGTATTGTCTGTCTTTTAAATTTTACCAATCTGCAGTTCATTAAGGTTTGAATTTGTGTTTTCCATATTACTTGTGAGACTGAGCATCTGTCTGCACTTTAATTTGCCATTTTCGGTGACCCCTGTTTTGTGTCTTTTCCCCACTCTCTTGCATTGCTTGTCACTTTCTGACCAGATTTTAGGAGTTGTTTAGGTAGTAATCCTTTCGTTCTATGTGCTTTAGTCTCTTGTTTGTCTTCACTTTATCAGATTTTGGCCTGTTCTGTTTCTCAATCTCAACATCTTGAGATGAACGGAGGTCCTTGGTCGAGCAGCTGAAGCACTGCAGGTCATTTCATTTCATTGCCATGAGGACCTCGAGGTTTTGCGGGCATTCTGGCCATGTCCGAGGTGGAGAATAACACTGAGTAAATACCTTTTCCACAGCTCAGAGCACACGGCTTTTCCCTGTCCGCCCAGCTGCCTCCAGAGCACAGAACGGAGCCCAGCTGGTAGAATGGGTCAGAAATAAGCTGGACTCTCCTGTCAACTTACCAGGTTGTTGTATCCATTCTTCCACCTGTCTGTCTGTCCCACCATCCAGCCGTCCTGCAGTCAGGGGGCTGCTGAGCGTGACAGGGAAGACACAGTCTTGGTCATTGCCTACTCGATAGAAGCAAGGTTGAACCTGGAAGGCTGTCCAAAGGCACCACGGTTTCATCAAATTCTGATCTCGATCCCCTCCCCCAGTGTCTAGACACAGGTGAGCCCCGGTGTAGATGCTGGAAGTCCCCTGTCAGCCACCTGTGACCCCTGTCCTTTACGGGGGGCCCATTTGGCCTCTGAGGTCCCTTTGCAAGTTCCAAGTTTGTGAAAACTTTGCCGGCTCTCAGACCTCCCTGGCTTCAGGAACAAGCACAAACTGAAACTGGCCGGTGTCTTCCCCGATGGCACTGTGACAGCGTGGAAAGTGAGTGCTGAGGCTGCGCCAAGTGCAAGAAGTCACGCACGCACGCACTCACTGGCTGGCTCCTGACCTTTGCACGGTGCCTGACCTGGGCTGTGGGTGGAATGGAGCCAGTGGGGGCAGCTGCCGTGACCTGTGCTCAGCTGAGCAAGCGCCTGCCTCTGCAGGTGGAAAGAATGCAGGTGTACCCAGGAGGGACAGACCCACGAGTCACAGGGATCATCACGGACCACGTGGGGCCTCCCGCATGCCATGCCCCAGCTGTCCTAGTAACGCCTTCCTCTGCATCCGGGAATCAGAAACCTGTGCTGTCCTACCTTCATCCCAGAAGGTCAGCACTCAGCTCCAAGTGTCTGCCTGTCCCCTGCATGGCTGTTCAGGTTTAGTTGCAACAGGAAGAATGGAACTTAAGTCCGAGGCTCCAGAAATGGGTGCTGCCAAGTTTCCTCTTGTGATGGCGACGGCACTGCTCGTCCCCGTGTGTGTCCTGAGGTTGAGGAGGAGCTGTTGGGAAGGATTAGGTGACTGCTCAGGTGTCAGCTGCTAGGATGGGCGTTTATGTGTGTATGCGGCAATAATCTCTTATTTTTGTGCTTCAAAAACCCAGCCCCGGCTGCGTAAGTGCCTCTCGTAGCTGGGATGAGCATCCTGAACTTGTTGTTGTCTGCCTTCCACCCACGGGGCTCCATTCTGTCCCCTGGAGGCAGCTGGGTGTGGGGACTGCTGACGACATGCTTGAGCTGTGGACACTCGGGGCTTGAATTGTGCCAGCACTGGAGGACTTTGTACTTCTAAGCACTCACCTGGGCCCTCCCGTTTTCCCACAAGGGCTGGGGTTTGGGGGTTTTCCTGAGCTGGGTTTTGAGACGCCTTGGCCTCCTAATGAGACAGAGCAGGTGGGGTTGTTGCTTTAAGCCGTGGATCCTTTTTCAGACTCTTCCAAACACAGAAAAGCATTTCGAGTCCAACCTTGAAAGGTTATCTATTGGTACCACCACAGCCGCCTCCCGAGAGGCTGTGAATTCCAGCGCCTTGCCCGGCTTCCTGACACAGTGAGACTCTGCCAGACTGCTCTGGCTGTCTAGAATTGGAAGACACATCAAGTTGGCAGCCGTGTGGAGGCTGTTTTTCAGGGGCTGAGAAGGTGGGGTGTAGGAGAAATGTGTAGTTTGCTAACTGGGGTCTCGGAAGTCCCCAAGGGTGGTATTACTACTGTTAGGGCACAGGGCTGCCCTGTCTCAACAGGAACAAGGCATCCCAGCCCTGGGGCTAGGGTGCTGCTGGTCTGACTTGCCCAGATGACAGAGGAGGTGCAGAGGCAGGGAGCCCAGGGGAGACTGAGAGGGAAAGAAGGATTTGAATACCTGCCGTACTGGAAGAAACTACTTGTCGCAGCGTGTGATTTGGCTAAAGGAAGTCACATACTGGACTGTTGAAGTAACCAAGTCTGCCCCACCACTGCCCACTTTTGCATTCTGTGTTTGAAGCAGGAGCAGGGAACAGATGCCCAGGGCCAGTGTTCACAGCAAGCATGCCCTTTGTCGGCCCCTTCACACATGGAGCTCTGCTTTCTCAGTGGGTGAGGGGAGGTATTTTCAACTCTGTCTGCAGTTGCAGAAGCTCAGTTCAGCAGGTGGCACAGCCTGTCCAGGGCAGTGCAGCTCGTGAGTAGCAGGACGGAGCTGCAAGGCTCATGGTAGCAGTCTTCCCGCTCCATGTTCATCGAGAGGAAAACGCTGCTGCTTTCTTGAGTTTCTCTAAGAAAGGGAAGAGGCTGTGAAATGATGATGGTGACGGTATTTAGTGATGATGATGATGATGACAGTGATGATTGATGATGTCAATATTCAGTGTGCATATTGAATGATGGTGATGACTGCCGCTGGTTCATGATGATGATGGTTGGTGATTATGATAGGTGATTGTGGTTGCTGGTGGTGGAGGTGATGGGTACTGATGTTGATGGTGGTTTATGATGATGACGATGATGATGGCTGCTGATGGTGATGGTGATGGTGATGATGGTTGATGGTGATGGTGATGATGGTCGATGGTGATGTTGCTGATGGTGATGGTGATGATGATGATGGTTGATGGTGATGGTGATGATGGTTTGATGGTGATGTTGCTGATGGTGATGGTGATGATGGTCGATGGTGATGGTGATGATGGTTGATGGTGATGTTGCTGATGGTGATGGTGATGGTGATGATGGTTGATGGTGATGGTGATGCCTGATGTTGATGGATGATGATGGTGGTCATGGCCGATGGTGGTTGTGGTTATAGCTGTATTTCCTAAATGCTTCCTTTGCGTCACACATTGTACGAGTTCTCTCCAGGCTTATTTTCCTTAAACTCTATAACCACATTGAATGGGACGTTTCGGCTTCAGGAATAAGACCGTTGTCTACCTTGAGAGGCCTGTCTGTTAGGGGACTATCGTAATAATAAGCAGCCAGGAGTCTTATATGAGAGAACATTTTCTATACATCACAGGTGGTTTTCAAGTGTTCACAGCTGAGGGTCTGACAGTCAGGGGAACTGAGCAGTCCAGGGAGTGCACAGATCTCCTCCCAGACCTGTTTTCCCTCTTTCCCTGACTTGTTCCACTAACGGGTGAAGTACTTTGAATTCCTACCCCCTTGGCTGTTAGGAATAATGCCTATCACTTCATACTTCTGGCTCTTGGGAAGAATGGCACGTTTTTGCTGACTTGACTTTGGTCAGTGCCTTGGGCTTTGGCGCCCTGTGGATCAGGAGCGAAACCCACCTCTGTTATTTGCCAGCAGAGACCTTGGGCAAGGCACTCCCCTTGCTGTGCCTCGGTCTCTTACCCATGAGACGCAGCTGCTAACTACCGTGTGTCTGGGGTTAGTGGGAAGACTGAGCGAGTCAGAGCAGGAAAAGTGGCAAGCACAGTACCCGTAGGCACGTGGCAAGCAGATGCTTTGTTTCTCTGTGCTCCCGTCTTGTCTTAAAACTGCACAATCCAGGGGGAGGTGATGTTCTTGGCAACACTGCTCTCTCCTCCCTCCCGTGTCACCACCTTGCAGGATGGGCAGAGGGCTGTGTGCGGGGCTGTTGGGGTGTCTGGGATAGAGCACAGGCTCTCTCACCTCCCCAAGGTTGCCTCCTCACCTTCATCTGTACTGAATGGTCGCTGTGGGCTGGTCCCTCTACTGCGTGGTTTCCCCTCCATCATCTCATGTCAATCTTATGTCAGCTCTGTGAAGTCCCTTCTACTATCATGTCCTTTATGAATGCAGAGACTGACCCCCAGAGAGGCTAAGAAGTTTCACAGGTGAACTTGGATCTCTTTAGGCTCTTGATCACACACTCTCCCCGAAGGACTCACATCACCCACCAGCCCACGCCCGGATGGTGCTCACTGCACAGTCTTGGTCCCTACAGCAGGTCTCAGCATCCCCACCTTTACTTCCCAGATCTCTGGAAGAAAATAATTCCTGAATTTTATTAACTCTGAGATAAACATTGTTTTCAAATCTTGACAACTCTCACGTCAGGGTGTTGGTGGTGTCCTAAATGTCATGTAGTATTGTATTACTGGGTGTCCACTCATTGTCCCTTTGTTCATTCTACTTGTCTGTTCACCAGGGCTTATTGGGCAAATGTGTTCTAAGTCGCAGAAACAGTGCAGAGCCTTTTCACCTATGTTTTCCCCAGATTCCCCCGTTGGTGGCCTCTTACATGGCCACAGTCCTTCTTCAGAACCAGGAATGTGAGAATGAGACGGCACTGTCAGGCTCTGTTTTAACATTTAGGATAGCAGGGGAAGAAGGATGTGGCTCCTCCTCCTTCTGAGGTGATGGTGTGGGCAGGACTTAGCTCTGGGATCTGTGATTGCAGAGCAGTGGGATGAGCCATGATGGGGTCTTGTGGAAGGTTCTATGGATGACACAGGGATGGGCTCCCACATTGGGCTGGGGCTGATGGTGGGGGTAGAGGCAGGCAGAAACGGCTTGGTCCCGGGAGAGGAGGGAGAAGTCGGGCATGGAAGTACTGAAAAGCTTGGAGCATGGCCTTGTGTGATCTCCAGACCAGCCGTCTGTGGCCTGTGGGCCTTTGCTTCTCTTCCTCTTCCCAGAATGCTGCTCTCCCAGACAGACCCACAGCTGGCTCCTTCTCAGCGTGTGGACATCAGATCAGAGAGGCCTGATCTTGCCAGCCCTGTCGGAAGTCGCCTCCCCCTCCCCTTCATATTCAGGTTTCCAGAGCATTTACTGTTCGGAGACAAGCTTTAATCCATGTGTGTGCACTGTCCTGCTCACTGTCCATCTCCAGCTCTGTCCAGGAGCCTTGGCCAGTACCTGTCAATAACTGTCTCTAGGGGCTGGCCTTGTGGCTTATTGGGTAAAGCTGCTACCTGCACTGCCAGCCTCCCATGTGGGTACCAGTTCAAGTCCTGGTTGTTCCACTTCCAATCCAGCTCCCTGATTACAGCCTAGGAAAAGCAACGGAGGATGGCCAAAACGCTTGGGCCCCTGCACCCACATGGGAGACCTGGAGGAAGCTCCTAGCTCCTGACTCCTGACTTTGGCCTGGCCCAGATCCAGCTGTTGTGGCCATCTGGGGAGTGAACCAGCAGATGGAAGATTCTCTCTTTCTCTCTCTCTCTCTCTCTCCCCCTCCCCCTTTTCCCTTTCGCCCTCTCCCTCTCCCTCTCTTTCTCTTTGTGTAATTCAACTTTCAAATAAAAAAAAATTTTTAAACTGCTCTGGTAGATGTGTGACTAGGCAGATGTGTGTATGTGCACGGGTGAAGGTGCAAGCATTGGCACGGTGAGTGTGTCTTAGGGCGAGTAGCCCAAAGATGGAGATGTTGAGGTAAGCAAGGGGCCTTGCGTCCAGACTATTTGTGCTGTTTTTGCCACACATGTGCGCTCTGTGTCGTCTTAGCATGTCATCTTCCAAACCGTTGAGTCAGGAGGAAGCAGACTGCCGCAGCCTTGGCCTTACATGCGTCCAGGTTAGAGCACCAGAGGCATGATGGGAGAGTCTTTGTGCTTTTCCATTCTAGAGCCGGTCTGTGTGCCTGCGCGGCAGTGCCGTGACTTCCCCTTGTCTGCCTCCACCGGAGGTCAGACGCAAAGCCCTCCAGAGAGGAACGTGGGTCTGTCTAGGTTGTGGCCATGACCCTGACTGCGAGGTTCCTTTGTCAGGTTCTGTTCTTCACCTTGTACAGGTCTTTTGTTCTTTCCTTTTGCCCTCCATGCGTATTTTCTAAAGAAATTTGAAGAGGCCATTTAATTGAGTAAGGAGGTTTTATCTGTTGAATGCGCTGATAACGTGAAGATGATAATGTTCTGTTGTCCAGCATTACCCCAAGGAGCTACAGTCTTGGCAAGCTGCCTGCTTTGAGAGAGCCAGAGACTGCTTGTCCCCTGCAAACTATCACCGTAGCATCTAAACATTGCCACTGGCAGTCAAAGGCAGGGATCATTTAAGGGTCCTGGGGCTTAATGACACGTGATGAATTCAGGAAGAGAAGTAGCTCACAGCAGGCAGGCATCGGGAGATTCTTTATCTCAATTGTTGACGCAGACCTTGTCCTTGGAAGTGGGGTCCCATCTTGAGGGTACTTGGAGCAAACAGTATCTCCACCATCCTCCTGCCCACCCTCTCAGTGTGGCTCAGGCACTGGGTTGAGGACTGGGTTACAGTGAGAGGGAGAGTGGCCCTGGTCTTTGTGGGTGGAGACTAATGTTTACCAATCGTGTACTCAAGTGCCAAGCAGCAGTCCTGACGTGCCCATCCCCAGAGAATGGCTACATGAGCTAGAGGCTCTTCACATGGTGGAAGACTGATCAGCAAGGAGGAAGACTAAGTACACACAGTAGTGGGAAGGCCTCATAAGCAGTGTTGAATGACAGCAGATACTAACAAGGGGCTGGCACTGTGGTATGGGGGGCTGAGCTTCCCCCTGAGGCACTGGCATCCCATATGGGCGCTGGTTCAAGTCCCGGCTGCTCCTCTTCCGATCCAGCTCTCTGCCATAGCCTGGGAAAGCAGTGGAAGATGGCCCAAGTGTTTGGTCCCCTGCACCCTCATGGAAGACCCAGAAGGAGCTCCTGGCTTTGAATCGGCCCAGCTCTGGACATTGTGGCCATTTGCTGAGTGAACCAATAGATAGAAGATCTCTCTTTCTCTCTCTCTCTGTCTATAACTCGACCTCTCAAATAAATAAATCTTAAAAACAAAAAGATAAAAATAAAAACAAACCACGCCCTGAAAGAGGGCCCCTGGGACACGTGGCAGAATTTAACCTACCTCACCAAGGACACTCATTTTGGAGAAATCATAGCCAGTGAAAGTGATGATGGTGATCATGTTTGTCAGCTTGAGTAGTTACTTGTTACCGGTGCAACATGGAAAAAGAAGAGTGGGTAAAGAGAATTTATGGTTTCATTGCAAAAAACCCTTCGAAACATTTAAAAAAAATCTTTACTTAAGAGGCTGGTGCTGTGGTGCAGTGGGTTAAGCCACCACTTGCAGCACCAGCATCCCATGTGGGCACCAGTTAGAGTCCAGCTGCTTCATTTCTGATCCAGCTCCCTACAGTGCACCTGGGAAAGCAGTGGAGGATGACCCAAGTCTTTGGGCCCCTGCCACCCACGTGGGAGACCCAGAAGAGGCTCCTGGCTCCTGCCTTTGGTCTGGCCCAGCCCTGGCCTTTGCAGCCCTTTGGGGGCTTGAACCAGAGGATGGAAGATCTCTCTCTGTCTCTGCCTCTCCCTCTGTCTCTGTAACTCTGCCTTTCAAATAAATAAATAAGTAAGCCTTTACAAAAAATCTGTATATTACCATAGGAAAATAAAGTGGAAGCTCACAGATCAGAGGCAGACACACAATCCTGTGTGTCTGCAGAGCCCGGGGGGAGGGTCTGTCCCATCGGCTTTTTCTTAGTGCCACTTGAGTGTCACCACACAGGGCCTCATGGCCCTTCACCTTCCAGGGCAGGTGCTGATGGCTGGTTGGATGAAAATCTGGACTTCAGGGTTCAAAATCTCTTCTTTTTAACTGTTAGCAATGAGTTAGATTTTTTTTAAAAGATTTATTTTATTTATTTGAAAAAGTTAGAGAGAGAGAGGTAGAGACAGAGAGAGAGGTCTTCCATCCCCAGATGGCCACAACAGCTGGAGCTGTGCCAATCTGAAGCCAGGCCAGGAGCTTCTTCCAGGTCTCCCATGCGGGTGCAGGGACCCAAGGACTTGGGCCATCCTCCACTGCTTTCCCAGGCCACAGCAGAGAGCTGGATCAGAAGAGAAGCAGCCAGGACTAGAACCGGTGCCCATATGGGATGCCGATGCTTCAGGCCAGGGCTTTAACCCACTGCGACACAGCACTGGCCCCAATGAGTTAGATTTTTTAACCTGCATGGATTCTCGGTTTGCAGCCTCTGAAATGAACCAAAATTCTCTGGATTGTGAGATTTTGTTTGGGGTGTTTTCCCTTATGGTTTGTCTGCATTTTTCTCACTTTACCCCAAACAAGATATTTCTTTCTTTCAAATGAAGGGGAGAACAGATCAGGAAATAGTGGTAAGAGGAAAAGGATATTTCGGCTCCTGGGATTTCTCTTGACTCTGATCATTGGTGGTTAATCAAAAACTGACAGCGAAGCACCTGCCATGCTTGGGGCTGCTCAGCTGCAGATACAACTTGTCCAGCGCTCGTGAGGAGGAAGGACTGAGCCCAAGGTGGGGTGGCGGGCAGCGAAGACTGCGGCCTGTCCTCATGTTTGCTGACCTGAGCCACGAGGGTTCTCGGTGCCGGCTTCTCTGGATGCCAGGCCCTGAGTGGATGTGCCCGGCTCCGGATGATCCCATGCCGGGAGACCTGGAAAGAAGCCAGCTCAGTGGGCCCCTGGGAAGAGACGGGAAGCCCCCTGAAGGCAGGTTCCAGAGCAGTTGCTGAGTCACACCAGGTGGTACACGCCATCTCCACTTCCGCAGAGAGCCTGGCGCCGCGTCTGGGAGCAGCTGTGTGCCACCCGCACCTGTTGCCTTTGGAGTCGCAGCGCCTTGTGTGGGGCAGGGAAGGAGGACCCGTGGGGTGTACATGCCGACGTGGGAGGAGGCTTGAGATTCCCATTCCGTGTGTGCTGTCACATGTTCAGGATCTGTTGGTCTTGTCTCCCATTTCCACCACTCCTAGTTGTAATTCCCTGCATTGTCACCCAGCATGCAAACGGGATTCTTCTGTGTTTTCTAATGTCCCTGTTTCCCTAAACAAGTGATCAAAACACACTTTGAGCCTTATTTGAGCTGCAAATAAGTTTAGTAGAAACACGACTGTTTGCCTCAAAAAAATCAATAGTTGGAATCCTTGAAAGGCTTGAATTAGCCTCGATCAGAACTCAGGATGCTGTCCCTTCTAAGGATGAGAATAAGCCGACTCAGCCAGCATCTTTTTTAAAAAGAAAAAGTTTTTCAAAAGCTGGAAGCAGTCCATGCTCCTCAGCAAATCTGGAAGATAAAGGAAAGTCTTAGGGAAGAGGGCCTGGCCCCGTGGCGTGGTGGGCTGTGCCGCCTCGTGTGATGGTGGTGTTCCGTGTCAGAGCGCCGTTCGCTTCCTGTCCAGCTTCCTACTAGTGCGCCTGGGAAGGCAGTGGACGGTAGTCCAGGGGCTTAGGCCCCTGCCACTCACGCGGGAGAGAGGATGGAGTTCCTGGCTTTGCCTGGCTCCGTCCCAACTGTGGCAGCCATTTGGGAAGTGACCCAGCAGGTGTCTCTCCGTCTTTCTCTGTCACACCACCTTTTAAACAGACAGACTAATAATTCATTAAAAAGGAAAATGAAATGACTTAGAATTTCATCGCATAGAAACAACCCTGTTTAAAATCTCCTTTTAGTTTTTCCTGCATGCATTTTTATGTAGACAGAATCTTACGTGTGAGCATCCTGCTTTTTAATTGCACGTAAGATTTTTCTCAAGCTGTTCTACTTTTTGGGTCTAACGGGTGTGTAATGTAATTTGCTCCATCTCTCCATTTGTGTGTAATTTCTCACCATCCTAAACAGTTTCCTTCACACCTGTTGTGTGTTTCACATTCTTTCTGTTGAGTTGCTTTGGGGGGCCTGGCACTGTGATGTCGCGGGGATGGTGTAGACATCTGGAGCAGATGGACACAAGTTCTGATCCTGACCCTGCCGTGGTCTAGCTCTGTTGTTGATGTCACCCCCCTGCCTCTAGGGGGCCTGTGGGTCAGAAGCGCTCCCTGTGAGCCGTGACCTTGGATCCAGATCTGCCTGGTTTGGAACTGTGCACACCTGAGTTGACACTGGCGCTGTCCCGAGAGACCTGTCAGCTTGAGCGAGTTAGCACTTCTCATCCTCAGTGTGTGCACTGGAAAATGAACACAGTGAGGATTCGATGAAATTAACAAGATGGTTTCTATGAGAAGCCTGTAGTATAGCTATATTTACTAAATAATAGCTTTTATTATTTGTATTGTTATTCTGTCATGTTCAGGCTTCCTATCCAAGCTGCCGTTCGGTACCGCAGCTGCTCTAGGGAAGAGGAAGGAGAAGCCTCACTCTGTTTGCTTGTGGGAGTGGCAGGGCCTAGATGCTTCCCAGAGGAGGTGATGCTTGAGCCAGGGCTACTGATTGGGAGCAGCTGGGGGTTGGTTAGTGAGGCAGAGGGCCCAGTGTGCCCCAGGCTCAGGGCAGGCCTGGGCATAGGGAGAAGGAGGCTGAGAGGAATGGCTGGGACCCTGGTGCAGGTGTCAAGTCCGCGAGACCCTGAGGATGCCCCCTGCCCTGCAGTTCACTGAGCCACGGGGTTAGGGGGAGGACATATGAGATTCCATAGATTGTGATTTCTTTTTTCCTGGAGTTTTTTTTTTTTCTTTTAACACTAAAGTTATTGATCCTCTGTGTGCTGTCCAACTCTGCAGTTTAATGAAAAAGATTCAACTTTGATGAAACACATAAAAAAGCAAAATAACTTGTTCCCCCTTTAAAAAAAATTACAGTTGACTTTTTACAAAAAGTTTCAAGAAGAAGTAGGTTCATCTTCTTATGTGAAGTGTGGGTTTTCTATGTGAGTTGAACAGAGAACTAATAGGCTAGGATACCATGGATGTTCCCGGGTGTGGAGTATTCTGGGATGCTGCCCGTGCCCCCAGGGTCTGCTGAGGACCCTTAGCCAGCACCCTGAGGTCGGCCAGTGCTCACGAGAGGGGGCAGTTTGCAGGCTTCTCTCTGGAAGGTTATTTTCTGGATCGTTCCCTCAGCTGACGCACCTGCTCCCAAGGAGGATGCACGCAGTCTAGTGCTGAGGCCCAGCGGCCAGCTGCACAGGTGACCACACAGGCTCGTGCTACAGGTAGAACTGGGGAGGAAATGGAATGGAGTGCTGTGGCAGAGTGGACTGGGGCACACTCTGTGGAGGCTGCTTCCTGTGGGAGTCAGGGAAGGCCTTCCATCTGCTGGCTCACCCCCAGATGGCCACAAAGGCCAGGGCCGGGCCAGGCCAAAGCCAGGAGATAGGAGCATCTTCGAGGTCTCCCATGTGGGTGGCAGGGGCCCAAGGAGTTGGACCATCTTCTGCTTTCCTAGGCACATTAGCAGGGAGCTGGATCAGAACTGGAGCAGCTGGGACTCAAACGGTACCCATATGGGATGCTGGCACTGCAGGTGGCACCTTAACCAATTATACCACAATGCCAGCCCCAATAAGTATGTCTTAAAAAGAATAGGAGCAAGGGGAAGGTGTAGGGCCTGCCAAGGAAGATCAGGATGCTGTGGCCCTAGGATCGGGAGGGGACATTGGGAAGAAAAGTAGAAAATCAGCGGCGTCTGTTGATGGCATCTCGGGAGTGCTGGTGCTGTGGTGCGGGGCGCGCGTGTGTCCTTAGTGATCCTTCCATGTTTGTCTGGGCCCATGCTCCCTGCTGAATGTTACAAACGAGTGAGGCTCCTCTCCTTTCACCCTCCTGGGAGCTCTGGCAGGGGAACCCTGGGAAGTCAGAGCCCGATCAGACTGAGAGCACTGCACGGGTCTCCTGTCTGACCCCCGCCGACGTGGCCTGGCGTCTCATCTCCCTGCAGAGAGGAGCTTGCGGTGGGATCTGAGCCCCTTAACACCTGCTGGCAGAGCCGAGTCTCCAGGGGAGGACACCGGGGTGGGCAGTGCTGTACCTGCTGCTTCGGCACAGCGCTTCTTAGTTACGTATTGGGTCAAATTCTATGAATGCTTCATTTCTAGTGGCCACAAACCACCAGGAGTAAACAGTTCAGTGTGGCCCAGCCGGAAGTAAGCCTTGAGTTAGGTGACAGTCAGGCCTCACAAGCAGGCGTGGCCTCCTGTTCTCGAAGGCGGCTGGCTGGGGGGCAGCTTGGTCTGTCACATGTGGCTTGTGCACCTGACCCTCACGAGGACAGTCTCCTTTCCCGGCTTTCCAAGTGCTTGGGGGGAAATGTCTCACGTGACCTGCCAGCTCTTGACAACCCTGTTGACGTTTGATCTTGAGCCGTGTGTCTAGGGTGGTCCCGCATTTGTGACATGAGCCAGAACCCCGTAATGTGCACCCCCTTCATGCCTGAAGCATCGACTCACTGTTCCGCATTTCAGCCCCGTGTTCTCCAGATGCTTACCCTGCACCCTTGTGCTGCTGTGGGCTCTTTCGAATGTAGACGTTCACTCTGCCTGGACTCCGAACTCCCTCGCTGCCAGCCCCTCCCCGTCCCCTTCTTGTCTGCCTGACTTTCACCTCTTCCTCTTCTCTGTCACTGGGGCGCTGTGTGCACCTGCTTCCTAGCGTTATCCACGGTCAGCCGTAAATGATGCTGACTTGGGCCAGTGCCAGGGTCAGAGTGTGGGCAAATCACTTCACCTCTGGCTGCCTCGGGTGTGAGGGTTAAATGAATTAACCTCCGGGAAGCACTTCGAACAGGCCCCCGGATGCAGCAAGCTCTCCGTACGAAACGGCTGCCATCTGTCACAGCCTGCTTTGTAGCGGCTCCCTGGACGCGGCCTCGTGTTCTAGAAGGGGGCAGGGTGGGCGTGTTTAAGATAAGCGCTTTGGCTGAGCACTGTCTTCTCCAATCAGAACTTTGATTCCTAAAGCGTTTGGTCAGCGGGAGGCGGCCTGCTCGGCGGGCCTCAGCATCAGCTCTCGGCTCTCTCTGTCCCTCGCCTGCGTCTCCAAATGGACAGACTCACAGCCTAGTGGATGCTGTCATTAGTGGAACTCTAGACATCCGAAATAAAACTTCGCTGCTGCCCAGCCTAGTTCTGGGCACCCCAGGGACTCAGTCGATGCTTTGTGGGTCGATGAGGGTCTCTCCTCCAACCTCGTTTTTAAGCCATGGAAACAAAGATCCAGAGCAGTGCTTGTGGGAGGTTGAGGTTTCCTAAATGGGGGGGAGGGAGTGGGGGGACGGTTCAGCCCGCGCAGGAGCGCACGATCGATATCCTGCTGTCAGACCAGGGCACAGAAACCGCTTGGCCAGGGCCTCATTGGATGCATTTTGAGCGTTCCCCGGCTGGAGCCCCGATGCAGGTTAGCGGACACGACTGTCAGCAGGAACGTGATTTTCCAGTGCTCGCTCTCTGGCTCTCTGGAGGTGTTTTTCTGCTGTGAGGACTTGGAGAGCTTTGTTTTAGCAAACAAAGGCTGAAACAGCCCCACCGCTCAGAGAGCCCTCCCTTCCCTCATCAGCCCCCTCTCGACCCGCTGTTGGTGATCCAGGTGCCTGTAGAGACTGGGGGAGCTCCGAGGGAGCAGGAAGGGGTGAGTGGGTGAGGGCAGCTTCTTGGAGGAAAGAGTGCCTGAGCCACATCCTCAGGTTGTGCTGGGTTGCTTTGTCGCCTCTCCTCCCTGTGGTTGGTGTGAGAGGAGGGGCCGGCCCCTGGGCACTCTGCAGGGACAGTAGCCCGCCCCTGCTGTGAGTTGCAGTCCCCCAGGCACAGGACAGTGGGGACAGTGTTAGCGGGTGTGTTGCTCCAGGACAGGAGCCATCACCTCGGCTCTGACGTGAGATTGCAAGTCTGTCCTGTTAAATTGGGTTTTAGAGTGAAATTGCACCTTGTTCTGATGGAAGCTCTCGTTTCTTTTGTTACCTGTGAGGCTGTTTGTTCGTAAGAGGAATAATGTAGAGCCTGGAGGTGGCTAAGCACCTGCTTTCTCGAAGCAGGAAGGCCCCAGACACAAAAAGGGTTCTCAGCAGTGAGACCTGGGCCGTCACACCCAGTGGCAACACGCGCCTGCTCTCCCGCCCTCCACTCTCCCAACCTGTGCCCTGATGTAGATGCCAGAGTGTGGATGCAGCTCTTGCAGAGAGGAACCACGTGCTGCAAGTCTCTAAGTCAGGAATGTGCAGTACCGGGCCTGGGTGCCGCCATGCCCCATTACTGTGCCTGTGGCAGACATTGCTAATCAATCACCACCATTCTCAGTGAGCTCAGGTGCATTCTCAGAATCCTCTGCCTTCCCCCGGCAGCCCTGCTCGGGACTGGGCTGGGCAGAAGCTCCCATCTCGGTGGAGGAGTAGCCATGGTTGTTGAAGTCCTTACTTAAGGCCAGGTGGTCCTGGGCACGTCACATAACCCCGCCTGATTGGCTTGGGTTTATGCAAAATGGCAACACTAAGTCTTCCTTAGCAAGGCTGTCAGGAAACTAAGAGAGAGAGAAATGCATAACGCACTTTGCACAGACCCCAGCGTTCAGTCAGTGCTTAGTTACTGAGGCTGCAGTGGGGCTCGTGGCCCATTTCATTCCTGCCGGGTGTGGCCATTTGTCCCTTGAGCTGTGTTTATTTTGGCCCTCCGTTGGACTACAGGCGTTTAGAGTACAGGGATGGTGTCTTTGGATCCCTTTTTTCTCTGGCCTGTCACCAAGATGTGGTGATGATACACAGGAGTGTGGCAGAAATCGTGGGCGACTACGTAAACTAACCACTCTTCACTGATCCCTTAAAACAGAGCCCTGGCAATGTGAAGTGGAAACCATAAATGTATGAGCTTCCCGCATAGCTGGTTAGGGCCGTGCAACTCAGATCTGATCAGTGACACAGAAGTGTGTGGTTTCCCAGGAAGGGTGCTTAAGGGGAGACACCTTGAAGTGGAAGATAACTTGCCCCTCTGCCTTTTCTCCTCCTGTTGCCTGGAATTCGCACGTGGTAGCCGGAGCTCCTGCAGCCATCATGGCCCCCACGGTGACCTTACAGCTGGCAGCTGTGTAGCAAGGATGGCAGGCAGTGGCCTCTGACTCCTTTGTGCCGTAGGCTTACAAACCCTGGACTGCCTCCCTCCAAGTTGTTTGTCCACCAGGATATTTGCCCAGAATGATGATGCCTCTGTCATGCGGCTCAGGGAACTGTAGCAGTGACAGAGCAGGTGGCTGGGGGACCCTGAACTTGTGCTCACGTAGTCAGCAGCTTTTAGGAGTTCCTGCTGCTGGGTGTGGGCTGTTTGCTGGCTTGAAGAGGGCCCGGGCCGGAGAAGAGTCCAAGGACACAGATGAGCAAGGGCAGACTGTGCAGGGCCCGTTAAGTCACGCCCGGGCGTTTGGCCTTGAGCCCGAGCGCCTGGGAGCTGATGGAGGACGTCGGCTGTTCCTTCGGGAGCTTCACTCTGGCTGTGATGTGGAGACGGGACGGGAGGCGCCAGGCCCAGGGCCGTCCCTCCTGACAAGGGCTTCTTTGTTCTAGAAGGCCTGGCCAGTGCCAGCACTGCAGCCCCCTCTTCCACCCCAGAGCCCCCGTGCTGCACTCAGACCGTGCTCTCAGGTAGATGTTGCCCAAAGCACCCATGGCACCTTCTGGACCAGGTCTGCCCCATCAGAGACCTTTCAGTCCCCAGCCCTCGTTTCCTGGTCAGCCACACTTCAGGCAGCGGAAGCCGGTGTGGCCGCCCTCAGCCGTGTCTGCAGCTGACCTCTAGGTGGCGGTGGTTGCCTGCTGCCGCCCTGGCTCTCTGCAGCAAGAAGGGATGTTTGACGACTTCCAAGATCTCAAACACAGATCTGTCAGATCCGGGTCCCAGAGCCTCGGTTTACTCCTCTGCGAAATGAGCGTAGCAGTAGCGAGGGTTCAGGGAGGGTTTCCGGGGGTGTGCTTGGCCCCAGGGCCTGAGGCCCGGCTGGTGGCAGCTGTCAGCACGCGTGTTCCGCCGTGCCTCTGCCTGACTCTGCGTGCTTGACAAAGTCCTGGACACACAGTCAGCACTCAGACACTTGGCGTCAGCTGCCGCTTCTCTACCCAGCCCAGGACCCATGGGACAGACGGCGCTTGTCCACGTGCTCCTCTTTTACAGCCCCAACAGAAGGGAGGCCGGAAGGAAGACGATTTAACATGATAGCTAAAAAGCACAGACGCTAAGCATCAGACAGACCTAGGGGAAGTCCTTGCTGTGCGACTTTCTAACGAAGTTGAGTCATGTATCCTCTCTGGGCCTTGCTTTCTGAATCTGTAGCACTCAGGTGAGAATCAAGTAAGATTTGCAAGGAAGCAGTTAGTCCAGGGGAAAACAGTGACCACGTCAGGAGTGCTCCGTCGAGGAGCATCGTCCACGTCCGCCTCGTCCAGTTTCCCTTGTTCTGGCCAGGAGTATCAGTCAGGAACGTCATGGAACAAACAGCCCCACCATCAGTGGGTTTAAGTGGTCGGTTCTCGCTCACACACTGTGACTTGCTTGGCTGGTATAGGTGGGGCTGGTCTTCAGGCTGCAGCTGGACCTGTCTGCACTGTCTATCGGTCTCACTGGGGCTTGTCCTGGTGATGCCCACGCTGCAAGAATACAAGCCCTGACTCACGTCCCCTGACTTTGTGTTGGTGAGAGCAAGTTACATGGCCAAGTGCAAAGTCAGGAAGCGTACTCTGCCTCTACTTGGACAGACTTCAAAGGGACCACAGTCTGCGCTCCTCGCCTCCCTTTTTCGGTCTCAGATGTAAAGTGGCTGTTAGACGGCAGTGGTTAAAGAGCTGGCACTCATGGAGTTCACCATCGTGTAGTTATGTTTTCCACACAGCCCTGCATTATATAATACCACACACCTTGTGCATTTAGATCGCCAAATGACTGCTCAGGACTTGGACCAAGCATGTTTACTGTGCCTTATGGGCCATTCAAGGGGCTTCCAGGTGGTAATTGCGACCCAGCTGGTTTCCCGCCCTCTGGACTGAAGGGAACAGGAAGTCACCTTCATTTCTGCGGACTCCATACCCCTTTCTTCACAACCCTGGAGGGCGGCGTGCATCAAGATGCATATTTTCATTTTTCTTTCCTCTTTGCACTTTGGGAGGTGGTGGGTAACAGTGAGCAGTCTGGGGCCCCCACCTTGTCATGCCACTCATCAGTGTCTCTGCAGGGGACAGCAAACAGGGACATCGACACCCAGCAGGGGGCTCCTGGTGGTGCCGCCTGGTCCAAAAGAGTTTGTGCTAAACTTTGTGGGAACCTTCTGGGTTTCAGTTTTGGGTTTTGGATTTGTGGGGGTCAGGGGTGGCTCTGGCCCTCTCTGCTTGTCACTGTTGTTGCTATTGGTGCCTGGGCTCACATAGGCATGTTGGCTTGGGGCCCCAAGGGCAGGCCCCTTCTCCAGGACCAGCCAAGGCTGTGTTTGGGGCTTAAGTTCGTTGTGTGGATTTAGCAGCTGCCGCGTGTGTGGTTTGCACAGCTTTTTCCCACAGAGAGAGCTGGTACGCTGGCTGTTAGCCCAGCAGGCCCTGACACTCACCTGGGCCAGGGTACCCCCGAGGTCTTGGGGGCATCCCAAGAGCAGCTGGTGACACGTGGTCAGCAGGCTCAGCGTGTAGCTAAGCAGTCGGCAGCACTCAGCCGCTGGGAGAATGCCGAGCACCTCTCGGCCGGTGGATGAGGTGGCCGGCAGTGCTCCCTGCCCCCCACAGGCCGCTGGGCCATCCGCGCGTTTACTGGCAGCCCAGGGCACAGGCCTCAGCGCTGTGTGTTGTGTGGCCTGGCCCTCAGGGTGAAGGGTCTCGCAGCGACTTCAGGTATCCCTGGAGTCGTGTCTGGACTCTGGCAGCCGTTAGTGCTCAGAATCTCCCATGTGGCCCCTCAGGGCTCAGTGTCCCTGTCTCCATCGTGAGCTGGGACAGCTGCCCACGGAGGCGCTGTAGAGAGGCAGCGAGGGTGCACGCGAGAGTCCTATGCGCGCCGGCCACGAGGCCGCAGCGGCAGGGTCTGCAGGGGAGGTACTCAGGAACTCTGGTTCTGGACCTGGCCTCCTGAGTGGGCCTCTGAGCTTTCTAGAATGCTCTGGGACTCTAAGAGTGTTTGCCTGCTGGGGGGTTGGTGTATCTGGTAGGGTATGTGTGTTTCTGGTGGCAGGGGTGGAGGGGTGTGTGTGTGTGTGTGTGTACACACCAGGTGTGAGAGGGAACATGTGTATGTGCCTGATGGGCTGTGAGTGTGAATAGTTGGTAGTCTGTGTACCTGATAGGGTATATGAATGCTGTGTGTGTGTGTGTGAATGATTGTGTGTGTGTATCCAAGTGCCCCTCAAATAGTTTGCAGAAAACATGCATTATGAAAAAGCTATGTGTGGATCTCAATTTGTTTAACACCAAAAGGAAACTTTCGACTCTGTCGACTCTGAACGTTTTGACGTGTCCTTACGTGTTCACCTGCGGGGGTGTGTGTTTAGGCACGTGCGTGTGTCCCTGCCTGCTGGTGGGGCGTATGTAACCGTCTCTGGGGAGGAGAGCACCCCCGAGCGTACTGAGGGGGTCCGTGACCCTGGAGAGAGGTAGGGGATTCTGGACCGTGGCCCAGGAGCCACATACCTGCTCAGGGACTCCCCTGGATAGGAACTCCCGGAGGGCCTGGGGCTCTCAGCATCTTCTCATCCACTCCTGGATGAAACGCCTCCAGCGTCTCGGTACCCAGGCAGTGTTGAATGGAGTGGATGGGGTTGAACGTAGCCAGCTGCTCTGAAATCAGACAAGGCCTTGCCCCTGTTCTTCCCCTTGTCCAGTAAGCGTGTGGTCCAGGGACTTCGTGTTGTGCCCTGTGGCCATCTAACGTGGAAGGAGATGTCAGCTCCTTCTAGAAAAGCTCAGAATGATACGTGTCATGTCCTTGGACTTCTTAAGTGTATGCTCGTCATGCCCATTGTACAGATGCTACAACTGAGACTCGGAAAGGTGAGGTAGACCAGTCACCTGGGCAGCTGTGGTGAAGCAAGATTCCCCAGCCTGCACTGTTACCTTTACTCCCTGGGGTGGGACCTTCACTCTCTTGGGATCAGGAGTTTTGCAGATATGGCAGATGTGAAGGGTAGCTCGCCCGCTTCCTTTAGGGCCTGAGCTCCGGCCCTGTTGCTTGGGGGTGAGGGTATAGCGGAAGAAACACAGATGTGAGACTGGAAAGACAGAAGTGCAAATCCTGTGTCTGCCACCTGCTGGCTCTGGGCCTCCAATAGGTTCATCCTTCCTCAGTTACCCACGGAAGAAAGATGGGAGCGAGACAAAGTAGCACATGCTGAGATCCACCGTGGTGCTCTACAAGCCCGTGAAGTGGGAAAATGGTCGTCCCAGGCCTGTCTTGGACATTGGGAACTTGGGAAAAACTGTTCATGTGGTCTCGTGGGGATTGTTCCCGGGGGAATGAGCTGTATCACGCTGTGTGCCGGCCGTGTGCGGGCGGAGCCTGGGCACAGGGGAGGAACGGGGCTTCCTCGTGGTGACTGACGGGTCTCTCTAAGCATCCATTAGAGAAAGGTGCCCGGGGTGCACGCATCACATCTGAAATGTTCTATTGTGCTGTTTGTTTTTCATTACTCTGAAACGATTACTGCAGAAATTCTTCAATTGGATGCTTTTCAAAGAGGAAGATTAAAGAGCCTGGGCACAGTCTAGCAGCTGTGTGCAGAAGCATCTGGGTTTCTCTGGGGTGCTCGGCGCAGACAGCTTCCCGGCCTCGCCCTGGGCTCAGTGCGGCACGTGACAACGCCTCCGCCAGCCACGCTCCGTCCCCAAGCCCTGGCGTCCTGTGGGCTGTCTGCCCCGGGCTCGCTGCTGTCCTCCGGACAATGTTTCATTAAAGCCTCCTTGGTGCCTTCCCGTGGGGAGCAGGGCCCGACACGGAGGCCGAGGTGTTCTGGGGAAACCCAGAAACTGGTCCCGCCCTGCTCACCTTGCCGTGGTGACTGCCTGCGACTTGGAGCTGTTTGGTGAAAGAGCAGTTGTCATTGTATTTATTACGTACGAAAGTTTCCACCTGCCCTGTTTCTGGGGCGAGGAGGGAGCCTCTGTGGTCATGATACTGACCGCAAGGTTGAATGAAGGTGTGCAGCCCCTGCTCCCTGCATGCCCCGCCCTCACCTGCCCAAGCCCAGGAGGGCGGACCTGGCTGGTGTTTGACCTGTGAGAGGAGAAGTAGGGGACACTCCCAGCTCCACAGGAGCACCTTAGCATGGGAACTCGCCCTGCAGACTCCGGTCCCACAGCCAGCAATCCCCAGAGTCCTTGCAGAGCGTACAGGAGTGCGCTTGGAATGGTTATGTGAACAAAGGGCCCCTTAGACATGACGAGAGGAGTGCTTGGGCACTGAGGGAGAGGTGTCTCCCCCGGGCAGCTGTGCTCCCCAATTTCTGCCTCTCAGGGAGTTCCCACCTCTTTCTGCCTGTGCAGGCGTACATGCACAGACCCAGGCTCGTGCCGCAGGGAGTTGGTCACAGTGGGCACTGCCCAGGCCCTGGGCTCATCACTCTTGGTAAGATGCCTCGCCCACATCTGCAGGACCACAGGGTGCTGTGTGTGAGCAGAGGGCTCAACTGTGGCCGGATCCAGGGGCTCAGTCCCTCTCCTTCCTCTCTCCCCCTCCTCCCTCTTTTCTCTCTGTCCCACACCCTCTCTGGGCCCCGATTCTCTGGTGGGACCCCTCCCGTGGTTGCAGGCAGCTCTGAGCTTGCATCCTCAGCTCTCTCCCCGCCTCACTGGCTCCTGACTGGCCCCGCCCTCGACGTGGGGGCAGGTGCAGGCCCGTGGGCTCCCCTTGAGCTCGTGGCTGCCTCCAGCATCCTATGAGATCCACAGGAAGGGGGTGTCTTGGGGGGCAGTTGTGGGGTGAGGAGGGTGGGTCCCTAAACCAGAACAGAGGGAGCCTTATCAGAGTGGGGGTCCTGCTTTGTTTTTTCTTCCTGGTAACTGAGTCTGCCCGAGCAGGGGAGGGGCAGCCGCCCCGCTCGTCCGGCTCACAGGAGGGAAGGGCTTGGCTTCCGTGTGGATGGAAGCTTCCAGACAGAAGCGTGGGGCCACGGGATGGATTCCGTGCAGCAGGAGAAGCGAGCAGTTTCTCCAAGGACAGAGCGTGGTGGGCGGGGAGGGTCGGTTACTTCAGGAGGTGATGTGCGGGTGGCTGCCTCACGCACCACCTTCCAGACCCCCGGATTCACCCAGGGCTGCTTGGCTGCACCCCGCCTCGCCACTCAGCCCACATCTCAAGGCCCTAGGTGGCCGGTGGCCCAGTCCTCACCCGGCGGCAGGGGATGCCCTAAAACTATGTGTTCGGGATGGCCCAAATGATGGAGTACATTACTCCATCAGATGTGACATTATCTCATAACCATTTTATTCTTACTAATATCCAATTCTCAGGCAGAGGTGGGAAAGTCTTGAAATAAAGTAGAAAACTCCTAAGACGGTGCCTACACTGCTCTCTCGTCACCTCCCCTGCCACCTGGTCAGCTCCTCCTCATCCTTCAAGGCTTTGCCTGGACGTCACCTCCTCCAGGAAGCCTCCCTTGTTAGATTTCCACATTGCGTTCCATGCCACTTCTCCTGGTCTCCCAGTGCTTTCCGGTACTGGGCTGTGGTTTTCGTCAGTTTGCTTCTTTGTCTGCCTCACTAGTGGGTGAACTTCTCTGGAGTGTTCATGGAGCTTTGGTTAGTAAGAGCTAACCTCTGTTAAGATTTATGTACCACGCAAAGCGGTTGATTTTAAACATAATCCTGAAAGGGAGATGCCGTCACTGGCCTCATGTTAAGAGATCGAGGCACAAGGAGAAGCAAATTACTTAAGGTCATGCGACTCACGGAAGGGTGACATCAGGCTTTGACGCCAGGTGGCGACAGTCCCGAGACTGTGCTGGTGATCACGGCCACCAGCTGTCACCTCCCCTCGGACGGTGCTGCAGCCAGCCTGGCACAGAGTAGGTGCTCCTTCAGCCCGGGGGCGCTGAGCAGCTGGGTTCCTGCGCGTGTGCAGCGCAGCCCCCTGCAGGCCGTTGGGTGCCAGGTGGCTTTGCGTCTCCTGTTCATGTGTTCAGGGTCAGAGGCAGGTTTGGCTTCTACTCCTGTGGGGTTTCGCAGTGAGAGAGCAAGTTCTCCCCAGCGCCCTCCGCTCCTTCTCTCCCAGGCAAAGAGAAGTTTACTCTGTTATTAAGACGTGTCTCCCGCACCAGCAGCCTGCCCAAGGCCTGCGCTCTGAGGCTGTAGGAGGAAACGTAGCCTCCCGTCCTTCACGGCAGTTCTATTTGGAGCCGGAAGGCGACGTGGAGCCCAAGATCTTGCAAGAGGGTTTTCTTCTCAATGTCTTTAGAGTAACAAAACCCAGGCGGGTATGCAGCTCAGTGTCCACACCGTCCTGGCCCCAGCCCTGGCTGCACGCAGGGTGCCTGGCCACCAAAGCCAGCAGCTGCATCTGGTCTCCCATGTGGGTGGCAGAGGCCCAAGCACTTGGGCCATTTTCTACTGCCCTCCTAGGCCATTAGCAGGGAGCAGCCGGGACACGAGCTGGTGCCGTATGGAATGCCAGCGTCCCAGGCAGCGGCTCTACCTGCTCCACCATAATGCTGGTTCCTCTTAAAGTCTTGATGTGTATCCCGGTCATACTTCTGGGGTCATGATTGCACACATACACACACA
>CM027397.1:27521629-27679756 GCA_015711505.1 Sylvilagus bachmani | reverse complement strand
GCAGGGCCCAGCTCGGGGTGGGGGGGGCTGGCTGCCAGTGGGTGCCTGACCCCAGCAGGGCCAGGCTTGGTGTCGGGGGGTGGGGGCTGACTACCCGACCCCTCTGTGCAGCACGTCTCCGTCTGAGCACATCCTTCGTTCTGCACTACGGGGACCCTTGGCCCCCGCCCCGGGCCATCAAATCCTGGTGGTCCCTCCCCGGGATGTTTACTTGTGTCCTCAGTCCAGTGGCTCTCCTAGGCCGCAGGTCCCCTGCAGCCTGACCATGGGCGGATTCCCACGGTGGAGTCTGTGTGTGCTGGAGGTGATGGCCACACCAGTGGTTTACTTAGGACAGGAGGGCGTGGCCTTGTGGTATCCCAGGTCCTTTCTCAAGCGTTGGGTTCCTAGTGTGCCTTGTCCCTCCCAACAGAGGATACAAGTAGACAAAACGGGAGGGCCGAGGGATGCCCTTCTGAGATGAGACATTCCCTGTGACCTGAGCATTCGAACGAAATGCAGGCAAACTGGCGCCGTCCTGGTTTTCAAGAGATGAGAGAATTCTAAAGAAAGCGCCACTGAACTGGTACCACCCAAGTCAGCTGAAGCAGGGCACAGAGGCTGAACTAAGGTGATGGTGAAGATGCCGAAGGCTGTGAGCCTCCCCCAGAGCCAGGCTGTGGCCGTGGGCCAGCCCTCGTGGGGCGTCGCTGGAGTCTGAGCGTGAGGGGCAGGCATGGGCAGAGGGGGCGGAACAGGAGGCCAGGGGAACAGTGGAGGTCCGGCGCTGAGGTCCAGGCAGAGCTCGGGGTGGGTGGGGGTGGGGATGGCCTGGTTTTCAGCTGGTGGATGTGGGGGATGAGAAGCGGGACTGATCAGACCTGATGCCCAGATTTCTAGCTTCGGCAACTCAGCGGTCCATTTGCTGGGAGGACCAGGTCCCAGGAGGAGGAGTGGGTTTTCGGGGTGTATCCCCGCTTCAGATGTAGCTGGGATGAGTGTTAAGGCCTATAGGAGATGACGGCTGGATCTGGAGTTACCGTCAGAGGTTCCTGCCGGAGACATGGATCTGGGAGTGTGGTCTGAAAGATCGGGGGCGGAGCTTCGTTGCTTACACTCTGGAGTGCGCCCCCTGCCCCTGTGGGTGGGACACGCTGCTTACCGCACCATTTTGCCTGTGTGAAACAAATGGCTAGAGGGTAGAAGAGTTGGTCAGTCTCCAGAGGCAATACGGGTTACCCACTCATCAGCACCACAGGGCAGCTTTGGCAGGCTGTGGATCCCTGGACCTCAGAGAGGAGATGCAGCCCAACCAGGAGCTGCTGAGATCCGGGGAGCGCTGCTCCTCGCCGCTCGGGGGCTTGGGAGATCACAGTGCTGAATACCTCCGCCACTCAGCATCCGTTTTCTTTTCTTTTCTAATTTTGCAAGAGGCCAGAGAGTAAGTCTTTCCAGCTTTGCCTGCTGTGCGGTCTGTGTGGCGGCAGCTACATACCCCTGTCGTTGTATTGGGATAGCATCCACAGACAGCAAACACACGGGGCTGGGCTTGGCCCACAGGCTGTGGTTGGCCACCCTGGTCTGGGTAATGAGTGTCCTGGTGGTCAGCACCTGTTGGAACTGGCCACTTCTCAGCTAGGGCCGTTCAAGGCGTGTGAGATCGGAAGGACCGTGTTCAGCTGCAGGTGCAAAGACCCTGAAACCTCAGCGGGCAGACAGTAGGGGTGAAAGGTTCTTTTTGTGTTCTAAAAGCTCCGGAGTAACTAAGCTAATGGTCGATGTCCCTCCCTCCGGAGACCTGAAGGAGCGTGCCAGGTGCTGCATCCGCGCCCCAGGCTCTGCTGGGTTTATCTGGTCCGGCTCACTCAGTCTGGGCTCTGCTGGGTTTATTTGGTCCGGCTCGGCTCGCTCAGTCTGGGCTCTGCTGGGTTTATCTGGTCCGGTTAGCTCAGTCAAGGCTCTGCTGGGTTTATCTGGTCCAGCTCGATCAGTCTGGAGCTGTGGAAACATCACCTCCCAGAGCTCTGCTGAGCCACGCCCTTCCAGATGTCTTCAAGGGCCCAGTGAACTCCTCCCTGTTAAACACCTGCGTATCTGAGAACTGTCCTGTCAGCCGTCCTCCACCCCTGCTCGCACGCCTGTCGGCAAGAAACCGAGTCACTGCTTTGCCTTTTGGACAGCTTTGCCCGCAGGAAAATTCCTTCCTCCCGAAGTTGCTCCTGTTCTAGTTCCTACCTGCTGGAAATCTGGTTCCTGGAGACACATGGGACGCCATGCTGGTCTCTCCTCTCTCTCATCATGGCCTTCCCAGGTGCATGAAAGATTTCAGACACTTTGACCATCCTCGGGTTCATCTTCCCCCCTTGTTTCTATCTTATTTCTTTATTTTATTTTATTTTTTTATTTTTTGACAGGCAGAGTGGACAGTGAGAGAGAGAGACAGAGAGAAAGGTCTTTCTTTTTGCCTTTGGTTCACCCTCCAATGGCTGCCGTGGCTGATCCGAAGGCAGGAGCCAGGTGCTTCTCCTGGTCTCCCATAGGGTACAGGGCCCAAGCACTTGGGCCATCCTCCACTGCACTCCCTGGCCACAGCAGAGAGCTGGCCTGGAAGAGGGGCAACCAGGACAGAATCCAGCGCCCCGAGCGGGACTAGAACCCAGTGTGCCGGTGCCGCAAGGCGGAGGATTAGCCTATTGAGCCACGGCGCCGGCCTTCTATCTTATTTCTGAAAATCTGGTGGCAGATCATCTGCTATGGCCTCATGCTTCTCACACTTCATAGGGTTCTTATGGAAACGCAGACTCCAGGCCAGCACAGCTGAGGTGGCAGCTGGGATTCTGCATTCTCACATCTCCCACGTGATGCCAGTTCACAGACCACATGGGGTAACAGATAGATAGTCTGCTTTTAGAACACATTTCAGTCTGTCTTTTTATTATTATTAATTATTTGAAAGACAGAGTTACAGAGAGGGGAGAGAGAGAGAGACCTTCCATCTGCTGGTTCACTTTCTAAATGGCCACAGTGGGCAGGGCTGGGCCAGACTGAAGCCAGGAGCCAGGAACTTCCTCCATGTCTCCCACATGGGTGCAGGGGTCCAAGTGCTTGGGCCATCCTCTGCTGCCTTTCCAGACATACCAGCAGGGAGCTGGATAGGAAGTGGAGCAGCTGGGACTTGAACCCGCACCTACGTGGGGTATCGGCATTGCAAGCGGTAGCTTAATCTGCTGCACCACAGTCAGCAGCCAAGACCGAGCTGTGCTGGTCTGGTGGGTGTGGGATGGAACAGCGCCTTGAACTTCCTTGCCCCAGTTCTCCGTGCCTTTCAGTGTGGTCTGATGCCATTTGCAGTAACCCTCCTACCTTGTTCACTTAGCTTGAATTAATGAAACCCTTGGGTAATTGTCCCAAAGGCCCCTGCTGTGCTGTGACCTCTCTCTCTCTCTCACACACACACACACACACACGGTGTTGGTTTGTTTGGATTTTGTCATGGGACAGAGTTGAGTTCCATCACATCAGGTAAGGCTCATCCTTCAGGGTGGTCAGGATTCCGTGTTGTCTATCATCCCGCTCATTGGCTGTTTCTGTTTGGAGGCTTCTGTAAAATAGATTGGCTTTTTGGTTTTCCATCTAATTTCGCTGGAAACCTCCGCAGAGCGATTGGCATTTTGTGGCGTCTTTCATCCTCCTTGTGTTCATAAGGATCTTGTGAGAGTCCCATTGGCTGCCCTACCAAAGTGCCATGGACTTGGCTACACTTGGGGCTAACCGGTGGTCTCCGGGCAGAGACTGAGTTTGTCCCACACGTTAGAGATGCCTCTCCTTGGGGTTAAAGAGGCTTCTAAACTGCGTATTGAGACACATTGGTGGTCAGCTGCAGGAGCCATTTTTCCCCGGAGGCTGGTCTCAGGCCGTGCACTTGCTAACGATGCACTTGCTCGGTGTCCCTGGAAGGTGCCAGGGCCTACACGGAGCTGATGAAGCAGCTCTCCCGTTTTGTACCCCAGAGTGGGAGCCTGAGGGTCACAACTTGATTAACAGGAGGAAGTCTTGTGCCCCAGCTGTGCTTCTCCCCTGTGAATCCGGCCTTCTGTCCAGGATGGGAGTTGTCAGCTGCAGCCCCTCCCCTCCCAGCATGCCTCCGTCCCATCTTGGTGGGGGTCTGCAGATTCCAGGCCTCGCTGCACTGCTGTGGCCTCTGTGGGTGGGAGGCACTGCCATCAGCTCCATTCCACAGAGGAGGAAGCTGATGGCCGGGGAGTGGAGTGGCCTCTTGGGAGCAACCTGTGTCTACACCCATGACAAGACCACAAGAACTGGATCCCTGCTGTGGATTGGGCTCTGATCTCTGCTGATGTCGGGAACACAGTAGACAGCGTGTTGCCCCCACAACCTTTCTGATTCGGTCGTTCTTTCCTGTCCGCATTGGTTCACACAGTACCATCGAGTCCCTACCCTGCCAGGGCTGGCATCCAATGACGTGAGGTAGCTGTGGCCATGGCTGTGACGGAGCTGGTTTCCATGGGTGGAGCGTTGCCAAAATCCAGCCAGAATCCATCCTGAGGGTTCGCGAGAAGTTGACCTTTTCTTTCTCGTCTGTCTGTGGCAGGTCTACATCCGGATCAAGGACGACGAGTGGAACGTGTACCGGAGGTACACGGAGTTCCGGAGCTTGCACCACAAGCTGCAGAACGCCTACCCTCAAGTGCGGGCCTACAACTTCCCACCCAAGAAGGCCATCGGAAACAAGGTACTGACCCCAGGGGAGCCTGGCAGCTGGGTGTGATGCCTGTGTCGTTTTTAGACGATTATTTAGAAATGCATGCTTCTTAAAGAAATGTTGGCTGCTGGGAGAAAAAGTGATACAGAAGGAAAATAGTCCCCTGTAATCCCACTGCGTAGACAGTCACCCTTATGTGTTGTGGGCATGCGTCCTCTCACTTCTCCAGGACGGATCTTGGAGAACTTGCTGCGAGGGGCCAGAGCCCCACACGCACGGCTTTATGGGCTAGGACATTTCAGTGGCCATTACTCACCATGACCAAACGTGGCTGCGAAAGCAACCAGACAGCGTGGACGTGAGTGGGTATGGCTGGGACCCAGTAGCATTCTCGCGTTAGGATCAGGTGGCAGGTGGATTTGGCCTGGCTTGTTTACCCTTGTGGTGGACCAGCAACGTTTCCTGTGGCCATGGCGTCCACCCAGGCGTGTGAGCGTGACTGAGGAGAGGAGCTTCCTCCACGTTTCCTTTACTGCCAGGTCACCCCCTTCGTGAAGGTCACCGATTCCAGATGACCTAGTTCGTTTCTGATCACTCATCCGGGTGCCTTTGAGAGAGGAGGGGAGGCTCTCCCCTTGCTTCCTGGTTGATTCTTGTCATTCTTTTGGGAGGGGTTTGTGGAACACCTGCTGTTGTTGCTGTGGGAGGGGCTGGGCTGGGACTGAGGGAGTCAGAGCTGGGACCGGACCTGGCATGGAGCCTGCTGTCTGCTCCATACCATTGACGGGGTTCTGTCCCCCTCCTGCTTATTTACAGGAGGACTTCCCCAACTGGGCTGTCCTTGGGGTCACCTCAGGAGCTTTTAAAATCCCCGAGCACTGCCCCCTGCGGCCTCCCAGCCACACCGTGATGGAGTTGCACTGGAGGGCAGCCTGCACACAGAAGAGTTTAGGCATTCCCCAGATGACTCTGCAGCTGCGTCGGCCTCACCTGTGGGAGCTGCCCCAGACCCACTGTCTCACAGGCTGGAGCCCAGACACCCCGCCCCCTGGGCAGCGGGCCCTCGGCGTGATGCCCACACACGAGGAAGCGTGAGCACCCTCGTGTGGGACTGGCAGAGCCACGTGATGAATTTCCTAGGTTCCCTCTTTAGGAAGCTCGTTGCTGGGGTTTCCTTTGACCTTTGTCATCAAAACCCAGCACGAGCGTTTCTCTAATGCACTCCCAGCACTTGGGAACTCTGTCGGGGAAACTCCTGTTGCCACTGACCCTTTGCGTGGATTTCTGACCCTCCAGGTCTGTGGGGTTTGAATGCAGGCCATTCTGAAGCAGCTATGCCTAGGCCCAGATTCCATCTGAACCTCATTGTCTGTTACAGAGAAACGAGAAGTTGAACCCACACACTAGGAAAATAGAAAGCACAATTGTTGGTAGCAAGAAGTACGAGAATTCTTTCTAAAGAGGGGACAAAGTGAATACTGATTCCATTGAAAGTCTTACAGGCTCTTACGGTTCCCAGGACCCTGCCAGGTTGTCTTTGTGTGCCACCCAGCAGACGTCTGCTTAACCAGCGTCTTATTTGGCGAGACACTTAGTGTGCGGGAAGCATGGTCTTGGCGTGGCCTTGGCGTGGCCTTGGCGTGGCACCTGTTCACCTCCTGCTGAGGGAGAGCTGTCCTGGTGCAAGGCTGAGTGAAGCGAGGGGTTCGGGGGGTGCAGTGGCTGTCTGTGTGCCACACGTACGGGGGCCACATAGCAGCCATGGATCGTCTTGCCGTTCTGGGGGTCGGAAGCCCACGAGCAGCCCCACAGGGCCGACATCGAGGGGTCAGCGGGGCTGCTTCGTCCGGAAGCCTCAGCGATGACCCTGTCCCTTGCCTTTGCCTGCTCGTAGAGGTCACGTGCGTCTTGGCTGTTCTCGGTCCGCTTCCGTCTTCCAAGACAGCGGTCACCGCTCTGACCTCGGCGCTTGCAGCGATGTACTGTGTTCTCCTCTGCTTCTGACCCCTCTGCCCCGTGAAAGAACTCTATGGCCTCAGTGCGCTTGCCTGGGGAACCCGAGAGAATCTCCCCACCTCCGGATGGGTCCCTGTGGCTGTGTCCGGGTCCAGGGCTCTGGGTGTGAAATGCACGGCGCAGTCTCTGGCAGCGGTTCCTGGTCACAGAAAGCACGTGTTTGGCACCTCTGGGGTGTGTTGGTCAGCTATGCCCAAGGCAGCCTGCTTTGTAAAGGAAAGTTTTGAAAGCTCACGGTGCAGCATCAGATGGCCCCCAGCGGCTCAGCCCTGGCCTCCCTGACGGGGTCTAAGGCAGCTCAGAGTGTGAGGTGGCAAGAGACGGGCAGCGCAGGTGTCCGTGTCTGTATCTCCTTAGAGTGACCAGGATGCAGTAGCTTGGGCCCCAGCCTGACCACCCAGTCCAGTCCATTACTCCCCGAACGCCATAGCTAAGTGGAACTTTACTTTCTTAGTGCTGTTAACCTGTGACTTTGGGATTTAAACTTCGGCACGACTTCAGGGTCTAAATGTACAAACTCTAATACTGGGTGCAACCCTCGCCATCACAAGCTGAGTATTCAAACCACGGCATTGACTCTAGCTCTCGCAGTCGCGGGCTGTGTTCACACCATGGTGAGCAGCCACTGCGGGCTGTTTCCCCGCTGGATTCCTTGCAGGCGAGGCTCGAGGGCTCTGTTTCTGTGATGAACCCATTGGTTTTCTCATTGACACAAGTTAGGAGCCATTTGGCTCTCTGCTGGGCATTAAATGCTGTCCAAAATATTTCTGGGGCTGTGAGATTACGTGTGTGTGATTATTTAATCTCTCCTCTGAGCCCCTGGAGCCTCCTGAATGCACTCAGCCAGTGTGACATCTGCCTGTTTCCACTCCCTTTGTTGGACAACTGATTAAAATCACAACTTCGAAGAGCGCTTCTCAGCTCTTACCCTCTTCTTGAGTAATTGAGAATAATTGCTACCTTCCCCTCCAGTGCTCCCATTAATATTTGAGGGCCCTGTGTTACTATCTGGGTTATCTTTAGCTGCAAGAAAAAAACACTTTCAGCCTCTCAAGTTGCAGCCATTCCAGTGTTTTCCCTGATTCCACCTTTTGGGGCTCAGCATCCCTCCCAGGCACAGGGAGCGCCTCCGTCTCCCTCGTCCTCTTCTCCACGTTGCTGGGCCAGGTGTGCTCTTACCAGCTGTCTGATCCAGAGGCCGAGAGTTCGGGCTGTAGGGGCTCACTGGCTTGGATTCAGATCCTGCCCCTGGCACACGCTTGCTGTGTGACCTCAGGCCAGTCCCCCAGTGCGTGTGTCGCTCATCTCCCCCATGGCGGCGGGGGAGGGGGGTGCTGACAGCAGGTGCTCTGTGGAAATCTCCAGGGAGCCTTGCCAGGCTGGTTTCTGGGTTTTTATTCCATTTTATTTTATTTATGTTTTGCTGTTTGGAGTAACTCGGGCATCTACATGCTTGATTTTTCTTTCTTCCATCCTCTCCTCTTCCTCCTCTTTCTGGTTTCTTACCTCTACTGTAGTGGAGGATTTTGTGATTGTTACTATCGTTCTTGTTTTAAAAATTGAGCTGTAACATAGCTGTGATCTTACGGCCCGGCGTGGTGGATGTTCACCCTGTAGACACATTTACGTGATTAGGGTTAGACCAAGAAGGAGACTGTTAGCAGAAGCTGCTTCCTGTCACTCCTCCCCACAAGGGGGCGCTGTCCCAGCTTTTGATGCCATGGGGTAGTTTTCCCTGTAGTAGGACTTGTATAAATGAATTCATATAGCAGGTGTCCCTCTGTGTCTGGCTTCTTTCCTCCCCAGCATTGCATCTGTAAGGTTCCTCCATGTTGTTTCAAGTGCAAGTGGTTGGCTCATTTGCATTGGTGTTAGTATTCCGTGGTGTGAATATTACATAATTTGTTTCTCATTTACTCTCTTTTTTAAAAGCTATTTTGACTTTGTGGCATGTGTCAGTTTCCTTGCCTTTTTTTTTTTTAAAGATTTATTTATTTATTTGAAAGGCAGAGTTAAAAAGAGAGAGGGAGAGAGAGAGGGAGAGGGAGATGGAAAGAGAGGGAGGGAGAGAGACAGAGAGAGGTCTTCCATCCACTGGTTCACTTCCCCACATGGCCACTTTACACTGGATGCATGTGTGGAAGCTTCTGGTTTGGCTCAGTGACAACTAGCATCATAATGAACGTTCCTGAAACGTCTCCCGCTGGATGCCAGCCTTCGATTCTGTGGGTCTGCGTCTCAGAGCGGACTTGCTGCTCCTGACTTCGCCTCTCTTCCACACTGGTTGATTCTGCCAGTGAATTTGACCTGATCCTATGGCAATGACTTCTTACAGGGAGGGAGAAAAGACAAAGCATAAGGCATCCAGTACCCGAGTTGTAGCAGCCATTCCCATTTTGTGTTCTTGGCTTCTAAGCTCTTAAAACACGGCCGCAAAGTGGTTCAGATGTGCCTCAGAACAGAGGAGTGGAATGAACATCACATGGCACCATCCAGATACACTCTCTGTTAATGTCTAGACAGTTAACATTGTTTATAGAGCCAGATGTAGTAGGGACCCACTGGGGGCCATCTTGAGTCCAGCCTGTGCGTGATTTATGATTTATTACCATGATGAGGAGGGGCTTTTCTTGTACTGCTTTGCATAGTGATGTAATCCTTCAGGTATCTTTCCACAACTCGAATTCTTCGCCAGTGTTGCGCTTTGGGGATGAGCTCATTGGCGTGCATGGCATTCTGGCCTGTTACTGTTCCTGCACTTCTTGATACTCTGTTGCATGACTGCTCGGTGGTGTCTTTGTTTTTCCTTCCTTTGGTGGACACTTGGGTGGTTTTTAATTTTTTCCTCTTCAGCATTGCAGTGAGCATCCTTGCACATGTTGGAGACTCCGCTATGCCGGGTTGTGTCCGAGGACACTATGAATGAGGCTGCTGGTGCACGAGACAAGCTTGTCTGCACCTGGCAGATGGCTCTCCAAGGTGCTGGCCCCAGTTTGCTTCCAGCCAGGTGGATGGCATTCCCTGTGGCTTTTTCATTCTCAACAATACGTGGCATTGTTAGACTTGAAATTTGCATTTTGCCACCACAATGGGTACAAAATCATATCTCACCATGGTATCTCACCATATCTCACCGTGGTATCTCACCGTATCTCACCATGGTATCCCATCGTATCTCACCATGGTATCTCACCGTATCTCACCATGGTATCTCACCGTATCTCACCATGTTTTTTTCTTTTTTAAGTTCATTTATTTATTTGAAAGGCAGACTGATAGAGGAAGAGACAGAGGCTGAGAGAGTGAGAGAGATCTTCGATCTGCTGGTTTACTGTCTAAATGGCTCCAATTGCTGGGGCTGGTCCAGGCCAAAGCCAGGAACCTGTAACTCCATCTGGGTCTCCCATGTGGGCAGCAGAGACCACAGACACAGACCACAGACATGCACACAGGCCACTCGGGGCCTTAGCAGGGAGCTGGATCAGATGCAGAGCCAGTGGGACTCGAACTGGCGCCCTGACGTGCCGGCATCACAGGTGGGGGCTCACCCCGCTGAGCCACGGCACCGGCCTGACTCATTGTGGTTGTGACTCACACTTCCCCAGATACCAGCAGGAATGGGTCTGAACGTGAGTTTTAGCCACTCACGTTTCCTCTTCCCTTTCTCATCTTTGTGTATCCCTTGGTCATTTTTCAGTTGGGTCCTTTCCCCATGTGTCCTGCCTGCCATCCTCTGCCTCTGTGTTCCTCACAGTCCTGTCTCAGTGCTGTGCCCCCGTGAGGAGAAGCTCTGCTCCTTCCACACTGCCACCCACGCCTCGCTTCCCCCTCTGGCACCTGCTTCCTCCCCAGCCCCCGTCCTGCTGGGGCACAGACTTTGTGTGCATGTCTGCAATCTGTGTGTCTGTGGTCTGTGTGCATGTTTGCAGTCTGTGTGCGTGTCTGTGGTCCATGTGTGTATCTGCGGTCTGTGTGCTTGTCTGTGGTCCATGTGTGTGTCTGTGGTCTGTGTGTTTGTCTGTGGTCTGTTTATGTG
The DNA here is from genome assembly GCA_015711505.1 of Sylvilagus bachmani. NCBI lineage: Eukaryota > Metazoa > Chordata > Mammalia > Lagomorpha > Leporidae > Sylvilagus > Sylvilagus bachmani. The sequence continues at coordinate 27,669,002 of CM027397.1, read as the reverse complement.
TCTGTGGTCCATGTGTGTGTGTTCTGTGTGTGAGTGTCTGTGGTCTGTGTGCATAGCTGTGGTCCATATGTCTCTGTGGTCCATGTGTGTGTCTGTGGTCTGTGTGTGTGTCTGTGTGCATGTCTGAGGTCTGTGTGTACGTGTTTGTGGTTCATGTGTATGCTTATGGTCCAGGTATGTGTTTGTGGTCCCTGTGTGTGTATTTGTGGTCTCTGTGTGTGTGTGTGGTCCGTGTGTGTGTGTGTGGTCCGTGTGTGTGTGTGTGGTCCATGTTTGTGTCTGCAGTCTGTGTGTGTATTTGTGGTCTCTGTGTGTGTCTGTGGTCCGTGTGTGTGTCTGCAGTCCATGTGTCTCTCTGTGGTCTGTGGTTCGTGTGTGTGTGTGTGTGGTCCATGTGTGTGTCTGCAGTCTGTGTGTGTATTTGTGGTCCGTGTGTGTGTCTGTGGTCCAGGTGCGTGTCTGTGGTCCGTGTGTCTCTCTGTGGTCTGTGATCTGTGGTCCGTGTGTGTATCTGTGGACTGTGTGCATGTCTGAGGTCTGTGTGTATGTGTCTGTGGTTCGTGTGTATGCCTATGGTCCAGATATGTGTTTGTGGTCCCTGTGTGTGTATTTGTGGTCTCTGTGTGTGTCTGTGGTCCAGGTGCTTGTCTGTGGTTCATGTGTGTCTTTGGCCCAGGTCTGTGTCTGTGGTCTGTGTGTATGTGTGTGTGGTCCGTGTGTATGCCTGTGGTCCAGGTGTGTGTCTGTGGTTCACATGTGTCTGTGGTCCGTGTGTGTGTCTGTGGTCCAGGTGCTTGTCTGTGGTTCATGTGTGTCTTTGGCCCAGGTCTGTGTCTGTGGTCCAGGTGCTTGTCTGTGGTTCACGTGTGTCTGTGGTCCAGGTGCTTGTCTGTGGTCCATGTGTGTGTCTGTGGTCTGTGTGTATGTGTCTGCGGTCTGTGTGCCTGTCTGTGGCCCAGGTCTGTGTCTGTGGTCCGTGTGTGTGTGTGGTCCAGGTGCTTGTCTGTGGTTCACGTGTGTCTGCGGTCCATGTGTGTGTCTGTGGTCCATGTGTGTGTCTGTGGTCCGTGTGTGTCTGTCTGTTTTCCTCTCCTGCCTGAGTTGCCCGGAGCAGCAGGTCCTCACCACCCTCTACCTCCTCACCCCCACCCCGAGGTTCCAGCACGGGGTCTGCCATGGAGGACCGTGGGGCCCAGCCTGCGTTCTTCCTGGTGTCCCCATAGCAGCTGTCTCTGACTGGGCTCTGGGAGGCTCTGCGTGTCCTGCGAGTGCGGGATGCGATTTCCACTGCCTCTTTGGAGAGCCATTCTTCTCTGCCAGACCCCAGTCCTATTAAGCTCAGCCACCCCCATAGCACTTTCCCATCAGTTAATTTCTCAGCCGTGGACCTTCTGAGACATTCTTTTTTGTAATGAGTTTTGGAGCCTTTTTGAGTTAAGTGCCTGATCCTCATAAGCCAGAGAAAATGGAACTCTCTCGTGTCGCAGAGGAGCCTTGAATGCTGGTGTTGAGCCCTCCCTCGTGTCCTGGGCAGCCGGATCCCCGTTAGCGGGACATCAACAAGCCCTCTTCGCATCAGCGGCCCCGGCCTCGTAGGAACAGCAGCTGTTCATGGAGTGCTAACCACGTGCCGGGCGCTGGGCCAAGGACATTTTGCGCGCTCTTTCTCTTGCTCTCACTTAATCTTCCCAGTGTCCTGGTGGCCCAGGGATTATCCTCCCTGCCTCACCTCCTGTGACTGCCTGTATCCCTCCTTAAGCGTGAGCCCTCGGAGCCCTGTCTTGCCTCAGGACCGTTGCACTTACAAGCCCCTCTAAAATGCCAGTCTTCCCCCACCACCATTCCATGTCTGGTTCCGGGGTTCCCTTTCCCAGCCACGTTGGGGAGATGTGAGCTAAGCTATCCCCTGCTGCTGTGCGCCATGGTAGGCTCTTCTGTGTCCCCTTTTTAGCATAGCTTGGCTGCTTCCTTCCTCATTTGTGCTTTGGACACGTCACCACACGTGGAGGACAGTGCCACAGGAAGGCCCACAGGAGGGTGTCTGCCGTGTTGGCGGCTGGTGCCGAGCAGCCTTGAGTGAACACCCAGCCCTGCAGGACTGGGAGGGGCGATAGCAGGTGCGGGGCATGGACTCCAGGGGAGCAGAGAGCCTAGACGCCTACATAGGTGACCGTACCTACTGTTCAGCGTCGGGGCTGTGTTATTATGCTATGGACAGTGTCCCAGTGCACTCATCCATGGGCGGCACACAGGCCACGTGGTGCCTGAGACGTGGTTTGTGTTTGAAGGTGGTGAGCAAGACCAGGGTGAAATCAGTTCTCAGCCTGCCCAGCAGGTGGGGCTGCTCTTCCTCTACCTCGCCGCCTCGGTGGCCACAGCGCACCTGTGCTGACGGACTCTGGGCCCTTGACCGGGACCTGTGCTCCCAGGCTGACCCGCCTTTCCTGCCTCTCTCACTTCCTAACCCCTGATGGCGTCAGCATTGCTCAGCTTGGAGGGACTGATTGTTTCATTGGAGCTTTGAAGAATTCAGTCGGCAAGGAGAGAGGTGTGTTCTGGCCAGGGGAAGCGTGAGTAACGGTGAGGTCGCACTAGGCCCCGATGTGTGTGGGGTCCTTGATGGGAAGTGCTCCAGCCCCTCGCCTGTGCAGGGAGGGCCCAGCTGTGCTGGGGTTAAGTCCTGGTCTTGGTAGCGGCAGGACCCAGACCGAAGGCTTGCTCCACAGCCTGGACCTGCGCCCGCCTGTATTCTCCAGGCTCTCTGACCTCAGGTCACTGAAAAGGAGGCCAGCAGGGATGCAGAGACATGCTGTTCTGTGGCCACGGAGATAAAGATGACGCCTGCCTGGGCAGCAGCATGGAGGGCGCCTCGCCACCTGTGAAACGGTGCAGGAGTGCACGGGCGCCAAGCAGTGAGCCCCTCAGCAGTGCTGTCTGGAGCACCTACTTTGTGCCAGCCGCTGAGGGTGCAGGAGTGAACTGAACAGATAAGGACCTCGTGCACAGAGGGGCAGGCACAGAGGGCAGATAACATACATGTAAACACACAAGTGACCTCTTTGCCATCTCCAAATAGCGTAAAATATGTATGAGAGGTTTAGCTCCAGAGCTGTGCCTGGAAAGTTCACTCGAGTCATGGGAAATGTTAAGCTGCAAACAATACCACACAGAATTTCTTTGACTTACAGATTTACAAAGATTTCCCCACTGTTGCAAACCAGAGGTCTTCAGAGGTAAAAATAGAGGTGGTCGGATTTTCAGAAACGAGCAGTGACCTCTCAGCTGGGCTTGGCCTTCTCCTCCTTGATAGGAGATGTGGCTGAGGGTGCTGTGTAGCAGGTGTGTTGTTAGTTGGGACAGACAGCTGCAAAGATGAGCCAGGCCAACAGACCTGGCCTTCTGCTTAATTCTGGTGTTTGCCTTTTATCTTCTCCCCTGGCCTCTGCCCGCTCATCCCTCCTTTACTGGGAGATCCCACAGAAAGCACAGACCCAAGTTCTACGTGGTCATCATGCAGGCAGAAGAAACAACGCAAGGCCTCTCCCTCAGCCACACTGTTGGTGCTCATGTGGGATGCAGAGCTGTGGCTCATGCCTCCCCCCACTGCTTTGGGACTTTGCAGATGCCTCCAGTGCATCGATTTTGGAAGTGATGGAACAGAAGCATCTTCCCTTTGCCAGTGGGTTAGGTTTTGGTGCTGTGCTCCAGGTAGCTGATGGGTGTGCCAACAATGCCGGCACCCGAGCAGGGCAAGACATGGCTGCATCTTTTCCAGATCCCAGATTTCTCAGATTCTGTCAGTCACTGCCTTCCTGGGATCTGCACCTATTCTGTGCTTAGGCCACAGCGCAGGCCACTGGTCAGCACCACGGACAGTGCCGGCATAGCTGCCTCTCCTCTGATGGTCTCCCATTCCAACTGTGTCTGACCCACTGAGGTTTGAACAGATTCAGACGGTCAGATCATACCCTGGACTTAGTAATTACAAGCTCTAGGACTGCAACCCTCCACTCGTTTGAAAAGCCCTTGGATAATGCCCACCTTGTTGGTCCGCAGGCCCAAGAAAAGCTCAAGTTTATACCAAAGGGTCCATGTTCAGAGAGCCAGGACAGCACTTGTGATGTCTGTCCACTTCTCCCTTAGAACCCCTCCCCACTCATGTGCTAACCTTGTGCTGGGGTGGCCAATGCTTTCATGAGTTGGAGCTAGGCTCTCCAGCTATGGTGTGGCTTGAAATGAAGGGTATTAAACAGGACCTCCAAGGATGACTTTGAAACTCTGTCTCAGATCTGTTCTCTTTAAAGAGCTCTCCACTTGGTGTGGTCTGTGTGAGAGACTGGCAGACATGCAGAATCTCAGACCCCACCCAGACCTACTGAGTCAGAGCCTCCTGGGTGCAGGGCACACACGGAAGGTTGAGAAGCACTGGTCCATGTCATTGTTGTCATTATATCATGGGATCCTTCCAACAGGGCCCCTCCCTGTCTTCTTCCTGCCTAGATCACCTTATTCCCCTCCAGCAAGGGTGACTGCTGCCCAGCGGTCAGAGTGTCAGGCTCTGGACCACACCTGTCACTGGGCAGAGTCATTGTGTGCTAAGTTGGCACAGCAGGCTGTGCTGTGTCCCGTCACACCCTCCCAGGCTGGAATGAAGACTGCCCAGATATGGGAAGGGCTCAGTCCCTCACCGAGTGCTGTTCACTCCTGTTCATTCAGCAGGTGTGTTTCAGATGGTGGTGAGAAGACAGACTTGGTTTCTCTCTGGCTTCTAGGATGTCCAGTTCAGTAGGGACAGCCATCAAATTAACCCTTAGATGCTTCTACACAGTGCCAAGCTGTTGGGTAGGAACAGTGCAGGGGCCACACTCAAGAGGATTCGATTCAGAGGCCCAGGCAGGGACCTGTAAGCTGATATGGAGGATGTGTCATAGATCACAAGATGCATGTTCCAGCAGAGCCAGCAACAGAGCAAAGGCAGGCCTGTGCATTTCCGTACTCCATACTGAGTCCAGATGCTCTTTCTCTGAGTCAGAATTTACTGCTGGTGAAGTGCAAGATTCTAGTTCCCAGTGAAACCTTGGAGATGGCTTTATGTCCAGACTCAAGACTGACTCTGACTGGGGCAGATGACGTGACTTGTACAGACGTGTACAGAGGCCCAAGGCTGCCACCCAGAATAAAACCTACCTCAGCTTGGGCATTTACCTCCCCTGGAGTTCTAGGAGAGTGAGGGGGAGGCAGTGGAGGAAGGGCATGGTCTCTGGAAGCTGTATATCTGAGTTTGGATCCTGACAGTGTAGACCAGGGTGTCCCCTTGCTGCGCTTTGTTGTCACAAACGTAAAGACAGTGGCATCTCCGTCAGGAGGACACTGTGAGGATCAGGTGAGCTCGTGCAGGGTGTGGGCTCAGAGCAGGCCTGGCCACAGGGAGTGCTCAGAATCCTGTGGCCATGATGGCTCTAGGAGGAGATGGCATTTAGGACTTGCTGGATCTTTTGGCCACATAACACTCTCAATGTCACCCCCTGCTCCCCACCCCCACCCCCTGCCACAGTGGACAGGGTCCCATTTTACAGATGGGAAAACCAAGGCTCAGAAAGGGTCTGCTTAGGCTCAGCCTAATTTTCTAGCCCCGGGGTTCTTATTCTGAGGTGTGAGGATAAAATGTCAGGTGATCCGTGAAAAAGAGTATGCTGTTACTTTCATCACCTTCTTTTTTTCCCCCAAAGAAATCTTTTATTTAATGAATACAGATTTCATAAGTATAGTTTTAGGGATATATAGTGATTCTTCCCACCGTACCTGTCCTCCCACCCATACTCCCACCACTCCTCCTCCTCCCTCTCCCCTTCTCAGTCCCATTCTCCATTAAGATTCATTTTCAATTAACTTTGTACACAGAAGACCAACTCTTTACTAAGTAAAGATTTCAACAATCTGCACACGCACACGCACACACACACAGAGAGACACTGTTGAGAACAAGTTTTACAGTTAACTCTCATAGTACAACTCATTAAGGACAGAGGTCCTACATGGGAAGTTAGAGCACAGTGACTCCTGTTGTTAATTTAACTATTAGCACTCTTATGTATCATGTCAATGACAACTTGAGGCTCTTGACATGAGCTGCTTAGGCTATGGAAGCCTTTTGAATCCACAAACTCCTTTAGTATTTAGACAGGCCCTAACCAAAGTGGAAGTTCTCTCCTCCCTTCAGAGAAGAGTACCTCCTTCTTTGATGGCCCCTTCTTTCTACTGGGGTCTCACAGAGATCCTTCATGTAGAACATTTTTTGTCACAGGGTCTTGGCTTTCCTTACCTGAAATGCTCTCATGGGCTTTTCAGCCAGACCAGGAAGTCTTAAGGAATGATTCTGAGGTCAGAATGCTACTTAAAGCGATTGTCATTCTGTGAGTCTGCTGTGTGGACTGCTTCTCATATTGGAACATCCTCTCTTTTTCAATTCTATCTATTATTAATACCAGACACTTGACCCTATTTGTATGATCATTTTAACACTTAATTCTATGTATATGATTAGTTTAACACTTAAGTTGGCATTTTTACCTGAAATATGAACTTCAGACATGCATTGAGGCATCAAGCCCTAATAGTCAGAGGGTTACCTGCAGCTTGTCACCACTGGAAATCAATCTCATACATTTTCATGTTGCATTATGGTTGCTGCAGATGTCTCCAGATAGCATTAAGGCTCATTGCTGCTCTGAGAATACTGTAGTGATTAGACCTGCCACTAGATCTTGTTATTTAATACATCAGCAAAGCAGCGCTTGTATTGCTCCATCACAGTTGGGATAGCTGTGTTTAGATAGAGCACGTTGATAAGCACAGTTCTGAACCTGGGCTGATGAACCTCACCAGGCTGCAGAGGCGTCTGCTCTGCCCTCACTCTTCCACTGTTCGCGGGGTCGTCCTGGCTCCTACACTGTGCTGCTCCCCACCTCGATGAGCACCATCCCCCACTGCAGCTGCTTTGAGCCACTTGGCTCTTTCCAGTCTCTTCTCTCTGTGCCTTCCCCACTAAGTTCCTTTCTGTAAAGCAGGTGTGAGATACATAATTAATAGGGTGGGAAGAACGTGTTGAAAATACTGCAGCTTGTATTTATTTTTAAGCTGCTGAATTTCAGAGCTCTGCTCCAGGTATGGCCAGGTGCTGCTCAGGCAGCTTTGGCTACACAGAGGCCCTGGGCTGATGGGCGGCTGCTGCTGAGTGGGCGGGAGGGGCTTCTTAGATGAGCCTGTGCCTTGAGAGAGCTGAGTGTTGGAGGGCGGGCGGGGGCTCCAGGATGGGAAGCCAGCAGGGAGGGCTCTGTGACCTGAATGGGACTGGAGGATCCCAGGAAGAGGTAGCTCCCACGAGGGATGGGGCATCTGTGACTTCAGAGAGCTGGGCTGGTGGAGCTTCCGGAAGAGCTGCCCCAGAGCTCCGGCCGTCGCCTGGGAACCTGACCGGCCCTCCTCTTTCCCTTCCTCCCTCCATCCCTCCCATGCCTCTGTGCTGACTGCCAGCAGAAAGAGTCTCTAGTGCAAGTCCTGAGATTAGAACCCATTGGTGTGCCTGGGTCCCGTACCCGTCCTTTTCCGGTTTGTTGTGTTTTGTTATGCACCTTTATTGAGGTAATTCACATTTCATGCCATTTAATCATGGAAAGTATACGGTTCAGTACCTCTTAGTATATTCACAGAATTGTGAAGCCCCCACCACTGTCAAATTTAGAACATTTCTGTCACTCCGAAAAGAAATCCTAAACCATTTCACAGGCACCCGTCGTCTCCCACCAAGCCTCAGCCAGCTCCTACTCACCCACTTTCTGTCTCCGTGGATGCATTTCTGCCGACCATTTCATAGAAGTGAAATCATAGCACGTGAGGTTGTGACTGGCTTCCTGGTGTAATGATTTTCAAGGTTCATTCATATAATAGCACAAATCAGAACTTCATTCTGGTTTTAGACTTGAGACATAGTTCATGTACCCAGTAGTTCACCCCTTTAAAGCCTGAAAGTCAGTGGTGTTTAGCATATGTGCAAAGTTGTGCACCCATCACTGCAGTGAGCTTAGGACTCTTCATCACTCTAGAGAAACCCCATGCCCATTAGCAGTAAGCCCCCTCCCTGCCTTTCTTTCTCCCCAGCCTCCAGCCCCAGGCAACCACTGATGAGCTTGCTGTGTCTGTAGATTGGTCCATTCTGACCATCTCCGGTCAACGGCCTCACATGCAGGACACAAGAGTCGTGCTCTCAGGGTTCATCTGTGTGTGTCACGTGTCAGTGCCTTGTTCCTCTTTGTTCTCTGGTATTCCAGCGTATGCATCGGTCACGTTTTGTTTACCATTCATCAGTTGGTAACATTGGCGTCATTCCCGCTTGTTGGCTTTTATGAATAATCATGCTGTGAACCATTTTAGATGCAAAAGTGTTTTCCTTTTTTAAAAAAAGATTTATTTATCTTTTTAAAGATTTATTTCTATATTTGAAGGAGTTACACAGAGAGAAAAGGAGAGGCAGAGAGAGAGAAGGAGAGAGGTCTTCCATCTGCTGGTTCACTCCCCAACTGGCTGCAGTGGCTGGAGCTGCGCTGATCTGAAGCCAGGCGCCGGGATCTTCTTTCAGGTCTTCCATGGAGGTGCAGGGGCCCAAGGACTTGGGCCATCCTCTGATGCTTTCCCAGGCCATAGCAGAAGTGGGGCAGTTGGGTCTCAAACTGGCATGCATTTGGCAGCTTAACCCACTACGCCATAGTGCCAGCCCCTATTTTATTTATTTTAAAGGCAGAGTTAAAGAAGGAAGAGAGAGACAGGGGTGGTGGAGGGATCTTGCTTCTACTGATTCACTCCCCAAATTGGTGTGATGACTAATGCTGAAGCCAGGAGCTCGGAGCTCCTTCCGGATCCCCACCCCGGGTGGCAGGGGCCCAAGTGCTTGGGCCATCTTTTGGCTGCCTTTGCAGGGTCATTAGCAGGGCGCTGAATCAGAAGTGGAGTCTCTGAGACTCAGTGGTGCTCATATGGGATGCCAGTGTCACAGGTGGTAGTTTAGCCTGCTGTGCCACAACACCAGGCCTTATTGTTGTTGCTCTTTAACTCTGTCTAGGAGCGGAACTGCTGAGCTTAGGAGAGCCTTAGTCCATTCAGGCAACTGTAACAAAATAACAGATGAGTGGCTTGTGAACAGCCACGTGATGTAAACACCTTGATTTTTGTCCTTTGCAAAATGGAAGATTCGTAACTCAAGTGAATTCCGACGTGCTTTATCTCATTGGCTGCTTGTGTTTTTTGCTATCCTATCTAAGAAGCCTTTTGCCTAGCCCAGGGTCATGAGGGTGTGCTCCTGTTCTAGCAGTTACATAGTTTTGGCTCTTACTTTTAGCTCTGTGGTTCACTTGGAGGTAATTTTTGTGCCCAGTGGAAGGCAGAGATCCAAGCTTTGTTATTTTGCAGGTGGGTACCTGGTCCAGAACCGCATGCTGAAGAGACCGTTTGTTCCCCTGTCGCGTTGTCTTGGCGTCCTTGCAGAAAATCAGTTGGCCATATGTGGGAGTTTATTTCATTGATCTAAATATTTACACGTATGCCACTTCCCTATTATCTGGATTACTGTGGTTTTGTGGTAGGTGTTGGAATTGGGAAATGTGAATCCTCCAACTTTCTTTTCCAAGTTATTTTGGCTACTCTGGCTCTCTTAACATTCTGTATGAATTTTAGGATCAGCTTATGAATTTTGCAGAGAAGGAAACTGGGATTTTGATAAGGGATTTTGTTGATTGTGACAACTAAGTTGAGTATTATCATTTAAAAAATACTGCCCTCCCATCCTTGAGCAGGGCGTTTTCCCTCTTTATTTGGGTTGTCTAGTTTCTTTAAACAATGTCTTACAGTTCCTCGGGGTACAGTTTCTTCGCTTTGTTCTTAAGCCACTCACCATGGGACGCCGTGATAGCTGGTGCTGACTCCTGCGTGAGTCCCTGCAGCTGGGGTGGACAGTCTTTGCCCAGTGACAGGGACACGTAACGGGGCCTTTGGAAGGATTACTAAGCTCCTCCTAACTCAGGCGTGGAGGGGACGAACGGTGAGCAGTGGAGCTGAGCACAGATTCTTACAGTTGATGCTTTGTTAGCTCACACCACCTCTGTCACCCCAGAGGTCACTGGGGAGTGGAGTGGCTGGACGCTTTCTGTCCTGTCGTCCCATTCACCCGAGCACAGGTTAAAGGTGGCGTCCTCGTGTGCTCGGGTGAATGGGACTGACACGTCCTGCCAGTTGCATGAGTGACGATAGCAGCTCCCACTCCTCACAGACGCAGAGGCTAAGACCCCAAGTGGGGACACGTTTCTGCCGTGGTTGGAATGGCTCCTTGTTTGACTAAAGACCCCAAGTGGGGACGCATCTCAGCTGTGGTTGGAATGGCTCCTTGACTATGATTTTCACAATTTTTTTGCTCTCCTTCTTATGGGGAAATCCCAGAGACTTGCTCCAGGGTGAGAAACATTTCCAAGTAGAACTTCAAAATACTCCCTGAAAACCAGACGTCCTAAAAGTAGGGCTTCTGTCCTCTGCCTTCTCATCTCTCCTGCACCCAGTGTGGCCCCAGCATGTGGCAGAGGCCCAAGGTTTCCTAAATGAGTTGACTTTTGTGAAATGCCCTCTAAGGGCCAGCGCTGTGGCACAGTAGGCTGAGCCTCTGCCTGCAGCTCCGGCATCCCATATAGGTACCGGTTTGTGTCCTGGCTTCTCCTTTTCCATTCCAGCTCTCTACGTAGGGCCTGGGAAACCAGTAGAAGATGACCCAGGTGCTCGGGCCCCTGCGCTGGTGAGGGAGACCTGAAGAAGCTCCTGGCTTTAGATAGGCTCAGTTCCGGCCGTTGCGGCCACCTGGGGAGTGAACAGTCGATGGAAGACCTCTTTGTCTCTCTGTAACTCTACCTCTCAAATAAATGAACCAAACAAACAAACCCTTCCCCTATATAAACAAAGGGGTGCCATGAGATGGTAGAGTGGCTTGCACTGGCTATGCTGGCTTCTCAGAAGGAACCTTGTCGTGCGCTGTGTGTCTGCTCTGTGCTGGGCGTGACCCATTCCTGCCGTACACAGCGTCATCCCCTGAGACTGACGTTCTCACCTCTCCGGCACAGAGGCCAGGAGGCCACAGCCCCGCGGGGTGGAGCAGCGTGCTCCGTTCCTTCCCCCGCCAGCCCTGGCTGCTGCGAAGTGTTATCAACCGAGGAACGTTTGATCGGAAGACGGGCCTGAAATCGTGGCGATGTGTGGCCTGCACCTGGTGCTTTGTTTGATCCACATGGTCTTGGGCATCGTAAAAATTATTTCTCAACCCTTTGAAATCTGAGACTCCCAGTTAAATCTCAGCAGTCTGTCGGTGGTGACCCCACTGTGGCCCAAGGGCGCACACACTGGGAATCTAGCAGCGGCTGCCCCTGCTCACACTGGCCCCTGGAATCTGCCAGATGTATTTGTGCGGGGACAGCATCTTTTATGCGCTCTGAGTTAGTCCCATTAAACGCACGCAGCAGCCTCTGCCTGCCTCTCCGTCCCCCCTGCTGTCCAGCTCCCAGCGTCCTGGGCTGCAATGTTGATAACAGGAAAACAGTGCTCAGCTGCAGCAGAGCCTGCCGCCTGCTGCCGTGGGCATCGCTGGTCGTGTCCCGCCGAGGGTCGGGCCTGTGCTGGGCACCAGGGAAGCTGGAGGAGACCACGTGACTGGCTCTGCCCATGGGGAGACAGGCCCCAGATCCAACCCGTCTTCAGCAATGGAGACCGCTGGGAAGCCTCGGCAATGCAGTCTCCCCCAGTCGGCTGCCCCGTGGGCATCGTTTGTCCAACCACAAGTACTCACTACCACTGTGCTGGGAGGGACTTTTGCAGAACTGTGTGAGCTGCGGGCTGCGCTGGCTCCCCTTTCTGTTTCTGGCAGAGCCCTAGGCCTCCCGCCTGGCCCTAAGAGGCAGGCGGTCATCCTGGGTGTAAGCTCCGGGCTGGCTGTGACTCCCAGCTGGGTCGCCTGCAGGAGGCACTCCCTGTCGTGGGCCTCGGGGCCTTCATCATGAAGCTGGGCGGGGCTCTGGAGAGAATGCAGGCAGACGCTTCTCGTGCTGCACGCAGTCAGCTCGCAGTAGAGGTGGCGTCCTCGTGTGAAGAGCTGCCGGTGGGAGGAGATGTCAGCACCTGTCTCTGGCCTTTTCTGGAAGTGGGCGTGTCTTCTTGCTGTGTGTGCACGCAGGGTTTGATGTGGGTTCCTCATGGCTGCAGGTGGGGAGCTCAGGATTGTCTGTCCCAACAGCTGGCACAAGGCAGTGAGGCCACGGGGCTGCTGTTCTGTATTCTCCAAGCTCCTTCCTGGGCACTGCCTTCCTCAGCCCCGGGGGCTGTGACGCGCCATCAGCCCACTGTAGAGGAACGTCTTGTAAGTGATGTGACCCTGCCTGCAGTCGGGGCTCTCCACAGCTTCCTAGGGAGAACAGCTTCACTGTCTGAGTTAGATGAACAGAGCAAGCGTGGCCACGGTGCTAGGGCTGAGCCCTGTGGCCTTGTCCAGGAAGGAAGTGTGGAGAGGACATTTGGATCTGTGACGTCCTTATGAATCTGACCACCCCTGCCCATCACAGGCACACTCCACCCAGTGGCCATCAAAACCCAGCCTCGGACTGCCCACCTAGTCACAGGTAGTCGTGTGTGTCTCGGTAGACGGACAGGGTTGGGAGCAGGCCTGGGGCTCCTCTGGCCTCCTTGCCAGTACCATGGTGGGCGTGAGCTTGTGCTGCTGATGGAGTGAGATGAGCTGCCTTCAAGAGTTTCTTCCCTTCCCCGCACCTCTGAGTCCTTCTCCCTGAGATGGGGGTGATCCGAGAACCTGCCAGGTAAAGCTGCCTTGGGGATCGGAGGTGACAGGTGCACACGACTCTGCCACAGAGCCCTTCGCAAGCCCTCCCGGGCTGCTGTTACGCTGCTGCTCTGTATGCATCGGGTGCGAGGCCTCTACTTTCTTGACAGATTCTGTTTCCCAGCAGGGAGGCGGCATCCCTCATTTTCTCTACCTTCCCCCAACACAGCGTCCTGCACAGAACAGGGGACAGCAAATTAGTGTAGTGAAAGACGGGGTAGGAGTCGGGTCCAGAAGTCCAGGATCCGAATTCTGGATCCCGTTTTAGATCCTTGGTGCCCACCCCAAGCCTGGAGTGTGGGACAACTGTGGCTGCTCAGTGGTTGAGTGGATGACGTGATGTGCACAGCTCACTGTCTTTAGGAGCTGGTAGGGGGCAGGTGTGGTGGTGCTGTGGGTTAAGCCAGTACTTAGGGCACCTGCAGCCCGTACTGGAGTGCCTGGGAGTGAGCCCCACCCAGGCTTCTGATCCAACTTCCGGTTAATGTACTTCTGGGGAGGCAGCAGATGATGGCTCAGGAACCTGGGTCCCTACCCGCCATGTGCAGTCCTGGACTGAGTTCTGGGCTTCTGGCTCCAGCCTGGCATTTGAGGAAGGTACCACCGAATGAAAGACATCGCGCTCTCATGCTCGCTCTGTCTCTGTCTCTCTGCTTTTCAAGTAAATAAAAAATAAATAACATTGGTTTCCTTCTCCTTGAAGTAGACACTGTTGAGAACATTGCCAGGTTCAGATTAGGAGCAGGGGCTCTGCAGCCAGACACCGGGGTGCCAGCCTCAGCCCCCTGCTTCCTGTTGGCTTTGGGTGTGGAACATGACGCAGGGAGCCTCTCTGCACCAGTCGTAGCGGCTTCTCCCTGGGCCCTGGGGCCTCCCCATCCCACGGGGGCCGCACAGTGAGCCACCGCTAAGGTTGTGGTTTGTTCCCTCACCACCACCACCCCCCCTCCCCCCGGGCTTGGTGCTTTTCCTATTCACAGCCAGCAGCACCAGCTTCTGACGTCACCACAGACGGGGAGGCGAGGATGGGGTTAAAGTGAAGGGGAAGAGACCTAGGACAGGCAGCTCTGGGAGGGGCTCCTGGACGCGGGGGCGTGGTCCCAGGGCAGCGCTGAGGTCAGATACCCTGATGGAGTGATTGACAAGCTTGTGCATTCTGTCCGCTGACGGAGCCTCCTGCCTCAGAGGTCACACCCCTGGGTGCCCTGCCGCCATCCAGACCCCTTAGGTCTCTGTAGAACTGGGCTTGGTGACAGCAGGCTGCTGTGCATTCTTCCTTAGCAGACTTGCTAAGTTGCATCCATGGGGGACCTTGGTTTATGTTTCCTTGCTGTAACGTGACAAGAATGACATCAGATGAGAATGCTTAGAGAATTCTCTTTCTTCTTTCATAAATCTGAAACCTTGGAGGGAAGGGATTACGGCCTAAGGAGTCTGTGCGGGAAAGGAGCTGAGAGATCCTTTGACCCGCCTGCTCCCTTTCCAGGTGAGGGAACTCAAGCCAGAGGGGACCTGACTTTCCCAAGGACGTGTGTGGAGTAGGGGTCAGTGTGAGGCCAGGTTCCAGGTCCCCTGTTTGCTGACCTGTGTGTCCTCAGCTCACCACACCCCAGGAGGCCGTAGACTGCTGAGCGGATGGAGCTGGGACGCCTTCTGGGCAGACAGTGAAGGAGCTGGGACGCCTTCTGGGCGCCTCTTCCTCTTGCAGCTGCTCACTGGCCTCCTGATTTTCCGTGCTCACAGCACACAGGATCTGCCCCCTGCCCCCCTTTAGAGCATGCCAGCCGCATCCATGGGAGGGACAGGGAGAGCACCAGGATGGGAGGAGTCTCCTCTAAGAACCAACCAGATCTGCAGGGTATTGGAGCCATCTCCTGCTGCCTCCCAGGGTCTGCATTAGTAGGAAGCTGGAATGTGGGACAGAACTGAAACTCAGACCCAGGCACTCTGCTGCCGGGTGTCTGTGTCCCTAGCAGAGTCTTCGCTGGTAGGCCAACCATCTGCCTCCAGGGACACCTCCCAGGACAAGTATTAGGTGTGTGCAGTTGGCACTTGGCCAAATACCTTCCTATGCACTTCCCTCAGGGTCTCTCTCACACCCAGGACGTCAGGAACCTGCCCTTCAGTGAGAAGGGGTTGTCACCGTAATCCAGACCAGAGCTGTGTGACTCTTACTTCCTAAAGAACACACTTAATTTCCAAAAGGCTTTAGAAGTCCAGCCGAGTAGTCAGTGTGGCCTCTAGGGGGCAAAGTGAGACCTGTCATTCACTGGCACATTCTTTAGCTCCTCTGCATCTCAGTTTGCCTGTCTGTCAAATGGGAGCAGGGCAGGGGTCTCGATGTGCAGATTAAACAGTAGAGTTAGTTTGTAAATACTTACTACACCTGCTGGCTGCCAGGTACTGTCATTGCTGTGCAGAAAAATAAACACATAGGGAGTGTTGGCTGTGCTCTATCAGACAGGAAGCCCCCTCGAGCAGAGATGTGAGTCCTGCAGCTGTTCTGGACGGGAGCGTTCACACAGCAACACAGCAGGTGCAAAGGGACAGAGACGGAAGTGTGCACATTCACGAGGTGTGGACAGCTCAAGGACAAAGAGTGGGGGGATGTGGGGTCAGAGAGGACTGGCTATGTGAGATCCTGGGTGGCACTGGTCTCGTGCTGGGGGCTGGGAGCCCAGTGGAGGCTATTGGGCAGGGAAATGGTCTGGTCACTCAAAAGGAACTTGGGTCCCACTGATTTAGGGGCATCTGCAGAGCACCCAGCCCTGTCCTGGCTACTGCAGATGGACACCACAGTGAGTAGTAAGGCCTTGGGGAACCCGCCCTGCATGTGGGAGAGCTGCCTATACGTGAAGAGTCGCAGATGGTCTGGGCTCCATGGGGCAGCGACCAGCCAGCCTCCCCTGGGGCCGAGGGGAGCAGTTTCTTGGACACTGGAGCTTGAGTTTGGGGGTCAGGACATCTCCTTGGGGGTTGTGAATGGGGCCTGGCCTGGGAGAGAGGAGACTCCCGGAGGGCAGCTAGCGGCTGAGTGAGGAAGGACCCTGTGCTGCGCCAGGGAGCTTGAAATGGATCCGGAAGGCACCAGGGAGCCCGGAAGGTCTCTTCAGGAAACGGTAGCATCGTGGATGCTGTCCACGTGGGGACCCTGAAGCGTCTGTTGCGGTCACTGCTTGCACCCGTCCTAGAAGGGCCTGGGATTTGGGCCATCAGGGCCACTCCTGCCGCCCCTGTCGTCCCTCAGGAGTTGCAGGTGGTGCTGTGGGAGGCATTGTGGCCTGGCTGCCCTGCCTGCCCTGGGGTGTCCCCGGTGCCTGTCCTCACAGCCGTCACTGACCGACTCCCTCGGCCCCTGGCTGGCATCACTCCTTCCTCCCCGGCTTTGCTCAGGGACTTCTGCCATCGCCGTCCGTGGACATCCTGCCCGCTCCCTGCAGACCCAGGTCAGAAATGCCTTCTCCGTGCCCGGTGCTCGTCCACACTGCCCGGCCGGAGGGGAGCGCCGCTCTCCCCATTTTCACGGCACGGTTTTGGCACCCATCTTTGTGCCTGTCCCACAAGCTGGCTCTGTGACTTGTGGTTTCTGGCATGTGCCCGGCACGTGGGCCTCCTGCAAACCTCCATGGAAGAGTGAAGGGGCTTCCAGCCATGCCAGCTGTTGATTTACTTCATTCACACCTCCTTTCCAGAACCCTGAGACAGATCAGGCGGCCGCGCGCATGTCTCCCCTGTGCTGTCCATTGAAGGCTTGAATGAGCCAGTGATAGACCTCCAGTGTCCCCTCCAGTCTAGAGCCTGGCACGGAGGGTGTGCCCAGCAGGGTTTGCTTAGGGGGTAACTGGATGATGGCCAGTGGCCTCTCCCACGTTCAGAGAGGAATGGGGCAAGGGGTGGAGGGAGTAGGATGTGGCTTGTGTGGGGCTTGGCCTCTTTCTAACCTTTCTCTTTGCTTCCCAGTCCATGACCAAACACTCTCTTGTAACTGGCGGGGGAGCTGAGCTGCTGGTGTGGAGCAGGGAGCAGAACCTTGCTCACTGTCCCTCCTGGAGGGGCCGTGATCGCGGCCTCTAAGGCAGTGGATATCCTAGGGCCTACGGTAGGGGAGTCTCTCACCCATGCCTCTGAGATTCACCCCACCTACCTGCCCAGCCTGGCCAATCGGCTCAGCACAGCCCTCACCCTGCCTGTCTCATGTACATCTGAGGCACTCCAGCCAGTGACCATCTGGGGGAGAAAGCCGGTTCAACAAGTAAAGGCGTGTCCGCACGCCCAGCTCTGCAGGGCTCTCTGGTGCACTCTTTGAGGGTTTCAGAGTGGCGCTGGCAGGCACTTCCCTCCCCGGTCTGCCAGTGAGCAGTTGTATAACCGTCTCCCTAGAAACAGCCCAGGCTGCAGGGTCAGGAGCCCAGGCCCTGCGCTCGTAAGAAAGCTAAGTTCACAGAGCGGTGTGGGGTTGCTGGGGGCGGAAGGCCCATTCCCGGGCCTCAGGGTGGCGGGAACTCTGCACCCCTAGGTTGGCTCACACTCAAAAGAGGAAAAGCCGACTCCCAGCCCTCCAGGATCAACATGGAGTGGGTTTTGAAAATGAAGCATTGGGCGTGATTTTCAGTCCCACAGAAGAAAAGGCTGATGGTTGCTCTCTTGCTTAAAATACCTGCCACCCAGATGGAGTTCAGACCCTGTGACACGGCCTCCCGGCTCTCCACCCTCAGCCTCCCAGCCCTTCGCCCTCCTCTCTCTGAAGCCTGAGGTCCCCCGGCTGCAGTGTTTGCATCTCCAGGCTGCACCCTGCCCTGAGACCCCTTTCCCTCCCCGTGTCTCCGTAGGGAATGGGTCAGGGCATAGGATTTAGACTTCCAGGGCCCCACCCCGAGGCGGTGTGTCTGGGTGTCTGGTGCTCCTGTCAGCTTCAGTGATGTCCCTCTGCAATGACCTCCCTCCCTGGTGGACTGCGGAGAGCAAGGCACGAGGACGCATGTCAGGCAGGTGCACCTGGCGCCTTCCGCAGTGCTACGGCTGCTACCGCCGTGGTGATGATCACGCCACACATGAGTCAGATGCCCCCACGTCCCCACCACAGACCCAGTGCAGACCTTGCCCGGTGTGGCAAGTGTCCTGGCACATGGGACGGCATGGAGAAGGCGCACCTGCCTGGAAGGGCCCAGGCAGTCACGTGTCAGGAGGGTGCAGGGTGCGGCCCAAGCGTTTCTTTCAGGAGCGCTACCTCGTTGACTTGTTCACAACATTCTGTCATTTTAAAAATAGCTGTTCTTAATTTGATGGTATCTTTATCTTCTTGAGGCTCAAAATAAAATTAACCTTTTCTGGAAGGGAAGAAACAGTCCCATTAAAATAGTCCTGAATGTTCTTTTTTGAAGCAAGGCCTGACTCCCAGTGCTCACTATTAATAGTTCTAAACCGTAATTGACAATGGTATTACAATAGGAATGCCACGCGCAATGACAGCAGGGCCACGGGCTGCGAGGACTCATTAAGCGGCCACCAGAGGAGTCTGGCACATTCCTCAGGCTGGGCTTCCGTCCAGCCCCATCACTTCTAATCTGCGTTCTGGCTGCCGCCCCAGGAGCCCAACTGGGACACTCGCAAATGCCTCCGGCTCCTTTAAGAGCCAGGCCCTCGCTGACGGGTGCTGGTCCCCAGGGAGCCCCGCAGGATGGGGCCTGTGCAGGGCCAGTTCACTCCCGACCTGGGCTTTGCCCTCCAGCCCCTTGCACACAGGGCAGCCTGGTTCTCCCTGCCCGCAGGCCCGGCTGGAGCCATTGTTCTCCCTTGTGTGGATGTTGGCAGCAGCTTCCAGACTGTTCTCCCTGGCCGCCTGCCTCGCCGCCCCCCAGCCCGCCCCCGTGTGTGTTTGTTCTTTCCACAAACATTTATTTTATGCAGCCTGTCCTCATCCCCCGGCCCCAGGGCAGGCTCTGCTGATTCAGGGATGAGCCAGACAAAGCCCCAGCCTCCGTGGGATTTCCGTTTCCGTGGGAAGCAGGAGGTGCTCAGAGAAGGAAGGAGGATCCCCCCCCCCCAAGGAAGCAGTCAGTGAACAGGGGCGCGAGTGGGCGCGAATGGGCATAGGGAACAGCCCAGGCAGACGGCAGAGAGCAATGCAGGATGGGAGAAGAAACGCAGGGTCCATGGCAGGTGGACAGAGGACAGAGGGAACCCTGAAGAATTCTGAGCAGAAAATGCCTGCAGCTGCCAACACCCCACTCCCCTGTCCTTCTAAATGCGCGTCGGGTCACAGAATTCCTGCCTCCCACCTCCCACTGGCTGCTGTCCGCATCTGGCAGGGCTGTACACGGCCAGGCTCCTGCTGAACCACACTCGAGCCACTAAGCCCAGCCACATGGGCCTTCGCTCTGCCGCCCAGCAAGCTGGACCCCTTCTGCCTGCAGGTTTCTTTTTGGCATTAGCCATATCCTCACGTGGGGGCACCCACCAGGACCCCCAGTGGACATGCCTGTCCTCCATTAGACTCCACTAAAGCAGCCTCTACTCAGAGGGAAGCTCTCTGTCCTCCTGTGAGCCAGATACACCTCCCTGCCAGCTCCCTGAGCACCTCGGCACTGCAGGCCCCTCTGGTAGCTTCAGGTCATCCTGCCACATGAACTGGGTGTGGCCTCTCGGATGGATTTGCCAGGCCTAGGCCAGCCACAGGCTGTGGCTGTGGTATAGATGAGGGGCTGCAGACTCCAGGCCTGTGGGGAGTGGGCTGGGTCGGGGGGCGGTGCTGTGCCTGCACCTGTGGCAGGCCCTCACTGCTCAGCCCTGCCCACCAGCAAGACTGCTTGTTTTAGAGGGTAAATCACAAGGTTGCAATGGCTTTTCTCAGGCAGTGTAGAGCATACCTGTGGGCCACCTGTGGTTTGTGGGTGCCCGAGAATGGCTTGTGGGGGAGCTGGCAGAACTGTCTGCCACCAGCCAGGCTGTAAGTGGCTGGGGCAAGAAGACCTTGCTGTGACTTTGGAGTGACCCCAGGGACCCCTGCTGGCAGTAGATGTCCCATGGCTCTTCCTCCCACCTGGTATCAGAGGCTTGCCAGTGAAAATCCAAGGCAACAGGTGAAATTTGAATTTCAGATAAACAGTAACTTCCTATAAGTGTATTCCAAGGACTGCCTGGAGAAGTCTCATCTTGTCTTAGGATTTATTTGTTTGAAAGGTAGAGCGACAAACTGAGGGTGGGGCTGGGGAGGACAGGGGAGAGGGGAGAGAGAGCACGCTTCCATCTGCTGGTCCACTCCCCAGGTAACTACATTAGCCAGGTCTAGGCCAGGACGGAGCCAGGAGCCAGGGACTGTATCTGGTCTCCCACATGGATGGGAAGCGCCCACGTCCTTGGGCCATCTTCTGCTGCTCTCCCAGGCATGTTAGCAGAAAACTACATGGGAAGCAGAGCAGCTGGGAGTGGATAGGGCACTTTGATGTAGGATGTCAGTGCTGCAGATGGCGGCTTAACCCGCTGCGCCACAGTGCTGGCCCCTGGGAAGGTTTCTCATATGGGAGTACTTTCTTTTCCCCTGACACTTGATTCCTTTTGTCTGGGGGTGTGGATTTTTCCAGGCCACATGATTACATCAGCCAATTCTGCCTACCCTGGCTTGGCGTGTCACCTAAGAAGGAAGCTTCCCTCTGTGCCAGGGCCTTGGCCGGATATGGTGGGACCCCTCTCTCAGGGAGCAGGCCCCACGCTAGGTGCCGTCTGAGCCCGCACCTTGTGTCATGGACAGTTCTGGAGCTCCGGGCTTGGGCCAGCCCCACGCCTGCACAGGGCGTGGAGGAGGTGGTCGTCCAGCCCTGCCCTCAGCTGCCTTCTCCTCTGCTCCACGAGACCCTTGCAAGATGGCTGCGCCCCCCGCTCCTCCTGCCTGTGCCCTTCATGACTCACCAGGCCTACACACAGGCTGCCCCAGGTTTCTGCTGTCAGTGAGCCCCCAGCTCCCACCCCCCGCCCCAGGACAGAGCCTCACAAGCGGGATCCTCTGCAGAATCTGTGGGGCCAGGCCCTGCACAGATGTGGCCCCCCATCCCCGGGCTGTGAAAACGTCGATATGGACTGTACATCCACCTTCCAAGGCAGAGCCTCATCGACTGCAGGTGGCACACCTGAGACGCTGGCCCTGCCGTCAGGATCCGGGCGGATGTGGGGTGGGGCTTGTGGAACACAGAGCCGCTGAGTAGCAAATGGCGGAAACCTAGACCCACCCTCCAGCTGGTGGGGCCCTGAGCCACCCCCCCCCCCCAACTCTAGTTCTGCCAGAGAAGGTGGAAAACATTTGCTTATTGGTAAACTCTTTCTAATTGTTATTTCTCGTTCACTGGCCTGGGAGCACCATGCAGGCCACAGCAGTGACCGTGTACACCCATTGTTCTATCCCTGGACCCCCACCCCCAGCTTGGCACATGTGGAGCTCCTGGGTATAGGCTGTGGACCTGTTTATCCCTAGTTACAACACCAGCACCGTCGGACGCACCCTCGGTGTCACTAGGTGTGGTAGCATGCAGCCCTGGAGATGGCCGTTTGCACGTGGAATTGCCCCGTTGGTGCCGGCCAGCCGCGCGTCAGGGTGGGTGGTCTGCGTCTTCTCCGTGCTGGGCTCTGAAGAGGCAGCGCAAGCCTCCCCTGACACGCATGCTTCGTGTGTTTGTCCAGGATGCCAAGTTCGTGGAGGAACGAAGAAAGCAGCTGCAGAGTTACCTGCGCAGCGTCATGAACAAAGTCATCCAGGCGGTCCCCGAGTTTGCTGCCAGCCCCAAGAAGGAGACGCTGATCCAGCTGATGCCCTTCTTCGTGTGAGTACCCATCACGGGGGCCTCTGCCGCCGGCTCCTGGCATCCTCTCTCCGGAGGTCAGGGAGCGGATCTGGTGGCCTCCGTGTGCCCCACACACTGGAGGAGCTGAAAGGGAGGGCCGGCCATGCTTTGGGGTCCTCCAAGGTCTGCAGCTGAGAGTAAATTCTGGGTCTGGCTTCAGACTGCCGTGCATGCTCATCAGAGGCCAGGTTCAGTTTCGGTGTGGCTGAGAGGGACCGGCACTGACACGTCCGCATCAGTGTTTCTCTGCCTTGGGTTAGAAACCGGAGGCCACGCCCCACAGACCCCCGTGTGGACTGCAGTGGTTTCTGTGTGGGGATCAGGTAAACAAGAACAGAGTTAACTTGCCATTTAAATCTCTTGCCCACTTAGCTCTTAGAAAACTTGAAAAGGAAGTTTACCTCTCTCCGGATCTGGCTAAATCCCCTGATTAAACTTGAACTGAGCAGTGAGGAGGAGGGGGAAGGAGAGGCCCTGCCCCTCACGGCATGCCAGCAGTCCTCCTGCTCCGTGCGGTCAGTCCTGGCAACTCTGGCCAGGTGTTGACCAGATGCCAGTGGGTCCTGTGGTGGGAGTGGTGTGTTAACGTGAGCCTCGGGCGTGTCGTGGCGGGTCTGTCGAAGGGCTGCTGTGAGTCGGGACCAGGACAGGTGGCTTTGGCACCGGGTTGACACTGAGAACATCAGGCCCACTTCGTGGGTTTTGAAACACAGAACTTGAGGAGGTGATGGCAGGTGACACCACGCTGACACCGGCAGTCTTGGCTGCACGAGGGTCTGGCCCCCCGTTGAAACGAGCTTCTGCCCCGGTGCAGCCCTCTCCTGCTTGCTTTTCTGAGCGAGAGGGGAGCGCCCCGGGACGTGCCAGCTGTTTCCCCCGGTGGGGTAGGAGGCAGGTGCCAGCTAAGCTTTGCCCTGCAACTGAACCCGCAGTGAGAGCTCCTGAGTGTGCACCCATGGAAAACAGCGGGGCGGCAGGTCTGCAGAGCCTAGCCTGAGAGAGTTCTGCTTTGCTTGGTTTGGTTTGGTTTGGTTTGGTTTGGTTCGGTTTTAACCTCTTGTCTGAGAAAATAAACCCCCGAACAGCAGATCTCGACAGCATTTGCTTGCTTCTTTGAAATGCTGAGTGAGAACCCTAAATGCATTTAGTCACTGAGCATCAGTGGACTCGATCACAGGAGACAATCCCACCTCCCCATCATGTGGATGAGGAATGCAGGCTGAGGGTTACCCGGCCAGCGCACAGGGTGGCCTGGGCTACTGTCCACTTGTGGCTCAGGGTTACCTGGCCAGCTCATGGGGGGCCTGGGCTACTGTCCACGCATGGCTCAGGGTTACCCGGCCAGGGCACGGGGGCCTGGGCTACTGTCCACGCATGGCTCAGGGTTACCCGGCCAGCACACGGGGGGCCTGGGCTACTGTCCATGCGTGGCTCAGGGTTACCCGGCCAGCACACGGGGGGCCTGGGCTACTGTCCACGCGTGGCTCAGGGTTACCTGGCCAGCACATGGGGGGCCTGGGCGACTCTCCACTTGTGGCTCAGGGTTACCCGGCCAGCGCACGGGGGGCCTGGGCTACTGTCCATGCGTGGGGTGTAGGTGGCAAGTCTCCAGCCTGAGGATCGAGTCTGAGCCTGAGTGGCTTCAACACAGAGGTTTATTATTAGCTTGTTTCTCTTAGTTGAAATAGTTTATATCATCCCAAACAGACACCTAAAAAAAATTTTAAAAACCCCAATGCCAAGCTTGTTTTCACGTAGTCAAGAGTTGGTCATCCCCGCCACCCCCCACCCCGTTCTTCCACTCCGTTACACTTAGCTGGGGTCCAGCAGTGGTGCCCTGTGCCCACTGAGTCCCCAGCTGTGTCACCGCCTGCACCCTGCACCAGCCTCCCCTGCCATGTATCCTGGCTCTTTATGGGTTTCTCAAACTCAGGGCGTCCCTCTCAGGACCTGCTGGCCTGGTAGACACCGGGGTGTGGGGTCCTGGTTCTTACCCACTGCTCATAGGGTGTCAGGACACCCCGAGTTTTCCGTGACGTGTTTGGCTTGCATCCTGCACTCCTGTCCATCCATCTGTAGGGCCAGTTGCTTGTTAAACTGCAGTGGACCAGGTGACCCTATTGCTGTCTGGGGTGTAGCAAGATGGGCAGGAAAGATAAAAGCTAGAGGGTAGAATTTGCTCAGGTTTCGCCTCAAAAATAAACCTTTGCCCTTGTGCACCCAGGAGTCCAGTGAGACAGGACCTACCTTTGCACACACTTGTCCGCTTTGTTCCATTTTGGTTGTCAGCCTTCCTTCCAGTGTTTTCTGCACGGGGCACCATGACTTCTAAGGGATCTGCTGTCTGCACAGACCTGAGCTGAAGAGCCAGCAGGTTCAAGTTTTTTCTCCCAGTCTCTCGGCCTCCTGCTGCCCACCTTGTCAGTACCAGTCACAGCTGTGAGATAGAAAGCAGGACAGGAAGTGGGATGTGTCTTTCCCATTTTGGATTCTGTGTATCGGTGTGGCCCAGGTGGGGACAGAAGCCCACCCCACAAAACAGGGAGCCAGTGAATGGCCACTCCCAGCTCCTTTGTCTTTTGGGAGCCCCCTGTTGTTTGTATCCCCCTGTTGTTTGTGGGGCTTGCAGAGACGTGGCACCTTGCAGGGGTTCTGGAGCCCCAGGGGAGTCTCAGAGGCCGAAGGCTTCACTCTGTGGCACCAGCGTGCACGTTGGTGAGGGCCGCATTGACGCGCCGTGCTCTCGTTGAACACGTTATTAAAACGGCTTCCTGCAGGGTACTTCATCCCTGGGACATACGTCATGTTCCGCTGCTCCTTGAGGGGAAGGGGAAGTTAGAGGGGGAGGACGCAGAAGAATGTAGGGCGCGGCACACATTCCCAGCTGGCCTCTCGGCAGCAAACGTGGTCCGCGTTCCCCATGCTCCCCCAGCTCATCTGCTGCCACATTGACTCCTGAGGTTGTTAGACGGACTCTCGACTGAAGCAGGGTAAGCTTAGCCCAGGGAGGAAGCACCCTGCCCTGCACTGCCCGGGCGGCTTGAGCCCAGGTTCAGACCTTGTCACATGGCTCCTTCTGAGGAGCTTTTAGCTCTCCTAACTCTTGTGGGCTGGCCAGAACCTTCTAGGCTCCTGAGTCCTCGGCATCGTCCAGTTTGCCAGGGCCCGCCAGCAGACCAGCAGCGTGGACAGTGTTTTAAGATAAGACGTGCAGGATTCGTGCACCCCAGCGACTCCCTCTTGCGTCCCCCTTGGCCTGCTTCCCCAGTCTGCATCAGCCGCGTCGCCCTTGAAGGCAGACGGGTGTGAGGCCCCCGCTGCCCATGGAAGGCCGGGAGATTTTGGAGTGAGCGACAGCCCCCGGTTCTGCTGCGAAGGAGGCGAGCGGCCTCGGGCAGATCCAGCAAATCCGAGCCCTGGTGCTCCCCACGCGTGCGGCGGGCAGAGGGGTACTGACCTCTTGATGCTGGGGTACGAGACGGGATGGTCTGTGGGAGAGCGTTTATCGCCGTGTTTGGATGTGTGTGAAGCACAGGGGGAGTCAAGAGCAGGAACAGGATCCCTACAGAAACCCTGCGGACGTCACCCTGTCTTCATCTGTCATCTGTCCTTCCGCCCACCCGCCCATCTTGTACATACACATCGGGCCCTCAGGGAAGGCAGGTGATTTGCTGGGGTCACGCACAGAGAGGCTGCAGGCAGGAGCAAGTGTGCCCTGTGCTGCCCTGAGATACGGGGACTGTCTGGTATGCAGTAGGCGCTCACGAAGTCAGCCCTTCTCTCGTCCTTCCTGGCCTGGGATCTCCCAGTCTAGGAGAAAGTGAGTTGGGGGTTGCCCTCGTCAAGCAGGGGGCAGCTGAGTACTGGCTTTTCCTGAGGTAGAGCGGTGGGCTAGGCCTGGGCCAGGTGGGAGCACTCCCCTCCTGGGGCCAAGCCTGTCCCCGGCGAAGGCAACATCACCCCCACCATGGATACTCAACACCAGAAAGCCCCACCTCCAGTGCACCTGCTGCCCGGTCGCCCAGGAGCTGACGTGCAGGTGCCTCTGTTAAGGGAGGCAGCAGAAGCCTGGTCCCCCGGGTGCTGCACTCTAGGGCTGAGGGGCCCCTGCCTGGGGGGCCGCAGTGCCCTGGCTGTGTCGAAGGTGACAAGGTGACAGCTTCTCTTCTCTCACTTGCGGCTGGCCTCCCTGTCCCCAAGGCAGCCCCCGGATCACAGCAATGACGCTGCCCTTGCTGCCACTGCTCTCTGTTGGGTGGGGGTTGGAGATCGGTTCCCCGGGGGTGGGGGAGGAGGTGACACTGGGGTGACTCCACTGTGTCCCTCAGAGGGGCCTGCATTTAGCCTGTGTCTTTTTCATCCATTCGCTGTGTACCGAGCACCTACTAACTACTTAGCAAGCTCTGGGGATAGATTATATTTTTATAAGGAGGAGTGGGGATATCTTCATGTAGCAGAGAGGATGAAGAAGGGATGGACAGAGGAGTCGTATCCCCCAGGTGGTGAAGACCCTGGGAGAGCAGGGGGTGCAGCGTGGGAGGCTAGGGTAGAATTTGCCTGAGGGGGTTCCCTGTGGAGCGACTCTGGCAGGACCCTTCACTGTGGGTGTCCAGGTTCCCTCTCTCCACCTGCACCCCTAGGCCCTGGTGGGCGTCCTTGGACCTCTGGGCCTGCTAATGTGGCTTTCTGGGCTGTCACAGCTGTGGGGGGCCGGTGCTCCTGGAGTCCAGTGGTTGAACGTCCTGAGACACACAGGCTGCAGTGCCAAGGTAGGGACGCTGTCCAGCCAGAGGAGCCAGCTCCCAGGGTCCGTGCGAGCGGCAGAACCCCCAGGGCCCCACGGGCACACAGGGGACAGCGCCACCCCGGTTGTCCTCAGGCATCGAGTCCTCACATGTGCCCTTTGAGAGTGATCTTCCTATTCCCATTCTGCGGATGAGGAAGCTGAGCCTCGGAGAGAGGGAGAAGTGCCCGAGCCAAGAGTCCTGGCAGGCTGGATGGGGTGGAACGGGTAGTGCAGGCTGGATGGGGTGGAACGGGTAGTGCAGGCTGGATGGGGTGGAGTGGGTAGTGCAGGCTGAGCTTACAGGTGCACGAGTCTCCATCGGGAGGAGCACTCCCCAGTAGCTTCGTGGTCAGTGACTTCCAGGTTGCAGGTCCTGGTCCCCCCCCCCCCTGCCCCCCAGGAAGTGAGAAGCGGTGTTTGTCACCGCATCTCTAACCACTGCCTCGACTCATCCCTGCTCTGACCTCTCACTGGGGGCTTCTTGTCAGAGCTGTCCAAGGTCCCATCCACTGCCCCACCTTGGCATTGACTCTCAGAGTGAGTGCTGCCGACAGGGCTGGAGAACGGGGTGGGTGGAGGGGACGCTGGGGACTTCCCAGGCCTGGACCCCGCTGAGAAAGGTGGCTTTAGCTCCCTGTGGCCATCCACTCTGATGACCCACCCCGCCCTAACTGGTTTGCCTCCCTTCGTCTCTTAGGCCCAGAAAGGAGCCCAGCACTGGCCCCAGGCCCCACACGGTCTGCTGGCTTGGCCAGCGCCACTCAGGATCGCTGCGTAAAAACAGGATTCCATGTTTTTGTTTTTCGCACGTGAGGACTTGCTGCGCCAGAGCTGTGGCTGTTTCTCTCACTGTTTACTCCGGGAGGGCAGGTTGAGATATTACTAACAACAGGGACTGAGCCGTGCTGTCGGGGTTTGGGACACGGAGCGTTTTGTGATGTTTGATGTGAAGGCACCGGCAGGACCGCATCCTCCATGGGAAAGGGGGCTCGAGGACATGCCATGCCATGCACTCTCTCGGTGGTCATGGGCTAGCCCCTTTAAGGACTTTGGGCCTTGATTTTCTCATTTATAATGTGGGACTGACAATTGGTCCTACCTTGGAACGTCGGAGGTGCTTAGTACCAGGCACATAATAATTGCTCACTGGATTAGCTGTGGCTGCAGGAAAAACAGCAGTTGCTGTTGTCACTGGGCACGAGCCCAGCTACTGAGCCCCTTAGAGCCCACGTGCCGCTCAGCATCACGAGGTCAGGCCACAGGGGCCGGTTCTGGAAGTGCCCAGCAGGGGAGTGGTATGGGGGACCTGAGAGACCCCATCCACTTCTCCATGGCTGCTCCCCTTCTGCCCGGATGTCGTCCAGGCGATTCAGGAGCCTGGGCCCTGTGACCCTCTCAGCGTAGAGGCAGCCTCCCCAGGGCTACACCCTGCATTGCTGAGCACACAGGCCAGCCTGCCAAGTGCGAGATTCCTCCAAGTCGGTGGTGCCCCACTTTCCACCCCGTAAACCGGTCACGTGGTGGACGGTTGTCAGCATCTCACAGGACTCACACGGCAGCGTGGCACATGATGGAAACGTGGGGACTCGAAGTCCAGCAGGCCTGCGTTCAGATCCCAGCCCTGCTGTCCTGCAGCCCGGCAGCCCTGGCCTCTGTCCACCTCCGCCTCCGGCCGTAGAATGGGGCTGGCGGCAGAGCCCTCAGAGGCTTGGTGAGGGGGTCGAAAGCAAGCCCCCTTCGACGGCCGCTCTCAGAGGGAAGCTGTTTGGACTGCAGCCATATTTTTTTGAGTTTGTTGAAAGTCTTACTTCACTCCCAAAATGATGTGACCTGGCGGCTTAGATATTATCACAAGTGCTTGCCCTCCTTCGTGTCTTCTATTTTTAAACACAGGAGCATCTGAGAGAGGGAAGCAGATCAGTTATGTGGGGCACAGTCACCGCCTCCACCTTGGGGCGCGTCCTAAGACGTCTGTCCCAGCAGCGCGCTGTGGCCCTAGGACCCCAGCGGCTGACCACGTCCGCCGACTCAGCTGCCTCATCCCGCTGACACATCGGCCATCTTGGCGGTCGCTTCTCCGTGGGTTGAGCGATGTCACAGCCTTGCGTGTTTCCCCTTGCACTTTCCAAATGGTGTCTTGCAGGGGGAGGCTTTGTGGGCTGCCTTATCAGGGATCCGCTGCCGGGTTTGCGCCATGTGATAAGACAGCCGCAGTGCTCGGGTCGCCCACAGTGGTAACAGCACACTGCTCCTACATGAGGCCGTGGCCAGGGCTCGGCTGGCCTCGGCTGGCCTCGGCTGAGCTCGCTGCCATGCCCTGGCTCCAGGGTGACGAGACCATGCTGCACTCTTGTCTGTATAGCACAGGCAAGAGCCAGGAGAGCCATTCTCATCAGGACAGCTGTGTCCTGTTGGCTGACACCGTCACCAGGGCGCGTCACAAGGCGGGCACGAGAGCCAGTGTGGGAGGCACCGCAGAGCCACGGGCAGCTGGAAGGCTGGGTTCATTTACGCAGCAGCCGCACGTGGGTAACGTGTCTAGGGAGCACGGGGAAGGCTGTGTGAGTGTGTGGCGCGGCTAAGAAACTCCTGGGCAGCTGTTTCCCAGAGCGAGGAAAGTGTCATTTCTATGGAGCTGGGCAGTCACCTCTGCCGAGGCCGGCTCCTTCCACTCAGCGCGGCCCCCGGAGAGCCGGCCAAGCTGCTGGGCCTAGCCCCGGCTTCTTCCTTCTTAGGGCTGGTGGCGTTCCGGGCTGTGGCTCCACCCCAGGTTGTTCAGCCATTCACAAGAGAAACTCGTGTTGTCTGCAGTTGGCAGCCTTGCCTGGAGCTGATGCGAACGCCGCGGGGCTGTGTTCCGCATGAGCAGCAGCGGGACGGCCAAGGCGGGCGGAGGACGGCGGCTCTGCCGGGCTCTTCCAGGGGGACCGCACCGTCAGTCGGCAGCAGAACTCCACCCGCTTGCCTTTGCCGCCTCTGGAAGCCGCCGCGTCGGGGCCCCTTCTTTGCTGCCCCTGGGGCTCTGCCCTCTGCTGCCCACTCACACGGAGCCAGGTGCTTCTCCTGGTCTCCCATGGGGTGCAGGGCCCAAGCACTTGGGCCATCCTCCACTGCACTCCTGGGCCACAGCAGAGAGCTGGCCTGGAAGAGGGGCAACCAGGACAGAATCCGGCGCCCCAACCAGGACTAGAACCCGGTGTGCCGGCGCCGCAAGGCGGAGGATTAGCCTAGTGAGCTGCGGTGCCAGCCTAAGGGGCCACTGTTCCTCTGGCCCTCCACTCTGTCGGGTAGTAAGTGCTTGAGGAGGGGGCACAGAGGGACAGGCAGCCCTGAGCAGTAAGCTCTGAGCAGTCGGCATCTCTCTCTCTCCTGCCCTGGGCCACAGCTGGTCCCCTGTCTATGCCCCGCCCCCTTGCAGGTTTGACAGTGCAGTGGACCCAGGGCATCTCTCCCAGTCCACCTGCTGTCATTGACCTTTGTGATATTTCCGAGTCGTGCATTGTCCCCAAGGCCTGGAGCTGCATGTGGTGGGAGACACTGGGGTGGGGGGTTGGGCAGATCGCTGTGCGTGCCCTCAAGGACTCTGCTGTGTGAACACGCATCGTGGAGGGAAGGCGCTCGGCAGCGGGCACACCATCAGTAATGGTGCTCAGTGTTCCTGAGCACGTCCCTGCGCCAGTGCTAGCCACAGTGCTCCCCCGAGGGTGGTCACCACGCCGAGGCCCACTTTACACACGGGGAGACTGAGGCTCAGAGCTACTGATGCCCCCTCCACAAGACTCCTCCTCCAGGCCTGCTCCTGCCACTCCCCCACTCTAGGGGACACTCTGCCAGCCCTCGGAGAAAGAGCGATCAGAAGATAGGAGAGGCAGTGACGAGGAGTCGGCCCTGCCTCATGGAGCTATACAGCGTTACTGAGTAATTGGTCTGCCGTGTTGTTCTATTCATGTGGGAGCCGTGCACC
The DNA here is from genome assembly GCA_015711505.1 of Sylvilagus bachmani. NCBI lineage: Eukaryota > Metazoa > Chordata > Mammalia > Lagomorpha > Leporidae > Sylvilagus > Sylvilagus bachmani. Next base: position 27,638,505 of record CM027397.1, on the reverse strand, counting down.
CCAGAGGGGGTGATGTCCCAGGGGTGCAGCCGACACAGCCCCACGGCCACACAACAAACGCTCAGCCACTTTCCCAGCTGGTGCCTGCCAGCCTCCCAGCCCTGGGGCCGCTCCTGCCGGGGCTCGTGGGCTCACACAGCCATGGTGTTCTGATGGTGGCGGCCTTGCCCAGGACTGTGCCCACACGGAGACTACGGGCTCCTGGGGCTCTTTGCTGGTGGGAGACTGGTCTGCGGCAGACAGAGGAGCCCATGTCCTCTGGAGCTCAGACATCAGGAGAGCGAGGATGGGGCTGGTTCCTTCCCTTTTCAACATGGACGTGGTCCTTCCCTGGCCTGGAGCCTCCAGGCAGAGGGGAAGTCGATGGTTAGCACACGAACAGCCCCGCCGTTCCCCAAACCAGGGCTCCACACAGAGCTGGCAGACAAAATCTGGCTGACAACTTGCTTTTATAAGTGTGGTTTTATTGGCACACAGCCACACTCATTCATTTGCGTACTGTGGCTGCTTCCGTACATTTTTTTTGTAGAAATTTGAGAGGCAGAGAGAGAGAATGCACTTCTGTCCATCAGTTCATTCCCCAGATGCCCACAGTGGCCAGGGCTGGACTGGGGCCAACATTGGGAGCCAAGAACTCAGTCTGGGTTTCCCACGTGGGTAGCAGGAACCCAGTTTCTTGAGCCAGCACTGCTGCCTCCCACGGTCTGCGTTAGCAGGAAGCTAGAGTCAGGAGCTGGAGCCTGGAGTGAAACTCACGTGCTCTGATGTGGGACGTGGCTGCCTTGGTTGGCACCTTAACCACTAGGCTGACCACACGCCTCGGTGTCCTGGCCGCACGTACTTGCTATGTGACCTCTGGTGGGAAGAGCTTGCTAGTCGCTGCCCTCCCCCGTGCCCCCGGGGCCCTGTGCAGGGAGGACTGAGTTTCAGAGGGGCGCTACTTGCTGTCTTTGCAGACAGGAGTGGTCAGGAGGTGGGTGTGGGCTGAGAGCGCCTGCCCCTTCTGCCTCTGAGACCTTGGACATGTTCCTTCAGCTCTCCTGGCCTCAGCTGTCGCGTCTGTAAGTTAGCAGTGGCACGTGCCTCGTGGGGCTGTGCTGAGAGCAGGCGTAGCAGTGGACACGCAGCGCCCACACCGGTGCCCGCTCGTGATGAAAGCTGCTCACCCGTTTGCTGTCTCTGCCACTCTTGCTGCTGCAGCGGGTCTCGGCAGGAAGCCGGGCCTGCTGTCAGAGCAGAGACCGGCCTCAGTTACCTCCTCTAGGAAATGGACACCATCGTACTCCTTCCCTGGGGGTTGCTGAGAGACTGGAAGGAGATCCACACTTGTAAGCTTCCCTCTCCTTGGCCAGGGGCAGGATTGTGCTCTGGGAGTCACGACAGGGTCTGGGTTCTGTCGGAGGCCTTTCCTGCAGCAGTTGGGATGACCCTGTGGCTCCCCCTTCCTCCGGTCACCGTGCTGTGTGGCCTTGGTTGACTGTCGCCTGTGGAACCGTCCTTGCCCTCCAGGAATGCATCCTCCAGTGTGGAGCTGTCGATGTGCTGCTGCCCTTGGGTCACTCACATCTTGTCCAGGACCTGTGCATGTTCATCAGCCTGGAGCTCTCTTTGCCTCTGGTGTCTCCGTGTGGCTCTTGTGTGCTGGCAATGCCTCTGGTGTCTCCGCGTGGCTCTCGTGTCCTGGCGATGCCTCTGGTGTCTCCGCGTGGCTCTCGTGTGCTGGCAATGCCGGCCTTGTAGAGCGAGGTAGGAAGTGCTCCTTCCTGAAGGACTGGCACAGATGCTTCCTGAATGTTCCAGTGAATTCTCTGCTCATCAGGTCCAGAGCATTTCTTGGCTGGGAGGCCTTTGATTATTGATTCCTTTCGAGTTCCAAGTCTGTTCAGATTTATTTCTCTATCCGTTTCATCTGGGCTGTCCAGTCTGTGGGTGCTGTCGGTGCTGTGTAATCGCTCATGGTGTTCTTAGGATCCCCCGCGTTTCCCTAGAATCAGTGGTCCCAAGCCCCCTGCTTCTGATTTTAGTAATTGAAGTCTGTTTCTTGGACCATCTATTGTCAGTACTGTACTCCTTACAAAGAACCAACTTCTGGTCTCCCTTTCTTCCCCTCATCTGTATTAAGAGTTTCCTTCCTTCTACCTTCAGTTTCCATCTTTACTTCTGGTTTTCTTTACGCTGCAAAGCTGGCTCCTCCCAGTGAAAGCCTCTCTAGCTGTGCGCGCCTCCCCAGCACGGCTCCTGGCGCCCTCAAGTTTCGTTCTGTTGTGTTCCTGTTTTCATTGGTCGCTAAGAACATCCTCACACCCGTGTTAATGCTTCTGTGAGCTCTCGGTTATGCAAGAGTGTTGCTTAATTCCCACAGTTCTTTGGGTGCCGACTCCTGGCCTGTTCTGTTGTGACTGCAGAAGAGACCATGTTAAAAATCTGTTGAGATGTGACCTGTGGCCTAACTCACCCCAGAAAACACCCCGGTGCCCTGGGGAAGAGCAAGTTCTGTGCCTGCTGAGTGCCGTACTCTGCTCCTGGGAGGTCCGGCTGGCCGCAGGAAGCCCCCTGCTCGGCTGGTTCAGCAGGGGACGCAGTGTGTGCAGGGGTGTGTTTTACACAGTGAGGGCATCTGTGCAAGGGGGTGAGCAGCCCGGGGACAGCCCCTTGGCACTGCCGGGGTCCCCCACCTGTAAGTGCCAATCAGGGACCCTCGCAGCTGTGCTGAGCCCGTCGCTGGCCCTCGGCTGCTGTGGGGTGACGTTTCTGAATGAGCCAGGCCACAGAGGGCGCAGGTGGACGAGGCGGTGGCAGGAGCTGGGGTTAGCGTGCAGGTGGGGGCTGCAGACTTGCACCAGAGCCCGAGGGGCCCCCTGGAAAATTGCAGCCTTCCCCACGGGGCACACGGGCCTGGGGGCGTCTCCCTCACCACACAGCGCGCGAGTGCAGAGTCTCATCCCAGCCGCAGAACCCTGCCGGCCCCTGGCTGCCACCTCCGGCTTCTGGCAGCTCAGCCCCAGGGGCTTCCTGCCCGGAGTCACTTCTCAGAGAAGGGACGGCCCTGGGGGAGCCCGAGCAGCGCAGCTGCTGTGGGACATTGAATCTTTTTTTAAGATTTATTTATTGATTTGAAAGAGCTACAGAGAGAGAGAGAGGAGGGGAGAAAGACAGACGGGGGGAGAGAGGGGTCTTCCATCTGCTCGTTCACTCCCCAAATGGCCACAACAGCCAGAGCTGTGCCGATCTGAATCCAGGATCCTGGAGCTTCCTCTGGGTCTCCTATGCACGGGCAGGGACCCAAGGACTTGGGCCATCTTCTACTGCTTTTCCCAGGCCATAGCAGAGAGCTGGGTCAGAAGTGGAGCAGCCAGGACTTGAACTGGCACCCGTACGGGATGCTGGCACTGCAGGTGCCGGCCCAGGACATTGATTTTTATGACATCTGAGGGTGCAGCGTGTAGCTTTTGAGGGGCACCCAGTGGAAAGTGCACAACAGTAACGAGTGGGGCAGCCTGGGTCCGAGTCCCTGTCCTGGGTGGCGTTTTATGTTTTTTCACCCACGGACTGGAACTGCCCAGCCCAGGGCTGGAACTGCACAGTAACGAGGCGCCCGGTGGGTCTCCACCGTAGGAATCTCCCTCTTCCTCACTGTGCTCAGCTCCACGAGGAGGAGTGGGGCATAAATACCCAACGGGTAGATAATTATAATTACCGAGAACAAGAGGGAGGAATCCACTCCTTAATCCATGTAGAACTGCTGTGATTACAGCTTGTTTTGACTGGGAACCTAGGCAAACATGATGAGAAAATTAGAGGCATTCCAGCAGCTACCTTGCATGCAAGTGCATTTATTAAAGGAAATTTCAAGTATAAAAGATTAGGATTGCTTTCACAATACGTGAAAATAAGAGGAGAAGAATTAATCCCAACACCGAAAGGTGACATCAGGGGTGGGGGCTGTGGGACAGCAGGGTAAGCCAGTGCTGGGGACGCCGGCACCCCACGGCAGCCTGCCGGGGTGGGGGCCCAGCTGCTCCACTTCAGCCCCTGCTTCCTGCCGGAGCACCTGGGAAGGCAGAGCAGAGGGCCCAAGTACGTGGGCTCCTGCTGTCCAGGGGGGAGACCCGGATGGAGTTTTTGGCTTCTGGCTCCGCTTATCCTTGGTAGCTGGGGCCATCTGTGGAGTGAACCAGAGAAGGGAAGATCCCTGTCATTCTGCTTGTCAACTAGTAAATTCTTTTTTTAAAACACGGGGAAACTAGAAAACAAGGAGGTGGGGAGGTAGACGAGTTTGGGGCACCCACACAGAGATGGGAGGGACTGAGCCCAGCCGAGGGAACAGCTGCTTCACCGGCTAAAAGCTTGGCTCACAGCTCTGCGGTGCGCGGTGTGGGGAGGGGGACGCTGGCAGCCATGACGACTCCCGCTGTGTCAGAAACCAGAGCTGGCAGGGTCTGCTGTGGGGCTGAACATGGACGCGAGTGCCGAGTTGGACGGTGCCACCACGGCTCTGAGAGGCATGGGAAGGGCAGAGTTGCCTTCCACAAGATGGAGAAGGCAGAGGGCCTGGGGCAGCAGGCGGTGGCCTTTCTGGCTTGTTGGACATTGAACCCCGGAGTGTGGGACACAGGTCTGCAGCTGGGGGAGATCACCCCGGGCCCGACCTTGGGAAAGAGGTGCCCCAGCTACCCACCTATAGAGCCTTGTCGAGGAGAAGCAGTCAGCCTGGAAGATGGGGAATCTGGGAGAGAACGGGGGAGCAGGAAGCCCTAGGGCAGGGGCCACAGACAAGGGCCAGACAGGCTCTTCCCCCTTTGATCATGAAGCATCATATTTGAGCACCTCTCAGCAAATTGCCAGCCTGGAGGGCTCCTGGGTTGGGGTGGGGGGACAGGGGCTCTTCTCAGCCACAGTGAGCAGACCCCAGAAAACTTTTTTTTTTTTCCAAAGATTATTTGAAAGAGTTGCACCGAGAGAGGAGAGGCAGAGAGAGGTCTTCTATCCACTGGTTCACTCCCCCAATTGGCTGCAAAGGCCAGAGTTGTGCCAATCCGAAACCAGGAGCTTCTCCTGGGTCTCTCACATGGGTGCAGGGGCCCAAGGACTTGGGCCATTTTCTACTGTTTTCCCAGGCCATAGCGGAGAGCTAGATGGGAAGTGGAACAGCTGGGACTCGAACCGGCACCCATAGGGGATGCCGGCACTGCAGTGGCAGCCTTACCCGCTCTGCCACAGTGCTGGCCCCAGAAGGCTCCTCCTCTTCCTGCAAGAGGGGAGGCAAGGGTGCTGGTACCCAGGCCTGTGCTGTCCCGGCTGCCACCGTCGCGGAAGCGTCGCCCGCAGGAGAGGTCAGCTTGCTTTGCCCCAGCAGTCCCTCCTAGTTGAGCTGGTTGGGTCTCAGGAAGAAATGGATTTATAGTTCTTACATGGGTAGCCATGAGGATTGCAGCCACAGCTGTCCTCTGCTCTGAGCCACCTGGTCTCGAGGGCCGTGGAGAACACTCCTTGTGCCTTCGTGCCCTTTGTTCTTGGATGCATAACACAGCTGCGACCATTTCCCACCCTGCAGGCGGGCAGGGGGAGGGGCTGCAGTTTAAGTGGCTTGCCCCGGATGGCAGCCAGGTGTGTCCAGCGGTAGCTGGGGCCCTTCCCCTCTCCCAGGGGCAGCTCCTGTCCCCCGGGCCCCCCACCCCTCACTGGGGCTGCTGCTGGGCATCCTGGCGGCCCCTGTTAGGTGTGTTCTGTGTGTAGGAAGAGGGCGGCAGAGAGAAATCGGCTTTTATGCCTGACCCAGGCCGCGCAAGCATGCCTAACAGCAGCGGTGGCCGCAGCAGGCGCCAGCCACCATTCTGTGCTTCCTGGGGCCCTGGACCGGGCAGCTGCTATGCTTCCTGTCACTCAGGTCTTTGCACAAAGCTCAGGCAGGGCAGGCCTGGTTTTCACCCCCATTTCAGAAACCCGAGACTCTGGTCGCTGAGCTGAAGTCCTCAGCAGAAGCGGGAGGCCGGGAAAGCGATTTCCCATCTCAGGCTCGAAGTGCCCTGACCAGGCGTGGCCCAGGCCAGCCGGACAGAAGGGAGGAGCTCAGGCCCAGGGGCCACTGAGCCTCCATGGACCTGGACAGGTGCAGCTCCTGGACACAGAGCTCAGGGCTGAGGGGTTGGGCAGGGGTGCTACCGCCTCCGGCCTGTTTTAGTTAATGGAGCCTCAACTTGAACTCCCTGCAGCCTGGCACCAAGGCGCTGTTCTGATACCTCATGGGACCTCCCAGCAGGGAGGTGGGAACTGAAGGGCCTGGATCTGATGGGAGGCCAGCCTGGCCTCTTGTCCCTGTCATGTGTCCAGGGAAGGACCCCTGGTCCTCGGCCTCTGTGTCCCAAGATGGATCAGCGCCCATCGGGCTCACAAGGCGAAGCAGGGGTTTCGTGCCCTCCTCTGCATCCGCAGGGTTGGAGGAGTGGTGACAGGGACCGTCACAGCCACCACTCAGCAGCCAGACTGGGGAGGGGCTGGGATTCCCACTCAGCTCTGCACCTGTGCACGCAGCTGGGGGAGGAAATTGCAGTGTGTGGGGCAGTCCCAGGGCCAAGGCTGTGCAGGACTCCCTGTAGGACCTGCTCCAGGGTGCAGCTCGAGAGCCATGGACAGGTTCCCCTTGCATCACGTCCTTCTGGGGTTCAGGGCTCTGGGTCCTGGATCAGCAGGCCTGGCCTCCATAGGACTGCAGGGGTGTACAGCTGTGGCCACACAGCTGGAGAGTTCAGAGCACAGCCCTTGCCCCCGGCCACAGCTCACCCACTGTGGGGTTTATAGGTGGTTGCCTCTTTGCTGCTGCAAGGGCGGAGCTACATAGTTAAGGGGCCTCAGAGCCTCAAGTGCCCACAAGCTGACCCATCTACAGGAAGGTGGCATGCATGGGGCCACTCTCGGTGCAGTGAGAGGACAGTCCCAGGTGAGACAGGGCACAGAGCCAGGAGCAGGTGCAGCACAGTGCGTGGGCATCCCCCTCCTTGGAGAGCCCTCAGGAAGTGCACCCCCGTGTGCACTGTCACCCTGCAGGGGCATGTCGCAAGTGCTGACCCTGGTGGGCGGGGGCGGGGGGCTCCCCCCTAAATGTGTGTCTCAGCCTGCCTTATCCTGCCCTGCTTTCTGTGGGCCCTGCTCAGAGCAATGAGGTCACACAGTGGATTTCAGGGGCTGCAGAGCTGAGGTGGGGAAGTAGAGGCAGGAGGAGCTCGGGCCTCCTTTTGTCAACTGTAACAAGGCTGGAGCTGCCATCTTAGTTCACGTAGAAGAGGGTCCAGTGAGCAATCTTTCCGTAGCAGACTCCGTGCTCGGGATCGCCACTTAGAAGCTTTCGCTGTGCCATAAAGGTACAAAGGCTTAGGGTGCGGGGAAGGGTGTTGTCGAACCAAGCGTTTCTTCATCGCGGGTAAGCGAGCTGCCATCCGAGGGGAATGGGTAGCACTGTCATCAAGTGGTCCTCCGTCCTCAGATGAGGCCAGGGCTGGAGTGACCACAGGGGCCAGCAGCCCCTCTTTGCCATGTGTGGTCGTCTCCCACCCACAAACCTTTGCAGCTGGAGGTGCTCGGGCTTTCTGCCTTCCCTGTGCGCTGTCACATTCAGCCCACCAGTAAGCCACCTTTAACCTCAGCAAAATGGATCCCTCTCTTTGGAGCTGGTGACTCTAATTGCTTTGAAGCGGTGGCTGTCTGTGCTGGCTGGCGGGGGCCCTGGCACCGTCTGAAAAGCAGAGACCGAGTGCTGTGCACACAGAGCAATGCACGTGCTTGGAGTTGGGTGCTGTGCACTGGGGTTTTCTTAGAAGTTCCCCGGGGGATTCTGAAGTCGATCCAGGGTGAGAAGCTCCGTTCCCTCAGTGTGGGGCGCAGGTGCCAGGCTGGGCCTCGGTCCCCATGGCGGGCTCCTGGGAGGCTGTGGCCACCCTAGCAGCATCTGAACCTGGGGCCCGCCCTCAGGCTCCGAGCACCATGGAAGCTGGGTGAATTGCCCTCCTCTGGGTCACCTGAGGTGGGGCTGGGCTGGAGGGTGCGCTCGGGCCGCGGTCACTGAGTGAGCGCTCTCCTCTGCTCGCTCTTCTGCTCCCGGCGGGGACGTCCTCCACTGTTCCCACGCCACTGCCATCAGTGGCTCCTGGCTGCGTCCGGCCTGCGTGTCCCCTCTCAGCCGGAGGACTTGTGCGGGTAAGCCTGTGTTATTCCCGCTCACCTTTCGTGGCTGTAAGTGCGGTGTTTTGCAAAGCACCTGCCCTCCTCTGGCCGAGATGTGCTTTCACTGAAGATTGAGGGAAATTGAGGAAAACTGGGGCGAGTCCGCGGTGGTACATTTTCTGTGTTAACATGGAGTCCAGGACAGATCTCGAGAGCACGGTCAGACCCAGCCGTGCGGGGTCAGACCCACTGGGCCCGGGCGAGACGGAGCACCGCCTTCGCCGTGCGGACTTCCTGTGTCTGCTCGTGGCCGCCCGTGGGAGCTGGGAGGTCACGCCCCCTCCTGAGGGCTGCTGCTGCTATCGTCACACACGGCCCCTCCCCTGCTCTTCCAGGGACATCGCCCCACCCGGAGAGCCCCTCAGCAACAACCGGCCCAGAGTGGCTTCCCGCTTCCCCAAGCTGTCCCGGGGCCACCCCAGGGAGACGCGCAACGTGGAACCCCAGAGCGGCGACCTCTGACCTCAGCAAGACCCCAGATGTGGGCCCAAATCCTGCGCCAGATGCCTCCGACCCGGCCATGGCTGCCGACCCCTCACTCCCCGGAGCAACGTCACGGCCACCACCGGATCCCGCGGGGCACCCCTCCTCCTCACCGGCCGCAGGCCACTCCGATTAAACTGGTCAGTCTCCAAGCCAGGCAGCCTCTCCCCGGACAGACTGGGGCAGCCCGGCGCTGCCCCCAGGGTCTGCCCTGGGCACCCGTGGCCCTTCCTCCAGCTCAGGGGCCAGGCAGAGAGGGGGTTCCCGGCTGGGCCAGGAGCCCCTTCGTCGACATGCACAGTGCGAACGTTTCACAGGGACAGAGGGCCGGCCTGAATCGGCCACGCGACGCCTTCCCACGCGGGAACCAGAATGACCCTCAGCCTGTCTCCCTCTGGCTGCACCCTGCGGACTTCCCCCTCCCACCTGGGCCCCGCCATGGCCCCCAGCCCTCAGTGGTACTGAGCTTGGGCTCCTGGGGAAGCTTCAGCCACCCCTGCAGCTTGTCGGGCATGGGGAGGCTCAGGTACCTGGTGACGCAGCAGAGACCCTGGGCCACACGCCCAGCAGCAGCCTTGGGCACAGGCTCGCGGGAGACCTGGCCCCGAGCGCCCCGCTGACGGTGCCACAGCAGTGGACGCCGAGACGCAGCTCCCACTCCCCGGGGGCCCCTGCATTCACCCGTTCCTGATGCAGCCTCTGCCCCCTGCGTGCTCGGGGGCAGATCCCATGTCATGGCAGGGCCTTGCAGGCACAGGGCGAGGACCCTGAGCCCCACCTCCCGCAAGCCTATGTCACTTGGGTCCTGGGACCCAGCTAGTGACCAGCTTAACCTCCAGGCCCATGGAGCTGCTCCCCCCCCACATACCAAGGGCTAAGAGCCCTACAGCAGCAGAGCCCAGGCACAAAGCAGGTGCAGTTCCAGGAGGAACATGGAGAGCGAGGCCAGCCTGCGCCTTGCGCCCGGTCCCCTGCCTGGCGCAGAGGCGGACACGAGGACGTCCACACGGGGAAGGCACAGTGGGCTCCATGGGAGCGGCTTCGGCTCAGTGGCTCAAACTGGGCACTTGGCCCTCGTGAGCACGGAGCCTTTCCCAGCTGGGGATGAGCTGAGCCCCATCGAGGAACAGGCCTGAGCCGCTTCTGGGGTGTCCTGGGCCAGGTGAGGCTGACCACGCCTGACGGAGGAGTGCGGGGATGGCCTGCGGCTCCCAGGACCTGAGACCGCTGGGCCCAGGAGGCAGTGTGGCCCCCACTGTGTGCTCACTTCTCCCGACTGCTGAGGCTGACCTCCTGGACCTTCCCCAGTTGAAGACGGCATGGCCGTCCTCACGGCGTGGGCCTGCGCTGCCCACTCGCCTGTCCCATCTCTACCTCCCTGTGCAGGGCGCCTGTCCCCTGTTCTGTCCCAGGTCCCCTTCCCAGCCCAGGAGGCAGCGAGCCCGGCGCAAATCCTCACCCTCCCCAGCCACCCCCAGGAACCTTCCTGGCGTCCTGCAGAGTCCAGCAAAAAAAAAAAAAAAAAAAAAAAAAAAAAAAAAAAGAGGGGGCCGAGCTGCAACCCACAGCCTCTGAGAACAGGGGCGCCCCTGAGCACACCCCAGAACTCCTGCCTGCCCAGTTTTAAAGCTGCCCTGCCCTCCACACAGACTGAACACGCCTCCCCAGGGCCACCTGCCGGCTCTGCCCTGTCTCGTGACTGTGCAGGGCAAGCCACCCTCGGGTCACCCCCCGTCACTCAGCGTCCCTCGCGTGAGAGCCCGGAGCCGCCCATGACACACTGGTTCCAGAACCTTCCCCAGAGCCTCCAGTGGAGCCACGTGGGATGCTTGGCCATGGCTGTGCGCTGCTCGGAGCCCGCCCGCCCCACCCTCCGGTGCCAAGGGTGGGCCTCAGCCTGAGACACCGGGGACTTCTGAGGCCTGGAGAAGAACCAGACGGGGACCTGGATCCCATCATGCCGCCACCGGGGGAGGCACTGTGAGCTGCCCTCCAGCCTGGACCCAGTGCCGAGGGCTGGCCGCCCTGCTCCTCTGAGCCATCGCCCAGGAAGGACCTCCTTGAGCAGGGAAGAACCTCCCAGAGGGGAAGCCAGGGGGGCCGCCTCCCTTGCCAAGGCCGTGCAAGTCTTGGACCCCTGCCGCGAGCAGACGCCCAGGCTGGGGCCTGCCTGCTCAGGGTCTGGGGTGCCAACACAGACGCTGGCCTTGGGTCCACTGTCCTGGCCTTTCTTACCACTGTTCCAGGTGAAGTAAAACTCAAAGCGCAGGGCTGGGTGGTGGCGTCTCCCCTTGAAAGAGATGATCAAGTTTCCAAGTACGGACCCAGCCGGGGGACACGGCTCCCACCCTGGGCGAGAATCCCTCGGGCCTCTTCCCAGTGGGGCTGACCCAGCCTGCACAGCCGCTCCCAGCTCAGTCCCCCGTCTCGTCACAGGCCCACGCTGCTGGCCGTGGGTACAGGCTGCCCGCCTGGGGAGAGGAGGCAGTGCCCCGCAGGAGGCTGGCTGAGTGCAGGCGAGTGCTGGCTTCTCCTGGGGGCCTTCCGGCTGACCAGGGAGCCTGGTTCAGGTACAGTGCCTGGCGCCTCCTAGCCCAAGTTCCTTGGTAGCCACTGAGATCTCGGGACAGCACACGCCGTGTGTTGGGCCTTTAACCAGCAGAGGAAACCACAGGCCACTTGTGTATCCCGGGCTGACATGGCTGCAGCGCGGGCTGCCTGGCCCTGGGCACTAGAGGCCCCCTCATCGCTGCCCAGGTGAGGAGAGCGCCAGGGCTGAGGGGCAGCCCCCAGACACAGGGCTGGCCTTGGGGGTCCCAGCAGGCCCCCTCTCTGGTGCCCACTGCACAGCTTCCTCCATGCCAGCCCTGGCTTCTCTGCTCTGGCCCAGCCCCACCTTACTGATGACAAAGCGAGGGCTGCACTGCCAGCCCTTGGGACCTGCCCATCACACCGGCCCAGAGGCCCCAGGCACTCACCCACCGTCGGACTTCTTCCCAGGGTTCTGCTCTGGCCAGCGCAGCTCTGGCCCTTTCACCCCAGCCTGGAGGCCAGTGCCTGTGCGTCAGTGAGGTCTGCGGTCACAGACATTTGTAGGAAGACTCTGCGCTGTTTCCCTACAGCCCATGTTATACCGTGCTGTCTACACTGGCTTCTGTGCTCATTTTGCACAGGTAGTGTACCGTGTGTTGCATCTGAAGTCTCTGTGCCAAGACATCCCCTTCCATGTTTCGGTCACACCCAGTCTTGAGAACGTTTCTCCAAGAAAACCCGAGCTGCTCGGTCACCAGGGCAGGGCTCAGCACCGGGGTCTCGGAGCCTTGGGCAGGCCCTGGGCCACTGGAATGCAGCTGACCCGTTCATCTCACACTCCTTGTTTTAGCTGCGAGCCATCGCCGTGTCCTGGGCCTGGTCTAGGTAGCGAGCACGCCGTCACAGGTCCCCTCTCCCCCCTGAATCCTAACAAGCAGGTAGAAAGGGCTCCCTTCCATCCGAGGTTTCAGAGACGGCAAACCACAGATCTGTTCACTAAAAGATGGCTGGGCGGACGCTGGAGGCCCTGCTGCTGAGGGCCACGCCCGGCTCCCACTGGTGCATCACTGTCTTCCGCTGCAGCCGTGCCTCTGCGAAGTGCCAGGGGCTGGGGGGAGGCCTCCCCTCACCAGTAAGGGGCTCTGGTTATCAGAGTGGGACTGCCGGGGGTACCCTTGTACGGTGGACACAGGAGGGCAGACGGCACACCTGCAGCGTGGGCTTGGGGAGGGTGACTGCCTGTCATGGGCACAGTGGGGGAGCCGAGAACTCAAGCAGCCTCTGCACCCCCAGCCCTGCCCTCTGACACTCCGTGCCCGTGGGCGTCGCCACCACCCCGCCAGTCCCCGACTGTGCCCTCCTACACTCACTGCCTGTGGGCGTCGTCACCACCCCGCCAGTCCCCGGCCCCCCCTGGGAGGGCAGACGTGCAGATGGCGGTGGGCGCTGTAGGATTATCCTAACCACCCTTTTGCGTTAAGGTTTACAGGACAGAATTTTTAAACAAATGTGTTTAATTTTCTAAAACCTCTTGTATTAAAATTTTCTTTTGGAATAAGCTGTCGCAATTTTGTTACAATCTGGTTGAGATAAACTTAACGATGACAAAATTAATACAGTGGCATTTTATAAATTACGTAACCTGCTCACGGCCTCCCAGGTTGTCTCCGTTCTTTCTCGACAGCGGGGCCTTGGGCATGACCTGTACAGGGTTGGCAAAGCGACCGGAGCCGTCACACGCCTGGACGGCAGCAGCCCCAGCGGGGCACCGATGGGGGTCGGGGGGACAGGAGCCCACTTTGAGTCCATCTGGTCATCGGGCAGCTCCACATGAGCTGTCAGTGTAGAATCAGAATTGCTCATGGGAAAACACTGACACTTCACAACAGGTTCCTGCTCATCCACTCCTGAGACGTGCACGGCTAATAGGCACCCACTGTATACCAGGCACTGGGCCCACGGCAGTGAGTAAAACAGTCCCTGCGACCTTGAGCTTTTGTTCAAGGTGAGACAATCAGACGGCAGGAAGCACTGCCAAGGAATCCACAGGCCCTGGGGAGGGCGGTCAGGGCCAAGGGTTGACTCCAGACGGCGCAGGCCACGCCTTCCCACCTGGCACCGCCACTTGGGGCTGGACTGCACTGCGCGCTGTGGGAAGCTCAGAGGCCCCCGGCCTCCACCCGTACCGCGCCAGTAGCTGTGACGTTCAGAACTGTCTCCAGACACGGCCCAGGGCCCTCCCGGCATGGGGCCAGGCCACAGGACGCCCCCGACAGGAGTGACACCAGCACCCACGCCTGGCCCAAGGGACACACAGGAAGACGGTCCGCTCCCGCACCCATGCCCCCTACGCCAGCCGGACAGCCCCTGCACTGAGCGCCAGGTGTAACACTCCTAGCCTCACAGCCAGGGAGAAGACAAGTGTCTCGGGGCGAGAGGCGCTCAGTGCAAGACAGATCCCAGAGTCCGAGGTGGGGAGGGGGCGGGGTGGACTCTGAGCACTGGGCAAGCTGCTTCCTGTTTATTTCACTCCCGGGCCAGCCCGGTGAGGGTCCTCAGCCCTGGTCTGAATGGATGAGAAAATGCTCGTCCCAGTCCGGGCTGCCCAGGACACCCAGCTACGTGTACTTCTCTGCCTCTGCAATCAATCTGCACGCATTCATTTCAAAGGCAACGTTACAGAGAGCTTCCGTCTGCTGGTTCACTTCCCCGATGGCTGCAACAGCCAGGTCTCGGCCAGGAGCCAAGCACTCCCTCCGGGCTTCCCATAAGCGTGGCAGGGGCCCCCGCACGCAGGCCATCCCCTGGGCCTTCCAGGTGCATCAGCTGGGAGCCGGATCGGCCTGATGTCCCTGTGCCCCTCTGTCCCCACGGCCGCCCGGGGGGCTGAGCTGCGTTCACCTTCCATGGCGAGGACCCCACGTACAACCCTCTCCTGTCACGTCTCTCTTGCCTCCATGCAGCCAGGAATGTTCCAAGATGTGAGTACCTGAGCCCGACTCCCCAGATTCAACTTAGGGAACACGCAGAGTGGGGCGCGCGTGCCCTCAGCTTAGTCGGCAGGTTGGATCATTACTTTGTGGTGTTGTTGGGAGGACGCTTACCGAGCACAGAGCATACAGTAAGTGCTCAACAGCTACCCCTTGGTGTGGACACTGGACAGTCCCACTAAACCACATCTGTGACAGATGGGGCCCACACACTGTTATTTCAGGACCCCCTGTATTGCCATTGACAATTTCAGTTTCTTATTGAGGGACAGCAAGACAGAGTGTCCACTGGTTCACTACCCAAATGCCTTTGACAGCTAGGGCTGGCCCAGTGCTGAACCAGGAGCCAGGAACTGGATCCAGGTGTCCCACACGGGTGGCAGGGACCCCAGTGCCCGAGCCCCCAGATGCAAGTTAGTAGGAGGCTGGAGTCAGGCTGGCCCCAACACTTGAGCCCAGGCACTTGGACGAGGGACACAGGCAGCTTCATTGCCATCAGCCTGCTTGCTGAGCACCTGCCACGTGCCGGGCACAGGGCTAAGCCCTTTGAGCTTTAGCTCATGGGAGACTCTCAGCCAGCCGCTGCCAATGCGCCCCCTCCCAGGGCTCCAGCCCCGAGATTCAGGACCTCTCAGAGCCTCTGAATGCGAGCTCATGGGGGAACAGGGCCTTTGCAGAGGTAATGAGTAAACCCGAGAAGAGGAGCCACCTCCTAAATCCAGGGACCGGTGTCCCTTGCAAGAGGAGAGAAGGGCGGGCATTGGCACAAGGGGTTAAGATGCTGCACGGGACCCCTGCATCCTGGCTTCGAGTACCGGATTGACTCTCAATTCCAACCTGCTGCGAACCAGCACCCTGGAGGCAGCAGGTGGTGGCTCCAGTGGGTGGGTCCCTGCCCGGGTCCCTGCCCACTACACGGGAGACCTGACCTGAGCTCCTGGCTCCCGATTTCAGCCTGTACCTCCCTCCCAGCTGTTGCAGGTATCTGGGGGGTGGGTGAGCCAGCACATGGAAGATCTCCCTCTCGCTCTTGCTGCCTTTCAAGCACATTTAAAAAAAATTTGTGGCCGGCACTGAGGCTCACTAGGCTAATCCTCCGCCTTGCGGCGCCGGCACACCGGGTTCTAGTCCCGGTTGGGGTGCCGGATTCTGTCCCAGTTGCTCCTCTTCCAGGCCAGCTCTCTGCTGTGGCCCGGGAGTGCAGTGGAGGATGGCCCAAGTACTTGGGCCCTGCACCCCATGGGAGACCAGGAGAAGCACCTGGCTCCTGGCTTGGGATTGGTGCAGCACGCCAGCTGTAGCGACCATTTTGGAGGTAAAACAACGGAAGGAAGACCTTTCTCTTTCTCTCTCTCACTGTAACTGCCTGTCAAAAAACTAAATAAATAAAAAATACATTTTTTCTAACAAGGCGAGGACACAGCCACACCCAGAGATGGCGGCCCTGTGCAGACAGAGCAGCTCCAGGAGGCCCCGCCAGAAGCTAGGAAGGGACAAGGGGGATATTCCCCGGGAGCCTCCAGCAGGGGGCGCGGCCCTGCCCACGCTGCCATCCCAGACTCCCAACCTCCAGAGCAGCCGGAGACCAACAGACCACCCGAACCCATCCACTCACTACCCTCCCGGCTGCCCACAGCCCCTTCCCAAGCCGGCCCCATTCTACATCACAGCTATGACTTACAGCACGCACACAGCACACGGACACCCATGACACGTGGGAACCATGCCAACAAACAAGAGGGTCGTGTACCCGTCACACACAGCGTGCCTCAGGTACTCAGTGGGACAATGGAATTAAAAGATAAATTTATTTTGGTGCAAAACTTTCTGAAATCCATGCTTAGTTTTTTTCATTATACATGTTTTCCGGGTCTGGTTGGAAGATTCTGCGTGTGTGTGGATTTCCAAATGCGTCCACACCCATACAAGCTCATGTTAATTTCCATGATCTCGTCTGTGGGTATGGAGAGCACGGGGTACAGGAGCCACTGTTCCCTGCAGAGTGAATCCTGGCCCTGTCCACCAGACAGCCCCTCCTCTGAGTTCCGTCCCCTGGGCACCAGGCCCATCAGATCAGAAGACACAACCAACCCGACATCACACGGGGCTCCTCCCAGGCGACGTGGGCTCTGAGACACAGCCACGGTGTTGGGAGCGCCCGCGGTCCCTGCTGGCACTGCCGAGTTGTCCCCTTCTCTCTGCAGCACGTTGTACAACTAAACAGGTGACGTCATCCCTGGCCTGGAAACTGACCCTGGTACCTTGGCCCCACACAGTGGTTTCCGCCTTCCCCGGGCTCGGCCCCGCCTACCACCCTTGACCTCAAGCCTTGCTCTGGCCTCACGCTGCCTTTGGGACCTCCCGCCTCTCCCTCTGCACACCCCGGCCCAAGATTGTCCTCACCTAGATGCCTGCCCCCGGCCTGGGGTCTGCCCTGGCCATTCGGTCTGCAAGAGCGGCTCACACACCGCCGCTGGCCAGGGCATCTCAGGCCCAGTCCCGACCCCCAGAGCTGGGCGAGGGTGCATGCGCAGCTGTCTCAGCCCTCCAGCCGCTCCCTGGCCTCTGCATTTGCAAAATGAGGGAAGTGATTTGCAGGCAACGTGGACCTCCTCTTCCTCCATCCCTGCCAAGCCCGCCACAGAGCCAAGACCAGAATCCCTGAAGATGGCCCACGGAGTGTGGCCCTTCCAGCCCCTAGCAGCCCCCTCCCACCCCTCCACCACTGCCCCTCCCCTGGGTCCAGCCTTCCCGGCGGGCCTGACAGTGGGCAGAACCCGAGAAGCCAGCGACTTGCGGTGCGAGTGGCTCCCGGGAGACGGAGGGCCTCCCTCCCAGGCTCACATCTCCTGGCACGCAGGGAGGCATTCTGCAGGAACAGTGAAGGCTGCCAATCAGCCACCTGGAGCTGCTCAGAAAGGAGGTACCTGGGGGGCCTGACCCCATCACATGCGCCTTTTAAGATTTGAAAGGCAGAGCTATGGGGCGGAGGGAGACAGAATGAATCACTTGCTGATTCATTCCCCAAATGACCACAAAGGCCAGGGCTGGGCCAGACCACAGTCAGGAGCCTGGACCTCCATCTGGGTCTCCCACATGGGTGCAGGGGCCCAAGCACTTGGACCATCTTCTGCTGCTTCCCCAGGCGCATTAGCAGGGAGCTGTATCGGAAGTGGAGCAGCCGAGATGTGAACCAGCACACAGGTGGAATGCCAGTGTCACAGGTGGTGGCTTAACCCACTGTGCCACAATGCCAGCCCTTCACCCAAACCTTTAAATCTGGGTCTAGGGCAGGGAGACAGAGGAAACCAGAAACCCAAAGCGTGGGAAGAATCTGAGGTGGTGTTGATCATTTGCCAACGGAGGGGGCCCCCAACCGACAGCCAGCAAGGTAACAGGGACCCCAGGCTTACAGCCACAGGGGATGGAATTCTGACAGTGATGGGAATGAGCCTGACAGTTTCCCCAGTGAGAGCCCCCCACACCACCCACACCCTCCTTAAGCTGTGACACTGGGAGCAGAGAAGCCGGCCACAGGATGCTGGATGCCCAGGCTACAGAAATGGAGAGTCACACGCAAGTGGTCTTAAGTGGCAATGTTCCCCGCAGGTTGTTACGCAACACCAGAGAACCAACCCAAGTAGCAACGCCCAGCCCTCTAGACCAGTGGTCTGTGACGTGTCTGTCCCAGGAACAATCCACCCCTGGCCACAGAGGACTCCTCACGCTGCAGCCACACTGACAGCCCAACAGCAAAGCGAGCCCAGGACCTAAATGGACGCCCCGTGAGAGAAGTCACTCAAGTGACAGGACAAAGTCCGGAAGGCCATCAGCCCTCAGGGAAATGCAAACGCCAATTCAGATGTCAGCACCCCATCACCAGCAAAACCCCAGTGATGAGTAACAGGACATACGAGGATTGGGCAGGATGTGGCCCGACTGGAATTCTCCACTCCAGTGAGGCAGCCAATGGACACCAACACTCTGGCACACCGCTCTCCCCTGGGGCCAAGCAGCTCCACTCCTGGGAGACCACCAAGGGCACATGTCCTGAGCAAGATGGGCACCAGGCAAAGCACAGGTACACAATCCCTTGCGACTCAGGGCGGCCTGGCCCAGTCCTCTTCCACCCTATGGCCTCCATCGGCAGTTTCTACCTTGCTGGTTCTTGGGGGCAGCAAGGACTCTCCCCAGGGCCTTTGTACTGCCCGGCAGTCTTCCACCCTCGAGCAGCCCTAGGGAGTATCTGGTGACGAATGGAGGCGGCTTTATCACGCCCTGGCTCGGGAGGGGCAGAGCCCAGGGATCCTGCTCAGAACAGCAGCCCACAACAGAGAGCTGTCCGGGTTCAAGCACCCACACTGTAGAGGTGAGGAAGCCCAGGGGGTCCCCGTGACTCACCCCGCCCTCCGCCAGCCCGTGCTGACGTCACTCCCCGGTGCAGCTTCCCAAACCGCCTCACTGTGAACTCCGCAGGGGGCCCTCCGTGGGGGCCTCCTCCCCACGCTCCTGCCTTGGTTTCCCCATCAGACACACCAGGTACGTGGGGACCCCAGAAAGCTCACAGGAGATGGGGTTAAAGGTAAGTCGATTTGGGTGCAAAATATTCTTTGCAATACATGCCTAACTTTGTTCAAAGCACACCTTTTCCTCCCATGTTGGAAGACCGTGTGTGTTTGATTGCCTCCTCTGTTCCCATATGGGACGTACATTGCAGCAAGGTGGGGATTTCAGCTTTGCTCACTCACAATTCCCAGTCCCCAGCACCTAGGGCAGGTGCTCAGTCATCACTTGCTGGAAGAAGGGATGAAGATCAGAGAGAAGGCTCCAGCACTACCCCACCCTCACCATCCCGGCCAGCGACTTTGTCTGCACTTCTACCCGTGTAGAATCGCTGGAAACCCCAAGCAAAGGCTGGGAGGCTGTGTTGAGCGCACATCGGCTCTCTGAAGTCTCCTGCACCTGCTGTCGTAGAGAGCGGCTTGCTTTCAAGGCCTAGTGTTTCCCGGTGCGCAGAAAGGAAGGCTACCCCCGTTGCCGATGAAACCGACCAGGGATAAAGGCAAGAGCAGGAGCAAGGACCGCACTGTCCAGGCAGCACCTGGGACGGTGCTCAGAGACCCGGCACAGAGGAGGCCTGAGGGGGCTGGGTGACAGCTGACGCGACTCCACCAGACCGTGTTCATCGCTAAGGTTACTCCTCTTGATGCCCTCAACTAAAATAAGTGACAATGGAATCCAGACATTCACACCACGTGGATGAACCTGGGGGATGCTACATCAGCTCAGTAAGTCAACACCATGCTGATCTCCCGGGGAGGCTGGGAGGAACAGGAAGCGGGTAGTCAGTGTCAAGTCACAGTCAGATCGAACCTGCGTGTCCCAGTGTTGTGTGCAACACATAGTAGGGCGGCCACAGTCAGCTGTCATGTTGTGCCCACCTCAAAGCGGTCAGAAGAGTGGGTTTTCTTTTGGAAAAAAATCTTATTTAAAACTTGGAAATCCACTTATTTGAAAGGCAGAGGGCAGAGAGACAGACCCAGGGAGACAGACATGAAGACAGAGAAGGATCTGTCATCCACTGGTTCACTTCCTAAAGGCTTGCAACAAGCAGGACTGGGCGAGGCCAAAACCAGGATCCGAGAACTCACTCCAGGTCTCCCATGTGGGTGGCAGGGACCCACGTTCGTGAGCCTTCACCTGCTGTCTCGCAGGTGCACAGTAGCAGGAAGCTGGAATTGCAAGTGGAGCTGAGACTGGAACAGACACAGCAGGAGAGAGGGTCTTGCATGTTCTCAGTGGTTCACGCCTGTGGTGACGCACATGCTAATAACTCTCCCCTGACCATCATGCAGTACGTGTATTTCAACAGTACGCTGCACTCCGGCGACGTGTACACTCACATGTCCATCAGAAACATCCGCAGCGAATGAGGCCAGCGCCACTTAGACTTCCGTGTGAGTAACTCTGCAATCCGTCATTCTGACGAGCGAGTTTCAGGCAAGTGGCAGGGGCTGGCCATGAGGGGCAGGGGGCCCCGGGGCCTCAGGCTCACAGGCAAGACTGCAGCATCCACTTGCTTGGTGCTGAGCGCCCAGACCCTCCAAGACCACCTGACCCTGTCAGCCGAAATTCTGAGCCCCAACTCACAATGTGGGTTTTGTTTAGGTTGAGAAGTGATGGAGTGTGTTCAAATACAACACAATGTTTCTGTGCTAACGCACAGGCCCTGTGGGACATTTTACAGCAATGATCTCCGGCCTAGATGTGTGCATCGTCCCAGGGATTTGTCTCATGGGGTCTCTGGGGCCCTGGGCCCCACCCTGGAGACAGCTGCATCCCCTGAAATCTCTCAGCTTCTGCCCAGACAGCTCCCAAGAGCCAATCGCGGTCACACACCATGTGTTCTGAGACAAACGTGTCTCAGAAGGGTCGCCAGCCTCAGGGCCAGACCCCCACCTTCACCACAAGTTGCCTTCGGACAGGAGCGAGACATCCAGACACAGGACACTTGGGACCACCCTCATCTTTCTAGTTGCTGCCTCCGTGGCCTTTCCCCCCTCCCCCTTCTAGAACTTTCTGTGATGGACAGCTGCATTTGGCCAGGTTAAGGAAATGCACAGTGAGCTGTTTCCATCTCATGAGGCCCTTCCAGATGGCCGGCCCACCCTGGAGTGGCCTCAAGACCCCACTCCCCTTCTCCTTCCCTTCTTCACTGACAGGTCAGCCACTGTGTACTGGGAACCATGGCCCCTGGGGCACATCTCAGGCCAGGCAGACAAAGGCATTGACTTAGGGACATCAAGGCAGCAGGATCCCAAAAGCCCAGCCCTTGATAACTCTGGAGGGCTGGCCGGCCTCCCTCCCCCCCTCCCCCAGACACACAGGCTGCTCTTATTTACTGCTAATATTATACCAGTTTCCCAGACATCCACCAACTTAGTGCAAACCCAGGAAGGCTCATGAGACAGCAACAATCCCGGAATTGTGTCTTAGAATCATCATTTAAAGACCAACAGATGGGGGCCGGTGATGTGACGTGGCTGGTTAAGCCTCTGCCTGCAATGCTGGCATCCCATATGGGTATCAGTTCAAGTCCCAGCTCCTCCACCTCTGATCCAGTTCTCTGATAATGGGCCTGGGAAAGCAGCAGAGGATGGCCCCTGCCTCAACATGGGACACCTGGAAGAAGCTTCAGGCTCTCGGCTTCTGCCTGGCACAACCCCTGCCATTGCAACCATTCGGGGAGTGATTCCAGGGAGGCATATTGTATTCCACAATCACCAGTTCCATCCGAGCTTGACCGGGGCGACAGGGAAGAAGGAGAGGTTCTGAGAGGCTTCTGGGGGCCACAGCAGTCGGAGCGCAGCCTCCGGACCCTGCCGTCGCCATGGTGCCGTCACCATCCACAACGAGCTTCCCAAAGCACAGACGCCTGCCCAGGCACCCCGACGCCAAAGCTATCAGCAGACAGTTCTCCCGGCAAGACACACAGCAGGCACCAAGCCTCTGAGATGGACGCCCAACGTGGCCGGCCACAGGCACAGAGAGACAGCCCCACCATGGACGCAACGGACAGACGACCTCAGATGCCGGTGAGGCTGTGGGGAGCCAACAAGGCCCACACAGTGCTGGCTGAGTGTGCAGTGGGCAATCACTTTGTTTACCCAGAGGGGCCACAGAAGCCAGAAATCCCATGAAATCCAGAAATCGCACGCCCACAGTGTTGGAAGTGACATGGACACACACGCTCGGATTTGAAAGACTCAGCAGCGTGATCCCCAGGGGCCGGAAGGCAGCAAGGCCCTCCACGCCCATGAACTGACGCACGGGAGAGCAGATCGCGTCCCAGCCCACGGAGGCGTGAAGTCCTGACACACACAGGGGATCCCACCATGCAGCTCCTGGCTCCTGACTTCTGTCCTGTCCCAGCTGTTGCAGGCATTTAGGGAGCACGCAAGTGCCTAGGAGCTCTGGGCATAAATATTATTTTGAAGAAAACGAGATCAGTGAGTGACAAGCAGTGTTATAGGCAAGCGGGGACCCACTTGAGACTTTCTCCTTGACGTGGTCAGGCTACACAGGAAAAGGAAAAACCACCTTCCCCATGGCACGACCCGATTTGTTCACTGCGCAGCCACAGGCCACGTGGAGTGACATGAGCAGTGACTTGAAGCATGTACGTGGCCGGTGACCTTAACGAGAGAGCCTGGCGTCAGCCCTCGAGAACAGGGAGGGTCTCGTTCACGCCTGGATTCAATACCTGGTACCTCACTGAGGACGCAGCACCGAGCAGGTACATGCTTGCTGCCGCTGTCAGTGCTCCCGGGGTCACGCTGGGTTTGTGTTCCTCTACAGGCTGGGCTCTCTCTCACCAAGGGGCGAGCCACCTGCCACCTAACCCTCTTTAAGTCAACTGCCAGGAATGTGCAAGACCCCTGTGCAGGAGGGGCGGTGGTGCTGGCCAACCTGCAAGACCCTTGCAACTCTGAATGCATGCGAAACCAGCCAGTGCCCACTGTCGGGAAGGCAGCTTGCTGTGGCACCAAGGTCTCCCTTTGGAGACAAAGAACTCTGGCCACTACTTGTGCTGTGAGCTCACGTGGGCTTCCAAAGCCCAGCCACGCCACTCCTGGCTGCCAGGGCTATTTTAAAGATTAGGGATATCTAAAAAGGTAAAGAACTCAGGGCAAAGAAGGCAAGGTAAAGACAACCATGGCTGAAGGGGGAGGCACAGCAGGAAAAAATGGACCCAGGTGTGGTGGAATGAGAAGTCCATGCCAAGAAGGCCACTGACAACAGAGCCTGCCTGGCAACAGGCTGTGATTGGATGGCTTTGGAAACTGCCTGGCAACAGGCTATGATTGGTTAGGGTATAAACCACTCTTCATCGGATTGGCTGCCTCGGCTATATAAGCTGCTGTAACAACTGAAATAAATGAGTCTGCGGGCTGCTTCCCTCTGGCCTGCTTTCACCCGACTCCCCCCTGGGGTCTGTGTGGTGACTCTGCACCTCTTGCCCCCACCGCACTCCTCCTCTCAGAATGAATCCACAGCAACACCCAGGAGCCAAAAATGAGAATGGCTTCTCCCAGTTGGTCAAGCTCAAGGTGAACAAACGCTTTAGCCCCATCCCCGCTTCTCTGATTGGTGAGCACTGGTCTCAGCAGCTTGCCTAGAAGTGGAAATCTGGCTGGCACTTCTATTTCCAGCCATGGTGGAGTAACTGGCACCTGAGCAACCCTGACGTGGTAAGCAGCCAACTCCGGGTAAGACCCGTGAAGCAGCTGTGCTCAGACTTCTCAGCACCAGATCCTGAAACGGGGAGCCCACGAGGTGACCCAACCTCCAGCCTGGGGATTCACAGCAAAGGCAGAGCTGGAGACAGGGCCCAGAGTGGGTGGGACTCACAGGGATGGGGCCTGGGGAGAAGGTAGCTGGCTGGAGAACGAGTTCCAGAAATCTGCCCTGGGGTCCCTCTGGGTATTCGGCCGAACAGCAAGCTGCCCATGCAGAGGTCAGTACTGGGCGACACTGGGCCACGAACAGTGGCCGAGGAAAGCCCCAGCTGGGTAAGGACTGATCCTGAGAAGTGTCAAGCTGGGCCGGTACCAGAGCTCACAGCTTGGGAAGATCTGAGATCCAGCCAGAGGAGAGGCCCCGGAGTGCACACAGAGAGTTGAGACGAGACCTCAGAGAAGCCGCAGTCTTGGAGCCGGCCCGGCCTGGCCTGGCCTTCCTGGGAAGGCCACTCTACCCATGAGCTAACACATCCCAGAGCCATCTCGCACATTCACAGATAACTCATGAACTGCCGGCTGCAAGGAGGTTCTATGGAGACAACCAAATCCAGTCCCTCAACCACAAAGAATTCATCTGTCTAGCACACAGCAAACCTTCACTTCACGTGAGAAAGCAGGAAAATGTAACCATAACCCGGAGGACAACTTGTCAGTGGAAACATGGGCCGAGATCAGCAAAGACTTTAACTGTTACCGACATATTCAAGGATTTAAAGGAAAATTAGACTATAAAGAAAACACAGGAAGAGCAAATTCAAAGCAAAGTTTCCTAAAAGGAGACAAGGAATGGAAATCAATGAAATTAAAAAATATGTAATAGAAGAAGAATCTGTTTCACAAAACAAGTTGTCTTTGAAAAGATTGGTAGAACTGGTGTACCACTAGAGACTGCTTAAGCTACAGAGAGCCCAAAGGAAAGATCAACCTAACAAGAGGGTATCACTACTGTCTTACAGTTGTAAAAGGATTGTGAGAGAACAAGTGGCCAAAACTGGCCAGGGATAAAGGGGAAATCCACAGAGTTGTATGTCCATTACGGTATTTGGAGCCGAGCCTTAAAATCACTCCTTAGAGACGCATGCCCAGGGGCCTCCCTAGTGAACTTCATTAAACATTTAAGGAATAAATAATGTGTGTCATACAAACTCTTTCCCAAAGAAAGGAGAAGAGAATTCTTCCCAACTGACTTTAGAAGGCCAAGATAACTGCAATCAGCAAAGACATGAAAAAATAATGAAAACTCTAGACCAGTGATCAATGTCTCTTATGAATAATATACCAACATCCTCAGTGACGTATTCAGAAGTTGAATCAAGCAGTCATGGGGCCACCTTTGTGGCACAGAGGTCGGAGCCACCCTAGTGACAATGGCATCCCATATGGGTGCTGACTTGTGACCTGGCTGCTCCACTTCCTATCCAGCTCCATGCTAATGGCCTGCAGCAGATGACCCAAGTGCTTGGACCACTGCCACCCATGTGGGAGACCCAGATGAAGCTCCTGGCTCAGCACTGGCCATTGCAGCCACTTGGGGAGTGAACCAGCAGATGGGAGATCCCCCTCTCTATTCATCTCTCCCTCTGACTTCCAAATAAATAAATATCTTTAACAACAGTAACAGAAAAGCAGTCACATAAAATGTGTTTCGGGAAAACAATGGTTTAGCACTTGAAAAAAACTAAGCAGCTTTAGTTTACCACATTTATTATTAAGAGATTGAAGGTAGAAAACCAGCTAGCAATTTTCAAAGATGCAGACAAGACATTTTAAGAAGTCAACAGGGGTCAGCGCCGTGGCTCAATAGGCTAATCCTCTGCCTTGCGGCGTTGGCAAACCGTGTTCTAGTCCCGGTCAGGGTACCGGATTCTGTCTCGGTTGCCCCTCTTCCAGGCCAGCTCTCTGCTGTGGCCAGGGAGTGCAGTGGAGGATGGCCCAAGTGCTTGGGCCCCCCTGCACCCCATGGGAGACCAGGAGAAGCACCTGGTTCCCGCCATCGGATCAGCGCAGTGCGCCGGCCGTGGCAGCCATTGGAGGGTGAACCAACGGCAAAGGAAGACCTTTCTCTGTCTCTCTTTCTCACTGTCCACTCTGCCTGTCAAAAAAAAAAAAAAAAAGAAGAAGAAGTCAACAGGGGCTGCCATCGTGGCTCAGCGGGTAAAGTCTGCGACACCCACATCCCATATGGGCACCGGTTCACGTCCCAGCTGCTCCACTTCCTATCCAGCTCCACTAACAGCCTGGGAAGAGTAGTGGAAGATGGCCCAACGTGGAAGACCTGGAGGAAGCTCCTGGTTCCTGGCTTTAGCCTGGCCCTGCACTGGCCCTTGTGGCTCCTTGGGGAGTAGAGGGATGGATGCTATCTCTCTTTCTAGTTCTTTCAAATAAATCTCTTTAGAAAAGAAGATAAAACCATCAACATTCATTGATTCTAAAAATTTCTAGAAAAACTGGTCAAGTACTTGTACACCCTCAAAAACCCTAACATGACTAATTGTGAATGACAGGTTCCCCCAAAACTGCCAAGAAGGAGAAGATGTCTGCTCTGGCAGCGTTTCCCCGGCATTGGATCAGAAATCCCAGCCAGTGCATTGAGATGAGCACAAGATAGAAGCCTCATGCATGAGAAGAGCCAAGACTGTTTAGGTACGAGTTACCCAGTTGTAAATGCACAAAGTCCTAAGGAACCTACAGTAACACCTACGGAGAAGGAAATTCAGAAATAGCGCAGATGGGCTCAGAGCAATCATGTTATTTCTAATCATTTCAATGACTGGAAACTCAGATTCACAAATACAACGAATAACTGGAAAGCCAAATTTTAAAATACATTATAGGACCAAAAATCCTCCAGTATTTTGGATGAATTTCAACACAAATGTATCAAATTTACTTCCTGAATGGGAATGGCATGAAGACAAACACCAAGACCAGTGGGCTAGAGAGCCCAGAAATGAACCCTGACACCTCATCACAGGAGGTTTGTTTTTAACAAGGAGTCACTAATCCCATTTTCTTTTATTTATTTTTTATTATTTGACAGGTAGTGTTATAGACAATGAGAGAAAGACAGACAGAAAGGTCTTCCTTCTGTTGGTTCACCCCGCAAATGGCTACTATTGGCTGGCACTGTGCCGATCCAAAGCCAGGAGCCAGGTGCTTCTCCTGGTCTCCCATGGGGTGCAGGGCCCAAGCACTTGGGCCATCCTCCACTGCACTCCCAGGCCACAGCAGAGAGCTAGACTGGAAGAGGAGCAACCGGGACTAGAACCCGGCACCCTTATGGGATGCTGGCGCCGCAGGCAGAGGATTAACCAAGTGAGCCACGGTGCTGGCCTGGCTAACCCCATTTAACTCATGGTGCTGTGAGACCTGGACACCTCCATGCAAAATAATCAAGTCGGACCCTCCAAACTGCCTTGTACCAAACAATGGGACTGGCTTGTGGCACAGCACAGTGAGTTGCTGCCTGTGACGCTGGCATCCCATGGGAGTGCTGGTTTGAGCACAGTGCTCCACTTTCAATCCAGCTCTCTGCTATGTGCCTGGGAAAGCAGAAAATGATGGCCCAAGTGCTTGGACCCCTGCCACTCACGTGGGAGACCTGGATGGAGCTCCTGGCTCCTAGTTTCGGCTTGGCCCAGCCTCAGCTGTCGAGGCCATTGGGGAGTGAACCAGCAGATGGAAGATAGCATGCACTCTCTCCCCCGCTCTTTAACTCTGCCTTTCAAATAAACAAATCCCTTAAAAATTTACTCAAAATGCATCAATACCTAATTAAGACCCAGAACTCGGCACTCTGAGAGGGAGATGCAGGGCCAAAGCTTCGTGATGTTGGATTGGACAGCAGAGGCACAGACAACAGACGAACAAAACAGACAAATTAGCCCACAGAAACAAGAAAACTTGTGTTCATCAAGAGACGTTCGCAACTGAATAGAGAGGCACAGAGTGGGAGGAAATGTTTGGAAACCAGACATCTGATAAGGGAATAGCATCCAGAATATAAAATGAACCAGAATCCAACAGCAACAACACCTGGATTCAAAGACGGGCGAGGAGCGTGCAACGTTCATCTAAAGCCGATCCACGAGCGGCCAGTAATCCCAGTGAAGATGCTCACCACGGGAATGCAAACCAAAACCGCAGTGTGGGGCCAGCGCTGGACCACGGCGGTAAAGCCTGCGGCGCCAGCATCCCACGTGGCCTCTCCTTCCTGTTCTGGTAGCCCCACTTCCACTCCAGCTCTCTGCTGATGAGCCTGGGAAAAGCAGTGGAAGGTGGCCCCATGTGCTTGGGTCCCTGCACCTGCGTGGGAGACCTGGAAGAAGCTCCTGGCTTCAGCCTGGCCCAGCCCCGGCCATTGCAGCCATCTGGAGAGTGAACCAGATGGGTCAAAGGTGGGACAAGGCGTCTGCAGACAGATGGATGCATTAGCCGAACGTGGCTACAACTGGCACTGCCTCACACGTGTGATGGGGGAGGGGAAGACCAAGGAAATCAGAGCGCAGTGAGGGACTCCCACTGCCTGGTGTGACAGCAGTGTCCTGCCTCACTCCAGCTGCTCTGCCAGGCCTCTAACAGCCAGCGTATGTGAGTACATGGGGTGCACGATGCTTGCCAACAATCATAAAACACTCTACTCTGGGACAAAGAGTTACTGGAGGCACATGCCCTGCTATGCAGCCGCAGCCTCGCAGCTGTGCTCAACGCGCCTCTTGATTAAATCAACCACGAGAGAAAGGGACGCAACGTCCCGTTGCTCTGCTCGCGAGAAGCCTAAGAGCCACAGACTGTTCCAGAGAGGCACACAGCGGCCAGGTGTGTTGTGGGTTCTGCGACCTAGGTCTGTGTAAGCACACTCCAGGGCGACAAGACCGCATCAAGCAGCGCGCGGCTGCGTCACACACGGAGTGTCCTCAGCCTCGTCGAGGAAGGACATCCTGACCCAGGCTGCAGCCGGGTCAACCAGGAGACTGTGCCCGAGGGAGCGGCAGAGTCAGAGGACACGTGCCTCCCGGACGGCGGCGTGGAGTCGCTGCTGCCCGAGGCCGGGGTCTGGTGTCGGTGGTTTTATAAGATGTACAGAGAGGTGGAGGGTAATGTGGCAGCAGCGTGCACCTGCTTAACCCCAACTGTGCTCCTGAAATGGCCAAGATGGTACATCTTATCTTACAATAAGAACAATAAACAATAAACAAAGCAGCCAACATGGAAACTACAAAACCTTGCTGAGCAAAAAGCAACCTAAATAACAAGAGGCAAGTGTTGTTCGTGGACTGGCAAGACGCCAGCTCTTTCCAAGTCCAGCTATTCAATGCTACATCAACCCAAAGTTCAGCCGAGTTATTATCTGGAAACTGACGAGCTCAGGGTAAAACTCATTTGCAAATACAAAGGACCCGAAATAGCCGAAGTCATTTTTGGAACAGTATGGTTTGGACCTAAGGATGGACAAATACAACAATGGACAGAAGAGATAGGTTTGATTGGACCCACGCGTACAAAACCTGTTTCAAAAACAAATTAAAAAAAGGCTGCCACAGAAATTAATGTGGGAGAAGCGAACACCGAGATAAAGAAGCGGCAACACGTGGCCAAGGAGATGGAGAGGGAAGGGAAGACACCTGCCTCCCGGGCTGGAGCGCCTGGGTTTGATTCCCAGCTCCGGCTCCTAAGGGAGCAGTGATCGATCAGGCAGCTGGGTGCCTGCCACCCGTGTGGGAGACCGGGACTGAGTTCCTGGGTCTGAGCAGTTGGAGAATAAACCAGGGATAGGAGTTCTCTCCCTCCCTCCCTCCCTCCCTCCCCAAAGGAAATGCTACAAGTAAACGGTGACTCATACATCACTCCATACACAAAAGGAATGAAATTGGATCAAATATGCAACATAAATGCGAAAGCTATAAAACTTCCCAAAGACACAGGAATCTATCTTCATGATCTTGGGACACAGCAAGATGTATTAGATACAGCAGAGAAAGAAATTACCATAAAATTGTTTAAATGTTATAACATACATCACCAAAATAAAAGCACGTCTTCATATCAAAAGACAGCACTAAGAAAACAAAGATAAACCACGCGCTAGGAGAAAAGAACGATGCACGCGTCGGAGGACGCATTTGCATCCGACTCCAGGAACAAATTTCTCACTAGCGAGAAGACAACAACCACAGGCAGACGTGAGACGGCCTCACAGAGAAGACATCCCAGGAGCAGCGAGGCTGTGGCAAGCCCTCCGTCTAACTACTGTCTGGGAAGTGGTTTTGAAGTCAGGGAGAGCCGACTGCACACCCATCAGAACCGCTCAAATCAGAGTCTGGATTCCTCCTGCCGGGGAGGTCACTCAACCCCCCGACACTTGTAAAACAGGACGGGCAGCACAAGTTTCCTCGAGTTAAACAAAACTCATTCCTACAGCCCAAAGACACCACGTGTTAACATAAATTTAAAATGTCTTTTTAAAGTCCTTGTGCAAGAATGGTCCCAGGAACTTTCTTCTTTGTAACCCAAACAACAGGTGAACAGATCAAGGTGTATTTGTGCGCAACAGAATCTAATTCAGCCACAGGGAGACCAACCACAGGGACGGACCTCAAACCCCGGGTGTGACAAAGGCCAGCCCTCCAAAGCAGGCACAATGCCCAACTGTGTTCCGTGACATTCTAGAACAAACTAGTGTCCAGGGGAAGAAAGCGCAGCAGGCGGCCACTGGTGCAAGGGTGGGGGACCGGAAATGTCGGAGCCACCTTGGGGTGACCGTGCCCTGGCTCCTGGCAGAGGCGCAGGCTCCCTTGGGCTCTGAACTGCCTGCTTCACACGTATGCATCTGCCCGGATGCAAAGCTTATCTCAACTTTAAAAACACTTAACTCTTCTAAAAATCCACATTACTGCCGATCCTCGAGTCTCAGGTTCTAAGCCCGGCTTCCCGCACAGAGCCACAGGCTCCCGCAGCCCATAGGGAGCCCGACAGCCTGCGCTCACCCAGTCAACCCCAGGCCCCGGTCTCGCTGCTGTGCATCCAGGACTGCGGCCCAGGGTTCCCGGGCGTGCTCTGTGACGTCGGGGGTTTTCATTTCAGGAGTGGAGAGGTAGCCCCTCACCTGGGAAGCCGCTGTTGAAGGCGGGCCCTTTCCTGGGTACTCGGCTTTGCCGCGGCAAAGGCAGGGTCGCTGTTTAATCACAGTAGCTCCATCTGTGTGGGCAGCCGGCTTACGAAACAACGCGAGTTGGGAGAAGATTGACACCCGGATTTTTCAAGGTGCTTGTCTGCTGACCGGCCGAGAGGGACCTGCTGGGACAGGTGGAGGGGTGGAAGCCCACGCCCAGCCTGGGAGAAGGGGGAGGGGCGGTGGGGACCAGGTCACTGTGAGTCTCTCTCTCACGTGCTTCTTGCCCCCGAGCCGGCCCACCAAGGACAGCCCATCACGGAAGGAGCCAGGGAACCTGGACGCCCCAAGAGGTCTACACGTGGATATCCACTGCCCTCGGCAAACCTGAGAGACAAATGAAGCACTGTATTTTTAAAAACTTATTTCAGGGCCAGCGCCGCGGCTCACTAGGCTAAACCTCTGCCTGCGGCGCTGGCACACCGGGTTCTAGTCCCGGTCGGGGCGCCGGATTCTGTCCCGGTTGCCCCTCTTCCAGGCCAGCCCTCTGCTGTGGCCCAGGAGTGCAGTGGAGGATGGCCCAAGTGCTTGGGCCTTGCACCCCATGGGAGACCAGGAGGAAGCACCTGGCTCCTGCCTTCAGATCAGTGTGGTGTGGTGGCCATTGAGGGTGAACCAATGGAAAAGGAAGACCTTTCTCTCCCACTGTTCACTCTGCCTGTCAAAAAAAATTTCATGTACTTGGAAGGCTGAGAAGAAAAAAGTTTACTATCTCAGTGCCCCCAACGGCCAGGGCTGGGCCAGGAGGCAGCTGGGAGCTCACTCCAGGTCTCTCACCTGGTTATCAGGATCCCGGCCACAGGTGTCATCCCTAGTATGCTAGTATGTCATCCCTAGTATGAAACTCGAACTCAGGAGCACCTGTCCCCAGCATCTGCCCCAGAGCCTTTAAGCACGCTGTGTCGTGTCTCTGTGCTCACTGCTCCACGCAGACCCAACACAGGAGCCACAGTGCTTCGCAGGCCCCGTTAGTGTGGGCCTAACATATGGGGGCTTTCCAGATTTGGGGGGACTGGGGAGACGCACCCCTCACTGCCGCAGGTGTGTTAGGGGCGAGGCGGGCACCAGCTGGTTCCATGCCTGGGTGCAGAGAACACAGTCTTCCTGGGCAGCTGCAGCCTACGCCCCCAGGCACGGGCTGAGTTTACCGGTTTTGTGTGCATCTCCAAAAAACCAGCCCTCGGTGGGCGTTGGACACGGTGGTTATGTCACCGCTCAGGATGCCTGCGTCCCATATGGGAGTGCCTGGTTCAAGTCCAGCTCAGCTCCTTCCAATCCAGCTTCCTGCTACTGTGCAGCCTTGGAGGCACAGGCGACAGCCCAAGCTCCTGGGTCCCTGTTGCCCACGTGGGACAGCTGGAT
Organism: Sylvilagus bachmani; assembly: GCA_015711505.1. Taxonomy (NCBI): domain Eukaryota; kingdom Metazoa; phylum Chordata; class Mammalia; order Lagomorpha; family Leporidae; genus Sylvilagus; species Sylvilagus bachmani. The sequence continues at coordinate 27,606,448 of CM027397.1, read as the reverse complement.
TGGATCCCTGACTCCTGCCTTCAGTCTGGCCCAGCCCAGGCTGTTGCCGGCATTTGGGGAGTGAACCAGAAGACACAAGGTCTCTGTATATCTGCTTTTCCAATAAAATAAACATTTTAAAAAAGCCAACTGTTGCACTGATCTGTTGGGATTTTTGAGTCTCTATTTTCCTTATTTCTGCTCTAATGTTTGCATTTCTTTCCTCGTAATTGTGGGTCTGGTTTGCTCCTGTGTCTCCAGGGTTATCCAAAGCTTTCCTTTCCTTGTGACGTGGCCACCAACCACCCTCTGAGGACCCCTCCTGCGGCACCCAGCACTTGTGATGTGATGCGTTTCATCTTCACGAGTTTTGAGAAATGTGAAGTCCTTCTTGAGGTTTGCGCCGAGTCACTGCTCACGCAACGCTGTCAGGTCCACACCTCTGACTTGCAGCTGATCTGCCGGCTCAGTCCACTGTGGTACAATCTCATCACTTATGAACTTGCTGAGAGACCAGTGGATTCCACCCAACTCCCCCACCACGGGGAACACTGCCCCCACCCCGGATCCCACACTTGGACAGCCTTGAAAGGTGTCCATCACCTGCGTAGCGCTGAGCCTGAGTTAGTCTCTAGAACTTGACGCTGACTCTGTCACAGAGAACATCCAGCCTTGACCCTGATGTCCCCCTCCTTGTCACAGAGCAGGGCAGTGGCCAGACCCCCAGACTCCCCCACTGTCCTCCTGCAATCAGACTGGAAGACGCTGCACCTTCGCCAGGGGGCTGGGACCACCGGACAGGCAGGTTCCAGCAAGGGGGGGGGCACTCTGCAGCAGACGGAGTGCACGGGAAACCGTGAGAGCCCGCAGCAGGGTCCACCTGAACCCTCCAAACACGGCCTCACTGGTAAAGAGGGTCCCTGCACTACGAGGTCATGCTGGACTGGACTGGGGTGGTCCCTGGACACTCTGTCCTCACAGGAGCAGGAAGGGCTGCACAAAGCAGAGGGTTATGCACAGGTGGAGGCAGAGACCAGGGAGGCGCAGCCACAAGCCCCGGAAACTGAGCGTCCACAGAGCCCCCAGGTGCTGGGAGAGCCAAGAATCAGATCCTCCTGCCCCCCTGCCCCACAACCCCGCTGCCACCCTGGTCTCCAGGACCCTGGCCTCCAGGATGTTGCCAGTGACCCAAGCCTGAACCCACCCCCTTGGGGCCAACGTCCCCACTTCCAGCCCTCCTCTTCCCTGTACCTGCCACCTGCGCCAGCGATGTCTCCGTGTCTCTGGGCCACACCTCGGCCCACAGTGCCCTCCTCATGGGCCCCGTGCTGGCCCATCACAAGGGGTGGGCCACTCTGAGATGTCCAGAGCCTCTTCGCAGGTGAAGGCAGAGGGATACTCTGACCACCAAGTGCATTGCCAAGGATGTCTGCGTCCCTTCAACTCAGTCCTCATACTGCTACACTTTCAGCTATAATGGGGTGGCCAGTTCCACCCCCGCCCCGGCCTAGCCCCTCCCACCCCCAAAGCCACACAGCAGATGGCAGTCAGTGTCAGCCCTCATGGCCTTCTCTCCTCCATCTTCATCTTCCTCCAGGACCCCCGCCGCTGCGGCTGAGTGGTTACAGCTCCCCTGCCAGGGGCTCCCCTGGGGACAGGGAGGAGCTGACAGTGGCTCCCAGGAGAGAAAAGAGACTCCTGGAGTCTGTTGGACAAGGTGTGACCCGGTGGCCTGACAGGAGCTCCTCTGCATCCCGGAGCGGCCCCTGCACCTGGGGCCTCTGAGACCAAGGATCTGAGACCTAGCACTTCAAATCGTGAGTCCCCCCCACCCATCTTCACAGTCATGGGACCGGGCGGGGAGGTGCTACCCTCATCACAGGGAAACTGAGCCCCGTGCAGACGAAAAGGCTGAAACTACTCAGCATGCAAGACTGGCCCCAGTCCAGTGCGGCTGCACACACTGTTCCTCCGCACCAGGAGGGCGCAGGGCCGGTGTCGCGGGGCAGTGAGCCACGCTGCTGCCACCGGCAAGGCTGCCATCCCACATCACAGCACCACTTCCAGTCCCAGCTGCTCCGCTTCCAACCCGGCTCCCTGCTACTGTACCAGGGAAAGCAGCGGAGGATGGCCCGAGTGCTTGAGCCTCTGCACTCCCCGTGGGAGACCTGGATGAACCTCTGAGATCCTGGCTTTGGCCTGGCCCAGCCCTGGCCTGTAGCAACGAATTCTTTTTGGCTAGTTTGGTCAAATGAGTAAAGCTGCTCCACACCTGACTGGACGCCCCAGCCTGGCCCTGGAAGCGAGGGCTGCCCTGGGGCAGGGGTGATGGACTTCCTGTCGAGGGCCAGGCCGCAGATTGCAGGTCGTTCAATCTTCATTGTTAACTGTTCAGCTGTGACACCTGGGCATGGCTGGGCTCCAGCTGGCCTTTATCTACAGAGCAGGCAGCCTGTGGACATCCCTACCCCCACCTACACACCCAGGGGAGCCATTCACTGAAGGCCTGGCATGGGGTAGAGGTGGCTATGGGCCTCAAAGGGGGTGTCCGTCCCATGCAAAGTGAAGTTGGTAAGACAATGAACGAATTCTGTGCCCAAGACAGAATAACAAAATGTTCCTTTGATTGCTATCTGCTACACACCAGGTGTCATAGAGATTTAAGGAAAAAAAAAAAAGATCTTTGAGGGTGGGTGGTTTGGACTCCCCCAGCGCAGGGTAAAGGGGTTTAAATTCAATCGCACAGTCTTATGGGCCCAGGAGACCCTGCTGAGTGCGAGCCTGTACACCACATGGCACCACTGGCGGGGGCTGCTCCGGTGACAGATCCGGTCCCCCCACAGCGTTCCTGCAGTGGCACTAGGGACAAAGTCACTGAACTGGATATCACTATGGGGTGGTCTGTTTGAGCCTTGGAATGATGTGATCGTAATACAGAGTAAGTTTGATGAAAATTACAGAGCAAGCCAGAGAGAGGGGTGGAAGCAAAGACAGACCTTGGCCGTCTCCCAGGGAGACGGGAGAGGGGGTCTCGCTCATCCCCTGCCACACCCTCCTACTCCGGGAAGCCTTCCAGGGGCCCCTGCACTTGGAGTTCACCAGGCAAGGAGCACATTGCAGCCAGGCCCATCTGCTTTCTTCTGGGTGTCAGTCTTCCACAAGGCCATTCCAGAAAATCAAAGTGACAACAGCAATCAAGATTGAGAGAGACCTTACAAGCAATAGGATCTTTGCGGAGAGAACTCTCACTACTGAGCAGGAGACTCAATGGAAAGCTATACCATGTTCATGCCTGAGAGGAAGCAATATTAAAAAAAAGTCAATTCCTCCCAACCTACTTCACACCCTTAAGGCATCCCAGTAAGGTTCTTCAGAGGTTTTGACAATCCTAGTTTCACCAGGTACCCAGTGCAGCCCTGTGAGTATTTACCAGGGACGGACGCACAGGTCAGTCGCTGCAAGAGAACCCAGCTGCCATCGAGGTGCGGGTTTAACAGCTGGGAAACTGTTTCCAGTGGAAGGAAGACTTCAGTGCTGACATCACTGGCTGTGAATTTAGCAAACACAAGTCAGAACGACCCTGTGCCACCACCGCGAGTTTCAACCTAAATTATTAAAGTAAGACCACAAAGGCGGGAGAAATGGGAGGGCACGCGTGGCCCAGGTGCTGGGGCGTGGTGCAAACTCCCGCACCCCAGATTTGCGTGCTTGTGCTTCAGTCCCAGCTCGACTCCCGATTCCAGCTTCCTGCTCGTGTGCACACCAGGAGCAGCAGGCGACGGCTCCAGCACTTGGAGACCTGGAGCGAGTTCCCAGCCTGCACCAGCATTTGGGCAGTAAGCCAGCACATGGGAGCTGTCTGTCCTCGGAGTAACTCATCAGTTCATATGGACAAGTGTTGTGGCCGTGGCAGGGCAATGGAGTCTCTGCTTGTTGAGGACAAGACAGTCTACTTTCCAGACCCTCTCCACTTGGCAAGCATTCGCCCACGTCAACAGAAGGCCTGGCCAGGGGGCAACTCCAGGGGCATCAACAAAGCCCTCCATCACCCCACACACCCACCAGGGATGAAGCACCTGCCACACTTCGGGCTCTGTGCCTGGCGCCCAGGGCAGCAGGCAGGCAGGAGGATCCGTCTTGGCGTCTGAGGCAGCTCTGAGACACGGGTGGGGAAGCTCACGGAGCAGAACGGGACACACATCCTGCCACCGACTGTGCCCCAACCACCACCAGCGGTTTCTCAAGGTGCAGGGGCAAAGCACAGGCCGGGTGAGCACTCAGCGGGCAATGAGGCTCGGCCCTGGAGAGGGGAAGGAGACGGGGTCCTGGCTCCACGGCCAAGGTCAGCGGCGACAGACAAACCAGGACCCAAGGCACACAGGCTGTAGGCGTCATCAAGCGTTCCCTTACAGCACAAAGCTGCCCTCCCCGGATTTTCTGTCACCTTCCGCTACACCCTACCACCAAGCCCAGACGAGATCATGGGGAAAAAGCAAAGCCAGAAGCAACCCCAGCAAACCCCATCAAAACGGTTCCTCAACCCACGGGGAATATTTGAACACATCACAACTCCGAGCATTGTTACATCAACAAATACAAGCAAACATCAAACCCATCTAAAGATTGCAACACGTATCACGTTTAATAAAGCGAGTGTCCACACGTCAGTATGAAAAACACTACAGGCATCAACAGTTATTACCAGAATTAGCAGCCAATCAGCTTGTGAAAACGTTGGAACTCAAGTCAGGGAAAGGAAAATTCAAAGCAGAAGCCACTGTTTGGCTACTAAATTGGCCCAAATGGACAACGACAGTCATACTGAGAGCTGGCGAAGATAAAGCTCCCAAGTCTGACTCCGCAGGGCAGAGCTGACCAAGCAAACAGAAGCGAGTCATATACATAATTAAAGTGCATACCATCGTCCCATCAATGACAAAAACAAGCCAAAAGAGAGGATATATTTAAGTCAATCCAGTAGAAATATCGTCTCAGCATATTACGAGAATTGGTCAGTTATTGCCCTGTTTTTTGAGTACCAATTCTTTGAGGTTCAATAGGTACTTCAGCAGCAGACTTAATCCAGAAGCAGAATTATGTTGGCTGCATATTTTAAGCTCCATAAAATTTTCACTCGAAAAAAGTAGATTCACGTGCCCAAGTTGTGTCGAACACACTCAAAAGCTTTCCAATAACCAAATCCAGCGTCGGGTCTTAAAGCTTATTTGAGATTAAAATGAAATAGGAGGGACGCCATAAAGTTTGTGGAAAACGCCTGTTACGATAAAACCATGCATGCATTTCAAAAACTTTCTGCACTAAAATAAACTCATCTGCTGATTCCTTCTGCCCCAAACCTGCCGACGTCCCTCCCTCCCATTCAAAGCTCCGTGCCTTAGTGCCACTGGCCGCTGTCCCAGGGCTGGGACGCCACGTGTGCTGCTGGCTGCCAGCCACGCTGAATGGCACAGTTCCGGAACAGGTCTGCCTGCCTGGACCCCAGCCCTGCCTGGGCAGAGGTGGCCATGTCCTCCTGAACCCCGAGACCCTGGCTCTCCCTGATCCCACTCCTCAATGTCCCCGGACCTACCTTCCTGTCCTCGTCACAGGTGCTTCCTGGGCCGTCTGGAGCATCCATCCCGTGGTCCTTTCCTGCTCCGACCATGACCTGTGCTGGGAGATCTGCAGCCCAGTCCTGTAGCGAGGGCTCGTCTTCAGTTCTCCCACTAGCAACTGCAAATCGTGATGGGAATAGTGAGGAGGAGGGCAGCAGATGCGATTGCTTCTATCTGCCGGGCAGTCTGTGTGCCCCAGGCTCACCCGCTTCATCTGTAACTTGAACCCTTTCAACTTGGGGCAGCCAAGTGTCACCTCGGGGTCCCACTGATCACAAGTGGCAGAGCCCCCGGCCGTGAAACCAGAGCTGACAGGCCCCAAGCCCCTCCCCATGCTGCTCTCTGTAGGTGTGTGTCTGCTCTCCCCTGTTCCAGGTGCCCAGAGCGGCTCCCAGCACCCCTTGCACACTGGGGAACTGGAACCCCACGGGGGGCACTGGTTCTTCTCAGACAGCATCAGGCCAAGACAGCAGCAGAGAACAAGGGATCCCCCCCACCCAGGAACCTACTGTGTGGCAGGCATGCACCAAGCCCCTCTGCTTGGATACCATCACTGGCTTCACACAGTGTCTTATGAATCAGGAACTCAGTTGCCCAAGGGCAAACAGGTAGGATGCAAAGAACTGGCATCTGACAGAATTTGTGTTGTCCCAGGTGCCTGTGACAAACCGGGAAGGACCACCAGGGGCAGAGTGTTCTCCCCTGCCTCGGTTTGCCCCCTGAGGTGATCATGGTACCAGCCTCGGGGTCTGTGGACAGCAAATGTCAAGCAAAAACATTCCTGTCCCTACTGCGTGCTCTGTGCATGGCCAGCCATTCCCGAGCTGAGCACGTGGGGCCCGTCATTGAACACCTGTACACACCAGTGCTGGGACAAGCACTTGCTTGTGTTTTCACATCCAAGTTGCCTGCCAACCCCACGAGGTCAGATACTATAGAAAAACAAGGCTGCAGGGACACGTCTAGGTCTCAGATCAACCCCATGCCCGTCCAGGGACGGAGCCACATCCTAAAGCTTGAGGGAGACGGGAGCCCTCGTTCAGGCAGCACACCATCTCCTAGACTCCTCCTACGTGGCCAGTGCCAAGGTCAGACACGATCCTCGGAGCCGGTTCCTGGTGGCTGACTGTCCAAGTCGGTTACTCGCCACCTCCCGGTGCTGCCTCCCTCATCTGTCCCCTCCTGGACCTGCTGCAGTCACTGGAGCCCACCTGACTGTCCCAGGAGGAAGCGACAGGTGTTATCTCCAGGTTGAGGTACTTCAACAGGGACACCACACCCAGCTTCTCCTGGGAGGCCGCAGACTGAGCAGATGGAACCGCAGGGCGGAGCCAGCCTGGATCCCACGTGGAGCTGGGCTGGATTCAGGATGGAGGGAACAGGTGAGGGGCGCACAGGCCTGGAGCCTCTGTTCCTGCAGCCCAGCCTAAGGTGCCCTGGTCCGCCCAGAGATGCGTGTCCCCCTACTGCTGCACAAACACCGGTGTCACAAGTTGAACTAAGGGCATGGAAAACTCACAGGCAGGTCTGACTGGCATTGTGGGAAGGTTTTAGGAAGAGGGAGCAGAGATCTGACAGGTAATGGCGATGGCAGCTACCAACGACCCCTCGCTGTGCCTCATGCCAGGCCCCGGGCCAAATACCAACACTGAGCAGAGACCGTGCTCAGACAAAGCCTCCAGCATGGGCTGCTATATGGTCAGCCCAGAGAGGGTCACCCTCGCCACTTCTCCATCAGTGTCCTGGGCAAAGCCCAGAAGGGGACCTGCGCGGGAGCAGAGGTACCAGGACCTGGAGAGAGTGACACCAGGTGGGTGGGAGCAGCAGCCAGGTGCCCGGAGACCGGTGGCTGGAGGCAGGCTCTGGAGCAAGACAGACAGGGCAGCATGGTTCAGCTTAACCCCAGAGTTTCTGATCAGAGCAGTCAAAGGGTGGCATCTGCCTGCCAGAAAGACTAAGTGAGCACCCACTATGTACCAGACACTGTCTCGGGTACCAGGGACGTTACTGGAACAAAGACAAGGGTGCCCTGATGCACTTCGACTTCAGGGGAAGGAAGTTTGCAGACAAGCTAATGAGTAAACCCTACTTCAGCTTGCAGTCAGCCCTCGGAACAAGATCACAGACCGATCCGACCGAGAGGGCAGCTGGAGACAGGGTCCGGGTAGTGTCTCTAACAAGCCGACTTTGGCACAATGGCACACCGGTGTGGGAAGGGTGTGCCAGCCAGATGAAGTGCCCATGTGAAGGTCTGGAGGCCGGAAGCCATACAGCCTGAGCACAGAGTTGCAAGGTGGCCAGGGAGGCTGCAGCCAAGGAGCGGGGCTGGGCCGTACATCACAGGGCCCCCCTGCCATACACGGGAGCCCCAGCTCTGCTGCCCATGGAGCTGGCTGCCTGCCTGTCCCTAAAGGGCCAGCACATTCGGATCTTGTCTTCCGAGGGTGTCTGTAGTGGCCATAGGGAAGGGTCTGCAGGAACACGGGCGAGACTGACAGGAGGCAGTGGCAGATGTCAGCAGAGTCATCTCTTGGACATCCCAGAGCCTGGGGCCGCCAGAGTTTAGCTTGAACAATGTGAGGGGGCAATAAGATGCTGACATCTGGAGCCAGGGCTCAGAGCTGGGGGCAGGCAATGGCTATCTAGGTGGTGACCCTCCCCAGCCATCCCGTCTCCCTGTCCCGCTCCTGGGAGCAGCGACTTAGAAGGCCGATGGCCTGGGCATCTGTTATGCCCTACTGCCGGGACCCTGGTCCATCCCCTGAGTTGCAACTGCCCAGGCTCTGTGCTAGGGAGGTCCTGGAGTTGTGCCATTAGGCACAGTAAGAGCCTGCACCCCTGCCAGCCTTGTGTTGTGTGGCTTGAGACAAACCCTGCACTTTGAGCCCAAGCTTCCTGAAGATGGAAATATTAACAGTGCCTGCCTCATGCACCTGCCAGCACCCAGCAGGTACCCAGCAATGATGGCAATGCTGTGTGTGTGCTAAGGAGGTAGAGACTTGGTGCTCCGGCCCCGTCAGTTCACACGTGGGGCTGGCCAGTCTGTGTGCCCTGGGAAAGCAGCAGAAGATGGCCCAAGGGCTTGGTCCCTGCTATCCGTGTGGGAGGCCTGGATGGAGTTTCAGGCTCCTGGCCTCAGTCTGGGCTAGCCCTGGCCATTGTGGCCATCTGGGGAATAAACCAGAAGGTAGAAGATCTCCGTCTTTCCCTTTCTAACTATGACTTTCAAATAAATAAAAGATACATCTTTTTTAAAACAGGTTGGTCGAGTTTGGTGCAAAACACTTTGACTTCTATGCCTAGTTACATGCGTTTCCATGAACTTTTTGAAGACCCCTCATGATACATGGGTTTCAACGTGTTTGCACCAAAATGAGCATCTTGAAATTCTCTGTGGATGTTGAAGCCCCTTGTACTGCACGGCTCACCACTCTGGACACTGCCAGGCTGTGGGTGCTGAGGGCCATCCCAACACCAGTGCCATCCGCGTCCCTGGGATCAGGGTAGCCGCATACCTGTGTGGTATGGAAACAGCAGGTCCATTTAAAAAAAAAAAATTTCAAAGTGACAGGAAGAGGGGGCAGTGAGGGAGAGAGTATCTTTCAGTTGTTCACAACATCTGTGGGCTCTAACAGCTGTGTCCAGCTCAGGCCGAAGACTGGAGCATCTTCTGGCCACGTGGGTGTAAGGCCCAAGCACCCGTGCCATCCCCCATGCCTTCCTTTAGCGGGAAGCTGGATTTGAAGTGGAGCAGCTGGGTTTTGAACTGGTGTGCCTATGGGATGCTGGCTTCGCAGGCGGCAGCTATATCCATTAGGCCACCACGCCGGTCCCTGAAATACCGGGTTCTAAGCTCCCAAGGAGGGGCTTGCCTTTGATCTGCTGTTGCCTTTCTGAATTCTTAACTGCTTCAACAGGTTAGCTAGCCAGGCCTGCCTGGGAGGTAGTTAGACTCAAGTCCCACCTGAGGCCAACCGCGCCCAGAACTCTGGGGCCCGGGAGCAGCCAGCTGGGTCTAACGCAGAATTCCTCTGTCGAAGCGAAACGTGGGCCAACTGGGGGAACGCATGGTCTGTACTCCCCGCTCCTGGCATCAACCTTGCTGGTGCGGCCGGGGAGATCCCATGGACCCGAGGCAAACTGGGCATAAGGCCCAGAAGTTCACACTGAGCTCCTCCAGAGCCCTGGGGCCTGAGTCACACTCGAGACTCGGACCTCCTCCTCCAGGCTCTCCCAGTCGCCCACCAGGGTCCACAGTGGAGCCGGGCAGGTGAGGTCCCCTGACCCTGATCACGGCCACTGACCACTGACTCCAAGAGGTTTGTGGAAAAATGAATTCCAAGTTTGAGTTCACTGTGACGCAAAAGCCATTGGAAACCCAGGCCCGGTTTCCATAGCCTGCACCCTCCATGGCTCATGGATAGAATTGGGCACCTGACACCCTTTTCTTTCCCCCACATCAAAACAAACTCTTAATTCCCCTTCCCCATGGGCTTCTGGAAGTCTGTCCCTAGGGGCGGTTCTCAGAGGCCAGCGTGTGTCTGCAGCCTCTGTGGGGTGAGCTCGCAGTGGCTGACCGCATCCCTGAACTTCCCCGCCCAGCAGGCAGAGGGGGCCTGGGAATGTGCATTCCTCCCAAGCTCCCAGTGTTGCTGCTAGGGATGCCTGCCTCCTGCCTCCCCGTTCCAACCCGGCTGCCTGCTGACTGACACTCTGGGAGGCAGCAGGTGATGGCTCAAGTCTCTCTCCGTCACTCTGCCTTTCCAATAAGTAAAATCAGAGCCACTCCTTCCCTTCTCCACCTGCCCCTAATTCCTGGACTTCAGGTAGCCCACACTGCTCTCTTGGTCAATAAGCACCCTTGGCTTCTGCCTCTGAACTGCCGGCCCCTGCTCCTCCCCACCTCCAGGAAGGCCTCCCTGACCTCCCAGGCTGGACCCAAGGCCCCTTCCTTGGCCAGCCATAGCCACTTTTTCCTCATTTCCTGCGCTTATGATTTACCAGCTGCCACCCTGAAAGCTCTCAAGTACCTGCACCTGTGCGTGAACCCGGAGCCCCATTCTCCACTCCCAGGGACATTGAGGATTTCAGGGTCCCATCTGGTTTCTGCATGGCGGGTGCCCCCCCTGCCGGTCGAGGTGACCTTTTGGACTGAGGGGACACTGTGCTTGAAGGACACAAAGGTGTGGCCACAGTGGGCTGGGAAATCTGCCCCCCACCCCCAAACCTGGGACCAGTTGTTACCTGGGGGGCCATGGCCACTCCCCAGCCCCTCCCCCCAGATGCTTCCTAAGGGGGCTGGGAGCTACTGGGGGGATGGACGGGGGTTGCTCCCTACCACATCTGCCACAGGCTCAGAACGTGCAGCTTGCATGTCAAAACAGCTTTTTCTGGGCCCTTGTCTCTGGTCCCTCCTGGATTGCGGGTCCCCGCGGCTCACAGGGACCACCCGGGCTCCCTCCCACCTCCTCCCCCTTGGACTCTCTGCCCCCCCCCCCCGCCCTTGGCTCCTCCAGGCAGCTGAGTCCCTGTGGACTGAGACATCAGGGGCCTGCTCCAGGGAGACAGACACGTCCATCTGATGCCCCCTCCCCTGAAGGGACAGGGAGGAGGGACCGCTCACCTCCGACTTCCAAGCGTCGTCTCGGGGAAACAGACGGGCGGACGAGGAGAGGTTAAGACAGGAGGCTTTTGATGGGTTGCACCTGGCTTCGGGCCCTGGGTGCCGACCCAGATCCCCCACACCTGTGTCGGATTCACTTGCTGCGCTTGAGAAACGCCCCTCGCCCCGCCCCACCGAGACCCCTGAGTCAGAGCAGCTGCTGGGGCGGCCTGGGATCTGCATTCTCATAGCCGTCTGCTCCACCTGCTCCCCTATGCACAGGGAAGTGGGGGCCCTGGCCTCTGCCCCCGATCCAGGGGCCTGGGAGGGTCTTCCAGGCCCTTGAGGGGTCTCAGCTGTGTTGTGTCTTCCTCTTGCTCAGCTGATCTGTCCACGTTCACTTTGAGAGCCCGGAGCATGGAGCCCGTGTCTTCCTCGCCGGGGCGCCGCCCAGACAGGGCAGACCTGTCTTCCTGCAGGCTCCCCTGGTTTAAAGCAGTAGCTCCCCTCATTATTTCACCCTCTGTGCCCACTGCACAGAGGGGACCCACAGCACACTGTAAAAATCACAATCTCCTGCGGTCCGACCCGCTATAAACACCAACACTCATTAATATTTTGAATTTCTTCATCATTTATTTTTCCTATGCATGCATTTTAACATAATTGGAAGTCTATCAAATATAGGTTGTTTTTAAATTATAAAAAATTTTCAATATAGGTTGTTTTTAAATATGAAGGTTTTCATAAAAATCACAGAAAAATGCATTTTATGAAACAATTATCTATGGGTTTCAAAATATTTTTGCATTAAATAAATATATCCTTTTTCAAAATATTTATTCAAAAGTCAGAGCTACAAAGAGAGAGAGAGAGAGAGAGAGAGAGAGAGAGAGGTCTTCCATCCCATGGTTCACTCCCCCAATTGGCTGCAAAGGCCAGAGTTGTGCCAATCCGAAACCAGGAGCTTCTCCTGGGTCTCCCACATTGGTGCAGGGGCCCAAGGACTTGGGCCATTTTCTATTGCTTCCCCGGGCCACAGCAGAGAGCTGGATTGGAAGTGGAGCAGCCAGGACCTGAACCAGCACCCGTATGGGATGCCGGCACTGCAGGCAGCAGCAATAGCACCAGCCCCAAAGATAGCCTTTAAATGGATTTGTCAGGAACTCTTAGAAGCCTCCTTGTATAACTGACATGCGATAAACTACATATCTGTTATTTTTTAAAAATTTAATTTATTATTGAGACAGAGAGAGGGGGCTGCAATCTACTGGCCCAACCCCAACTCCTGTCTGGAATTACTTCACGCACGGAGAGTAAGGAAGACGAACCTTGTGAAACTGAAGTTTGTCAGGAACTGTGTTTGGTTTCAGCATCTTTTTCCGGATTAGGACAGCGACCCTCTAAAAGCTGTCTGCTCAGGGGCTGGTGCTGTGGTGTAGTGGGTGAAGCAGCCACCTGCAGTGCCGGCATCCCATATGGGCTCCTGTTTGAGTCCTGGATGCTCCATTTCTGATCCAGTTCTCTGCTGTGGCCTGGGAAAGCAGTGGAAGATGGCTCAAGCCCTCAGGCCCCTGTACTTGCATGGGACACCTGGGCTCCTGGCTCCTGGCTTTGGATTAGTGAAATTCCAGCCATGAAAGGTATCCTCTCTGTAACTCTTTCAAGTAAATACACAAAATCTTAAAAAAAAAAAATAAAAAAAAAGCTGTCCGCTGACAGGGGCAGGGCCTGCCAGATTCCTGGGGCCGGCAGTGTGGAGGAGGGGAGCGGTCCAACCCCCGAAGGGGAGTGGGAGCGTTGCTGGGGGTGGGGGCCCAGGAACTGCTGTGGCCTTACTTCTCAGTCCCTACAGCACACCCTTTGACCCTCCAGAAATAAAAGCAACTGTCCCCAAAGCTTACAAAAACGATGTCATGAACACAGCGAGTGGAGCAGAGGTCACCAGCAGCTGGGAAGGATAGGGAATGGGGGACAGAGCTGGGGTGATGGGCACCCTGGCCCAGGGAGAGGGAGGAACGGGTCCCAGAGTTCTGCGGTGCAGGAGGGGGCAGCTGACTTCAGAAGGGCTGGGGAGGACTCGGAGTGTGCCCAGCACACAGAAACCCCCATGCTGCTCACCTGGCCGTGCCTGTAAAGTGTGGTGTGTCTGTGTGTATTTACAAACACTGCTGTGGGGGTGCATAAACACCACTGTGGGGCCCAGTGCTGCAGTGCAGTGGGTCAAAGCCACCACCTGCAATTCCAGCTGCCTCCCAGGGTCAGCATTAGCAAGAGCTGGAAACGGCAGCCAGAGGCCGCTATGGACACCAGGCGGCCCAGTGTGGGCGGGGGATGCAGGCGCCTTGACTGCTGGGCCGAATGCCCACCCCTGGGTCCTTACTGAAGCTCGACGGTCGCCCCAGTGATGCTCACAGTCCAGGACCCTCGTGGCGCCAGTCTTCACCTCTCTCTTTTCTCCTGCAACGTGGGCCAGGTCCAGATTCTAGAGCATTCACTCGTTTTCCGAACATCCGAGTTTCTGAGAAGGAAAATTTGGACAGCTCAGCAAAGCAGAGAGTAAAACACAAAACACAGAATCAGCCGACCCAGACGCAAACACTTCCCGCTCTGTGACGAATTCCCCATTTCTTCTTCTTGATTCTATTTGAGATGATAGCAAACACATGCATTTTGGGAGTACACTGCATCTTTGGTGAGCCTGCTTAAAGCACAAATTCCTGCCCCCACCCCAGGCCCACGCCAGCCTGCGGGATTGGACTCTCTGGGGTGGGGGTCCCAGCATCTCTGGCGTGATCAGACCTAAGATTCAGACCCAGTCCATGTCTCCTGCATTTGGCCTTCAACCTCAGGTCATAAATATTCCCTCTCGCATGAGGGGCTTTGCCAGTCACTTACCTGGGCTTGCATTATTTACATTTTTCAAACAATTTTTTGAGTCTTTTAACAGCCAGCCTCATGATTCTGATTTATCACTGGTGTAGGAGGATCTGCCTGGACTTGGGCACACTGCAGGGGCTGGGGGACATTCATGACATCTCAATGAGACAAGCAGTAAGGCACACACACCAGGTGCAGGAGTGAAGGGCCACCCGCCCCAGAGACTCCCACATTTGGGGGCAGCAGTGAGTAGGTGATGTTACCATGGGTGGCGATAGTTGCTGAAACTAAAAATACCCTTAGACTTCGCTCCAGCACGCTGCTCCCAGGAGTCGGTTTCCTGTGGGTGCACTGCACACAACGCCAAGCCAGGCGCTCTCCAGAGCCTGTCTATAGTAACAGTGACTGAACGTGACACACATGCCCATGCATGTGATATGGAAATGACGCAGGGATGTGCGGGACAGACAGGGACAAAAAGAGTAGGGACGCTGAGCAATATCCCAAAGGTCTCACAAAAGACAAAGAAACCGAGCCTGTCCGTGTTTTAAAAATTAGACATAATTGAGTATTTGTATTTTTAAGATTTATTGTGTTTACTGGACAGAGAGAGGTACAGAGAGAGAGGGAGAGAGCGAGCAATCTTCCTTCTCCTGGTTCACTCCCCAGATGACTGCAATGGCCAGGCCAAAGCCAGGATCCTGGAACTTCTTTCAGGTCTCCCACGTGGGTGCAGGGGCCCAGGCACTTGGGCCATCTTCTACTGCTTTCCCAGGCCATTAGCAGGGAGCTGGCTCGGACGTGGAGCAGCCGGGACTTGAACCAGTGCTATGGATGTCAGCATCGCATGCAGTGGCTTAACTCACTGCACTACAACCCCAGCACTGAGTGTTTGTAAGTTTGAGAAGGCAAGCAAGACTTCTGGAGGGATGGACACGATGCTGTTAAAACTGCCTTGGACGTGGGGAAGTCTTTTAAAAGGAGATTCCATTTTAATGGTTTATCATGTTGGCTGCTTGAAAATCTCACCGCATGGAGCTTAACGCGTTTTTTTGTTGTTGTTGTTGTTGTTGTTTTTTAAATTTATTTGACAGACAGAGTTAGACAGTGAGAGAGAGACAGCCAGAAAGGTCTTCCTTCCGTTGGTTCATCCCCCAAATGGCCGCTATGGCCAGAGCTGCGCCAATCCGAAGCCAGGAGCCAGGTGCTTCCTCCCAGTCTCCCATGCAGGTGCAGGGCCCAAGCACTTGGGCCATCCTCCACTGCACTGCCGGGGCCACAGCAGAAAGCTGGACCGGAAGAGGAGCAACCGGGACTAGAACCCGGAGCCCATGTGGGATGCCGGCACTGCAGGCGGAGGTTTAACCAAATGAGCCACGGCACTGACCCCCATTAACTCGGTTTTTAAAATAAACCGTTGGTGAAACGCTGGCTGGCTGGGAAGGCAGCGATCGGCAGCAGGTGCCGGCAGCCTGAGGCCCCGCCTCCCATGCATTTCGAGGTGATCCTAGTGTGCTGACACGTCCACCTGCTTACGGTTGGCGAGCACAGAGGCGGGGGCAGCACAAGCCCAGCCCACCCCCTGTGCAGAAAATCACTCAGCGTCTCTGCTTCCTCGTCAGGTGGAGTTCACAACATCACCTAACTGTGCGTATCGGGGAGGTCACCAGTACAAGCACTTAGCTCATTCACAGACACCCACCAAGCATGGCAGCATAGGCCGGGTCCCGTGCTAAACAGGAGAGTTAAACACGAAAAAAAAATAGCAACCTGGTCCTGGCTCTTTAAGCAATTCGCAGCCTGACAGGAAGGGGGTAATATATAACGTCTAATAGTTTTTTTTTAATGCTCCTGGATTTATCATCTTATTAATTTTTATTATAACCCTTGGCGGCAGCTCTGATTATTTGTATTTTATAGATGAGGGAATGGAGGACTGGTGCGGGGGACGTGGCTACCACGGGGCCTCGTGCAGCAGCAGGGAGAGAGAAGTCGCCCGGGTTCTCGGACGACAGGAAGCAGAGCCTCTTTCTTGGCTACCTGAGGTCATTTTTTAAATGGACAGGGCTCCAGGGGCATTGAGCAACAAGGTTTCAACAAGACAGTCCCCCTCCTCCCCAGGAAAAATAAGAAGGGGCCCAAAGCTAGCACTTCCGGCATCCAAACCGGTCCTACCCCCCCCCATCATGGCTTCCTTTCGTGCGTCTGCCTCATCCATCCCCCTCAATCTAAACCCTATGTCTGCTGCTGGCCAGGGAGGTTGCTAAGCTCCCACAGGGCACAGGGCAGCCCCACAGCAAGGAAGGGCCTCACCTCGCCCCAAGTGCCCCTTGCATTGAAGGTGAGAAACCTTGGATTATAGGAGCCATTTGGGTGAGGGTTCTTGGCCTCCACTTTTCCCATTTCAGAGATAAGACAACTGAGGCTCAGGAAGTCAGCTGACTGGGGACCCACTGCTCATCCCACTGTTCTAGAACATGTGTGTGTGCCTACACACGTATGTCCTCATGTGCACCCACGTGTGTGTGTCCTCCAGAGCACGTGTGTGCACACATAGATCTCCTCTAGGGCACCCGCATCCTGCGGCTGCTCCCTTCCTCTCACAACTTGTGCTACGTGGCCCTGGAAAACGTCTCTCTTTGTTGTGTTTGGGAATCTTGCAGTCTTGGCCAAGGGTGTGACATGGATGGTAACAACCACAGCAAAGTGCCAGGTGCTGGGTGCTAAGAACACTTACCTCTCAGTCCCTGCCGCTGGGAACCCAGATCCCGCCTGAGGCCCAGGCTCCATCCTGAACTCCGTAGGCCCCAGGAGCAGCACCTGCCCACTCCATGCCAGTCTCCAGGCACGTGACTGTGACTGCCCTTGACGTCACACAACCGCTCTGCAAGGTGGTGCTTGCTGGTGAGGGAAATGGCTCAGAGAGTGGAGGTAACTTGTCTTGGGTCACACAGCGGAAGAGGGGCTGAGTCAGGATTCCACCCCAGGTCCAGTGTGGCACCCAAATCCCTCCTCTAGCCCCTTGGCCTGGCTGCCTGCCGGAGTGATAGAAGCCACAGCAGATGTGAGCTGGAAGTGGCAAGGTAGAAGCCACGCGCTTCACAGTTCCAGCTGGGAGCCCTGGGAGGAATGGAAAGGCCCCCCTCTCAGCCTCTGAAAGTCCCCCTCAACTTTTGCACTTCTGACTGAATCCACTTCTCCCCAGGCAAAGCATTCAAGATAATTCTTTAAAAAAAAATCATACGCGATTTAATATTTACTGCTTCTTTGTGCCCACGGCAGCCCAGTAACGGCCCTGGCATTTGCACATTGTTTCAGCGACATGGTGGGCAGCACCGGCCCTAGAGAGGCAATCGCACACTGGCCACTGCTACGGAGCCCCTTGTGACAGGCAGCTCATCGCAGGTGGCAAACTGCAGGTGACTGGGGGCATTGGAACACTCCTGTGGGCAGGGGAGAGGTGCTGGGATGTGCAGTGACCCCGTGATGACCAGCAGGCCTCCTCCATCCATCCCTGAAGCAAGTTCATGGTCACGGGCTTTTCCGAGCTGCACTGTTGCTGAAGGCTCTGGCTTTGAAGTTGCGCACCCCAGCCGTATGACCTTGGGTGCTTTACTTCATTGGCTGACTCAACAGTGTTGAGCAGTGTTCAACTTCTGAACAGTGCCACGCTGTTGGGCTGCCAGGACCTGAATGCCAAGCTAACAGTGGCCCAAACAACAGAGACATTTGTCATCCCGTGGAATGCACAGCTCAGAGGTAGGAGGCTTGTACAAATGCTACAAACCGATGATGCCCACAGACATGATGGGAGGGAGGGATTCTCCAGACATGTGCATCCTGCCATCAAGGAGGGAGATCTTTCCCCAGACCCCAGCAGACCTCCTCTTACATCTCACTGATGTGACCTAGGAGGTGCTGCCCGCTCTGGACGGCTCCTTTCAGCTCCTCCTGCCCCAGGACCTCTGTAGGCACTATTTCCTTTGCCTGCAGGTGTTCCTATGCTAATGACAGTGCAGCCTGCATGTTTCAGTGAAGGTTTGCCCTCCACCTTGCAAACAGCTAATGCCGTTTACGATTCCTCTTTCCCAGCTATGTGGGCAGACAGTGCCCAGCCGGGCGATGCTTCGGCTGGTATCACTCAGGGTCTTCCGCAGCTGTGGTGGGTGCGACCCACTCCTATGCGTGGTAGCTCAGCAGGGACACCTGCGGGGCTGGGGGGTCCTGCTCTCTCCTCCTGTGGTCTTTTCATACCACCTGCAGTTCTTCACGGAGTGGTTGAATCCCCGAAACACACGAGTGGAAGATGCCACTCTCCTGAAAGCTTAGGTCCAGCCCACTGGTGTTTGTTCAGCCATATCTCACGTGGTGAACTTGAGCTGTAGCTTAAACCCAGATTCTAGGGGAGGGGGCTACGCAGGGTGAGGAGACTGAGAGGCGGGGCTCACTGGGAGCTATCTGCGAAGAGCAGCTACCACACCACCTTAGCAAGCTGTCTATGGGGAGTCAGCAGCTTCCAGAACCCACATCACAGACACTCTCGGCCAACCCGTTAACTTTACATTTCTCCTTGTGCCAAAGTTCTAGTCTCCAAAAGCCAGTCTTGCTTTTGAAGGGAATGAAAATAATGACTCAGCCTTTTCCTTGCGAGAGGTCAAGATCAAAAGGCCTTCCTGAAACAACTGATTTCTTTCTTTTTTTGGTGGGGGCGTGCGTGTGCATCTGGAGACACCACAGTGGCCCATTCAGTCTGCAGTTCTGGATTCTTACCTTACAATCCTGACTCGGAGGAAACTAGGAGGCTAAGCTTTGGGAAACCCAACCCTTTCACTGTGGGGTGGGAACAGGTTTCTGCATGGGCCAGGTTTCCCACCGCAGGCCCCAGCAGACAGGAAATGCGGCAGTTTCCTTGCCTGAGTTTAGGTGGTACAAAAGCAGCCATTCAGGCTCACCGAGTCACCCGGCAAGGCAATGATCTCACATCAGATTCTCCTGCCATCTCTCTGACTACGTGGCTGGGTGCTGGTGTGTCGTTAAGCCCCCAGCGCGGCGGAATAGGCCAGGTCAGCTTAGCTGCTAAAGCAAAGCACACGGGCTCTCGGGGCTCAGCTCTAGGAAGATCTGTCGCTCGTGTGTGTGCTCAGCTGGTCTGGCTTCTGGAGGGGCCATGCCTACTGCTGGCTTCTCTTTCTTGCAGGTACATGCAGGCTTTCCGTTTAAGCTTCTCCACTCACATTCCCTTATCCTTAGTCAACTCAGTCTGAAACTATTCAGTGGAAAGTTCTGGAAAAAATTCCTAAGTTTTAAATGACTTTGGCTATCTTATTGCGAGTTATCATTGTTAACCTCTAACTGTCTAACTAATCAATTGAGCTTTACCAGAGGTAGGCAGGGCTGTGCAGGAAAGCAAGCTGTGGACAGGGTTTGCTACAATCTGCTCTTTCAAGCATCCCCTGGATGCCTCGGAATGTCTCCCTGGCGGATGCAGATGTGGGGAGACCCACTGTAATGTAACATTTCCCTTATTGAGTGAATGTGTTTTAGGAAGTGAGTCAATGTGGCAAAAACCTGTGGCGATGCCGCATGAGCGACTGATATGTGGCACAGACAGTTCTAGGCAGTGTCGCTCAACGGCTCCTTCTGCGGTGACCAAAATGCTGTGGCCATGAGCATTACAATGCAGCTGATGGGACAAAGGCACTGTGTTCTGTATTGGGTTTGCCTATGTGAGACCACGCAGAACTCGAGTGATAACTGTGCTGGACAGCACACGCCTGGAATACCGTCTTTAGGAGGAGTCAGAGGTCCGTGGTGCAGAGACAGGTTCTTCATGTGCTGTATGGGTATGCTGGGGGAGGTGGGGTGAGGGCACAGCTGCACCAGAGGTCATTCCGGTTCTAACATTCAGACTTGTGCATTCTTCCTTAAGCCTTCAGTGGGACTTAGTACCCAGTTAACAATCTGTTTAACCCAAGAGATGGTGGAAATTTTTTTTTTTTTTTTTGGTCTCTGTGTCCTTTTTAAAACCTTGTCCCGGCTGCTGCTTTCCTGATAAATGTAGAGACTATTGATTAGAGGGATTAACTTTGAAGTATTTGTCCATATCCACACGCACTTGCCCCGAAACCGATGGTTTCACGCTGGTGGAATGTGAGTCACCGCCTCCTCTCTTCCAGAAAGACAGGGAGACGTCACCTCTTCGAGGCAGGGGATCATTACCGACCGAGAAGGCAGGCCCGCATCCGCCGAACGTGCTGGAAATAGCCTCTTCCACGTGACCATGACCGCAGAGCAGGGACAGGCTCTCAGCAGGCCTGGGCTGTGGGGGAGCAGCGCACTGGCTCTGCCGTGGAGAGAGGAGCCCGGGGCACACCCCGGCAGCGCTGCATGGAACCGGGATGCCACACAGACTGGCAGCTCTGCCACGGCTGTCCCGGCCTCCCTGCCGGGCACCGGGCTGACCCTGCCTGGCATCTCACACAGCTTTCTAATTAAACCATTTTTCAGCTTGCCCGTAACCTTCTGGCCTCCTGGTCTCTGTGTGTTTTATCTCAGCAGACTGACTGCCTTTTCTCTTCTCCTCGGCTCCTGTTGGTGGCTGTTTATGGCTTTGGAAGGGCCCAGGGCTGCCCGCCTTTCTCTTTGCCCTGCCGTTCCGTTATGGGATGTTACCTTGAATGAACCCCTCGCCTTGCTGATCCTCCTGTCCCCTTCGTGCATCCAGGATTGTGATTTGATCACAAGAATCGGTAGCCTATGGGGACGAGTGTTGGGCTCAGCGGTAGAGATACCACTTGGATGGCCGCACCCCTCTCAGAGCCCGGGTTCGAGTCCTGGTCCATGCTCTATGGGAACATCGCCACGTACAGCTGTCGAGACGTTCCCCAAACCCTGTCCTCTTGGGCTTTTCCAGAGGCGCTATGACGTCGGCAGCGTGGATGAATTCATTGGCCACTGAGGATCACCTTGACCTACGGCCTTGGCTGTTGCAGACATTCGGGGAATGAATGAGCAGATGGGAGCTTTCTGCCTGTCTCTGCCTCTACCTGTCTGCTTTCTGTCTCTCAAATAAAACAATTTTAAAAAATCCTAACGTAGGGCTTCTGCCTGTAGTGCTGGCATCCCATATGGGCACTGGTTTCAAGTCCCAGCTGCTCCACTTCCGATCCAGCTCCCTGCTAATGGTCTTGGAAATCAGTGGAAGATGGATGTAGCCGGTACTTGGAGGGCACACCGGGGAACCAGGAGACTGTCTCGCTTGCTGTGGCAACTGTGGTGAGTGGCATATGGGGGCGGGAACTACACCTGGGGGCTGCTGTAGGCAAAGGGTTAGGGTTAGGTAGGAAGGCAGCAGCCATGGGTCGCAGGGGAGGCAAGGAAGGGGGCTTGCTGAACGGTGGCAACGGGCGTCTGGGCCTTCAGCAGGAACCTGTGGGAGACAGAAGCAGGGTGAGCAGAGGGCAGCACTGGGCATGCGGCCACAGGAGCACAGCACTGGGCTGAGTCGGAACCTGCATGCAGACGAAGCGCAGCACGAGGGGTAGGCACTGGGATGATCCATCCTTGGGCTCCCCCACACGTCCAGAGGAAGCCTGGAGTCTGGTGATTGGCCTTGTGTTTGGGACGAGTTGGCCCCACGGAGGTAGAGGAGTGTAAGACAGAGAGAGCGAGTGAGTGCGAGCAAGCAGGAGTGGGTCACGGAGGGGCGGGTTGTGAAGACAGGTGCGGAAGCCAGCACGTTTCCAACGCTGCCCGTGTGCAGAGGGCCTCCCCTGTGGCCGGTGGCGCATGGCTCCTCTTACTGACTTCCTGGAACCGAGTGATGTGAAATGAGCAGGAAAGCTGGGATGCCGGCGTGATGCTCTCGGAATGTAATTAACGTCCTTAAAAAATCATTACATCTCAGAAGTGCAGGAAGCTCCCGCCACCGGGGAATTCAGAGGGTTCCGTTACTCTTTTTCCTTTTTAAACAAAGCATGCGGTGAACTTCATCACTGCCCGTTACCATCTGCAGCTGCTGTTAGCCTGTGAGCACTGAACTCAGTTCCTCTACACGGGGGCTGGTTTCACGACAATACCTGGTACCCCAGGGGGAGGCGGATGGCCTCGATTGCTCAGTCAGAATCTCTGATGCTTGGCAAAACGCATCCCAGAGAGGACAGTAAACTTGAGAGCCCTTAAAGGACCTGCGTGCAGCCCAGGCGGCCAGGATGGAGAGAAGGGGATCTGGGGCTGGCATCTTCGGAAAAGCCCATCATGCACTGGGAGAGAGCTGCGCATCTCGGCTCAGCTGGGGAGATGCTGACAGACTGTCTACCTGACATCAGAGAGCTTGTTTTCGTAACTGATAATTAGAGCAGCTCTGTGGGGGAGCCGGTGCATAAAGATGCTCCCTGTGAAACTACCCCATCCACACAGACAGGCCGGATGCGGAGCTGCGACTGGGAGACCCGCAGCCCCCCGCTGATCAGACGTGACAGCAGCATTTCTATCTTGTCAGCCCATTAGGTCGGCAGAGGTAAGTGCAACTCCAGAAACCTTCAGTGCCGGGAGCTATGGACCCTGGTAGGTGAGCGAGGGTGGTCCGGAACCCTCTCCTGGGGATCTTCTGGGGAATACATGGCTTCACTGATGGACTTCTTCAGAGAGAAAAAGCATACTCAAATAAATTGAATAATTGAAGGGATCAATGTGGCCTCACCTGTCAGGGGCACAAACCCTTAGGATGGACACAGTTGTTCTGCAGGAGAGCGCGATGACTCCGTGTCTGAAAGAGGGAAGGGGGGTCCTGGCTGTCTGCGGGGACCCCCATTCAGCTCAGGGTGCATTCCAGATGCCGTCAGGCCATGCTGTGTGGTACTCGGAGGGATCCTGGGGTCTGAAACCATGCTGCTAGCGTCTGAATCCCAACTCTGCTGCTTATGAGCCCTGTGAGCAATGCCTTCATGGCTCTGTGCCTCAGTCTCCTGATCTGCACAATGGGACAATACAATGCTGTCCTTGGCAGGGCCATCTGCAGCATTTGGTGACTTCATAGGAGTGGGCTGATTCAAACAGAGCAGTTCGTTTTACTCCTGAGGCCGAATCCTAGAAGCTAAACCGCTGCTCCGCCGTTCCTCCTCTCCACCTCCCTCCTCTCTTCCATGGCCATACCCATCCTCCCTGCATTTTCTAATACGTTCAACACACATTGTCCAGTGCTGACCAACAGCACAGTCAGCTACCGTGCGCACGTCCTGCACCTGGCACAGTACTAAGGGCATCAACCAGTCAGCTTATTTAAACCCCTTTGAGAAGGTACTCTCTCATCTCCATATTACAGGTAAGCTGAGTCCCAGATACTACGGGCCCAGGGTCACAGTCATTCAGCAAGCGGCACGGCAGGCACCCAGTGGGTCAGCTCCACCCCGCTGTCTCCCTTCTTCCTTTTGTTTCCTTCTGTATCTTTCTAACACTCCATTTCTCCCATCTGTTTTTAAAGACTTATTTTATTTACTTGAAAGGCAAAGTGAAAGAGAGAGAAAAGGAGGGAGGGAGGGGATTGGAGGAGGGAGGGAGGAAGGGAGGGGGAGGGAGAGAGAGAGAGAGAGAGAGAGAGAGAGAGCGAGATTTTCCATCTGCTGGTTCACTCCCCAAATGGTTGCAAGAGCCAGGTCTGGGCCAGGCTGAAGCCAGGAGCCAGGGTCTCCAGGGAGGTCTCCGAGGTGGAGGCAGGGAGACTGGAGGCGGCTGCAGCAAGATGTTCTGGGGGAGAGATGTGGCCTTGGAGAGAACACTTACTGAGCACCTGCTGTGTACCTGGCCCTGAGCTAACACTTGGCCAGCACTGATGCAAGACTCACTCACCCGCGCCGAGGTCACTAACGTCCTCCTCTTGCAGGGGACGGCGTGGCACAGGTTACGGCGTTTGCCCAGTGCCGAGGAGCAGCGAGCAGCCTGAAGGGGATGGGGGCCGGGCCTCAGATGGGAGCACCTGCTGTCAGCTTTTGTGACAAAGTCCACTCAGGCACCTGCAAAGGTGAGGGGCTGGCTATGCCGCCCTGGGGACACAGAGGCCTGGGTTCTGATTTGGGGACCATGAGCGGCGGAGCCGGCACCTGCCAAGACAGGGAGAAACAAAACAGGACGGGCTTTGGGAAGAGGGAGAGATGGCATTTTGGAAGTGGCATGCCTTGTGTTTGAGCACTGGCATTTTGTCTTGGGCCAGACCATAGCTGGGAGCCAGGAGCTGCATCTGGGTCTCACACGTCGGTGACAGGCACCCAACTCCTTGAGTGGTCACGTGCTGCCTCCCGGGGCAGGCAGGAAGTTGGATCACACAAGTGGAGCTGAGACTTGAACCCACCTGACTGGTAGGTGTCTGGGATGGATGCAAAATCGGAAGAAAGGATCGCTGAGCGCAATGCTTGCACGGGGAGTCCAGACACTTACACGAAGAGCCAGGTGGCAGCACACACAGCCGGTGGGACGCGGCTCCCGCCCTCCGGGGCTCCTGATCTGGGCCACGCACACGACACAGTGGCAAAAAGCCGGCTCCACAGTGAGCACGGTGCCTTCGTCTTCATGGCTTTTCAGATTGGCAACAGCTACATGTGGTTGAAGGGAACCACGATCCAGCGTGGTAGTTTTTGATTTTTTTGAAGAGCAAATCCAGAGTTTCATGTATTTCATACATACAGATTTAGGAACATAGTGATTTTCCCATTCGGTTGTTGACTGGCACGTGGGTTGCTTCTTGCTTGTGGTTATTACTAAGAATGAGTTGCTATGAACACCTGTGTTCAAGGTGTACATGGACCTATGCTTACGCTTTCTTGGGCAAACATCAGAGTGGAATTCCCGGGGCCCAGGGCGGCATCCACTTTTAAGGGAACTTTGCCAGCCCGGCTGTACTGCTTTGTGTCCTCACCAGGGATGCGTGAGGGGCCCTGGGGACGTCTGTAAGGATGGAACTGAGAGGCCAGTTTATTTTGCTGCAAAAAAATCTACAATCCACACATTTGAGGGATCTTGAAAAAATTCACAGAGATGTATTTTGAAAAACTATGAAAGGATTTCATTTTTTTTGCAACAAAATTAACGTTTTTATTTCATTTTTCCATGAATTGTTTGAAATTGCGTCAGTTAAGAGTCGAGATGCACCACATTTGGCATTTTTTTTTTTTTAAGATTTATTTATTTGAAAAGCAGAGATAGAGAGGGAGAAACTGAGAGAGAGATCTTCCCTCTGCTGGTTCACTTTTCAAATGGCCACAATGGCCAGGGCTGGGCCAGACCAAAGCCAGAAGCTTCTTCCGGGTCTCCCACATGGGTGCAGGGGCCCAAGCACTTGGGTCATCTTCCACTGCTTTCCCAGGCCACAGCAGAGAGCTGGGTCGGAAGTGGAGCAGCTGGGACTTGGGCTGGTGGACACATGGGATGCTGGCTCTGTGAGGCAGTGGCTTATCCCATGTTTGGCATCATTAATCTTTGTCATTTTAGCCACCCTGGTGAGAGATGGTATCTCATGGTTTTAATGCTTTAAGCTCCACAGCGGCTTCAATGTTGAGCACTTTTTCAGGTACTTATTTGCCATTCACATTTATGAATTGTGTATTCCAATGTCTTCCAACTTAAAAATCCATTTTTAATTGAGATGCGACAGCTCTAACGGATTTGGGGTATGAACCGTTTATGATGAATCTGTCCCCTGTGCACTCCAGCCCGGGGCTGCCTTTTGCTTTCTTAGTATCTCTGAAGAGCAGAGATCTTCATGAAGCCCGAAGCAGTGACATTTTGTTTTAGGGCTCGGGCCTTCTGTGCTGGCTGAACATCCAGATTTGAAAGTTTTGTCTTGCACCAAACGTGGGAAGTTGTTAGCTATAACTTCTCCAAATATCTTTTTTCCTGTTCCATTCTTTCTTTTACTCTGGGACTCGTACAACCGGAACACTACACCTTCTGACGCTGTACCGGTAGGTAGGTCCTGAAGCTTTGCTTAATTTTTCTTCTCCTCAATCCTTTTGGCCTTTGTATTTCTAATAAAAAATAATTATTTTCATTTTATTTGAAAGGCAGAGAGACACAGTAAGTTCTTCCATTCACTGGTTTACTCCCCAAATGGCCTGAATTCCATCCTGGCCTCCCGCACGGCGGCAGCGGGCCTCTTCCCAGGAAGCCGGATGGGCAGTGGGGTGGGACTGGAATTCAGGGACTCTTAGAGACAAGGGCGTCCCAAGCTGTGCTGACGGCTGTGCCCGTGCCGGCCCCGCAGTGGGTAATTCCTGTCGCCGTCCCCACGTTCCCTCACGCACCATTTTCTCTGATCCCCATTCGGCGTGGCTCATCCAGGGCATTTTTACATTTGATTGTTTTTTTTTTCGGTTCTGAAACTGACATGTGACTTCCTTGTATGTTCTCTGTTACTTCCCAGAGCACTGGGACCACAGCGGGTTTCCCGTCCGAGGGTGAGAATTCCCACAGCTGTGGCATGACGGGGTGGGGAACCAGGGCTGCGTTCCTCCCTCTGCAGGATGCCGAGTCTCTGACATTTGCCGGCAATCTGAGCTCTCTGCTGCCTGCTCCAGGCACTGACTCTCGGCTCCGTTCAATTCTTGAAGCTTTGGCTGCCCCCTCCCTCCCCGTTCTGCTCCTGGGTGCCATGGGGTCCACCAGAGATTGGTGTGAAGTTCTTATGAAGAACCAGAGGGTTCTGGGCCCAGCCCGGCTCCCCACCCTCCAGGGAACTGCCCTTCTTTGTTTCCCTAACGGATGGGGTTCCAAGAAAAACTCCACACATCCCCCATGTGTCTCAGGTTTGCCCCGAGGGCGACACAGATGTGTGGTTGGGGGATGGGGACAGGAACTCACGTTCATGCCAGTGCATCAGGAAGGAAAGTGTTCTATTTTACACACACGCACACACACACGCACACACACACACCCCTCTCCAGTGGCATGAGACAGTATCGCAGGAAGCCATCTATCAAAGAGGAAAACTCAGCATTACCAGTGAAGCCCTCTCTCCCGTGTGTGTGACCCTAGCCGCTAGCCGGTGCGGTCACCTGCAGCAGTGGTCCCTGGGTCTGTCACAGAGAGCTTCCACTGAAACTTGCTCCACACGCTGTGCCCAGGCCTTCTCCCGCCCCCCTTCCCCTCTCTCGGCTCAACACAGCACTGCTGCTCCACTCTGTGCCCACACAGGGCCGGGCTGTGCGCACCTGGGGACTGAGTATCAAGAGTTCGAGTGAAGGCAGACGGAGTTTCTGCTGCATTGCCCATAAGATACTCGAGGATGTCGACTCTCATACTAAACTGTATCACGCAGTGACGTACGCTGCTACGCCCTTAGCAGGCTTACAAAGTAAGGGCCTGGTGAGCGCCAGGCATACCACAAGCCTCTGCCTGGTCCATCAGCAGTGATGAGCTCATCGTGCCGAAAATCACAGGACAGGACACAACGTCTGTTAGCAATGTAAAGTTCCCTAGATGGCCCCCGTTCTCCACGGCCTTGGGAGAAACTCGCCTGCAGACGTGAGATAAACTCACTGTAGAAAGTGACACAAAGGAAGCTGTGATGCCCCGCCCCATTCGTAAGCTCGCCCTTCCCAGTCCTGACCATCCAGTTCCAGACTTGTGTACCTCTTTCCCTTTTGTTTTTTTGCCCAGTCAGAGCGATCAGGTGGCCGGGGGCTGGTGGGGGGCAGCATCGGGTGAGACTGCTCACCTCCTGAGAGTGAAGGGAAAACACGGGGGCGCGGGCTCCAGGGGTGGACCTTGGCCATGAGACTCCACCTTCCCTGAGCCCCACGGTAAACACCCCCACCACGGCGCTCCTCACCAGGAAGCCTCTTGTTGTTTTTCACAGTGGAAGGCACGTGTATTTTGCTTCGAATATTGTTTGCTTAAAGACGAAGGACTCGTTAGGTGATGATCCATCCGGGAGGACATTTCTCACCTCTTTCTGAACCGATCACTGGTGGGGATTTTACACGCTTTCCTCCTCTTGGCCAGCGTCTTCTTGGGGGTGCCCTGAGCCAGCTCTTTCACCCTCGAGGTTCTGGGAGGAGGAGGGAGGGATAAGTAACACACACTGTGCTTCCATCACGTCCACGGTTCCCACGGAGCAACTCGGGAGAGAGGGCGCCGGTGCCCACGTGTCCCCGAGCTGGGTGGTCCTGGCTCCCGAATGAGCGGGTGGGGGGGGGCTGATTCCCCAGGTACGCTCCTCCTTGGTGTCTTCTACCCATATCTGTCATCAAGACACAAACACAAAGCAAGAATGTGGCAAGAGCCTCAAGGAAGCCCATTTTAGTGCTGAACAGTGTTACTTGTGCCGCGCACCGATGAGCTCTGGTTGTCATTCATCTGTAGTCGTTACCTTCAATGCTTTTGTTCCCTATGAATTTACAGACCCAGTTCTCTCTCTCCTTAAGCTGTGCTGCGGTGAAGGACGCTTCCCAACAAACTCTTTGGGCGCAGTGGACGTTGCAGATCTCTGGTCCCCAGGCAGTTTTAACTCCGGTTTAGGATGACTGAGCTGTTGCAGTAACACTGGATTTTTTTTTTTTCTGGGAGGATTTCAAGGACTGGAATCACTCGTCCACCAGGACAACCGCTGGAAAAGACCACGTGGACGGATTCACGCTGCAGCCAGGAGTTGCTGGGCAGGTGTGGCTGAGCCGACTACTTACAAACAACTCCGATTTTAAACTACCCACCCTCACTGGCAAGGGACATGGCACCGGCTTGCGTCTCAAGGAATCCGGCGCTGGTTTCAGTGACGTAGCCAGAATCATGTGCTTGTGTCTCCAGGCATCTCTGCCTTGTGACTCCTGAGAACTCTGCGTGGATTCTGACTTTTTCTGGAGGAGGCTCCCCTGAGGAGGGGCACCGGCATCCCGCGAGGAGATCTGTCTGGGATGCTCCCTGGCACTGGCATGGGCACGTGGAGGGAGCTGCCCATGCTGTCAGGGACTTCCTGGGTGGACTTGGCACCGTGGTTCTGCTGCCTTCGGTCCAGCTCTGTCTCTACTCTGTTCCGTCCCCGTGTCAGGGGTAATATAAGTGCTGGGATGTGACGTGGAGGGCTGGCTCCTGGGCTCCTTGTTAAAGGAAGTGTTCCGGGCCCTGGCAGTGGGAGGCACTGCTACTCCTGCTAGGGGGAGAAGGGTGCGACCTGTGTTTGGCCCAGCATTTGGGAGTCGGGCGATCTGACGTGCTTAGGGAATGATCGCGTGGCACCCACGGGCATTGCGGGTCTGGGGTGGCCAGGCAGCCACAGATCGTGGGTGGCAAGCAAAGAACAGCAGAGCGGAGAAACACAGCATTAGGTGAATTTATTCAAACACCCAGGCAGAGACAGCCTGACAGCATTTTCCTAAAAGACGCCTGCTCCTGGGTGCCCTCCCGGCTTCACAGAGGGCGCGCGGTGCTGTTTCGAATGGGACTGAGGACCTAGCCCTCTGCTGGTGCCGCATGACAGGAAATGAAAAACCTGCCCAGGCTGCTTTTAGATTCCAGGAAGGGGCCGCGGGCACTGGTGTATCTGGCAAAACACGGAACCACGTTAGAGAGGCGCGCGCAGCCCACACGCAGCCGTCATTTCTTCTTCAACAGATCCATGAGCTCGTCTCCTATCCCCTTCTCACTCAGCTCGTCCAGACTGCGGTACCGGTGAACCACGCTCTCTGCGGTGACCACCACGACCCGGAGCCCGTGGGTGTCCCTGCCCAGCTGGCAGCCGATGGCCGACGACACCACCATGTCCAGGTTCCGGTAGGTGCCCCCAGCGTTCCTGTGGTAGTGGCCAGCGAACACGGCTGTGATGCCTGCGGGCAAGGGGAAAGACGTTAGGGGCCGGGGCTTTGCATCTGGGTCAACCTGGGGGTCTCCGTGTTTCGTTCCATGAACAGGCATGGACTGCTGCGTTCAGTGGGTGATATTATCCTGTGTACAACCAAAAGAGGCGATGTGTGTGACATCTAGAATATTCTCAAAGATAACTCATATATTAGGAGTCTACATGTTTATATATTTATTTATTTATTTTTTGACAGGCAGAGTGGATAGTGAGAGACAGAGAGAAAGGTCTTCCTTTTGCCGTTGGTTCACCCTCCAATGGCCGCTACATGTTTATAGAAAATGTGTATACAAAAACTTTTTGCACCAAAATAAACTTTTTTTTATTTGAGACACACACACACACACACACACACACACACACACACACATTGAGCAAGCGAGACAGAGATGCCAGTAAGTATCCCTCTGCTGGTTCATTCCCCCCATGGATGCAATAGCCGGGGACGAGAAGCCCAGCGGGAGTCACATGGCTAAAGAATTAGAAAACATTAGAACGCAGGAGATTTTGGTTATTTGTCACATTTGCTTTAATACCATTGTCCCCAGGGATTCGTGGGAATTCTTTTGCATCTAACTCGTGCACTCCCTACATCATCTCTGGATGGCTCTGCAAACAGCTGCCAGGCTGTACTGTTTAGCCAATAATGACAAGAAACAAGTCTGTATGTGTTCAGTACAGATGCAATTAAAAATATGTTTGATCCACAGTTGACTGCGTACAAGCTGAAATGATGAGTTTATGAAATTTAAAAGAAATAAGTGCTCACAAAATTCCTTACGATTTAATAACGGCTTATACTTGAGAAGGGTAGATCCTGTGATATGGGAATTACAGTTCTGAAAAAAAAAGGAACTGCAGATAAGGAAAGACTATTGCATATGCATTTTAAAAAGATACATGGGCCAGCATGGTGGTGTGGTGGGATAACCCACAGCCTGGGATGCCAGCATCCCATAGCCGAACACCAGTTCAAGTCGTGGCTGCTCCACTTCTGATCCAGCTCTCTGCTAAGGAGCCTGTGAAAGCAATGGAAGATGGTCCAAGAAGTTGGGCCCCTGCCACCCATGTGGGAGACCTGGATGAAGCTCCTGGCTCCGGACTGGTCCAGGCCCAGCCATTGTGGCCATCTGGGGAGTGAATCAGCAAATGGAAGCTCTTTCTCTGTCTCTCCCTCTCTGAGTAAGTCTCCTTTCAAATAAACAGATGAGCCTTCAACAAAGAGGCAGATTAGCGTGTGCTGGAATCAAGGGGTACTGTAGAATTTAAGAGGGACGAGTGAGTTGTGGTGAAGTGTGTTGTGTGATGTGGGTTTGTAACACAAGGTGAGGCACTTGCAGGCGTGTGCACCTGAGCATCACTGGGGATTTCCGGGGTGGGATCTGCAGGGCGGAAGTGCTCTCCCTCTTCGTGACTGATTACTGTCGTGCAATGTTTACAATGATCATGACTCGACTGGATGATGGGAATCCAGCATCAAGGAGACGAGAACAGGTGGACAGAGGAGGGGTGAGAGGGGTGCAGGTGCCACCCCACCAGGGTTCCCACTGTGGGTTCAGAGGCCCAAGGGCCTCGCTGCACAGGCAGAGCTGACCAGCTCCAGCTCGTGCACGCTGGGGTGGGGCGTGGAGCCCACTGCCGCCTCCTCAGTGCGCCAGGGCCTCCCATCCTGCGGGACGCTGACGGGAGTGTGTGAAGGGACAGCTCTGGGCATCCTCGTTCTCTGTGCTGATGTGACTTGCCTCTTTATGTCTCTCCCGCAGCCACAGACGACTCCTGTGGAGATGATGCCTGGCAATTCTGCAAGGAGCTCGCATTAGCTGTGTGCACAGTCAAAACTCATTTTACACTTTGTGCTGCATTCACTGCATCTGCAGAGATGGGAGCCCTCACGGCAATGGCCTGGCTGACTGCGGGCCAGCACCTCGGTGCCGTGTGGATCCCACGGGAGGGCAGACACCTCCTGCAACCCACCATGACCCTGCCTTCTTCCCCCAGGGCCTGTGGGGTACAGCTAAGATTCTTAGGGTGGCCAAGACACCTGAAGCGGACTTGTAATAAAGACTGCCAGGGGTTGGCATTGTGGTGCGGCGGGTTAAGCTGTTGCGTGTGACACCAGCATCCTGTATGGAATCAAGTCCAGGACACTCCACTTCCCATCCAGCTCTCTGCTAATGCACCTGGGAAAAACAGAGGCCCAAGTGCTTGGGCCCCTGCACCCACAGGGGAGACCGGGACAAAGCTCCTGGCTCCCGCCCTGCCTGGTCTCAGTAGTTGCAGCATTTGGGAAGTGAACCAGTGGATAGAAGACTTCTCTCTCTCTGTCTCTCCCTCTTTCTCTGTAACTCTGCCTTTCAAATAAACAAATAAATACATATTTTTAAGAGTCTGCCAGCAAGCTAAGCAGCTTGACATTTTGAGTCCTGGAGAAGACGTCGTGCAAAGGTCCTATGACAACTTGATGCAGAGATGGCCCAGCAGGAGCGGGGGGAATCCCAGGCTCTTGCACGGTGGTGCTGGGGGGTGGGGGCAGAGGGGGTTTCTGGTTGGCTCGGTGAAAACTGAAACAGCAGGGCTGAAACACTGAGTGCGAGATGTGGGAGCCACCTTTTAGGGCGCCAAGATCCAGACGCAGAGCGGAGAAAGCCTGGTAAAGTAGCTGGCAATGGAGTTTCTGCATCCACTGCTAACACGCAGGAAGGCCCGGAAGTCTCGAACCCTGAACAGGTTCTCCTGGTCCTGCCCCAAGTCGGGGCAAACACTGAGGCTGCTGGGACCAGGATGCGCCTGCAGGACAGCGGCGGCGACACCTGCTCCCCAGAGCACCTGTCCCTCCCTTCTTTACTGAGTCCTCCCAGGGGACCCCTGTGCTAAGGTCCCACATCATCCCCACTGCACAGGTGGGAAAACAGAGGCTCAGAGAGGGTAAGCGGGTTACGCCGCCAGCTGTGACACCAGCAATCCCATACGGACACTGGTTTGAGTGCCTGCCTCTCCACTTCCATCCAGCTCCCTGCTACTGCACCTGGGAACGCAAAGAAGATGGCCCAGGTACCCCGGGTAACCCACATAAGAGTTCCCAGCTCCTAACTTCGGCCTCGCCCTAGCCCCAGCGGTTGAAGTCACTTGGGAGCAAACTAGTAGATGGGAGATCTCCGTCTCTCCCTCTCTATAACTCTTTCAAAAGAAAAAAAAAACTTAAAAAAAAAAAAGAAGAAGAAGAAGAAGAAGAAAGAAACCCACGTGAAGCCACAGAGCTGGAAAGCAGAGCAGCCAGGACACACGCCAGGCAGGGACGGCCGGGCCCACGTCTCCACCAGCCTGGCAGGCTCGGCTCTATTTTGGGTCTGCAGGGTGCCCCTGACCTCTGTGAACCATGACAATGATGCAGAGAGCTTCAGAGGGCGCCGGGGAGGTCTCCCCTGCACCGCTCCCGGGGGGCCTTCTCCGGGTCAGGGCCCACTGCTCACTCACAAGGTCCCAGATGCAGCACGGCATCTGCACTTTGCAAGGCACAGACTCGTCCCAGGCACAGAGGACATGTGGGGAGTTTTCTGGTAGCTTCTATGGGGAGGCATCGACTGCCTGCTCAGTGGAGGTGACACTGTGCAGGCGACTGGTGTGCCCAGGCTCAGCAAGACGCGGGTGGAGTTTCCAGTGGGGCGGCTCATCAGTCACGTGGGGCCGACGTGCCTGCACGGCTCCCTAGCTGAGTGTTACGCGTGCGTTGTTTCTGAGTTATGGACTGCTCTCAGGGGACGACAAGCATTCTCCCAAATTACCGCCAGCACAGACAGCGCTGCATCATCGCAGGGCGGGGCGGCTTCCAGGGCATCCGCCTCATATTTATTTCTCCATAGGACGGGGTCGTGGAGATACGAAAAAAAAAAAAAAACAACTATTTTTAAGCTGTCTTGATTCAAATTCATCTCAGATCAGTCTGAGGACTGCGATGCTGTCTCCATGAAATTTAATATCCTAACATTGAAAATTTGCTTCAAATCAATCAGGAAAGATGGGATGCAGCCCAGTGTGAATCTGATATTACAAACTGACATCCTTAACACCATGGCACCCCTGACACAGCTCTGGGAAAGCGTAAACAAATCCTGATTGGCCAGCGTTTCCATTTATGGAAAGATTATGCCTCTTTACCTTGCTAGGGATAACCGTGGTGAAAACTGCATTGTCAATCAGTCACACACAACTGATTTTGCCTGGGAGGTAAAGGGACGTGTAAGAAAAACAGACAAAGGAAAAGGCTGGGTGTGAATGCACAGCCAGCAGGTGCCCACAACCCCGCCTGGGGGGGAGTCCTCACAGCAGGTAGCTGAGACAGGCTCCCAGGCACTGGTCAGTGGCCAGTGACCTACAGGAGCCAGAGATGGGACAGGCGTTTCTTTGCCAGGTTGAGGGACACCAGCTGTGAACACCCAATCAGGCTGAGCCCCAACGACTTCACTCCACAAGGGGCTCGATTCTCTAGGCTCAGTCTCACTAGAGTGTCCCAGGCAGGTGCCTCGGTTGGTGCCTAACCGTCCCTGACCAAGGACTGCTGGGGCACACGGAGGAAGGGAGAGACCTGCTCCCAGTTTTCTGGCCAGGCAGGAACCTGCACGGGAAGTGGGAACACCATCTGGCAGTGTTTCATTTCCAGGGCCCCACGAGGGAGACAATGTTCTCTTTCTGCACAGAGAGGTCAGCTGACCAGCTTGGGGCACACAGTTGGGGGGTGTGTGCGTGACCAGACTGATTTAGAACCACATGTCTGTCCATCATCTCAGAGGTGTCAAAGGCACAGTCCTTCCCGGAGCAGGTGGCCTTGACCTAAACACTCAGCATCGTCCGGCTCTCTGGTCACGTGTGACCCAGGTGACTGTGGGGCAGAAAGGGGAATACTGACGGCGTGCTCACTGCCAGGTGTTGATGTAGGCATGCCACATGCTTCTAACTCAATCCCCCGAGGAGACCTGGCGATCACCTTGGTTCTCTGCAGATGAGAAAACCAAGGCTTGCAGATACTCAGCCTGCGAGTGGTGGGGCCGGGTCTGAGCTGTGACCCTAACACCTGCTTGGCGGAGGCAGAACAGGGACGGGTCAGGCCCGGCAATTTCAGGGGCACAGACAGGGAGTCCAGGTGCACCCAGAAGGCAGCAGGTGTCGAATGCAAACAGGGCTCCTGTGGGCACCGTTTCCTCTCTGGCGTCTGGATCCTGCTGACATCACCTCCCAGCAGCTTTGCCAGGGGGTCAGAGTGAGGTCAGAGGGCTTGGTCAGAAGGCAGTGGGGCCAGCCAGGGCAGGAGGAAGGGAGGCCGGAGGGCGGCGTGGGGGTAAAACTGGCAGAGGGACAGGACAGCTAGACGGTCCAAAAAGCTGCTACAAAAAAATAAATAAATAAAAGGAAAGAGGGAACAGCAGAAATACCACCAGCTGCACCGACGGAAGACCTGCCACGGCAGGTGAACTGTGAACAGCCCTGGGACATGCACACACACACACACACACACACACGCCCACACAGGGCACGCTCCCATCTGTTGGTTCACTCCTCAAATGCCCACAGTGACTGAGGCTGAACCAGGGCTGCAGGACCCCAAGCACTCGAGTCATCCCCACTGCCTCCCAGTCAGGACACGTGAGGGGACTTCAAAAAGTGCCATGAAAGCTGCCTTTACTGTGGTGCATAAAGACAAAACCTCTCTCATCTGAAGGCAAGGATGGAATGCTCTGTCCTGAGCAACACTGAGTGCCTAAATCAGGACCGTCTGGGTGAAGACCCCGTGCACACCGTGTGTCCTGGAACACGTGCTTCCCATGGACTGCAACCATCTTATTTATTCACATTTTATCTGAGAGAAAGACTGACAGACAAAGACTTCCTATCTACGGGTTCACTCCCCAGATGCCCACAAGAGCCAAGCCTGGGCCAGGAGCCTGGGACTCCACGTAGGCTTCCCATGTGGCAGCAGGGACCCATCACCTGCTGCCCCCCAGGGTGCTCACTGGTGGACTGGAAGCAGAGGAGCTGCGATTCGAACCAGGCACTCAGACTGGTGACGGGGGTGCCCCAAGCAGTGACTTAACCACTGTGCCAAACGCCCACCTCTTCCATGAACTTATCAAAGTGCCCTCACCTAGATCTACGTCAGAGCTACCCTGAAAGCTGTCTTCCTGGTTACGTCCAGTCCAGGCTGCTAGATGACCATTCTGTATTTGAGTAACAGGAACACCGTACCTGGGGGACAGGTGTTTGCAGAGCCATGCAGCCCTCCAGGGGCTGTCCTGGGACACGGGGACAAGTGGTGCCAGTGCAGCTGCTCAGAGCCCGGGGGATGCAGCCAGGGAGTCCTGACAGCCCCTGTGGCCTGGCTCTCTCCGAGGTCTGTGCCTGTGTGCTGCACGCTCACCAGTGCCGCAGACAGGTGCACCTGGGGCGGAGGGCAGAGCCAGCCCTCTGTGTGACCCTCGTGGCGAGGGGGGCACCGTCTCCTTCCTCATCACGGCGCTCCAGAGCTGAGCCCTGCGGGAACCTGGGTCACGCCTCCCTCTCCTGCAGGTGCCACACAGACACCAGACATCTGGTCACCCTGAGCATCTGCTGACGTCTGGGCCACGTGATGTCCAACATTTGCCTAGCCTGGGATTCCAACCCCCCCTTATGTGTCTCTCTCCCTCTCCCTGTGTGTACGTGTGTCTGTCTCTCTCAGTCCTCATGCTTTCCTTGGGAAGGAAGCAATGGATCAGCGACGAACACAACCTTCACCCAAGGCTAATTCATATTCTACAACCCAAAGAGACTGCTTTTCTTTGCTTCAAAGATTCCTGTCCCCCTAGTTTCCCCTGCTAAAGAAATCAGCCATGGAAATCACACTTCTCTTGCCTTGCCTGTGAATCAATCAACAAAAATCCTATTTGAATTGAGGCGAGAAGGTTGGAGCAGGTGCAATGCCATTCCTGATGGCACAGAAGATGTGGGCAACACCTAGGGCACACACCCACAGCTGCATCAGGACAAGGTGGCTCTACTGCAGAAGCTGGTGGGAGAGGTTCATGGCCAGGGTCATGGACTGATGGGAGGGGCCTTCCTCTGCATCCAACAGGGGTCTCCCCACCTCCAGAGGCACGGAGCTCCCCCTCTGGGGGTAAGGAGCGCTACGGTCAGGAGAGGATTCCTCTCCGGCCTGGGGGTGCCTGCCCTTTGTCCACAGCCCAGTCTGCATCCAGCCCAGCACCTGAGCACCTTGTTCCGCTCCTGCAACCTGCAGCCTCCCCGTGGCTCCTTTTCTCGATGGGAGGCCAGGCTCAGCTTTTTAACTCCATTCTTCGCCTTCCTGGTGAGCTGGAAATTCAAATCTTGCGTGAAATATGCAAGATGACAGTGCTGTTTTCTTAATCCCAGTATCTGGCTGCCTGGAACACGGTGGGTGCTGGGGGTCAGGGGACACGGACTTGAACCTCAGCGGGACCACGGCCACGCTACGTGTGCCTGACACGCGCCCCAACACCTCAGAGCCTCAGTTTCCTCGCTGGGAGGCTGGACGGCTGTGCGCCATCCCCATAGATACGCCCAGGGCTGTGCTGCCGGGAGCTGCCGTCCCGTACTCAGGCGGCGCTCAATAATTACACGTTCTTCTCGTCCTTCTCTAAGTATCTGATCTGAAGATCTTTTTTTCATTTGCACAAATTACATCTTTGCCGCTATTCACAGTTTCCCCTTTATTTTTAAAAGCCCGAGGCAGGCTGGCGTGCGCGATGGGGTGGGGGCCCGATCCAGAGCAGCCCATTTGCTGGAGTGCCATTACCCACTTCCCCTGCCCTATCTTAAACACAGCTGTCACCACAAGGGGCTCATTAAAAAGGTTTTTTTTTTTTCCCTGACGGCATGCTCATGTATCAAATTGGAAGTCTAAAAAATACTCAGGAGGTAGAGGGAGGGGCGGTGGGAGGCAGAAGGGGCCGGTGTGGAGGCCGCTGAGGGTGGGACATGTGGGCAGAAGGTGTCCTCCCTGAGGCTGGGGCAGGGGTGCGGTGTCCCCCAAATGTGAGAGCCTTCGCTGGGTCCATTTCTGTTTCAATAACTGGAGCGGGAAGAATTCTGATCGGGCAACCATTCTGAACAGAACACACGTGATCCAAATTAGCACACATCCCAGTGAGTTCAAGGCCCCTCCTCTCGCTCCAGCTCAGCCTCCCGGGGCGGGGCGCCGTCCCTGGGCTCTGACCACGCCCTTCTCATCGCCCCTCTCATGTCCTGGGGATGCGGGAGTCACTGGGGACTCCCGGTCACCCCCTGATCATGCGTCCCCTTAGACTGCTCCCAAGCCCCTTCTCTGTTCTCCATCCTCGGGGTGGCCTCCTGTCCTCCTCTCTGCCCTCCCCAAGGCTGTGTCTGTTTACCTGCGACCCCTCTATCCCACCTAAGGGAAGGAGGCAGGCCCCCAGGGTGGCTGCAGCTGCACAGGGGTTCCACGAAAGACCTGGGCTCCATCTTTCTTTCTGCTTTGCTCTCCTTGGTTTGTAACTTTTGTCCTCAAGATTGCAAGATGGATGCAGGGCTTCCAGGCATCGTGTCCAAGTCCCAAGCAAGAGGAAGAGCAAAATGCCAAGTAAAACCGGGGTACCCTTAGGAAGGAAGAGCAAGTGCCATCTTTCTAACATTTCTGCCTGGAGTCCAAATGCACAGGGCACGAGCAGAAGACGCTGGAAAACCCAACTGTGCCACTTGTCCTAGCAAAGCTGCTCGGGATTCCCCAGTGCCCTTGGGTGCTACTCTGGCCCTTGTCCCACGTCCCCCAGCATGGTGTCTCCACCTGTGGCTCTGCGTGTGTCTACCCTCCTCCTGGCCCTGTGTGATGAGCTACTCCTCTGCTCATGAGTCCCTGCTCATTCCCTTGCTCCTCTGGGCATCCCCTCTCCCCCCAGACAGAGCTGACTCCCTCCCTCCCGTCCTGGCCACCTTTCCTGCTTGGGTCTCGTGACTGCTGGTGTCCCTGGCTGGTCTGTGAGCCCACATGTGAGTGACAACTGTGAGGCCATCAGGGTGTGAGAGGTGGAGTGAGTGAGTTAGTGAAACACTGAAAACATGGTCAGCTGGATGGCTCCTGGCTTTGGATCAGTGCAATGCGCCGGCCGCAGCGGCCAATGGAGGGTGAACCAACAGCAAAAGGAAGACCTTTCTCTCTGTCTCTCTCTCTCTCACTGTCCACTCTGCCCGCCAAAAAAAAAAAATAAATAAATAAATAAAAATTAAAAAAACGCCGGTGTTGCGGCTCAATAGGCTAATCCTCTGCCTTGTGGCGCCGGCACACCGGGTTCTAGTCCCAGTCGGGGCACTCGATTCTGTCCCGGTTGCCCCTCTTCCAGGCCAGCTCTCTGCTGTGGCCCGGGAGTGCAGTGGAGGATGGCCCAAGTGCTTGGGCCCTGCACCCCATGGGAGACCAGGAAAAGCACCTGGCTCCTGGCTTCGGATCAGTGTGATGTGCCAGCCGCAGCGGCCATTGGAGGGTGAACCAACAGCAAAAGGAAGATCTTTCTGTCTGTCTCTCTCTCTTTCTCACTGTCCACTCTGTCAAAAAAATTTAAAATAAATAAATAAATAAATAAAAATAAAACATGGTCAGCTGGAAAGAGAACCTGCAGTCCTCAGAGGCAGACTGTCGCCTGTCACTTGTGGGAGATGCCGAGCACTGGGGTTTTGACAAGAACTGGTGGCCTCGTGACCACTTCCCTTCAACATACGCGTGGGAGGTGACCTATCTCTGTCCCCAGAGCAGGCGCCAGGCCCACTGCCTCTCTGTCTAAGAGCAAGAACCTATGTGCTGACAACACTTCCTGTGCTTCTGAATGGCGACACCGAGGTTTGCCGAGGACAGAGGTGACAGCCTCCACCCCACCTCCTGGCCACAAAGCCCTTTACAGACACTCAGTGCCCATCCTGGTCCATTCATCATTGTGGGCATGCTTTTCACATCTGTGCGTTTCGATTTTTGGTAAAATGTACAAGATACGGGGGCGGGGGTGGCATTGTGGTGCAGTGGGTTCAGCCACCCTGTGTGATGCCAGCATCCAGGTGAGCACCAGTTCCAGCCCCAGCTGCTCTGTACCCAATCCAGCTCCCTGCCTTCCAGGGAAGGCAATGGATGAAGGCTCAAGGGCCTGGGCCCCTGCTTCTCACATGGGAGACCCGGAGGGAGTTCCAAGCTCCTGATTCAGCCTGGCCTGTGGCCCAGCCTCTTTCGTTGTGACCATTTGGGAATTGATACAGCAGATGGACAATCTCTCTCTCTCCTCCCTTTCTCTGACTCTCAATTAAATAAATCTATCTTTTAAAAAAAGATACAGATGAGTAGAGAAAGCAGCATAACATTCCTATTCCCGGCACCCAGAGATAACAAATACGGGCATCTTGCAGGGTTTGCTTGGGCAGTGTGGAACAAAGGACTGTCACAACCACGGCCAACTGTCCCCTTTGTATAGTGCTTCCTGGGTTTTGCTTCTGCGCCTGGCCACACGTCTGCCTACAGGGTCAGTGACCTCCATGTGGTCAAGAACAGCTACTCCATCACCCTGACCGGCAGCCAGGACTCAGGGGCACCAGGCTACAGTGCTTCTGCGTGTTGACGGATTCATCACACAAAGTAGTTTTCGTTCTCTTAGAAACAGTCTCAGCCACAGACAGACAGGTGGCCTTGGCACACAGCAGGTGACCTCCGCCCCTCAGAAACAGGTAGCAAACAAAGCCCTGCCGTCTATGCAGACGGTGCTCTGGAGAGGGAAGGTCAACGTTCCAACCATAGCTGCAGCTTGGGGGTACCTGGCTGGGACTTCCCTCCCCGCCTCCCCCTCCCGCAGGCTCTGAGCTTGAGGGTCGGCCCTGCGCTTGCTCTTCCCCGTCCTCCTGGGCTCCAAATGCACAGGACGCTGGCAAATGCAGCGTCTGGCAGCCGGCAGGACACCCGGCTGTCGTCACACGTCAGCAGACGCACACTGAGGCCAGTTCCACAGGGCTGGACACGGGCAGGCACGTTTACTGTGAGACCCAGGCCCGTGCGTGCACAGGGAAGCTCCCAGCAGGAGGGTTTAGGAGAGCCTGCCTGCCTGAGGACGGCGAGAATTCAATGGACATGGTATGCCCACGCATCAAGATGGCCGTGGACTGGAGGACGCTCTCAGTGCCACGAGATGGTGCTTTCTGTGACATCACTCTGGGCTTCCAAAATTCACTGCTATCCTCCAAGCCACACGAAAGCGACTGCTTGATAAAGAGAAAGGGAAAGGCGTGGACAGAAGATGCGGGATTTCATGAGGCTGACGAGTGAGACGCGGGGGGGTCCTCACACACACACTAGTGCACATGTATGCATACGTGTGCATGTACATACATGTGCACACACACAGACATGCGCGCGCGCACACACACACCCTGCGCTGAGTCCCTGCTGACAAGGAGGCCCTCGACCAACATGAGCTCTCCAGGCTTCAGGGCTGTGAGTAGCACTGACTTTTATTCCTGATTTCTAACAAATTACTCAGGCTGTGGTATTCGGTGACGGCGACAGAAACTGGACCGGGACACCGGGGATAGCGGAGTTTCACACGGGAATCTCGCTTTTAATTTCAACATGACGCTTACTGCTATTTTAGAAACGTGACCCGGCAAAGAGAAGACAATTGGACCTCATTACGGTAGACACTGCCGTTCCCCTTGCTCAGGAGGCTCCCGTGGGGAACACGGCCCCGGGAGTTGGCGACAGGATTCTCAGCTTCTGATTTCAGTGTGGGCTGCAGCCCCCCAGGAGGGAACCCAAGTCTGCACTGTGCAGGTCTCGGTGCCCGGTACAGGGCTCAGGCTGTTTGCCGAGTGAATAAATGTTGACTTCGCTTCGGGAACCAGCAGCACCCGCTCACACATGCCAGATTCTCAGCTTGTAAATATTTACTGTCAGGACTTGATTTTAACTTTAATTAGCCCAACTGTTAGGGATACCTCCGAAGTGAGGAACAGACCCAGCACTGCACACCAGATGTAGCTCTGGCAGTCGGTCTCTTATCTAGGTTTATGGTGGGGAAGAAAAAGACATCAAAGGATGTGATCGAAACATGGAACAGGCCAAACCCAGGAAAATGAATTCAAGGCCAAGTCTTAGAAGATAAATTAAAGTGGGTAAAACCCTCTGAGCTGACAGGGCACTGGAGTCTACGAGGCTCTGGATGCTACAGATGCTGAAAGAAAGGACAGCGAGTTTTCACCAGAAATTTTGTTTTAAAAAATAACTTCTATTTTTAAAAAACCATTTATTTATTTATTTGAAAGTCAGGGTTACAGAGAGGACGAAGTAGAGGCAGAGAGAGAGAGAGACACACACACAGAGAGGGAGGGCGGGAGGGAGAGAGGGAGAGAGAGAGCAAGGGAGAGAGAGAGCAAGGGAGAGAGAGAGCGAGGGGGAGAGAGAGAGGGAGAGAGAGAGTTTTCTATCTGCTGGTTTACTCCCAAATGGCTGCAATGGCCAGGGCTGGGCAGGGTGAAGGCAGGAGCTAGGAGCTTCCTTTGGGTCTCCCATGTGGGAGTGGAGGCCAAACACTTGGTCCTTCCTCTGTTGCTCTCCCAGGTGCACTGCAGGGAGCTGGATTGGAAGTGGAGCAGTTGGGACTTGAACCGGCACCCACATGGGATGTCAGTGCTGCAGGCAGCAGCTTTACCTGCGACCCCATAGTGCCAGGGTCCATCCCCTCCTCCACCCAAAAAAAACACTTTAAAAAAGGCATATTAAACAGAGGGCACTGTGGGTTGACCACCAATGTCTTGGGCACATACTGGCTGGATGAGGGAAAACCTGACTCTGAAATTCTACAAAGCTGATGTTCACTGCCACGTTCATCGGAGAAGTGTGCAGTTTCAAACCTACAAGAAGAACCAAATTCGATCACTAAATGCTAGAGGAAGTTTTCCTCCAGTTCACGGCTTCCCTACCTTTTAAACCAGGGGTGGGGAACGTCGGGCCTGCGGGCGGCGAAAGGCCGAAGAAATCATGTGGTCTGGCCCTGCCAAGGCAACTGCCAGTGGGACTCAAAATTCAATAAACCCACAGCAGGCTAAGTTTTAAGTTCAAGTTCATAATTCCGTACGGCCTGAGAATGACTTTATGAATATCCAAATGGCCCCAGGGCAGACAAAAAGGTTCCCCACCTTTCGTAAATGAGCACCAAGCCCCTTTTCCTAAGACTAAGAGGAGGCTGCGTCCCTTGTCTGCACAGAGACACAGCCGACCTCCCTGCACATCCTGGGGCGAGCATCACTTCCCGGGGTTTACACCGTGCTCAGGGTGCACCGTTCTTCCTTCTTTGACTGCAGATGGCCAAGTCAGGCTGGCACACCGCAGGCATGGCCCCACGGCTGATGCGCCTGCCCATGCCGGCACAGTCTCATCATGTTCGCGCCCGCGGGAAGGACACCCGCACCCTAGGTGTGGCAGCAGTGAGTGGATCCTTCCAGTGAGCGGAGGAGCCCAGCTTGCCTGACGTGGGGTCTCTGCGCGGCTCAGGGCCGCACGACAATGCGGAACCCAGACAACCCTTTCTCAAGAGCTTCCCATGTGCCCGTGGTGGTGCCGAGCGCTGAACACTCGCCTCGCACCCACCCTCGTGGTCAGGAGGAGCTCCCTCGTGCTACACGTGAGGAGGACGGTGGGCGGCTTATTCCAGACCACTGCCCCGGGCAGCAGAGGCACAGCAGGAGAAACTAGGTCTGTCTGCAGCTCCATGGCCTCCCCTCCTGCTGGCCTCCACCAGGCACCGTGGGCCGCCCTCACTGCACACCAAACACACTGCTACTGATGCAACACGTTGCTTTGAATCATGGGATGGTTATATTGTGAATAGTAGATGTGCAAATAAACACCCAATTATCAGTGCCTCCAGACCACTCCACAGGGCGAATGTTTCTATCTGATGGACCGTGAAGGTTGCTGAGGGGTGGGGCGGGCATTGGGCCTAGCATTTGAGACAGCTGTGGGGCTGATGCTGTGGCACAGTGGGTTAAAGCCCCAGCCTGCAGCACCGGCATCTCATATGGGTGCTGGTTCGAGTCTTGGCT
Organism: Sylvilagus bachmani; assembly: GCA_015711505.1. Taxonomy (NCBI): domain Eukaryota; kingdom Metazoa; phylum Chordata; class Mammalia; order Lagomorpha; family Leporidae; genus Sylvilagus; species Sylvilagus bachmani. Next base: position 27,562,437 of record CM027397.1, on the reverse strand, counting down.
GCTCCACTTTCTATCCAGCTCCCTGGGAAAGCAGCAGAAGATAGCCCAAGTCCTTGGGCCCCTGCACTGGCATGGGAGACTGGGAAGAAACTCCTGGCTCCTGGCTTCAGATCAGCTCAGCTCTGACCATTGCGGTCATTTGGGGAGTGAGCCAGTGGAATGGACGGTCTCTCTCTCTCTGGCTCTGCCTCTGTAACTCTTTCAAATAAATAAAATAAAGACCCCTGTATCCCATGTCAAAGTGCCAGGGGTTGAATCCCAGCTCCAGGTTCCTACTAAAGCAGACACTCAGGACCACGTTGGGACCCTGCCACCCATATGGGAGACCTAGATGAAGGTCCAGGTTCTTGTTCCTGGCTTCTGCCTGTCCCAGCCCCAGCTGTCGTGACCATTTGGGGAGTGAACCAGTGGATGGAAGATCTCTGTCTCTCTCTTTCTCCGTAACTCTGCCTTTCAAATTAATGAATCATTTTAAAAAAGTTCCTGGAGAATGTGCATTATCAAACTATGTGTGGATTTCAAACTGTTTTGCACTCAGGTAAATTTATCTTGTAATTCCATCTTCCCACAAAGTCTTCTCCCACAGCATAGCCAAGGGTGTGGGGACAGCCAGCACGTTGCACACAGTGAGGGAGATGTTTCTTGAAGCCAAGCGTGGGATATGATGGCGGACGGCCCCCCGCCTGCTGCCCGAAACAAAGTTTTATTGGAACATGGCCACGGCCAGGGGATGGCGGACGGTCTCTGGCTGCTTTCCACACTACAGAGGCAGAGCTGAGCAGCTGCCACAGAGACCTGAAGGTTTACTCCTTAATCCTCGATGGGAGAAATCTGCCGAGTGATGCTTCTCCCATCCAAACAGAGCTGGTGCACACCAAGCCACGGGTGGCACGGATGAAACGCGTGATTCTCCTAAGTAGATCAGAATCACAGTTAATTTAATTCCTTTTAAGCTGCACTTATTGACAGGCTACTATACTGACGGTCTTGGCTAGGGGTGGGGCTTACAGAGGTGAATACACCCAGGGCCTTATTTCCTGGAGGAATCGGGATGTAAATGAATCTCCAGTGCCACTCAGTGCAATGCCGGAGTCAGATTTGCCGCTTCATTCTTCCTAGAGAGTGGGCCCCAGGGACCTTATCCTTGTGCTCTTCACGACTGTGACGTTCTCAGCTATGACCTTCTTAAAGATTTATTTATTTATAAAGCAGAGGGGAGAGGGAGAGAGAGCGAGAGAGAGAAAGGGAGAATCTTCCATCCTTCCATGCACTGGTTCACTTCCCAATTGGCTACAACTGCTGGGGCTGGGCCAAGCTGAAGCCAAGCACCTGGAGCTCTGTCCAGGTCTCCCACGTAGGAGGCTTGGGCCCTGTGCTGCTGCTTTCCCAGGCACGTTAGCAGGGAGCTGGGTTGGAAGTTCAGAAGCCAGGATGGGAACCACGCTCATGTGGGATGCTGCCATCTAAGGTGGTGGTTTAGCCCACTGCACATTCCTGGCTCCTCTTCTTCTTCTTTTTTTCCCCTAAAGTACAAACATGCTAGTGATGAAACTCATTCTGTGAAATCCCTCATTATCTTTCACAGGAAAGATCAACGTAGGATCTCATAACTGCCAAATCTGCTCTGGGCTCTCTAACACACGGCTCCCGTCCCTACGCTGAGAAGGGAAGAAAGCAAAGGGCATCGAGACGTCGAGGGAAAGACGGCCGGTTACGGAGTCAGGCTTTGCTTCCTTTAAGATGCTGTTTTTAAACCAGAATCCCTATTAATTGGGTCACACGTTCACCTCCTGCTGCAGGGACGGGAGGCACGGGGACAGTGTCTGTGCTCAGCCAAGATGTCATTATCTGCTGTGTGCCTTTGGCACTCCATCCAGGTAGCAGAGGAATTAAAGAGAAAACCAATTGCTGGGACCCATTGACGCGATGAAACTGTTTATCCCCAGGCAGTGCGAAGGAAGACAGAAAGCAGCAGGTGCCTCGGCACAGCTGGGAATCCGTCCCGCCCTGCTGCCGGTTTACGTGCGCTGGGTACCGCCTGGATTTCTGCATCAGAGAAAAGCGGCTGTTCCCTGTGCTTTGAAAAAGGAGACAGGATGTGGCTGTCTCTAGGGAGACCTGAGCCTGGAGGCTGGCTGGCGGGTTTCATCCACGGAGCAGAGCCCGGCACACGAGGTGGCCGGCTGTGGGGTGACGAGCCTTCCCCCTCATTGACCTGGTCCCACTTCCAGAAATTAAAGCAACAATGGCGATGATGGTTGATGCTCATTATTACCTCGTTGGTTCCTCCCACGTGATGATTCAGGATTCCCCACCCAGCCTGCTGGAAGGAAGCAGGGCTTTTCCTCCACCCAGAGTTTGAGGAGGGATGTGTCCAGCGAAAGGATATTTTGTAACAACACAATTATAATTAAAAGCTACCCTGATATTCTGATGAGCTTCTGACACATTTGTGAATACTGGCATTGCAGCACAAGGAGATAAACAAGACACAAAATCCTATTTGGGGATAATATGGCCAGGGTTGGGGGGGGTTGGAGGCAGTTAAATGCACTCTGCCGTCTTCACCCCCGATTTCCCCGCCACCTTCCAGTTCATGAATTTTACAGACTGTCACTTGAACTTTTCTGGTTCTGCAAAAATGATCTTGGATTATGCTGCTCTCACCTGAGCCCTTCTGTGCATTTCAGAGTCACGGGGGGTGCACATGCCCCACGGGAGCCCTCCTGCCTGGATAGCCATGTCCGCCTGAACCCCATCTCTTTCTAAAGCGCTCAAGGTCTGTCCTTTGAAAAGTCACTCAGCAAAGGGCTGTGTTTGGCAAGCCTAGAGCCGACAGGTGAACCAGGGCCACCTGAAGATTCTAGGCCAGCAGCCGGAAGAGGCATCTTTATCCTGCAGGTACCCAAAGGTGGGCCTTGGGGGTGCAGTGGGGAGGAGTGCACTTGGGAAGAGGGCTCAGCCTGCTGGGTGAGCCTGGGAAGCCATGCACAGGTGGCTTTACCAAGCCCTGAGGCCGTGGAGCTGGGTGACACCTGGGTGACACCGGGAGGCTGGATGTTTCCAGCACCCTGAGCATACTGCCGAGGGGCAGGGCCAGGACTTGCTGTGCTCTGTGCCTGGCATGTGGTGGGTGCTGCAGGAAGGAGCGAGCGGTGCCACTTGACCAGAGGGCAAGGGCAGGGGCAGGAGCCCTGGACTCCACTCCTCTGTTCACTGCGCAGACACTGATGTGGTGCTGGTTTGGAGCCACAGCAGGGCCGGCCTCCTGAAGGCAGAGACCGACTCAAAACCCGCCCTGCCCTGCAGCAGTTCACAGCCTAGGGGGTGATTCAGACAAGACAACACTCAGGTCTGTGGAAAACATGGAAAGGTGAGGAGGAATCTGAGGTGGGACCTAAGGAGCCAACCTCACTCAGCATCAAAGCAGAGGGCGTGGCCGGGAAAGACCAGGGAGGCCTGTGTGGAGGGCGGGGGCTTCTGGGAAGGGTGGTGGACACCACGGTGAGGAGCTGGGCCTTATCCTGAGGTCAGAGGAGTCCCAGGAGGGGTTGGGCTGTGCAGCTCCCACTGGCTGCTAGGAGGGGAATGCACTGGAATGGAGCGGAGGGGAGCAGAGTGCCCAGTTCTAAGCTGCTGCTCAACCTGGAAGACACGACGGTGGCCTTGTGGAGTGGATGGCTGGAGGGACAGCCAGGAGGCAGAATGAAAGGGGCATGAAACAGCCGAGTCCCTCCGGCCAGGAGACCCCTCCTGGGGACGGAGCCCTCAGGATCTCAGAATCTGAGGCCACTGAGGGTGAGATAAGAAACCAGTCCTCTGCCCTATCTCGTACTGACCAACCCACCTGCTGATTATGGTCTGGCTTCCCAGGCACCTCTGCCTGCAAGACGAGACTGCTGGGCCTGGGGAGTGCCAGGGTCTGGCTCAAAGGAGCCAACCCGCCTTCTGCTCGTCGACAGCAGCCTCCGTGAGCCGGGATAGCAGGGGTTCATGGGGGAGACACCCACAGCTCTGGATGTGGGCTGCCATGTGTGGTGTTGTCCTCTGGGCTCTCAGGGGGTGGTCACCTGGCAGTTTCCCTCGCTGGGCCCTGGGGCCCAGGGACCTGGCTGGTCGGGACGGGGGCTGAGGTCTCGCTGGCTTTGCTGGTACAACGTCGCCCCGTTGGAGGTGCAAGTACCCGGCTGTCTGCACACCTTGTCTCCAGGTCACCGGAGCAGTGCTCTGCCCGAGCGCGAGGCAGGACGTGAAACCCCAAGGCCTGAAGAGAACCATCTCCACGGAGCAGGCGGGGCAGCGACTGCAGTGATGGGGGCTTTGTGTAAATGTCTCAGACACACAGACGAGCCCACCACGCAAAGGCAAGCACAGTTAAGCACAAGGCAGAGGAAGGAAGAGCGGCACGGATTTCTCTCTCCCCGCCTTTTTAAAATGAACGCTCACTGCTGGGCCAGGCCACCTCCCGGCCTCTTCCCCTAACAGCAAGTACACAAATCTCCATTTCAGCAGTGTCTGGTCCAAGGACGCCCTGCGGGGGTCCGAGAGGAGGGACTACAGCCACGGTAAGAGACGCGACGCCGGTCAGAGCTGCCGTCCCGTGGGGCCGTGGGTACCTCAGTGAGTCAGCGGCTGCACAGTCTCCTAGACAGGCTTCTGGGGTATGACGAGCTGTGGGAGCCACTGCTGGCGAGAAGAGCAGCAGCAGCCGGGGCCTGTCATTCAGACACGGAGTGTCCTCCTCGTGAATGCCACATGTGCGCCTGGGATGCAGCCCTCAGCAGTGCCCAGGTGCAGGGGCTGGACGCCCTCGGGCCTCGTCTCCATAGACTCCTGGCCTCTCTCCCTTAAAGAGTCCCTGCCTTGCTTCCGTGACTGCAGACCAACCACTTGGGAAGACTGGCTCACGGACTCGAGGGAGCGGTGTAGCCAGTTCTACAGCATCCCTGGTCACGAGATTCACGAGACCATTGATGTCCTCGACGACATCTTCATGCTCAGGGTGCCAGGATTTTTTTTTCCCCAGAAAGTCCAGACCTTGAGCAGGAAGCAACCCCCACCGACTGCCTGATGCCCACCATGTCATACGTGAAATTCCCAGGAGAACACGCTATCTCCGGCCAAAGCAGCACTGCGGGCTGAGCAGAGTCCCGGATGTGAGCTGATGGTGCACCTCCCAGCCCCTCCCAGCACCAAGTGCCGTCTGGAAGAACCTGCGCCCCAAGCCCTGGGGAACCCAGCAACCAGGCGATGGCTATCCGGCTCCCTGCTGCGTGCTTTGCAATAAACACCTCCTTTCCCCTCCCCCGCCATGGCAGTGCCCGGCTTGCTAGGTGCTGGGCGAGCAGACGCAGGTTCTGGGAGTTCGACAACATAACTGGCTTGAGCTTTGAAGCAGGTTAAGATCCAACTCGACATGTCCTTCTCCCCCGGCTGTGGACGGGAGCTTAATCTGCCTCGCTGCATGGACACTGATGGAGGCTCCAAGAGCCACCCACTGAAGCCACATCAGACCACATGCCAGCTTACGCCTGAGTAATGCCAGCAGGAAGTCTGGCTCTTACAGGTCACCTGTCCCTGGGGGAGGGACATCTTCCCTTTTCCTGAGCACACACTGCCACACCCAGGTGCACGCTGAGCCTCCCACAGGCACCCAGGACACCCGCTGTCAAGAGCCAGTAACCCCCACTCACTCTGTGTTCGGCAGGCTAAGCGCTGCTCTAAATGTCGAACATATAACCCTCACAAACACCCGGCCAGACAGCTTCGGCTGCTGTCCCTGTTTCACAGAGAAGGAGACCGAGGCTCAGGCTGGGATCGGAACCCTGCTCCAGGAGCCAGCATTGTGGTGCAGCAGGCTAAGCTGCCACCGGCGACGCCAGCATCCCATAGGAGCGCCGATTCGGGTCCTGGCTGCTCTACTCTCGATCCAGCTCCCTGCCAATGCTCCTGGGAAAGCTGCAGAGGAAGCCCCAAGGACACAGGTCCCTGCACCCACGTTGGGGACGCAGATGGAGTTCCAGTGTTCTGGCTTTGGCCTGGTCCAGCCCTGACCATCACAGCCATTGGGGGAGTGGACTAGTGCATGGATGATCTCTCTCTCTCTCTCTCTCTCTGTCTGTCTCTCCTTCTCTTTGTAAAACTCTGCTTTTCAAATAAACAAATAAATCTTAAAAAATAAACAAGTAAATAAATAAATAAATAAAAAGAATCCAGTACCAGCCAAGGCCCAGTCCTCTCTCCCTGTTCTGAATATTTGCCCCTGGAGCTCAAGCAGGAACCTGAGCCCCAAGTCCTAAGGTAACAGAACTAAGAGGGGGAACGCTTTGTCCAGTGGTGCTGTTGAGAGGCGGGGGCTGACTCGACTGCAATAGATCCTGGGGTGGAGCCCCCATGACAGAGTACCGGCTGCTTTCCAAGGAGAGAGAGGGACCACACAGACAGAGACAGTCCCAGGGCCCCTGTCCCCACCATGTGATGCCCTGAGTCACTGTGGGCCCAGCCAGGAAGCTGTCTTTGCCAGAGGATGCCCCGCTAAGGCCCTCCTGGCCCCAGAACGTGAAACAAACAAGCGGCCTGCCTCGGGTGCTCCATTACAGTCTCCCAAGGCTGACCTGGCATGCGCCCCCCACCCCCGCTCCGTGCAGACGCCCGTGGCGCTGGGGCTGGTACCTGCTTCAGTGAACTTGTCGGCCATCTCCTGCCTCACGGGCTTGGTGAGGTTGAAGTAGTCGTCGTCCTCGTCCATGCGCTGCAGGAACAGTGGGATGTGCTGGAAGACGATGGCGTGGCGGCACCTCCGCTGCCCGGCGATGCTCAGCTGCTGCTCCAGCCACCGGTCCTGGGCCTGCTTCAGGGCCGGGCACTGGGACGCGTCGAACAGGAACTGGGAGTTGAGGACCAGGAACAGGACGCCCCCGACCCAGAAGCTGAAGTAGTCGTCTCCCCAGGTCTGGCGGAACTCCTCGATGGTCTCGGCTGTGGGGACGTTGCCCACGTCGTGGTTGCCGCTGACGAAGACCAGCGGGATGTCTCTGTCCAGCTGCTGGAGCACCCGCTGCAGGTCCCGCGTCTGCTCCTTCCGCCAGGGCGTGCCTGCACGAGCAAGGGAGCAGTCAGAGATGGGCAGAGGCTGGTCACACACCTACTCGTGTGAGGTTAGGGCCCAGAAGAGCCTAGACACCCACTGGACCAGGCCCATGGAACTGCACGCCAGGCACAGGACCTGGCATTCTGCACCCCACCCATGGTGCAGCAGGGTACCTGGGGCTCCACACTTTAACACCAAGCTCCTTTCTCCTGGTGCACCAGCCTCTGAATGGAATTGGCTATTTCCACAAAGGGCTGCAAGGTGCATGGCACCCAGAAGCCTCCTCCTTCCACGCTTCCTAGAAGAGCGTGTGACAACTTTACTAGATGGATTTTAAAATGAGCCATTCACTTCCACGTCAGTTTTTTTTTTTTTACTTCTCTATGCTAATCTGAGCAACAAATATTTATTGAGTGTTGACAATGTATAAAGCACTGATCGAGCCACACAGACCCAAGGCGCTGTCTCTAAGCTGCAGAGTCGGGTGGTTTTGTTAAGCACATTACCGACGCACACCCATCTGAACCGGGCGCCACTGCTGAGCAAAGCGAGGCAGGGCAAAGAAATGCTGGCACTGCCTGAGTCCTCAGGAGTGTGCCAGCGTCAGGCAAAGACAGCGCCGAGGGAGGCGAGACAGGGCAGCTAGCTTCCCAGGCACCTGGGCAATGCAGCACGGCACATGGCTGGAACCCCCATGCCCATGATGCAGTGCGCAGAGGACGCTGCCTGACTACCATGACTGTGTATTTCAGAGTAGGGCGAAGAGAGGGTGCAAGCGCTCCCGACACCAGTGTAACCCCTGACTCCATCAATCGCGCCCCCTGCCCAAGTGGACGTATCACAGCACATCCGGTGAATAATGCAGTCGTCATGCCTTGATTACAGGTGGAAAGCAAGCCCAGAGGTCCTTCGGCAGCAAGCGTGGCCAGGAGAGACCACGGGGCAGAAACACAGGCGTTCAGGGTCTATCTAGCTCCGGCCACACACAGGCAGACAGGGGACAGGAGCTGGCGTAATGCAGGAGACAAACCAAGGAAAGACACAGAAGTGTTTCAGAAAGACCACTTCAAAGTCAAGACTGTTGGACCGTTTCCTTTACGGCCAAGCTCCCGCCAGGTGCACGGACGCCCCACGTGAATCTATGACTAACTTGGTTCCCGAGCCGCTCACAGATCTACTCAAACTCATCTGCAGTGCGTGCTCGCATCTTGTGGCCTGGTTGATCCATGTCAGCAATGCCGTCTTCCCACTGCCCTCCCAGGCCACAGCAGAGACTTGATTGGAAGTGGAGCAGCCAGGACTAGAACTGGCATCCATATGGGATGCCAGCGCCACAGGCAGAGGATTAACCTATTGTGCCAGATGGAAGCCGGTAGCCAGGAGCTTCATTTGGGTCTCCCATGTGGGTGCAGGGGCCCAAGGACTTGGGTCATCTTCTGCTGCCTTCCTAGGCACATTAGCAGGGAACTAAAACAGAAGTGCCTGTACCTGCTAAGCCACAATGCCGCCCCCTCCGCCCCCAACTCCCTTCTAATGCACTAGGAAAGCAGCAGATGTCTCAAATACTTGGGTCCCTACCACCCACACGGGAACCTGGATGGAGCTCCTGGCTCCCAGATTCAGCCTTGGCCCAGCCCTAGCTGTGGTGGCCATTTGGGGAGTGACCCAGGGGATGGAAGACCTCTTTCTCTCTGTCTTTCCACTCTCTCTGTCATACTGCCTTTCAAATAAACAAACAAACCTTAAAAATACAGAAGTGGGAAGGGAATCTTACCCTCCAAAGTGATCTAGGACAAAGATCTGGGAACGGGATGCTGTTTTCCAGGAAATCAAGGACCTCCCCCACCATCACCCCAGCAACCTGCTAAAGAGCCCGGTGCCCACGTCCCCCGAATTCTCTTGACCAGACGAGCCTCTCTGCCACGCTCTTCAAACTCTTTCTGACCTCTCACACGGCACTGTGTGTGAGACGGGGGTGGCGACTCTCACACCTCGGGAGCAGCTATAAGGATGGAGACCGCAGCACCCTCTGAGCTCCAGAACCCGGATCAAACAAGCCTGCAAAATGCCAGCTGTCTCCCCTCCGCCTCCTGAAAACCCAAATGCAATGAATTCTTCCTTTTCTTAAATCAGTGACCCCCGGGTGGGCACAAAACAACACGTCCCTTCAGAAGGAATAGACTCGTCCCCTAGGGATGTGAGCAATCTCTAGTCAAGAGTGTAGGAGAAAGGGAGTGAATTCTGGCCGACAAAGAGGCGAGTTCAATGAGGACATCCGTGCTGTGGGTGACACGCTCCCCTCTGTTTCTCACAATCCCTGGAGGGTCAGGTGTCAGTGACACCTCAGCACCACCAGAAACTGTGCAGCTTCCTGTAGAACAGGCATGGAACCGCTGCAAACGCGAGAGAACCCGAAAGCTAGAGCGACACCTGGCTGGTACAATGGCGAGGGAATCAGGGACACCTGGCCAAGGATGTAGTGCCCAGGAGGGCAGGGCTGGGCGGGGCTGGGCAGGGCCGGGCGGGGAGGGGAGAGGAGGGGAGGGGAGACCCAGACCGTGAGAAATGACTCGGGACAGGGAAAGGGAAGGACTGCTCTCGGGGAGTCTCCGTGGTGGACGAGAGCATCTACTGAGACAGAGCCCGCACGATGGCCTGCACGATGGCCTGTGCCTGCTGCCCACTGAGGAAGACCCTGGACGGGAACGGCGTTTAAAGCCTTTTTTTTTTAAATTGTTTATTTATTTGAAAGTCAGAGTTACAGAGAGAGGTAGAGAAAGAGAGACAGGTCTTCCATCCGCTAGTCACTCCCCAATTGACTATGCACTTTCCCATGGTGTGGCACCATGAAATGGACGGTGTATTTCTGCCAGACTCCATTAAGGCTGAGACGATTATCCTGGTTGTTTCCCAAAGAGCCTTCAAAAGATGGCATCTGGTAAGATCTCTTACTCTACTAGGAGGACACACATCTTCAGTTGATAAAAGACTCGCACATCACTCGTAATGGTGAGAGATGGCTTCTCTCCCAGATATGGAGGGTGGCAAGGGCTGCTCTCATGGCCCTCACTGAACCCTTCCTGGAAGTCCAGCCAGTGCCGTTAGGCAAGGAAAAGAAAGAACAGGCACACAGATGGGAAGAAAAGAAACAAAATGTCTGTCCTCGGAAGACACAAGTGACTCCATCAGAATCCCAAAGAATCTGCAAAAAAAACTAACAGAAACAAAGCAAGTAAGGTTCCTGGAACTCCTGAGAGAGATGATGGTGGGCGCGAGGCAGGCATCCAGAAGTCCGCTGCATTTCTGTCTCCCAGCAGCGAAGACCTAGAGGGCAACCTGCAGGAGCTGGGAGCTGTTCAGGTGGCAGAGTGGCAGGGAAGCTGGTGTGCTGGTTACGGGAAAGAGAGGACAGGCTCTGGAACGATTCCTAAACACCTGTGTGACGAAGAGGCTGCTCATCTCGTTTGCTCACAAGGAGACTGGGAGAACATTAGTGGCAGAAATCTAAAGCTCTCTTTCAAGACAAACCCTGATGTTCTGGCACTATCAACAGAAGAAAAAAACAGACAAATTAGACTTCATGGAAAATTTTATTTTTTATGTTTTATTTATTTATTTTTTGACAGGCAGAGTGGACAGTGAAAGGTCTTCCTTTTGCCGTTGGTTCACCCTCCAATGGTCACTGCGGCTGGCACACCGCGTTGATCCGAAGGCAGGAGCCAAGTGCTTCTCCAGGTCTCCCATGGGGTGCAGGGCCCAAGCACTTGGGCCATCCTCCACTGCCCTCCTGGGCCACAGCAGAGAGCTGGCCTGGAAGAGGGGCAACCAGGACAGAATCCGGCGCCCCAACTGGGACTAGAACACGGTGTGCCGGCGCTGCAAGGTGGAGGATTAGCCTGTTGAGCCGCGGCGCCGGCCAGACTTCATGGAAATTAAAAACTTTTGTGCACCAAAAGACACTCAACACAGATGAAAGGTAATCTGCAGAATGGGAGAAATGTTTGCAAATCGTGTATCTGATAAGGGATCCATCAGAATACACAGAGACATTCTCAAACGTCACAAGAAAAACAGAAACTCAGAAGTGGGCAAAGGTCTTGAGCAGCGGTTTCTCCACACAGTGTACCCCACTTGCCAGCGTGCACATACAGAGATGCTCGGCACCCCCGGTGCTTGGGGGACACGCACATCAAAACCACGGTGAACCATCACTTCATGCCCATTCGGGTGGGCGATGCTACGGAAGACAGAATGTGACAGGCGTTGGGGAGGATGTGCGCTCACTGTCCCTGGGGAGGAGAAGCGGCGCAGCCACTAAGGACAACAGTGTGGGTGCTCCTCAGAAGTGCGAGGGGGTCACCATGTGACCAGCACGTGAGCTTCTGTGCTACATGGCAAGAACCAAGGCAGGGCCCGCAGAGGCAGTGCTCCACCCGTGTTCCTAACAGCATCGTTTACGGTAACTACAACGTGGAGGCAGCCCAGGGACCCACGGGCAGGTGAACGGATAAGCAAACCATGGCACAACCACACGCTGGTATATTTCTCGAGAATCCCGGCACAGGCGACAACAGGGATGAACACTGAAGATGTCACACTCAGTGACATACACCAGTCACAGTGACACAAATACTGTCTGTCCACTTATATGTATACTAAGAACATATAAATTCATTTTGTATCGGGTACCTGGAGTGGTCAGAAAGTAGAACGGTGGTTAGGATCACAGCTCAGGGTCACCACTGGGGCACAGCAGCTTTAGGTCGCCATTCATGACACTCGAATCCCTAGCAACAATGTCTGGTTTGTGTAGCAACTACCCCATGATTCCGATTCAGTTTCCTGCTAATGCTCCTGGGACATCAAAGAGCTTGCATTCTTGCCACCGACATGAGACATGCGAATGGAGGTCCTACCTCCCAGTTTGGGGCTGGCTGAGTTCCAGCTGTTGTGGGCATCTTGGGAGTGAATTAGTGGATCTCTCTCTCTCTCTCTAATTCTGCCTTTCAAAAAAATAATCAAATCTTTAAAAAAAAAAAAAACATCATAGCACAGTAATGCAAACTCCTTTCAGGGAGAAATTAGGAAATACCAATGTAGACTTGAGTAATTTCATTCTATCTGGTCCCTGCAACCCTCCTGATAAGACTTTCTGCTACAGAAACATACACCAGAATGCGAAGCCTGACTATTCTTTGTAGCATTAACTGAGAAGATAGGGAAGTCTGAGCCGGCTTCGATGTTTGTTAACAGGGAGCCGCAGATGCGTTCGTATCATGGAAGAATAAGCAAACATCAAAAAGAACAGAGAAGAACCAGATCAGGGGATGATGGACACACAGCCAGGCTACGCTGCTGAGGGCTGGGGAGCTATGTGCCAACAGGAAGCCTCCATAGCTAGAACGCACGGCTGCATGTTGTCATAAACCAGTCAACAAACTGGTATCTTCAGAGACAAAAAAAAAATATCTAAAAATGTGTGGCACCACTGTGACATTTTTGGTTTCCTACAAAGTTTGAATTTTTGTGAGCATACATTACTTTGACAATCAGGAGAGTAATCAAGACATTTAAGAAAAACATAAATGTATTGAAATTAGATCTGATAAGCATATATAAATGTCATTTGAATGGGGACAAATACAAAACAGAAGACAAGGTCAACACAGAAGCTCAGTAAAGAACTCAGTAAAGAATAACGAACTCTCAGAGAGAAAAGAAGGGAAAGAGAAGAGAACAACAAGAAAGTTCTTTAAAAACAAAAAAAATAGTCACCCTGAGTACATTCAGTTTACAGAAATGTAGCAAAGAATGTGCCCAGGACAAACTGTGTTCTTTCTAAACACCTGCACCCGGGAAGCCTCCAGGGGCAGGCTGAGAAGTCTCTATTCTTATTTCAAGACCTGAATGGAACCCGACCCCAGAGGAGGAAGGGGCTGCCTTGCCCTCATGTGCCTAGTCTATTAATTCTTACTAAATGGGATGCATGTTTCTCAATCTCTTTTCTCATTATTGCTCCCCTAAAGAGCCTAAAAAATCAGATAACCAATGATGTGCCTTCTGCACGACTGCTCACTCTGGACTTTCATACACGTGGTCTCCTGTGACCCATGTCTTTCCCTCTGCCGTCTCCAGGATTCACCTCTGCTGCGGCCTGGGTCAGCGCTCATCCCTTGACTGCTGAACAACACTCTGCTCTACGGACAGACCACCCTGTGCTTATCCCTGCCTCAGCGGATGCACGTCTGGGTTGCTTTTAACCTTTGTGGCTCCTGCAAACGATGTTGCTATGAACACCACATGCAAGCTGTGGGACGGAAATGTCTACACCTGGGAGTGAAACTGCGGAGTCATGCTGTCACTCTGAGTCTGGTTGATGGAGGAATTAGCAACAGTCCTGTCTTCCCACGTGCCATCTGACATTCCTATGAGCAATGGTTGGCTCCCTAAAGACCCCACCTCCTCGCAGATCCTAGTTTCTTTCTTTCTTTTGACAGGCAGAGTTAGAGAGAGAGAGACAGACAGATCTTCCTTTTCTGTTGGTTCACCCCCCAAATGGCCGCTATGGCCAGTGTGCTGCGCCAATCTGAAGCCAGGAGCCAGGTGCTTCTCCTGGTCTCCTATGTGGGTGCAGGGCCCAAAGACCTGGGCCATCCTCTACTGCCTTCCCGGGCCACAGCAGAGAGCTGGACTGGAAGAGGAGCAACCGGGACAGAATCCAGTGCCCCAGTCGGGACTAGAAGCCGGTGTGCCGGCGCCGCAAGGCGGAGGATTAGCCTGTTGAGCCACGGCGCCGGCCTGGATGCTAGTTTCTTTAATGAGCCTCTTGTCGGATGTGGCATGGTATCTCACAGTGGTTTCTGTCTGCATTTACCTAGTGACCAGCGATGGTGCAGATCTTTCATGTGCTTATAGGCAATTTATGTGTCTTTGGAGAAATGTCCATTCAAGCCCTTTGTCCCTTTTTAAATTGGATTGTTTGTCTTTTCATTACTGAGCTGTAAGAGTTCTTTATGCACCATGATACCAGGCCTTATCAGCCACAGGATTTTCAAGCAATTGCTTTCACTTTGTGGGTTGTCTTTCCACGTTTTTGATAATGCCCTTTGCAGTAACAAAGTTTTTCAAGTTTCATAAAGCCCAATGTGGCCATTTTTCTTTTGTCATTTGTGTTTTTAACAGCTAAGAAAACCAATCAAGTGCAAGGTCATGGTGATTTACGCCTTTGTTTTCTTCTAAGAGTTTTAGTTCTAGGTCTTATTTGGTCTGGGCTACATCTTTGATTTTTATGTAAGGTATGCGGTAAGGGTCCAGATTTGGTCTCTGTGTGTGGATGTCCCGCTGTCCCTGCACCACTCACTGGGGAGGTAACTGGCCGTGAATGTGCAGGTTCACTTCTGGACTCTCACTTGATCCCAGGGATCTCTGTGCCTGTGCTTATGCTGCCAGCACACTGTCTTCAACACTGCAGCTTTCTAGTCGGTTCTAGATCAAAAGGTGTGAGCCCCCCAACGTGGCTGCTGCTTTGCAAGGTTGTTCATTTCCACAGGGATTCTGGGGTCAGCTGGTGGTGGCCGTGGGAGGGAGGAGAGCTAAGACGCAGCTCCACAAAACTCACGAGCTCTCCAGGGAAGGGACGCTCTTCCAGAACCAGTGACTGTCGGAAGGCAAATCACAAGGCCATCGAGATCTCCTGACGCGGTGATGGTCCTGAGCACTGGAGACACGTTCCCTCTGGCTGGAGGAAGGCGGTGAGGGTGTCGGGTGGGGCGTGGCATTTAAACCCGGGCACAGCATTGCTGGAACCGCTCCACCCGTCCCAATCCCCCGAACGTGACACTGATTCAGACCAGCATGCCCTCTTACCTGAGCCACTGGGACAGCTGAGCAGACAGCCTCCCAGCCGCCACTCCAGCGCCTTCCGAGTGCTCCCTCCTGCTACAGCTGCTGTGTAATTCCTAAGCCACCAATCTGATCAGCGGGTCCCACCTCCCACGAGAACCCATGCACGGCTTCACCACGGCTGTCAGGGCCCTGCCCGAATGCTTCAGCTTCCTGTCCTCACTAACCCTCTTCCCACTGCCTACAGACCCCCCCCCCCCCCACGCTATGCTAAGTGTCCCCAGAGCCATCCTCCCGTTCTTGAGGATGCCCCACCTTTAGCAGCACACACACCTGCCCAGAGCAAAGTGTATCGTTCCCAGCATCCTGAGATTCTGGGACGGGAGCAGAAGTGGGATGTACACCCTCAGGACCGTGTAGTGCGAGGCAGTGAGGGGCAGCGGGCCGGGGAGGCAGTGAGGGTGTGCAGCCCTGTTCTGAGAAGCGAGCCACGTCTGGAAGACTGTGTCTTCACGAGGAACCCCTGGCCCGAGAGGCAGATGGGATGCTGGAGAGGCAGAGGGATCCTAGGGCTTCCGGCATGGAGGTGGTGAAGACTGGAACGGGACTGTGATGCTGGGAGGGAGAAGAAAGGATACCACAGAAACGCACGCTCTTCTATGCATTTGAATGAGAGAAGTCGGGGGAGAGAAACACGTAAATGAGAACACATCACTGTCTGAGCTTGTTACTTCTGGCCGAGGTCTTCCAGGAATTGCCTTCCCCAGAGCGATCATCGCGTTTGCATCTGTCTTCTTCAGAGTTCAACCTGGTGCTGCTCTAAGGTGTGTGCACAATGCAAGGGAACCAAGCGCTGCTTATACCTGGGACACCTGGGACACCTGAGACACCTGAGACTTGGCCTGAGGCTGCTAACACACGGCGCAAGGCCCTGGTTGAGGGAGCGCCAGGACAGGTGTGTGCAGCGCCGTCCTGGTCCTGGTGAGCTCCTGCCATGGAAGGCAGGGGTGCCGTGCTTCTGTTTACATCTGCTGAGTGTCACAGGGGCAAAAAGGGCTTATTTACAAGGAACTACCTCTTTTTTTTTTTTTTTAACTATCCGATTCCATTTTATAGCCTGACCTCTTGCACTGTTGGCTCTGCTCCTGGACCCCATGTGGGATTTTAAATACACAACATCATGATAAGTTCTTAGGCGTTTCACAGTTAAACTCCCAATGTAGCCACTGCTCTTTCAAAGCCAGAAGCAAAAATCTATGCAGCCGCAGGTCAATGCAGGGCTAGAAGAATGGACATTATCACCTGTCAGGTAGGCACGGACTCAAAACACACCTGCTATCCCACTGTGGGTCCACCCACACCCTGAAGGTGTCAGCTGTGCTTTCAAGGAGCCCGAGCTCCACAGAGGGGCCCAGGTCGGGAACAGGTGAAGAACTATGTGCCGGGGCACTGGGTGCACTTGCAGCTCAGGGTGGGGTGACTGACCCCACAGGAAGAGTTCCAGGGCTCTGGGAGATGGAGGCCCCACTGACGAGAGGCCAGGATAAAGCGTAGGGAGCAGTGGGGTGAGGGCGAAGAGGGAAGAGAGATCGGGATGCCTCTCAGGAAGTGGGGCAATGAGGAGTGAACTGGCATCAGAGTAACGAAAAGAAACCAGGTTTCTGAGTGCCAGCTGTGCACCAGGCCCTGAGCTACGTGCTGTGTGTGAGAGACTTTACGCGCCTATGTGAGAGACTGAACGGTGCAAATGAAAACACAGGTTGAAGACTGCATTCAAGGTCAGAGTTTGGAAGTAGTACAGATGGATTTTAACCCACCTGAAGTTGCCAGATTACAAAATGAGATGTCTAGAGGCCGGTGTTGTGGCATGGCAGATAAAGTCGCCACTTGAGGCATGGGTATCCTATATGGGCATCGGTTTGAGTCCTGGCTGCTCTACTTCCAATCCACCTCCTGGCCCATGGCCTGGGAAAAGCCAAAGATGACCCAAGTGCTTGGGCCCCTGCTACCCACGTGTGAGCGCAGGATGAAATTCCTAGCTCCTGGCTTCAACTTTACATAGCCTCAGCTGCTACGGCCATTTGGGGAGTGAACCAGCAGGTGGAAGCGTGAGCTCTCTCTCTCTCTCTCTCTCAATCTCTCTGTCTCTCTCCTCGCCCCTGTAACTCTGACTTTTAAATAAAATAATCTTTATAAAAGGATGTCCAGTAATGTCAGATGAAGGGTCATTTCTAGTTATATCTCCTGTAATAATTGAATTCCCGTACTTAAATTCTATTATATATTTATCTTCATTTTTATTTAAAAGGCAGAGAAGCAGAGAAAGAGAGACAAGCAGAGATCTTCCATCTGCTGGGTCACTCTGCAAACACATGTAACAGCCAGGGCTGGGCCAGGCTGAATGCAAGAGCCTGGAAGTCAGTCTGGGTCTCCCAGGTGAGTGGCAAGGACTCAGTCACTCGAGCCATCAACTGCTGCCTCCAAGGGTGTGCCACCGGCAGAGAGCTGGACAGGAGGTGCAGAAGCTGGAACTGGAACCGGTGACTCTAATATGCAGGCATCCCAGGCTGCAACTTCACCACTGTGCCAAATGCCCGCCCCTGCGTCCCTGTATTTTTATTGACTAAATGTGTGAGCCCTCAACTCAGGTTTCATCAGCATTAACCCGGCCTGACTGCAGAGCTAGCGTTCTCAGCTGCGAATGGGAAAGGGTGCACCAGTCCCCACTGGTACCAGCACACACAGGACGCACAGTACTGGTGGTGTGTTTCTATGTTGAGATGCAAGACCACGACTGCAGGTCCAGTCCTTGAAACCTTTTTCCTGCTATGTTAAGCATCACGACGGCAACAATCACAAAGTGTTGACGCTATAACTAGCTGGTGAGGGCACGGGAAACAGGTACCACCTTGCACGGCTGTCTGGGGTGTACACAGTCGCCTTTATTTAAAGTTGGAAGTACACATGCTCTTGGACCCAACATTTTAACATCTCAGAATTACCCCAACAGAATGTACAAACCAACAAACAAGGCTGCTAAGAGACCGTGGCCTGTCAGAGTGCGCCTGAGCCGGGAGCAGGATGGGGCAGTGAGGTGTGGTGTGTTAAGGAGGTCCCTGCTCTCAGGTCTGTGCAAGAGCTGACGCTACATTCGCATGGCCTTGAGAGTGAGAACTCCTGCTCCCTGGGCCCCTGGCTCAATAAGAACAGCAGACCCAGGAGAATCTTATCCTAAAGGGCCTAGGCGCACCCTGATGGGAGACTGGGGAAATGACTTAGGGACAACTGTATCATTCACACCATGGCATGCAATTGTAAGAGAAGATCAAGACACGTTGTTGGTGTGAAGAGGAAAAAACTGGACCGCAGAGTGCATGCCGCGTACCACCATCTAAACTTTACCTCCACCTTCACACACGCATCACGTGCTGCTTAGCAACAAGGATGCGTCCTGAGAACCGCGTCTTCAGGAGACTTCACCGCTATGGGAACACTGCAGAGAGCAGTCCTGCAAACTTAGAGCAAGGAGCGCGATCACCAGCACAGCTTCTTGATGCAATCGAGCGACACAGGGACAGAGCTGTCTGGGGCTTCCACCAGCATCAGACAGCACAACACTGCACAGAAAGCCGTCAGGAGGGGCACACTCCAAAACACTGATGGAGAGTACACGAGCATGAAGACACAAACTCCTAACAGTCATGGATTACCACTACCAAGGACTGCATGCTACACACAACCATGCATGCCACAAGGATTACGTGCTACACATGATCATGTGTGCTACACCAAGGATTACATGCTACATGCAACATGTGACACACCAAGACATGTTACACACAACCATGTGTACTAAACCAGAGCTTATGTGCTGTAAACATCTGCATGGGCCACACTGGCACTCGGTGGGCAGTGCACTAGGTTTGTCCACACAGCACTGCCGCAGATGTGTGAGTAACATGTCTCTAGGTGGCAGGAACCCTCAGCTCCGATACCATGTCACTGTTCTTGTTGACAGAAACTGTGTGTGCAGGGTCTATACAGAGGGCGTGCTTCAAAAAGCTCGTGGAAAGTGTGTGTTATGAACAAACTAAGCACAGATGTCAACCATTTATGTGCCTGAATCAACTTTTAATCTTTTAATTCCATCTCCCCAGGGAATGCTAAAGTTCCCCTGTATGGACGGATGCTGGCCCTGTAAGGGCGACTCCCACGATGGGACACGGGGCTGGGCGGGGACTTCACACCTTCTTGGGTGACCTGGGAATGTGGCTCCAGGTAAAAAAATATATATTTTTTTGACAGGTGGAGTTAGACAGTGAGAGAGAGAGAGACAGAGAGAAAGGTCTTCCCTCTGTTGGTTCACCCCCCAAATGGCTGCTACGGCCGGCACTGCGCTGATCCAAAGCCAGGAGCCAGGTGCTTCCTCCCTGTCTCCCATGCGGGTACAGGGCCCAAGCACTTGGGCCATCCTCCACTGCCTTCCGGGGCCACAGCAGAGAGCTGGACTGGAAGAGGAGCAATCAGGACAGAACCAGTGCCCCAACCAGGACTAGAACCCGGGGTGCCAGTGGCGCCGGCAGGTAAACAAACATTTTAAAAATTATGAAAATAAAATGTCAGAGGAAAATAGGCAACTGTGCTTAGAAATGTATCTGGGAGGGGCCGGCAGTGTGGAGCGATGGGTTAAGTCACTGTCTGCAACGCTGGCACCCCATGTGGGCGCCAGTTTGAGTCCTGGCTGCTCCACTTCCCACTCAGCTCCCGGCTAACAGCTGGGAAGAGAAGCAGAGGATGGCTCAAAGTGCTTGGGTCTCTTCACCCATGTGGGGGACCCAGAAAAAAAAAAAAGAGAAATACATCTGGGAAAGACATACAAAAAAGTTGCTACTGTATCCAGGAGGGAAACTGGCACCCAAGGGTGGGGTAAAGACTCCCTCACCACTGTCTGCCCATGTATAGGATTTGACTCCCCACCACCCCACCCCACATGCACCTTGCACCCAGATATAAGTGCATGTATGTGAATCACACACACATGGCACATGGTGCACACACACACATGTGTACATCTTCATGAGACCCTCACCAGAAATAAACAGAACTGGCTGACTTCACAGAGCTCTGGACAAGCCAGATGTCTTGGCAGGGCTCAGGGTGTCTGTGGGGGGGGGCTCTGTTTTCTTCCCAGGGGGAAAGCAACCCAAAGAGCTCCATCAGAGCAGCCTGAGGCAGGGCATTCCTCACCCATGGCACCGTGCAGAGTACCTAAGGACCCAAGGATCCTTGTCTGAATTTGCCTTAGCGATTCTGAAATCATGCACCCGGGGGTGGCTTGGCTCCAGCTACCAGCAAGCCCCTCCCAGAGAGGTTCTGCTCTTGCACGTGCCATGCTCTCTCTGGGCTGTGGTCTCAGCTAAAAAAAAATGTGTTTTCTGTACCTTTGACACTAACAAGATTTTCTGACTTTATATATGCTGTGGGCAAAGCTCAGTGTGCAGCCCGACATAATTAAGCAAAATTACATTTTTTGTCAGGATGAAAATCTCATGCCTGGTTCATTTCCCCCATCGCTGAACCCCTGGCATGGTGGATCAGTAACGAGCCATGCTGGGGTGTACCTGGCATGGCTACTACTGGGATGTTGTTATAACATTTAGCAGGAAACGGTCAGACCGGGATGGAGGAGGTGAACTTGGCCATGAAGCTCTGCTCAGGATTTTAATACACTGTAATTTATCGACTGCCTTGAGCCCAGGTGGGTTACTGTATTTCCAAGAACACAGGTGTCCACCCCACTGCTGTTCTTCCCCCCAGGTGAGGACTCCAGGGAAAACAACCACTCTGCATCATGGGGCGTGCAGCTCAGCCAGCATCAAGTCCGCCAATGGCGCAGAGACGTGGCGCTGACCTGCCAACCACGACGCATCGCGCTAACTCACATTTGCCTTTCCCCTCTGGGTGAGAAGCAAAGAAGGCACTGTGCAGCAGAGAGGAGCTCTTCGTGGGAAAGACAGTGAGCCTGTGCGCTCTCATTCCCTTCTAACCAGCCACGCCGCAGCCAGCGACACGCAAAGGTGGCCAGCTTCCGCCGGCAAACTGGTGAACACAGCCCTCCACCTCCCAGACCATCACAACGCTTCCTCTCCCCCATGGAGACTGTCTAAATAACAGACACGGCACATAGATTTCAACGGCGCTAGGAACGCATCTGCCCTTCTAGGAGGCAGTTGTTTTTTCAACAAGAACAAGCAGACCAATGTTCTCTGCGGTGCACAGACAGGGAATCAGACTCTGCTAATCTCTACTCCCTGTGGGGAGCGAACTCCAACGAGAAGTGATGAGGACACACTCCACTACGGCTGGGGGATGTGAATGAAACAGGAGCGCGTGGGTAGTGAGCAGAGGGACAGCCAGTCGGGCGACGGCACAGATCACTAGCGGAGGCTCCTGCTCACTGTGCGGACAGAGCGTGGACTTCCCGTGGGGACAGAGGGTGGACATCCCGGCTCAGCGCCAGCAGCAGTGAAAGGAACGCCACAATCCATACAGCCCTCGAGTAAGCAGACTCGGAGCAGTCACTTGCAAACGAAGAGCAGAGCAGGCTGATGAATGAGTTTGCAAGGGCAAAGTTTCCCATCGGCAAGACTGCGGGTCTGGTGCTTCCCCACTGCACGGGCCCCTCGGCCACTTCTTTCCGTCTGTGATTCCAGACACTGGCTTCCCCCCTGCTGTGCAGCGGGGAGTGCGCTCCGGCAGCGTTTTCCTTGCACAAGGAAGCTGCACAGTGGAGAGGGGTGGGCGGGTGTGGTCTAATTTGGGATTGGCCAAGTGCAGAAATTAACAGGGAGACACTGGAATAGATACACAACACCCATCTCTCACCCCTGCCCACGCTAATTTCATTTGTGGGTTATCAGCAGGGCACACTCTGAACCCCTCCCCACCAGCCCCCCCCCACTTTCCAAGAGCAGCAGGGTCAGCATCTCCTTCACTCAGTGGCCACCCAACTTCTACACACGTGCACATCCATGCACTCACATGTACAATCACACACATGGACACACAAGCACATGTGCAACACAAAAGCACATGCCCATGGGCACACATACATGTGCACAACCACACACATACAGAGCACACGTGCACACCCACCCATGCACACGCATGCACAGATGCACATGTGCACACATTGCCACTCCTCTGTTTTCAGAGCCTCTCCTCTGACAGAGCAGGGACCCAGCACTGAGCAATGAAAAGTGTAGCACCTTCACTTTCAGTAGTCTGTGAAGTTGCCCTGGGTGGAAGGATGCACCTCGTAAGAGCTGAGTCCTGTCTCCCCCCAGGACTGTCTACTGCAGTCCTAACTCCCGGGACCTCAGGACATGAGTGGACTTCGGAACAGGGTCTCTAGAGAGGGAATTAAAGTGTGGCCGTTAGGCATGCTGACAAGAAGCGATGAGGACATGCTCGGAGGGAAGCCCGTGTGAAGATGGACAGCCACGAGCTGAGGGGAGGCCTCGGAGGAAACCAAGCTGCCCACACCAGACCTCAGACTTCCGTCCCCACAGTTACACCTGGGCTGCCCAGTCGGGGGCCTCTGTGGCACAGCACTATGGGAAATGCAGCAGGCATGGCCAGATCAGCTGTGCGCCCTCAGCTGAAGCCACCAGATGCTCTGCTCTGGAGAAGGGATGCGCTCTGGAAAGTTCTGCCAGCCGCGGTGTGTGTGTGTGCTAGCCATGGTGTGTGTGTGCACGCGCGTGTGTGTGAATGCCAGCCACAGTGTGTGCATGTGTGTGCCAGCCCCAGTGCATGTATGTGTGTGTGTGCACGCGTGTGTGCCAGCCATGGTGTGTGTGTGTGCACACTAGCCACAGTGTGTGTGTGTGTGCCAGCCACGGTGCGTGTGTGTGTGCATGCGTGTGTGCCAGCCATGGTGTGTGTGTGTGCATGTGTGTGTGTGCACACTAGCCACAGTGTGTGTGTGTGTGTGTGCCAGCCACGGTGCGTGTGTGTGTGCACGCGTGTGTGCCAACCATGGTGTGTGTGTGCGTGTGTGTGTGCCAGCCACGGTGCGTATGTGTGTGTGCACATGTGTGTGCGCTAGCCACAGTGTGTGTCTGCGCGTGTGTGTTTGCCAGCCACGGTGTGTGTGTGTGTGTGTGTGTGTGTGCGTGCGTGTGTGTGTGCGTGTACCAGCTATGGTATGTGTGTGTGTGTGCGTGGGGGGGGCTAGCCACAGTGTGTGTGTGCCAGCCACAGTGCGTTTGTATGTGTATGTGTGCGAGTGTGTGCATGTGTGCCAGCCACGGTGTGTGCGCGTGTGCCAGCCATGGTGTGTGTGTGTGTGTGCGCTTGTGTGTGGGGGGCTAGCCAGCGTGTGTGTCAGCCACGGTGCGTGTGTGTGTATGTGTGTGTATGTGCGTGTGTGTGCCAGCCATGGTGTGTGTGCGTGTGTGTGCCAGCCGTGGTGTGTGTGTTTGTGTGTGTGAGTGCTAGCCACAGTGTGCCAGCCACGGTGTGTGTGTGTATGTGTGCGCGTGTGTGTGCTAGTCACAGTGTGTGTGTGTGTGCTAGCCACGGTGTGTGCGCACACGTGTGTGTGTGCGTGTGTGCGCGCGAGATGGGTTTGCAGCCAGCTGCCTTCTGCCTGGTGCCTTCTGCCCTTGCCCCCTGCTATAGCACCAGCTCAGCCCCTCAGGAAAGGCCATCCCCACACCGGCCCCGCTGCTCCCTCCCTCACCCCCGTGTCTGGCCCAACGCGCGGTCCTGGAGACCCTTTCTGAAGACCCTGCCCATTGACAAATGTGCATTGTTCATGACCAATTCTGCAACCCAACAGCAGGTCTCTGCTTCCCAGCCTGAGTGCCCGTGCCACTCTGCCGGAGCGTGGAGGGAGGCCATTCCTGCGTTTACTCCTCTCCAATTCCACGAGCACACGATTCAGGAGGGGACCTGTGTGACTTCCCAGCCAAAGCACAAATCCAGGTCTCTGTTATTTTCTTTTCATGTCATGCTTTTGGGTTCATAGAGTGTCAATCCCATGGTCCCATTACAGCCACCTACAGAGGAGCTAACCAAAGCTCAGTAAGTGCAGTCATGGGGAGAGGGGCTGGGGCAACCGACTCTGAGCTGAGCAGCCCAGGGCTCAAGGCTCAGTCCCGCAGGAGTGGCCTGGGAACCGGCCTGTCCACAGGGTCCACCGGTGGAGTGCTGGGGACTGAGGAGGGACCCCATGTTCCAGTTGGGCTCCTTCAGGCAGTAAGGAATTTTATACCTGCCCCGGCTGTTAGTGGTAAGCAGCTCACCTGTCCGGGCACCGAGGTGAGCACGTGTCACCTATGTCATCTCGATAACCACCTGTCCCTATAACACTGCCTCCCACTTAACCACGTGCTCGCTAATTTCTGCAGGCATGGAGAAGGAATGATACTTTTGTTGTCTCCTTTCAAACAGGGGAGGAAAGAGCAAGACAATGATGCTCTTCATTCAGGGTGAGGTGCCCAGGGTCACATCTTCTACCCATGAAGCACAGAACGTGCACACCAAGGATCACGCTGGTGCGGTCAGGGGAAGGACACCCCCCTACCCTGCCCCACTCTAAGGCTGTCCCAGCAGCAGGTGCCGAGGGACCATGCAGTAAGCCATGAGCTAAGAGCAAACGACCCTCCAGGCTTCACAGCGTGCAGAGTCTGACCCTTGGGGATGCTTGGTACAATCGAATGCGCATCCCATACCAGGGAGTTTCAGCTGCTGTTGAAGTGTTTGCTTAGCATGTGTCCCACGGGCACTCCCACCTGTGGCCACAGGGAAACCAGCAGCACCAAAGCCATCCACTCTACCCCAAGGTCACGAGAGCCGTGGGGGAGACCTTGGATGTTGAAGCTGCTTCTACTTAGGCACCGCAGGCTGATGGAGTCATGGCCGTTCCTCAAACAGGAACTGGACTGAATTCATCAGAACTCTGCACCTGATCTGGACTCACAAGCCTGCAGAGGTTGTTCTTTGTAACACAGCATCCAGCAGCACTGGAAGGGCAGGCAGACACCAGGAGTCGGGGAGTGCATTCTCCGGCGAGAGCCGTCTTCCTCTCGCAAGTGCACGGTGTGCACAAGTCTGTTCCTCAACCGTGGGGCGCGGCCTTGTGTGCTGGTCAGGGCTCAGGCCCCTCCGTCCCCACCCCCAGTTAACACACAACACAGATGAGTGCGCTATTTCAACCACACAGGGGCTACAGCTGAGCCTCCCTCCATGACTGCACATTCACTCTCCTGGCAAGTTATTCCAGGTTTCCGTGACTGTTGCCAGACGTTGTGTCTTTCTTCCCTTTCCAAAATCGCCCTTATCAGCTGGTACGGAAACCTACCCGCTATTTATACCAATGGGTAGCAAGGACCATGAGGGAATTTAACATACTGGGGGAGAGAAGCACATTACGTGGAGAAATAAGTACATCACATGCATTTGATTAGAGGGTGGGTAAAGATATAATTACGTGGTTATCTATTTGTTACATTAATAGGAGGGAAGGCACTGGGTTAGGGGACTTAGGATAGTGTGTCCCTTGGCACAAAGCAGCAGGAGAGAGAGGAAGGGGTCCTTAGGTCAGGTCCATCCTTCAGGTCCCCGAGAGAGGGGGAGGTCAGCCAGTGAGGTTTGGCCAAGGGAGGTAAATAACTCCCCGGGTGGGTTGGAAACTCATTCTGTGAGGATAAATAGTTAAGCACACTGCCAGCTGTCACTCTTGGAGGTCTTATTGTGTGCCATGCACTGAGACAAGTACTTGACCTGAAGTATTGCACACTGAACAGCCTGCTGTATACTACAAGATGGCTCCTGGTGGCCTGGGGGGCTGGGGTCTCTCCTTATGGTCCTGGTGTGTTAACGAGCAACACCACATCAATGGAAGTCAAACAGCCCGGTCTTGTGGATTCGGTGGCACAGGAGGTCAAGTTCACCAGGATCTGAGGCAAAGGACAGGGAGTGAGGACCTGGGGGATGGCCTGGGTAGGAGAACGAACACTGGAGTCTCTGAGCTCAGAGCATCTCAGCACACGTGTGCCTTTGTCTGCCCTCGAGGACCCCCTCCACTGGGAACGCAGAAGGTATCTGCACTTCCTCCTCTCACCCCCAGCTGCCTGTCCCCATCTGCACCGCATAGAAGTCGGACACAGAGCCCAGCGGTGAGAGGTGTGAAGCATCAATCACTCACCATGAGTGTTTTAGGGAAACCTGACCCGACTTCCAGCTCAGGGCACCAGGAGGTCACGTGTGCCACCTAGCCCTGGCGCATCCACACCAAAATGGTGCAGATAGCTCTAGGTACCCACCTGGGACCCGAGCTTGGGACATTACAAGGTTAAAGGTCACAGCAAGAAGACTGGCCTACACTTCAGTGTAACTTGATCGGCTTAAAAATCCATTGTACGAGGCCGGTGCCGCGGCTCAATAGGCTAATCCTCCACCTTGTGGCGCCGGCACCCTGGGTTCTAGTCCCGGTCAGGGCGCCGGATTCTGTCCCGGTTGCCCCTCTTCCAGGCCAGCTCTCTGCTATGGCCAGGGAGTGCAGTGGAGGATGGCCCAAGTGCTTGGGCCCTGCACTCCATGGGAGACCAGGAGAAGCACCTGGCTCCTGCCTTCGGATCAACGCGGTGCGCCGGCCGCAGCGGCAATTGGAGGGTGAACCAATGGCAAAGGAAGACCTTTCTCTCTCTCTCTCTCTCTCTCACTGTACACTCTGCCTGTCAAAAAAAATTTTTTTTTAAAAAAATCCATTGTTCGGTGAACTCAGTTTTGCTGACTCAGCAAAAATAATTAACAAGTGAATCCCCCAGACTACACTCGGAGTTTGTACTGTTTATTAATCAGCGTATTGGATAAAGACGTGGAATCAGAATTATCTTGTCATGTTGCTGGCAGTGCAGAGTGAGGAAAACGGTGTCTGGAGTAGCAGTGAGAACGTGACTGTCTGTCTCTTATAAAGCTGTTAGGCAGAAATGACTCAGAGGAAACACATGTTTAATTCTGTCTGCTGAGACCGCGAGAGCCAGAAGCCATCCTCAAATCCTATCAGAGGCTTCCAGTGAGTGACAGCACAGAGAGCTTTGCCGCTTTCCCTGTCCCGCCCCAGAGACAGGCCCCTCCCAAGGACAGCACTGGGAGGAGAGGGGAGGGCAGAATTTTGATGCTAGAAACAGATGGGCGAGGGGTGATGGACTTGGAACTAGTCAACGGGCAATGAGAAAGGTTACGCAGCACCCGGGCTGGTGCAGCCGCTGTGGAAAACTCCCCCGTGGTATTCACCGAAGGTAAACCCACGATTCCTGAAGACCCGGGGTTCCGCCTCAGGACATGTCCAAGGACACCAGGACACAGGTCCAGCCGGAGCCACAGACGGAACGTGCACAGTCACCTTACTCAAACGAGTCCTGAAACAGAAGAAAGAGACGCCCACCCACAGCTTCAGCAGACAGAATGCCATGCAGCAAGGACGAGGAACGAACCACAGAGGACGCCGGCTGAGCCTAGGACAGTACAGGCTGTAGGGCTCCATTTTGGCGGTGGCCAAGGTCAGGCATGAGCAGGCAGCGGTGAGGGACAGGCTGCTGCCAGGGCAGGGGCTCCAGGGAGCTTCTGGGTCGTGGCAGGTGCACCTCTGGGTCTGGCAGTAGTGAAGGGTGGATTCACCCCATCAAGTTCTTCACTTCAAGTGGGTCCCATTTTACCATTTAAGTTAATTCTCAATTTAAGAAATTTTTAAAAAATGAATGAAAAGGGGAAAAGACTCTACTTGGTATTGCAGAGGTGTCCTGAGTGTCCAGGCACTCGTGCTGACTGCCATGCCCGAAACGTGAGCGAAGGCACCAGGACAGTGCGCAACTGCTGGAAGCCATTCCCGCCCAGCAGATGGGGGGCTGGAGTCTCTGTGCAGAGCTAACAGAGGGCGCCTGAGAGCCAGCATGCTCTGCGGGAGTCGGGGTACGGGGTCCCTCGGTGAAGCATAGGGCGAACGAGACCCTGAATTTCAGGACATAGAGCCTGCAGGATAATAGAAAGCAACAAGAAAAGACCTAACGCCCCAGCATTTGCAAGCAGCGAGCCTAGGCACCAGGGCTGAGAGCCCAGGCAGACGCCCCCTCCCCTGGAACGAGATCCTGGGCATGAGCCCCCTCCCCTTGGCCACAGATGGACTCCTTCACTTGGCAGCCGAGGCTGTCGGACCCCTGAGGGAAGGAAAGCCTCTCCCAGGAAGCCCGGATGCCGACACCAAAATGGGGATAAGCAGGGGCTGTGTGGGGGGCAGAGATCACCGTCGTGAACGAGCTCAGAGAGGGGGGAGAGGCGCAGCCATCACATGACTGCAGGGTGCTATATTTAAAAGCAGTGATGACCGATGGAGCGCTCGGAAATTCAAACTGCAGCCGCGGAACAGAAACCCCAGGAAGGCTCAGAAGATAAAACTCAGGGACGGTTTCCCAGCAGTGAGCAGGAACCAGGAGGAGGGAAGACGATGTGTGAAGAAGGGGAGCACCAGAGTCCACACACACACAGACAATACACACACACACAGGCACACACGTACCTGCACACACCCAGATACACACTCTCACACTCACATACACCCACACACATTCTCACATTCATACACATTCACACAGGCACACACAACACACAACACACACTGGCACACTATACACACTCACACAAACAATACACACAGGCACACACGTACCTGCACACACCCAGATACACACTCTCACACTCACGTACATCCACATTCTCACATTCATACACACAACACTCACACATGCACACACAACACACACTGGCACACTTATACACACCCTCACAATACACATAGGCACACATGTACCTTCACACACTCAGATACACATTCTCACACACACCCATACATATTCTCACTCATACACACTTAACATTCACACACACAACACACACACATACATACCAACACACAATCTGACATGTATATACACATACAAACACAAGAGACACAGGCACACATGTACCTTCACACGCTCACACAGATACCACTCTCAGACTCACATATACTCATGCACACACACTCACAGTCTACACACATTCATACATGTACACTTACTTGATACCCACACTGTTACACACATATACACAATTACATATACACACATTCACAGAAACCCACACACACACTCCTATGCACACATACACATGCTCACACACTTGCGATCACTCACACATGCTCACCTGTGCTCTGTCTCTCTCTCACACACACACACGTACACGCACGCACTCCTGTAGGAGCCTGCACCGCCCTCCGACACGCCTCATCGGAGCAGGTGAGGGAAGGTGTGGAAGCCAAGCTCGAGGAGCCAGGACTCAGAATGTGCATGTATCAGACACCACAGCTCCTGTCTTCCCTTGTGCCTAGCAGACCCCAGGGCCCACCCCCAGGAACCAGGCAAGGCAGGGAGGCTCAGGGTGGACAGAGGCGGAGCCTGCGAGAAGCAGAGGAGTCGGGGTCCTGCCTAAGGGTCCCCAGCAGGAAGCCCTGGAAGACAGCAGCGGCTGCCACCACCGTGTACAGATGCCTGGGACAGTGCACAGGCGGCTCTGCTCTGCGGGGCTGAAAACCTGCTTCCCCACATACTGCGACTCTCGCCTTCCCTTGGGATTCGAGCTGGGTGCTGCAGTGGTGAGGACCCAGTGGTGAGCACTGACCGCAGGCTGCCCATCCCCGAAGGTAGACCCCGCCGGCAGAGCACGCCATGTCATCAGTACTGTTAGGGAGTTCATCTCTGCTTGGCCCTTACAATGAGGCCCGGCACACAGCAGTGCCGGCATAAACCTGACTTATTACAGACAGAAACAAAGCTGGGGGCGAGAACACGACGTCGTGCGCTGTATGACGTTTCCGTAGGAGACTGAAAAGCAGGCTGTGCCCCGCATGCCACGGTGAGGAGCGGAAGCTCTATTTAGAGCAAACTGTCCCCAAAGAAGGAAGAAGTCTAGGCGTGGATTCCTCTCTGCCCTAAGTGGGGCAGGGGGGAGGGGACAATGGAGCACATACCTACCCCCCAGGAAGCAGGGTCCCCTGCCCGCAGAGCCTGGTGGGGTTTCGTCCTGACACGTTGGCGTCCTGACTTGGTCCAGTGGGCGTGGCAGGTGGGGGCAGGGGTTCCTGCACAGGGGCAGATGGGCCTTCCTAGGAACCCTGGACCCTGCACATCGGATCCAAACGCAGATGCTCTCGGGTGGGCACTGGGTGGCAGTTTTGATGCCCCTGGGACAACTGTAACCCACACTGGAGTGCTGGGTTCAAGTCCTGGCTCCACTTCCGATTTTAGCATCCTGCCAGCGCACACCCTGGGAGGCAGCAGGTGATGATGGCCCTAGTACTTAAGTCCTGACACCCACGTGGGAGATGCAGCTTAAGATCCAGGCTCCTGGCTTCAACTGGGGAGTGAACCACTGGATGGGCAACCCCCTTCCCTCTTTTCCATCCCACCCCTTTCCCTTTAAAATACGATAAAAATAAATTAAGAATTGTGTAAAATACAGCATGATGGGGTTACATCCGAATAAACCCATCGTAAGCTGGAAATGTCATTAACTCTAGCATGCAGTGAATTCACTTGAAGTACAGAATGTCACTGCTCAGTGGTGCCCTGCGCCGGGGCCGGTGCCGGGGCCGGGGCAGTTGGGGCTCAGCTGGGAGCAGTCTTTCAGTGCTGCCACTGCCCTGTCTTTGGAGAGGAGTGGACTGTGTGCCATCAGTCAGAGGACAAGATCCACACTGCAAATCAAAAGTGTAGGGTCCACTGAATGTCCTCACAGCATCATAAATTAAAAAGTTAAAAAAAATATATAAATTCAACCATAGGAAGGTGGGGGCCACTGACACAGGAGGAGAGGGTTCAGCGCCTTTGGATTTTGACTCTCACTGTCCGTAAGCCTCCAGCTATTGTGTTTAGAAGAAGCGAAGTAAGTTCTGGTGGGGCTGGCGTTGTGACGTAGCAGGTTGAGCCACCACCTCAACGCTGGCATCCCATATGGGCACCAGTTCTTGCCCCAACTCCCTGCTAATGCACCTGGAAAAAGCAGCAGAAGTTGGTCCACGTATGTGGGCCCCTGCCACTCATGGAGAGGAGACCTGGATGAAGCCCCTGGCTTCAGCCTGGCCATTGCAGCCACTTGGTAAGCGAACCAGCAGATGGAAGCTCTCTCTTTCACTCTGTCTCTCCTCCTCTGTCTGTCACTCTTTCTAATAAAATAATTCTTAAAATAAAAGAGAAGTAAATCCTAGTCCAGACAGGTGACTGCACAGATGATGGGTAGAGAGAGAGGAACACTTAGTATTTTTTCCCTTTGCTTAACAGACACTAAATGTCTGCTGCTCCAGGGTCTCTGCTGGGCACAAGGAACACAGACAGGAACAAGACAAAGACCCTTGTGGATGGGGAGCTCAGACGGAGAGTTGGTACAGGTACCAAGTAAAACATGTAGCACATCAGATGGTGCTGAGTGTCATGGAGAAAAATGATGGTGGGTGGATGCATGTCAGGGAGAGCTGGTGAGGGTGCACAAGGACTGCCAGTTTTAAATTTTGTATTATCGGTTTTTCATTTTTATTTATTTATTTTCCTTTTACTGGAAAGGCTGAGAGACAGGTAAGAATCTTCTCTGCAGTGGTGTACCTCCCAAATGCCCCCAGCAATCGTCAGGGTCAGGCCAGGCTGAAGCCAAGAGCCTGGAATTCCGAGTCTCCCATGTGCACAGCACAGGAACTGGGCAGGAAGCAGAGCAGACAGGACTTGAACCAGGAGTCCTGGCATGGGATGTGGGTGTTCCGAGTGGCGGTGCAGGCCACTGTGAGGTCTGAGCAAAGACTTGATTGGGTGAGGCAGCAGAGACCTGGAGGGCGGGGAGGAGTCCAGGAAGGAGAGGAGGCCGAAGGGACAAGCAGGTGCAGGAAGAGGGGCCAGCGTGTGTGGGGCAGAGGATGCGAAGGCACAAGGAGGAACCACCAGCAGCCACAACTCCTGAGGTCCCCTGTGCTCGGGGGAGAGTGGCAGCAGGGGCAGCAGGCAGAGCCTTGTCCCACCCCTTGCCCCGGGGACCTATCCGGATTCCAAGAGCAATGAGCAGCTCCCTTGGAGGGTTCGTTCAGAGCTGGGCTTTCCCACAACCTGGCTGCAGCACTTTCATTGGTCACCACTGTTCTGAGGCTCACAGGTCAACAGAAGTCTAAGGAGCTGTGCTATGGCCTCCTGCAGTGTCTAGGGACCACGCGTGACTGCAGAGGCCAGGGAGGCTGCTGAGCTGTGGGAAGCTGAGGAAGGCTGGAGCCAGGGAGCACAGGGCCAGACACAGGCAGGCTGCAGGGAACGTGTGAGTCCTTTCTGGCCTCCTGTGTCTGTCAGGTGACCACTCTCCACCAGACTGAAGGACCTGGTCATTTGTTAACACATGAAAGTTGTCTTCTTCCACCAGGGCAAGGCCATCATGACAACAATACTGACTGATGCTTGTGCAGTGATAAATCGTTCGTGTCCCGCTCAGTGCAGGTGGAGGGCCTCGTGGCAGACAGATTGGCCTCTGCGCTACTCTTCCTGTCGGAAACGTGGTGATTCCAGGCACCCAGCACCTTCCGAGAGATCATCTGGACGCCCATGGTGGGAAGAGCAGCCCAGGAAACGATAGTGCATGTTTAACACAGGGGCACCGCACAGCCACTCACGACGCTTGTCACAGGGAGGCCTGTTTACTTCATACGGAAAACTGCAAAGAATGTATGAATGCGGCTATGCAAAACATCTTTTTAAAAAATATACTAGGAAGGAAATTTGCCCAAAATGTTAATAACTGTTGCCTCTGGGTAGTAAAGAATTATGAGATTTTTTTTTCATTCTCCTTCCCAAAGTTCTTTCAATTGTGTGTCTATTACTTTTATAATCACATACAAAAACAACAACAACAACAACAAAAAACTCCCTGCATACTAGCGCAAAAAAAAAAAAAAAAAAACAACGCTGCCGAGATGAAATGTCTGAATATTTCAGTTCACAAATGCCTAACTGTAAGTGGTGGACATGAATACAGATGATTGCCGTTCCATTTATTCAGAAACAAGAATGCCGGGATTTCCCAGGAATAAGAAAGGGCACAAATTGGCAACGTGCCTCACTTACTTAAACAAGGGAAAGACTTTGCAAATTATTTAGAGGCTTGAGAGTACAGCCTAACCGTTGTGTAAATGCTTACGGAGTAGCCCACCACTCCAGGCGTTATGGGAAAATTACCACCCTGCTCATACAATACATACCACCTAGATAGACCCCAAACAGAAAACCACTCCAAATAACACATGCATTGTTCTATTCTTAGTTGCGATACTATTAGCAAACTGTTTTTGCTAAAACATATTTGATGCAGAAGCTAAATTCTGGCAAGCTAATAATCGCTACCCTGTTGAACAAAGTCTGTTGCAGGTGTTTTCACGCTGGGAGCCTGGGACTCGCTGCAATCGGTTGTCCGAGGAGCAGCAGTGTTGCACTGTGGAAGGGGAGCGGGCTTGGGAGCGAGGCAGTTGAGGGTGTGTGAGTCCTGGTTCTATCCCTTAGAGAACCGTGTAACCTCAGGCAAGGCATAGATTCTTCCTGAGATTCTGTTCCTAATCCCAAAGTAGGAGTAGCAGGAGAGGCTGGAGTTATGGTGCAGTGGGTGAAGTCGCCACCTGTGATGCTGGCATCCATACCGGAGCACAGGTTCCAATCCTGGCTGCTCCACTTCAGACCCAGCTTCCTGCTAATGCATCTGGGAAGGCAGTAGAGAAATGTCCCAAGTACTTGGGCCCCTACCACCCACACAGGAGACCAGGATGGAGTTCCAGGCTCCTGCCTTCAGACTGACCCAGCCTTGACCATTGTGGCCATTTGGGGAGTGAACTAGCAGATGGAAGATAGCTCGCTTGCTCTCTCTCTATCTCTCTCTCTCTCTAGCTCTGCTTTTCAAATAAATGCAATAAAGTCTGTATTACAAAGAAAAGTAGTGTCTGTATTGGAAGAACAGTCAGGAGAATAAGGAAATACGTGTGCAGAGTAAACAGGAAAGGGACTGGCTCACCCTGGACATGAATAATCGAAGCCGGGCGAGTTTTCTCTACTTGCCTATCAACAGCAAAGTACTTGTCCAGGTCAACGCTGGGGCTACAGGCGTGGCAGAGACCACCACCAGGAGGCCAGGGCAACTACTATTTCCTCTCTGTTCTCCCTTGTTTACCTGTAGCAAATAGGTTCAAAGCACTACACACAAGGTTTCCGACATCCTCTCTAGCTAGAGGAGCCAATAACAGGGAGACAGAAACTGGTGAGAGATTCCAGGGAAATCTAGGGTCTCCTGATGAAAGGTCAGGTGTGGGAACACTGCCTCCCTCCCTTCTCTTTAAAAAGGGAGGTGATGGCTGCTCTCCAGCAGTTATTTTGCAACCAGGAGTAAGATAACAAGAGAAGGGCAGAGACAAGGACCTAATGAACACAGAGTGTGACTACAGCTGGGCCTGGTCCTGGCTCTCGGGGGGGCTCACCCTCTGCTGATGAAAAATCCTACAGAGAAATGTGAAGCGAGTGTTGTATGAGTGTGATGGGGCTCCGCTTCGTGTACCACGAGCTGTGGAGCAGCTGAGGCGCCAGGGTGGGTGATGAGGGGGCAGCAGGGAGAAGGAGAGAATGCTCAGCACTGTGGCCAGCAGGGGCCAGGCCCTTGGCAGGCCACGGGAGGACAGCATGAGAGGACCTCACAGAGGACAGAGTATGCCAAACTTCAGTCTATGGCCAGGCCTTGGGAGGTGGACCTCTTTGGATCTATTTGCTCTGTTGTTGTTTTTGGGGTGTCACTTAAGGGAATGTGGCAGAGGTGACATGTTCAGACTGGGTTCATCTGGGTAAGCACTGGGGAGACCGAGAGCCCCTGTCTGCGGTCAGCACTGCCCATTGGGCCCCTAGGCCCCATTCTCTCTTCATCTTTGCCAGCAGAAACTAAATTCTGCCCCGGGCAGCAGAGTGGAAAGCCAGGATTGGTCCAGGCCTATCCACAGAGACCTCATCCCTGCCTTCCAGGAGTCCCTGGGGTGGTCCAGACCTGCCCGATGGGCCTGGTGGTGCTGGGCTGGGGGTGTTCATCAGGCACACTCCCCCAGGGAGTACTTGCTGTCCCAACAAAAAGAGACCCACAGATGCCCACGTGAGGATGAAAGCTGAGGTGCCAAGGACGAGGATGCTAAGTCAGAGGCACCCTGGTCCCTGAGGGTCTGCAGACCCCGCCCTGGGTGAAGCCTGCATGCATGGGTGCCTGTTTCTGGTAGCTGAATGCTCTGTGAAGCGATGCACCAGCTCTGCTGGCTGATGGGCAGAGAATCGGCCAGGGGCCCACACCTGCTCGACCAGGTCAGTACTGCCACTGCAAGCCACTCGCTTCCCGGCCACTATGAGCCACTCGCTTCCCGGCGCTGAGCACCAGGACTGCCCCCGACTGCACCTCTGTTTCTGAAGCAGGGGAAGAGCCCCATGCAGCCCAGCAGCAGGGTCCAATGAGGACAGAGTGCAATCAGTGCTCCAGGGCAGCGTGCTGGCTGGCGCTGCGGGCGCAGTGGGCAGGCAGGCAGAAAGACCCAGTCTGTCTCAAAATCAGCACCAGCGACACTCAGAATGGTTTTAGAGACGAGACTTTTAAACATCGGCAGAGGAAAAATAAAAAAGACATCCTATTATGGATGGCTTTTTGCTTTTTCCGCAGAACAGGGGAATGGAGCTGGATTTGTTCATGGAGGGCTGAGCAGAGTTATGCTTGAGGGAAGGCCACATCCCACGAGTCAGCAGGCAGCGAGGGGCTCTGTTCACAGTGCGCGCCATCTGAGGCGTGCAGTTCCAGTCGGCGCAGTTTTTGGAACTGGCATGATTATCTGCTTCCCTTCATTAGGGGAGGAAATGAGCTGGACACCACTGAGCTGCGTGCCCGGGGGCCACCCGGGAGCATCCCTGTGGGAGAGCAGGGCGGCCACGTGACTTTCTGTGAGACAGGAGACACTGGACGGCGCGGTGAGACGCTTAGGAATCTGATGAGAGGGCTCCCAGCAAAGTGCGCCCCAGCTCGTGCTCTGCAGAACATGTCCATCACCAGGTCTGCACACACGCTTCCCTCCCTCTGCTCAGAGAGAACTGCATTGCAGACACTGCAAATACAAATGCCTAAACGTTTCTTCTATACGTGGAGGGAGCCAGGTGTTTGCTACACTGGTCAGCACATTGCTTGGGATGCCCACATCCCACACTGGACCATCTGGGCTCCAGTCTGGACCTCCTTCCAGCTTATCGGCGAGGTGCACCCTGGGAGGCAGCGTGTGGTGGCTCAAGTACTTGGGTCTCTGCCACCCAAATGGAAGACCTGGATGGAGTTCCAGGCTCCTGGCTTTGGCCTCCACGCATTTGGGGAGTGAATTAGTAGATGGAGGAGGTTTCTCTGTCTCTGTCTCTGTCTCTCCGACTTGCAAACAAACTTTTTAAAAAGTGAATAGAAAAATATATAGGAGTAGCCAAATAGAAAAAAGATTTTAAAATATATCTGTAGTCTTGTCTTTAAAACATTTTAATGTGATTGCAAAAAAAAAAAAAAAGAACTACAAAAACCATATGGTTATCTCAATAGATACAGAGAAAGCATTTGATAAAATACAACACCCTTTCATGATGAAAACCTAAGCAAATTGGGTATAGAAGGAGCACTTCTCAACAGAATCAAGGCAATGTATGACAAGCCTATGGCCAGCATCCTATTGAACCACACAAGGATGCCCAATCTCACCACTGCTATTCAATATAGTCCTGGAAATTTTAGCCAGAGCCATTAAGCAAGAAAAAGAAATCAAAGGGATACAATTTGTAAAGGAGGAAGTCAAACTATCCCTATTTCCAGATGACATGATTCTATATATAGGGGATCCAAAAGACTCCACTAAGATATTACTGGAACTCATAATAGAGTTTGATAAAGTTATAGGATATAAAGACAACATACAATAATCAACATTCTTTGTATACACAGACCATGCCACCACTGAGAAGAACTTCTAAGATCAATCTTATTTACAATAGTTACAAAAAAATCAAATAGTTTGAAATAAATTTAACCAAGGACATCAAAGACCTCTATGAGAATTACAAAACATTAAAGAAAGAAATAGAAGACACCAAAAAATGGAAAAATTTTCCATGTTCATGGATTGTTAGAATCAATATCATCAGAATGTCCATACTACTGAAAGCAATCTACAGATTCAATGTGATACCAATCAAAATACCAAGGACATTCTTCTCAGATATAAAAAAAAGAAATATGCTGAAATTCATATGGAAATACTGGAGACCCTGTATAGCTAAAGCAATCTTATACAACAAAAATAAAGCCAAGGGCATCACAATATCAGATTTCATGACAAACTACAGGGTAGTTATAATCAAAACAGCCAGGTACTGGTACAAAAACAGAGGGATAGACCAATGGAACAGGCTAAAACTCCAGAAATCAAACCACACATCTACAACCAACTTATCTTTGACAAAATACCTAAATCAATCCCTGGAGCAAGGACAGTCTCCTTAACAAATGGTGTAGGGAAAACTGGATTTCCACATGCAGAAGTATGAAACATTACCCCTACCTTACACCTTACACAAAAATCCACTCACAATGGATCAAAGACCTATATCTATGACCCAATACAGCAAATTATTAGAGAACATTGGGGGAAACCCTGCAAGACATTGGCTTAGCCAGAGTTCCTGGAAAAGACCACAGAGGCACAGGCAATCAAAACCAAATCTGACAAACAGGATTACATCAAATTAAGAAGCTTCTGTACTGCAAAAGAAACACTCAGCAAAGTGAAGACGCAACCTACAGAATGTGAGAAATTATTTACAAACTATGCAACTGATACAGGATTAATAACCAGAATATATAAAGACACTCAACAACAACAAGACAAACAACCCAGTTAAAAATAGGCAAAAGACTTAAACAGGCATTTTTCAAAAGAGGAAATCCAAATGGCCAATAGACACATGAAAAAAACGTTTAGCATCACTAGCCATCAGGGAAATGCAAATCGAAACCACAACGAGGTTTCACCTCAATCTGGTTAGAATGGCTTTCATACAGAAATCAACAAACACCAAATGCTGGCGAGGATGTGGGGAAGAGGGCACCCTAATCCACTGCTGGTGGGAATGTAGACTGGTGCAGCCACTGCGGAAGGCTATATGGCGATACCTCAGAAATCTGAATATAGCCCTATTATATGACCCAGCCATCCCACTCCTGGGAATTTACCCAAGGGAAATGAAATCGGCTTATGAAAGAGTTATCGGTACCCCCATGTTTATTACAGCTCATTTCACAAAAGCTAAGATATGGAATCAACCTAGATGTCCGTCAACTATTGACTGGATACAGAAAGTATGGTATATATACACTATGGAGTACTACTCAGCTGTTAAAAAAATGAAATCCTGTTGTTTGCAACAAAATGGATGAAACTGGAAAACATCATACTTAGTGAAATAAGCCAGTCCCAAAAGGACAAATACTGTATGTTCTCCCTGATCTATGGTAACTAACAGGGCACCTAAAAGGTTATCTACAGATGTGAAATTGACACTTTGAGATGTGATGACTTTGAACAGCCCTTGTCTCGACTGTTGAGGAACAGTTTTTTTTTTTCTTCATACTATCTGTTGAATGCTTTACTCAGTACAGAGTTAATCTTATGTGCATAAAATTAACTGAAAATTGATCTTAGTAAAAAATAAGAATGGGAATAGGAGAGGGAGGGGGAACAAGAGTAGGAGTGTGAGTGGGAGGCGGTAAGAAAGAATCAGTATGTTCCTAAAGTTGTATTTATGAAGTGCATCAAGTTTGCATGCCTTAAATAAAAGGGTTCTGAGAAAAAAAAATAACAAACACCACCTAATGAAACATCAAATTAATAAAAGCTACCGGTTGAGTAGCTTGGTGTGTTATAAAAATTACATCATGACACAAAGACAGAGCTGTGTGGCCTGCTAAACAGCCCTAGGCTCTTCCACTCTCAGACATGACTGGAAAGGGTGAAAACCTGTAACTAGAGAAAAGTGAAGTCACTACGAACGTTCCAAGATGGTCAGTCTGCCAACCTTAATACTTGTAGACATGGAAAATTTATTTCACTAACGGGAAAATACAACTGCTTCAAAGATTTATAACTGAATTTTCAAAACCTTCCTGCGGATCCCTGTGCACGTTCACTGTTCTGTCCTACAGTTATCAGTGGTCACGAATTGAAGGAGCCAGATGTGCAGGCACTGTGCAGAGTGCAAGGCCTGGTGGTCAGATGTCCAGGCAAAGAAGCTGATGGCGATGAGCAGCTAGGAGCATGCATGACTTTATCATCAGCAGGGAAAGCAGCAAGTGCTGGTGGGGGGGGGGGTCCCAAGAACACCCCCAGATTCAGTGATTCACAAGGAGGATGCACAGCATTCGGCATATGGTCGAAAGCAGGCTGTGCTTCGTCACGACAAACGGATACGGAAGGTGGCAAAGTCAACAGGATAGCAGACGCCGGCTTCCCGGAGTCCTCTCCCAGCACAGTCACACAGGCTGTGCTCAGCTCCTCTGGTGACAACACAGGTGGTGTTTTGCCTATCAAGGGAGCCTGGGTTTTGATTGGCATCTGGGGACCCCTGCCCAGCATGTACCAAAACTCCATACTTGAAGAAACAAAGCACGTGTTTGTCCAGAGCCACGTTGTTTGTGTAAACTGTTTAGGAAGAGAAAGCTCCCCTCACCGGTTCTGGAGCAGCGGGGACCTCCCCAAAATCCAGCTCGTCAGAAGCCAGTGGAGGACTTGCCTCATGGGCAGACTATTCAATAATTGTGCTAGAGCAGTGGAAAATCCAACTGGAAAAACTGAAATAAGACATGAGACAGGGCACAGGGAGACGCCGCCAGACGGCCGTGTGGGGGTTGCGTAGGTGTGCTGCAGGGAAGGCAGTGGGTTCCTATTCACACTACAATCAAAAATCAATTTCAAATGCACTGGAGAGCTGACCATGAAAGATCTGCCAAGATTTCAGAAGAACATGTAGCATAGTATTAAGGACCTCAGGAATAAAAAAAATAATTTCTCAAGTAAAAAAAAATGCACTGATCTTAAAGGAAATTGACAAATTGGACTATACTACAACCTCAAAACTGTTCATCAAAACAACATAATGTTAAACATGGCAATATAATAAAGTAGAAGACAGCAACAACCAATATAAGCTGACAAGCGATTAATCTGTAGAATATATGAAGAAGCAGTCCACATTCTAAGTAAAAGACAGATCTCAGTGGCACACACGGGCTGAAATGGACAGTGAGTCACACGGGAGAAAACTCCACGTGCTCAGAAAGCAGTGAGGACAGATGCACAACCTTTTCAGTGACCACCACAAGGAACCCAATGCCACAGTGGTCTGCTTGTGGCCGAGGAGTGAGAACACACACTGGACTTCCCCCTGCTGCCTGGAGCAAATGCAGAACTTGAGAAAACACACGCAACACAGGCCCTGGGGACCCTGACTAACAGACCGTGGCGGCCAGCGATTCATGAGACAGGACACAGGGAGACGCTGCTGGACAGCCGTGTGGAGTTTGCGTGGGTGAGCCGTGGGGAAGGCACACAGGTCATGCAGGAGAGCTGTGGGGAGGGCACACAGGTCATGCAGGAGTGCTGGGGGAGGGCACACAGGTCATGCAGGTGAACGGTGTGGAGGTCACGCAGGCCGTGCAGGTGAGC
>CM027397.1:27329721-27521529 GCA_015711505.1 Sylvilagus bachmani | reverse complement strand
ACGGTGGGGAGGGTACACAGGCCGTGCAGGTGAACGGTGGGGAGGTCACGCAGGCCATGCAGGTGAGCTGTGGGGAGGGCACACAGGCCGTGCAGGTGAGCAGTGGGGAGGGCACACAGGCCGTGCAGGTGAGCAGTGGGGAGGGCACACAGGCCGTGCAGGTGAGCAGTGGGGAGGGCACGCAAGCTGTGCAGGTGAGCAGTGGGGTGGGCACACAGGCCGTGCAGGTGAGCTGGTGGTCTGGTGTTTGATGAGGGCAGTGTGTGGCAGAATGGGTGCAGAGGGAGGGTCACTGGGAGCCAGCAAGGAGAGAGACAGCGAGAGCGCGAGTGCGCAGCTGGGCCCATGCATTTATTTGTCTTTATTTCAGAGGCAGAGTCAGAGAAACAGAGACAGAGCTCAAGATCTCCGATCCACTGGATCATTGTCCAAATGCCCCCAACATCCAGGACTGGGTCCAGATGAAGCTGGGAGCCAGGAACTCAATCCAGGTCTCTTATTTGAGTCATCAGTGTTGTCTCCAGGATCTGTGCTAACAGGAAGTTGGAACTGGAGGCAGAGCTGGGACTTAACCCAAGCACTCTGATAGGGGCTGTGGGCATCCCAAGCAATGGCTTAACCACTACACCAAATGCCTGCCCCAGTTACAAGGTTCTTGTACTACAGGAGATGTGGTGGGACTTTACCTGAAGGTGCGCTGTGGCAAGTTAGCGATGTAAATACTAACACGACCGCCAAACATGACAACAGTCGCAGCCAGGAAGCCTGGAGGAGCGTGAGTCGAATCCTAAGCAGTAACAGAGGTCAGAAGGGAACATGTGAAACGGAGTCCAACAGGGCAGGCATGAGTCCTGCCAACACGCACGTCCACCACCGCCTTACGTGTAAGCAGCAAACGGTCCCTCCACAGGCACCAGCTAGCAAAAGTCACTCAGGAAACAGACCGTCTGAGCAGCCTTGCAGCTATGGACAAAATCAGGCTTGTAAAGAAAACTCCTGCAAAGAAAACCGCAGAGCCACCGAAGGAAGAAGTCACGGCACACGGCAGAGTGTTTTCTAGCCCATTCTGGGGATGTGGGGTCTACGGGTGCTCTGTGTACCGCTTCCCAATTTTTGCTTTATAAATCTGAAATTATGCAGAAGGAAGTTTTTTTTTTTTAAGGGGCACACTTCAGTTCAAGGCAGGCCAATGATAGCTTAGCACAGCTAAAAGCACAGTGTAGGTCACTGCACAGCCAGCCCCGCAGGACACAGCAGCTCAGCATGGCCAAGCACTGGTGAGGGAACCGCTGAGGACGGGCTCCTGCCCCTTGGCTGGGGATGTCAATGGCCACGACCATTCTAGCAATGCCCAGGGATGCTGAGGGAATTCCCACCTGCAAACTTCTCATTACTCAAGGGAAAAACAAGCTCCTCTCTTCTATGTGCCGCTGTTGTAGGGTTTTCCGTCATGTATCTTTAATCCCTAACTGGAGCTGGCACACAGGATGCCCCTCTATGTGGATAATGTTTTACTTTATTAGCCGGCTGGCAGAGACACAGGTTCTCATTACATTAATCTTTCAAGGCTACTTCTGTTCTTTATGCTCTAAGGTTTGTTTTTTTTTTAATAATGTTGAAACAAAATTTTAAAAAAGGAGCCCGATACCTAATCCTCAGTAATTTTTGAAGGTGTGATGATAGCATGCATGAGAAACACCCGCACTAGACATGTATATGCAAATATAAATAAATAGCACCGAACTGCAAAGAGAAAGGAACTTCCTGGAGTCACCAACGCAGTCGGCAGGAGAACGCAAATCCAGTGCTGTCCGACCCCCAGGTTCCCAGAGCCCCCAGTACTGAGCCCCTGAGCACAACTGGGCCCTGAGGATAAAGCTTGCTCACGGAAACCCAGGCCTCGTTTAGCAAATCAAAGACAAGGGGAACAGAGAAGAGGTTCAAGTAGGGCTTTGAAATGTTTGGAGGCTCCTCACTGTTTCTTTAACAAAGGCCATGGTGCAGGGCAGTACAGAGTGCTCCTGGGCCTGCAAACCTGCCCTGGGTTCTGGCACCTGCGTGAGCCGCGCCTGTAACAGAAGCGCGCACCGGGGCTGCTGTTTGGGGCTCACGGGTGTTGCAGGCTGGCAACAGAACTCTCACACGGCCATTTCCCCAGCACACAGGACATGAAGCTTTGCTCCTTCCTGACAGCTCCCACGTCAGTGCCGCAGCTG
This sequence comes from Sylvilagus bachmani, assembly GCA_015711505.1. Taxonomy (NCBI): domain Eukaryota; kingdom Metazoa; phylum Chordata; class Mammalia; order Lagomorpha; family Leporidae; genus Sylvilagus; species Sylvilagus bachmani. The sequence continues at coordinate 27,519,313 of CM027397.1, read as the reverse complement.
CCTCCCTGCGACCACCGGATCACCGCTGCCTTCAGAGGGGCGGGGACACAGCAACTGGAGTCAGCTCTGAGACCAAACTCACTAAGCTCTGAAAACCAGCGACTGCAGGGCTATTCCGCAGGCAAACAAATGAGCACTGCAGGTTCTGATAGGAGAAGTGATATATTTTCTAACTGAGCGCGAGCAGCAATACCAACTTCAAAGTCTCTTGCCCTTCAGAAGTGCACGCAAACACAACATCAAAATCAAGGGTTTTCTTTTTTTTTTTTTAAAGCAAATTCAACATGTCTGAAGCTTCCTACAGTGAAAGTTTACGGTTAAAATCATTTTTTTCTAAAGATTTATTTTTATTTATTTGAAAAACAGAGTTTCAGAGAGAGGCAGAGACACAGATGGCTGCAATGGCCAGAGCTGTGCCAGATCTGAAGCCAGGAGCCAGGAGCTTCTTCCAGGTCTCCCATATGGGTGCAGGGCTCAAGGACTTGGGCCATCTTCTACTGCTTTCCCAGGCCATAGCAGAGAGCTGGACTGAAAGTGGAGCAGCCAGGACTCGAACTGGTACCCATAGGGGATGCCGGCGCTTCAGGCCAGGGCTCTGACCCGCTGTGCCACAGCGCCGGCCCCTAAAACCATTTTCTTATTATCTCATTGCTCTATGAACCACCACCAACAGTACTTCCTTAAAAAAGTCCCGCAGTTCCCTGAAATCCTACACCCTGGTGTGACAGCATAGCCAGGTCAGGAGGTCAGGAGGTCAGGAGGTCAGGAGGGCAAGGATCAGAGCTAAGAAGAGACAAGGTGTTCCTGCCTCCTCCCTCTCCTCTGTGTGAGCATGGGAGTGAGGTGGGAGGTGGGGCCTTTGCCAGCCACCGGCTCCCCTGCTGCCTCCACTTGGACACGTCCCAGCCTCCTTCACTACAGCTGTCAACATGCTTTCCCAGCATGCCCCACCAGGTGAGGAGCAGGGGAGGCGGGACTTTGGGCAGGGCTGAGCACTGCAGCACGGGGGTGTGTGTGTGTGTGTGTATGTGTGTGTGTGTGTCAGGGTCAGGTGTCAAGAACTAAAGGAAAATGGATCTTGAGCCCCAGCCTGAATGCCAACGTGTCTTGCCTGCCTGACTCGGCTGCAGCTGGGGCGTAACTGAGTCCCCCAAGGCACAGGCTTGTCGGCTCACCCCTCAGTCCCCTCCAGGTTATTTTCATGGATATCTTCCTGGCAAAGCAAGACTAGAGGACGGATGCCTTCTTAGTCTTCTTCGCCACCTGCTGTGGTGAACTCACAGGCGGGAGCCCCTGCTTCCACAGTGACAAGGTTCCCCCCCCCCCGCCATGCTACCAGCAGCCACATCCACAGCCCGGGGGGAGGGGGACACAGCTTCCAAGCCTGATCTCCACCGATCTCACGGAAGAGATCGACAGGATCTGTGCCAGTTACAGGTGGATTCTCTCCCTTGCAGAGGGACAATCTGCAAAGCCCCTCCCTGGTCCTCTGGCGTGTTCCATTTATAACAAATCGAATTTCCCAGAAAGTCCTCCACCACTGAAGGGAAGTGGCCAGCTTCTCCCCGACCCCACCACGGACTGAGCGGAAGAGAGAAGCAGTGGGGGGAAGGGTGGGTCTCGCTCGCTGTAGACCCTCTACTAGCAGCAAGTTCCAGGCAGGTACAGCTTTAACTCAAGCCTCAGATGAACAGCTTTTCTCTGTCTGGGATGGGAGACAGCAAAAATGGGGTCAAATGGTCTCTGGTGGGTCTCTTCTGGCCTTGGAATGGGATAATTTTTCTAGCTTCCGGCCCAGTGATGTCTGTGTATTAATCACGGAAATTCTCTCAGGGTGACCTTCGTCCAGGCACTCTACTGTCTATCTCTGTGCAGCTACCTACGACGATGCGAGGGCACTTTTGCAACAGCTGCAAATGCTTTTGAGGAGGCTAGGTAATAACCAGATAATAAAATTAATTTGCTCATTTGGTTCAGCCCATGGGAACAGCTGACACATGCTAGGAAGACATGTTTGGCATGGTGTGACGGACGGTCCAGGATAACGCTAAGTGGCATGTTGGAAACCTGTAAGGGGTGTGGGGGGGCAGTTCCAAAGGGGGCCTCCAAGAATCCAGATGTGGTTCAGCTTCGGGGCAGCCGGAATAGGTGCATGGATGGATCCACGACATGCTGTCCACACCGAGAAGCTGTGGGCAGACAGGGAGTTCTGGACTGAAAGTCGTGAAGGAAGATGCTGCGAACTACAGGAGGGACTTATGACAAGGCTGCATCCGCTGTGGGCATTTTTTGCACAAACTGCCCGGAGAGGGGGGGAGGGGCAGCAGAGATGTATCAAACAACAGTGAGTGACCCAGGAAATGCTGGCAACACCAGCCAGCACTGTTATAAAGCAGACGTAAGCAACACAGGGAAGCCCGGGGCACTGATCCAACTCCTGAGATCACGGCTGCACTACTACAAGCCCCGATGGACTTAGTCTTTCCCTACTGAGTGCTGAGCATGTAGGCTAAATGCACGCATCCACAGTCTTCCATGTCTGGCTTCTAGAATATTCAGATTCCATCTCTTGACGTCTAAGAGCCCCAAGACCCTACTACGGCATGTAGAGAGTGACACAGTACCCCGGACTACCTGGGACACAGGACAATCCTTAGCAGGCAGGCCACGGTGGCCGGTCGCCCTGAGTTAGAGGAAGGCGGAACTCCAAGTGCAATTGCAAACCTAACTGCAGACAGCAAGAGCCGAGTACAAAGCACTCTGCCCCCCGAGGCTCATCTGCCTGTACTGTACACGAGGACCTGGCTATGCTGGAAAACAAAGCTCCCACGGATGAACGCCTCTCCTGGCTCCCCTTTGAACAACTGGTCTTTTCCACACGGAGCCTCAGATCTTGCGCATTGATATTCTGCACAGAGCCCGCTTCCACAGCTCACACCTGTGCTGGGGAGAAAGCGTTACACCAGGGCCCTCTGCCCACGCAGGTTGTCTGCAGAGGGCAGAGGTGTCCTCCGTGAGGAACAGGCTGCACCCACGGCAGCCTCACTCCGTCCAGATGAGCTCGAACACCAGCCCCACCGGCAGCTTCTCTGGCTCCGGCTACTGCGCTGTCAGATGATGCCCTGATGGCCCATGAAAACACCGGCTGGTTACCGACAGCAGACGGCTGCAGCACAGGGTGTCTGGTGGAGAAGAGCGCACTTCCCAGTAAACTGGTGGCCAGAAAGCACCGCTCCGAAACAGAGCAAAACACACGGCACCCACGGGCAGGAGAACAAGTTATTTGGGCGAATCATGCCATCAAACACCCATTTTCATCATGGGGCATCGTGGGGGTCATGGTTTCCCCAGGCGAGACACGGAATATTCTGAACGGGAGCCAGAGAGGCAAACAGTGTCTTCCCATTGCTCATCCGTCTGCTTCCTGCAAAATGGGCCATGGTGCCACCTGCTCTGGCCTAGGGCCCCACAGGGACAGAGGAAAACAAGCCAGGACCTCACCCCATTACAGCCACCAGGGATGTTGGCAGAGGACCTGGGACTTTGGATCCTGTGTAATGCTCTGAGCCCTCCAAGCAGCAGAGGCTCAGTGAGCTCTGGGAACTGCTCATAGCCCAAGGCTCCAGTACAAGAGTTTCAAACCCAGATCTGGCCCCAAAAGGCCTGTCTGGAGCCCCCACACTGTGTCAGACACCATGCTGAGTACTTGATACAAATGGCAGAGACCCTACCTAGGAATTTCTACGAGACACTACTCTTCCCTGCAGCCATCACAGTTACCGGGCAGCACTGCGGGAAACGGGAAACGTTCTAACTAACTTCAGTCAGTCCTCCTCCCAGTCCACGTGCTCTTAACTCCCTAACCCTACGTTTCGGGGTGGATTAGTCACATGTTCTGACTCCAAAACCCAGACCCTCAATCATCAGAGCAGGTGCCTGAGATGCATGGCAGAAGACACTGGAGCTGGCATAGCTGACGACACCAACAATTCTGTGGCCACAGGGATTCTTCATGTTGTCCCTCTAATACCGCACCCCTCACCCCCATGCCCCTTTCCCTGGGCCCAGTTCCAGCATGGCGCTGACGGCAAAGAGTCTATGGTTTACAGGTGGAAGCAATCACTAAACCCCGGCTCTCCCGGCCAAGTGTTCCAGAAAACCGTGGGGAGTGGAGCTGAACCACAAGGGAAGAGGACATGACGAGGGCGATGGTGGCGACACCAAAGACCGAGGGGGACGCCCCGTGACGCGGCCTCTGGTCTACGACTGTGGCTCAGCCCCCAGCAACCTCTGAGGCAGGGGCCGTGATGGAGCCCCAGGGCCACGAGGCCACTCCAGAGCGGTGAAGACAAGGCCGTGGGCCCAGCCCAGTCCTGCCCCTCTGCAGACACGAGGGACACAGGGGCTTCCCTGTGCGGGATTTCGGGGTGAAGCAGCAGCTGAGATCTGTCCTTGCAGACCAGGGTGAGAAGGCAGGTCTGGGACAGGGTTGGGGAGGGGTCTGGCTGAGAAACGCAAACTAAAACTCAGATGCCCCAAAATACCATGGCCTCCTGCTGTGCTCTGGGGAGCCAAGGCACTCACGGGTGTGGCTCCTGGAGGCCAAGCAGGATGGGGAGGGTGCACGAGGTCCCGGGAAGGAAGCACAAGGACCGGTCGGTCCCTGGGGAGAAATCTGCAGACGGCCAGCAGGAAGCTCAGAGCAGGCGTCTGCCTCTGCAGCCTCTGGGGAAGCTGGGGTTGGCCTGGCCCAGCCAAGCAGATGTCCCCTGGGAGCTGGAATCCTGGGCACAGCACAGACACCGAGCATACCTGAAGGCTCCCTGGGGAGACGGTCTTGGGAGTCCTGCTCCAGGGACCCCACGAGGCTCCTGCGTTCCCATCTGTCAGCAGTCTGCCTCTTGGACTTCTCTTCAGTCCTGTGAGATCCCTAAATCCTCTGCACACACTCTCCAGTTTCTCCAGTTTCTCAGATGACACCGTGCACATTTCTGTGGCACACAGGCAGGCCAGGACACAGGGCACGCATTGGTTCCTTCAGACTGCGACGCCGAGTTACAGGTCTTCCCACAACAGGCATTCGTTAGCACCTGAGTCTGCGGGTCTACTGGGCACCGGCAGCCGGGGCCAGCCTCGGTGACCATGGCCAGGACAAGTGGGTGGCCTTAGCGCTCATTTGCAGCAGGCTGGCCTGGGCCTGTTCTCAGGGTGAGGCCATGGCATGGGTCCAGGAGAGAGGGGACGCATGTAGGAGGCCTCCTGAGGACCAAGTTCTGGGCCGCAGCAGCGTGGCCTCTGCCACATTCTGTTCACCTAAGCCAGATATGTGGCCAACCTGGATGGAAATAGCTGGAAAGACCCCAGCTCTTGATGGAAGAGCTGGGGAGACAGACTGCAGGGTGGGGTCACAAGGAGGGGAGGAAGACTGGGGTCATTTCTGTAAGAAGTGCAGCACTGGGGGCCGGTGCTGTGGCACAGTAGCTAAGCTTCTGCTTGCAACACCAGCATCCCACATGGACACTGGTTCAAGTCCTAGATGCTCCTCTTCCAATCCAGCTCTCTGCTTATGGCATGGGAAAGCAGTGGAAGATGGCCCAAGTGCTTGGGTCTCTGCACCACGTGGGAGACCTGGAGCTTTCCTAGCTTCAGATTGGCCCAGCTCTGGCCGTTGTGGCCATTTGGGAAGTGAACCAGTGGATGGAAGACCTTTCTGTTTGTCTTTCCTTCCCTCTGTCTGTAACTCTGCCTGTCACATAAATAAAATCTTAAAAAAAAAAAAAAAAGGAGGAGGAGGAGGGAGAGGGAGGAGGAGGAAGGAGGAGAGGGGGGGAGGAGGAGGAGGAGAGGGGAGGAGGAGGAGGAGGAGGAGGAGGAGGAGAAGTGGTACAGCACTGGAATGAGTGGAATGAGGGGCACAGCCAGGAACATGGCCCAGGTGATTCGAGGGGATGTGGCAGAGGCCTCTGTCTTTTAAGCGAACTTGTTTCTAACTGACGTGAGTAAAGTTGTGGTAGAAGCCTTCCCAAGGTTAGAAGAAGGAAAAGGGAGGAGTTGTCCTGGGAAGGAAATGTGGTTGTTATCTGCTTGCAGCCCATATGAACCCCTATGAATGCTGCAACTGTGTTTCCTGTCTGCTTATATATACTCATTCAGGTTCTGCTGGCTAGTACAGGGCCATGGTGTTAACCCCTGCCAGACAGCTTGTGGCTCGTCTTCAGTAACTATGTTTGCATGTGCAATACTGTATCAATCAAATGTATGCATATAACCATAGAAGGGAGAGGCTGAAACCATATGTAAGGGAAGACCCCTCTGTGTTCAGGGCTCAGGCTTTTGGATAAGAAATTCCACCTGGGCCTTCTGCCGGCATAGTAAAAGACTACCTGCTGTTAAAAAGCCTTGCTGTCTTGTCTCTGCACACAAATCCTGCTACAGGGACACGGTTTCCACTGTCAATACAGAGCTCAACCAGGAGGCAACTCCATAATTCCTGGGCTCAGTGTTGAGGACCAAAGTGGCAAGGGGCAGAGAGGAAAGATGGCTCAAGTGTGAATCCAGAGAACTGTCATGGGGTCAGCGTTGTGGAGCAAGTTACACCTCTGTTTGTGACACCTGCATCCCATATGGACACCAGTTCAAGTCCCAGCTGCTCCACTTCTGATCCAGCTCCCTGCTAATGGTCTGGGAAAGCAGTGGAAGATGGCCCAAGTGCTTGGTCTCCCCTGTGGGAGACCCAGATGGAGCTCCTGGCTCCTGACTATGGTGGTCAGGCTGCCTTTTGAATCAATAAAATAAAACTGTGAAACAAGCAAGCGAAGAAAAAGCACCCGTCCTTCCGATCAGAGAACAACGACACCCCTGGCGCAGACAAAGAGGGCAGCTCTCCGAGGAGCCCGAGCCTGGGGTTCGTGTTGTTGGAACTGAGGTGTGAGTGCAACAACCAAACAGGTTCTTCACTGCGAACACGGGACTCTGACTCTGGCTTGAGACAGCAGAGAAGCAGGCTAGCTGCAGTGGAAGCTGGGCAGTCAGTTCAAGGCTGAGAGGCCAGAAGCAGTCCCAGAAACCATCTGCAAAGCCGTTCCAGGGAGAAACACAAGCCCTGGCTTGCCCTGCTACCATGCTGCCACCGCTTCTGCCTGTGCAATGCTCACTGCCTCCCCCTTTCCATCGTAAGACTCAAACCCAGTTCTGTGCATCTTGGTGCTCGACACCTGATCCAGAGGCTCAGTTCTGGCTGCAGAGAGAACAGCAGGGCACCTGGCTCCCAGCGCAGCAGGGGGTTTCTGCCTCCTTCCCAGAACCTTCCAGATCAAAGAGGGGGATGGGACACCAGGTCCTGGCAGGTCAAGCACCAACATCTGCCACAAGCCCCTGCTCCGACATCCCCTAAGAACTGACAGCCCAATCTGCCCTGCACAGTGAGAAGCAATCTCACACACCTCGGAAGGAATGTAGACAGTGATGCCGGGGACTTCAGACAAGATGCCCACACCCGTCCTTACTGGACTCTGGGGTCTGCTGTCCCAACACAGCCTGTTTTTGACACTGCTGGGGTCCTAGCAAGCCAGCAGTGTCTTCCGTTCATCAGTGCTACAATCTCCCGAGCTGTGCACCAAGTGTGGAGAGCTCCCTGGACCAGGGGCTCTGGGGACTGTTTTTAATTTACCGATAAGTAAAAAGGGAAAATGTGGTATCTTTGAGCACCGCTGCCCTGGTCTGTTAAACAAAGAGAAGTAATCCCCATGCCAGTGTCATTCTACTAACCTGAACCTGATAACATGGAGGTGGCAGGATGGCCCAGAGGGTAACGGGCACCCCCCACCACCACTTCCACCTGCAGCACTTGGCTGGGCCAGATGTTGATGTGGGATGGGTCACTGTGCACCACGGAGGGCTGCTGGGGCTGGCAGTCGTCCAGTTAGAGCAGGGAGCTGTGCCCTCTCTCTCAGCTTTCATTCAGCTCTGGCCCATCAGAGGGCAGCAGATCAAAGGATTCACCCCCGGAGTGCAATGGTCAGTGGAGAAAAGTCCCAGCTCTGGGGTCGCTGAGCTGGGCTGGAGCCACAGCATCTCAATCCACTAGCTGGGGGGGGGGGGGAAGTGCGGTGTCTGACGTGACAGAGAGAGATAAAGATACTGGTGCTTCGTAGCAATACAGCTGCTGGGGTGGGTGTTCAGCCTGGTCGCTAAGACACCTGTGCTACACATCAAAGTGCCTCGGTTCAATTCCCAGCTGCAGCTCCTGAAGCCACTGTTTCCGCATGCACACCATGGGAGGCAGCAGTGATGGCTCGATTCACTGGGCTCCTGCCACCCATGCTGGACCGCATTCCCAGCTCCTGCCTTCAGCCCAGCCCAGTCCAGCCCCAGCCCCAGCCATTACAGGCATTTGGACAGTGAACCAGAGGATGGGGGAGATCTCTCTTTCTCCTTCTCTTCTCTCTGCCTCTCAAGCAAACATAATTAATTAAAATAATAATAATAATACAGTCACCTGTGGGCTCCACGTTCTAAGGAATACACTTCTTACAGCAAGAAGCTCTTTCCAGTTTCCAGGAACCACTTACAAAGGGAAACCGTGTCCTTGGAAGAGACGAGTTAAGCAGAAATAATTGAAAACTCTGAAGGCCAGCAAGGTTACTAAACTTAGCATACCTGCTATTTTCCATATGCCCGAGTTTAATCTTCAGACAAAACATTCTTTATTAAAACAGTGAAAAATGAAAGCAGGAGCCACACAGTCTTATAGCAAACAGATTCTTGGCTATTTGAGGCGGGGACCTTGGGGTCTGCTGCAGGCAGCGGAATAGGCCACTCTTAGAGTCTCTCCCTTCAGCTCGATTCCCTGATACCTGGATTTCTATATTAAAACACCCTCTCGGCCAGTGCCTGCAGCACCAGCACCCCGGGTTCTAGACCCGGTTGGAGCACTGGATTCTGTCCCGGTTGCTCCTCTTCCAGGCCAGCTCTCTGCTGTGGCCCGGGAGTGCAGTGGAGGATGGCCCAAGTCCTTGGGCCCTGCACTCACATGGGAGACCAGGAGGAAGCACCTGGCTCCTGGCTTCAGATCGGCGCAGTGCGCTGGCCGCATGCCAGTCATAGCAGCCATTTGGGGGGTGAACCAATGGTCTCTTTGATTTTTTCCTTCTCTCGATCTGTATATGTGTGTGTGTTTGTGTGTGTGTGTGTGTGTTCTGGGGGAAGAATGTGATATAAAGGAGGAAGTGAATTCCATTTGTTGGGCCAGTAGGGATATTATTTACTCTTGGAGAGAGCGTAAAAACATGAAACTGTACTAGTTATACATCAGGAAAAAGGCCTAATTTCCACCTCCCTACACATTATTGTTTGGTCCAACAATCAACTGCTAGGAAAGTCTCTCACAGTTTTAGCAAAAAGCAGCTGCAGTAGATAAGGAAGCTGTGGCTTATTCCTCAATGATGGCTGAAACATGGATGGATGAGGAAAACGCTGTGCTGGGGAGAGAAGCCGGTCACCAAGGACCAGGCTGTGTGATTCTGTCCATACACAATGTCCATCATTGGCGCTATGGAAGGAAATGATCCATGACCACCAGGAGGGGGAGCCAAACGGCGGATGGCAGCTGTTGGATACCAGGTTCCTTCCGGGATGATGGAAACGCTTTGCTGATGACGGTGATAGCTGTACAGCTCTGGGAATACACTAAACACCAATGGATTTAAACGGCTAAGGCACAGGAATGGGAATTACATCTGAACACAGCCATCGGTAAAAATAAAGCAGAAGTCCTGGAGCTACTGGGGGTGTTAAACAGCAGCCAGTGTCTCAAGCCCTTCTGAAAGATTATCTCATGCAAGTTTTATGAGGAACCGACACAGTGGTTACCATTATTTTCTCCCGTTTGCAGGCAAAGTGACTCTGCTGCAGAGACACTGGGTTACGTACTCGCCTAAATGAGTGGGCTGGTAAACCAGATGGCCGGATTTGTATTTAAGCCCTCCACCATAGTCCTTGATCCTAAGTTCTGCCCATATACACAGAGGTGCAGGCTCAGGGAGGTGCCCGTGACAGGACACTGGACACAACCTAAGTGTCCACCAGCAGGGGACTACTTAAATGCATGCAGGCATCTTGTCTCCTGAAAGAATGAAATGCGTCTTCCAAAGTCGCTACGGGAAGACAACCACCAAAACAAGGTGAGCCTCATTGGAATTCTATGTTTCACAAAGAGTTACATATGCAATAAATATGTATACACACACACTCCCCATTTTGACACTTTTCCCATCTTTTTCCATAAAAAAATCAACTTTTTTTCTAAAAACGAGGTCAAAGGTAGCAGGCCCACTCAGTGTTCCCCTGGATACCCTCTGGCACTATTTTTAATTAATTAATTAATTTTTGAAAGATAGAGACAGAGCTCTTCCTTCGTTTGCTTCCCTCCCCGAATGCCCACCACAACTGGGGCTGCGCTTGACTGAAGCAGGAAGGGCCACCCCGTCCTGTGTCCCACATGGGTGGCAGGGTCCCTAGTGTGTGGGCCATCACGCTGCCTCCCGTGGTGAGCATTGGCAGGAAGCTGGAGTCAGGTGTTGGTGCTGGGAATTGAACCCAGGCATGGAGCTAAGGGATGTGTGTGTCCCACTCAGCGTCTTAGGCACTGGGCCAGACATCCACCCTGGCTTTGGGCTTTCAAACCACGGGCATGGTAGTGGCTCCCTAGGGAAGCCTTCTCGGGCTCAACTTCCAGGGCAGGGCCGCACACGGAGGCCCCGCCGGACACTACCACCACCCCGGGGGAGCCCTCATGGGGCCTGCTGTCACCCAGGGCCACCATTTTGGCGTCACGTGTCTGTTAAGATTAAGGAAGCTCTGAGAACATGGCAGCTGCACGTGCAGCCTCGGGTGGGACATGAGAACATGATTTATTCCTGCGATTAAGCATGTTCCCTCTCATCTGGTCCTGGAGAATTTATACAGCCGTAATCTTTTCCATCGCTAATGCTCTTCATTATCTTTTCCTAATTAATTGAGGTATGTAAATTCATTGATCTAAAACCTTTGCAGGCATAAACATTACTCACGAAGTGATCCGGCGCCACACTGTTAGCAGATCAGACTTAATCAGATTCTACCGGTTTTTAAATTATACATGTTATTAGACAAGATTCATTTAATTTTGCATCTAACAGCTACCACTTATTATATTGGCTTCTCCCAGACATTTTATAGCAACTCACTGTCAAATCTGTACTTCACCAACTTGGTAAGGACACAATTAACATTTTTTATAACAATGTTGAATAGTTTTTTTTTTTTTTTTAATTTAGTTTTCTGAAACGGATACATACACACAGTGGTGGTGGTGGGTGGGGGAGTGTGCTCTCTCTCATCCATTGGTTCACTCCCTAAAAACCTGCAACAGCAGGGGAGGCCTGGCCAAAACCTCAATCCAGGTCTCCTACATGGACGCAGGGACCCAAGTAGCAGAGCCATCCCCTGCAGCCTCCCAGGATCAGCATCAGCAGGGAAACGGATTTGGGAGCAGAGCTGGGACTCAAACCCAGGCAGTCTGATACCGAATGTTGGTGTCCCATGGGGCGGCTTAACCTCTGGACAAATTCCTGCCCCAGGCCGGCGCTGCTGCTCACTAGGCTAATCCTCTGCTTTGCGGCGCCAGCACACCAGGTTCTAGTCCCGGTCGGGCACCGGATTCTGTCCCGGTTGCCCCTCTTCCAGGCCAGCTCTCTGCTGTGGCCTGGGAGTGCAGTGGAGGATGGCCCAGGTGCTTGGGCCCTGCCCCCCATGGGAGACCAGGAGAAGCACCTGGCTCCTGCCTTCAGATCAGCGCGGTGCGATGGCCACAGCGCGCCAGGCCGTGGCAGCCATTGGAGGCTGAACCAAAGGCAAAAGGAAGACCTTTCTCTCTGTCTCTCTCTCACTGTCCACTCTGCCTGTCAAAAAAAAAAAAAAAAAAATTCCTGCCCCAATGAAACAGGTCTAAATATGTGACGTAACAGGGGCTCTGGTTTGATATGCAGTGTGTTTTAAAGTACTTTTGGAAAGAAAAAAGAAAAAAGTTAAGATTAAGGAAGCTATATTAACCAAGTGAAATGTCTCAAGTTGCTACTTTTTAGATCAATACAAAATCTTTTCACGAGAGTATTTATGGCTTATGACAGCAGTATTTCACCTGAATCCTACATAAAGAAAGAGGTAGTAAAAAAATTTAATGGTGAAATTTTTTATACAAACCTGTACTGAACAGAACCTACCAGGATTTTCCAAAACCTACTTAGGATCTGGGAGTACTAATACAGAATTTGAAACATGTAAGTGAGTTTCTAAATCCTGGGAACTGCAAAATACATGCGCTCAGCACTGTGGCACTGAAATGCTCCGTTTTCTAAGCTCTCATTATTTTTTCCATTTTCCATTCTGATCCCTTGACCAATCACCTGATCACTGCACCCCTTTGGGATCACGCTCCTTTTTAGTATTTCATTTAGTCACAGAAAATAGGCCCACTGAGGAGGTGAAATGTTCTCATTTGGGGAAACGAGTGTTTAAAGCAGGAATAATCAGTAAAAGGAAGATGGGAACATTCCATCGTCAGTCAAAAGCTAGAGAGACACCAGTTTTGCCCACACCACGTCGAGCGGCCAGGGAGGGGGCTCTGCAAGCTTCCGTGGCATCTGTCTGGTAGCTCCAGAAACCCCGAGGAACGGCGAGAGTGGAGGGGCTCCAGGGCTGCTCTGCTGGGCCGGGCGGGCCCTGAGCACTGTCTATAGGCCGGGAAGTCATGGTCTGCTGCAGGGGAGAGCGTCCCCAGGGAAGCCGAAGACAGGCGCACTCACATCACAACCCCCGTTTCTCCTTGGCTCCTTCGTGGGAGTCTTGGATCCGTTACCAGTCAGGCTCTCCAGAGAACCAACAGACCATGGGCAGACATGTAAGGGAAGGTGTATCATGGGACTCACCTGACTATGGAGGCCAAGTCCCCGACCTGCCCTCTGCACCCTGGAGACCCGGGAAGCTAGAGCCTGAAACCCGAGGTGGAGGGACAGACGCCCCAGCTAGAACAGGAGGCAAAGCCTCCCTTCCTCCACTTCCTGGTTCTCTTCAGGTCCTCAGCAGCCCCGTGATGCCCCACACTGCTGAGCACAGATCTCCAGTCTCCTGCAGAACCACCTTCTCACACACTCCCGGAGACACTGCTCTGCCAGCCATCTGGGCACCCAAGGCCCAGTCAAGTGCACACAGCACAGGAACCACCCGGGAGCTACGGCAGTGACTCGCCCTGCCGTGCAGCTGACGCACACAGAAGCGTGTGTATTACCGTCGCACGTGAGTTCCAGAATACTCTGAAAACCGCACTTTAATGTAAGTAGTTTCCTTGGAAATCCTGTAGGCTCTATTTTATGCATTTTAAATGGTATTCTGCTTGTGGTCTGGGGGCTTCACCAACTTGCTGAAGGGGTCCAGGGCACAATCAGGCTAAGGCGTCCTGACTCGGAACAAAGAGCTGACACAGACAGAACAGTGTGGCGCCTGTGCTGCTCCGCCACATGACAGCCGCTGGCAGGGGTGGAAGGAGGACCACACCTCTAATCAGACACAACTTTTCAAGGAAGGCTCAGAACTCCCTAATTAGTAATATTAGGGAGATTAGCTCAGACCACTTTTAATCAGCCTCAACAGAAGGGAGGCATTGTCACTGATTGCTGGGCTGTTTTCACGGAGCTTATAATGGATGCGAAGCAGTGAGGGAGCCATGGGGCCTGGCTGATTGCTCTCTGGTTACTGCTCAGCATTCGGCCCGCTCACGCTGTCTGCAGAATCTACACTCCAGGGCCCGGTGATATTTCGGCGAAGCCTTCACTCTCTTGCACACACTGAACGCCCCCTTTCCATTTCTGAGTGCTAAACTGCATGGCAAATTGTCTTGAAATCTTGGCATTTCTCACAGCCAAGAGTAGACGCTCAAAAAAACAAAAAAAAACCAACCTCAAAGCTCATTATACAGTTGAGCAAATGAATGTAAATTAACCAGGCTTCTTAAAAAAATAACAAAAAAAAAGCCAATCCTACTTTATTACAGATAAAAGGGTTTCTGCTCGATGGAAGCTTTCGGAGCATCTGCGGTGTGGTCGGCAGCACAGGGTCTCAATGCTTGGGGGACAGGAATGGAGGCTGTCAGGTGCACAAAGAGGCAGTCGGGAAGGGAAGGTGCCTGCGGGTCCCTGTCCCTGAATGACGTCATCCTGGGGACAACAGAGCCTGGTGGCCAGCGATCATTGAGCACAAACGCTGGAGCCCAGCCCACACCTGCTGATCCACGTGGACTTCAAGCCAAAAGCGATGCTTAGTTGACTTCCCAGAGCGTGTGTGAGGGTGCTCACCGCAGCGTTCCTGAGATTAACTCCAACCTGGAGGTATGCGAGGAGATTATCACTCCTGGCTATGACTAGGGGAGAGGATTAGCCAATTGTGAAATCCCCATTGACGGGACGCATGCAGTTATTAAGAGCCTGACATCAATCTGCAGTACCACGATAGAAAGATTGTTCCAGACAGATGGAACGGGGAGATGTAAATCGCAGAACAATTTGCACAGAATGATCTCATTTGTAGTTAAGAAGAGGGTGCTCACATCCGTGCACACTTCCAACTACGGCGGCTCTGAGGAGAGGGCTCGTGGGGGATGGCACTCACGGTGTATCCTAAATCCCGACAGGAACCTACTCACATATCACTTGTATAATTTTTAAGATTTAAAAAAATAAAAAGACAGACCCATAGCTACTCTAGTTTGATTTATATGAGAGATCAGAATGCCAAAAAAATAAAAAATTGCCTGCCTCTACATTTCCTGGTGCAGCAGACTTGTGTTTGCTTTGTTGACTGATGCAAAGCCCTTTAGCATTGTACTGGACACAAAGGAGACACCCCATAGAGATATCTGTACTGGGTGTCTACCATGCGCTGGTGACTTGCTAAGGATCATGGGAAACACAAATACAGGTGGTTTACCTGACCTCACCCACTAAACACCTTTTCCACGCCCACCAGTATTAAGCCACAAATGAAAATACACACACACACACACACACACACTCACTTGCATACACAGCATATTCACAAACACCCTCCACCACACACATACACACCACACTCCCTCTGGGAACATAGCTTGGGGAAGAGGTTGGAGGGATGAGATAAGGCCCTTTCCTGGCCAGAGCCTTAATCCTGGCTTTGATTTCAGAAGTCTGTTTCTGAGGTTTTGCTAATCACAGAGTGTCACATTGTCAGAATAAGGTCCGTGGGTTGGTACCTGCCTAGTAGGATGGTAAGAACCACCTGCAGGCCCCTCACCAGAGCTCTCCCACTCTACCCCAGACACCTTGCTGTGGGGAAGGAGCTGTGAAGTCCCCTGGCCGCTGCTGTTCTCATGGGACCTGGCCAGCCCTTTGCTTGTAACAGGAGGTGAAGGTCACCACCAACAGGAAACAGGACCTTTCGGGGCTCACGTGGGCCTTTTTCCAGAAGGAAAACTCACTTCCATTTATTAGTATTTCTCATTTACATTCCAGAATCCTCCATATTCTGTCTTTTTAAGTGTTTTGCTAGCAGGGCTAGGCCAGGACAAAGCCAGGAATCAGGGGCTCCAACCAAGTCTCCCGTGTGGGTGGACGGACCCAAGTTCCTGAGCCATCACCTGCAGCCTCCCAGGGAGCAGATGAGCAGGGAACTGGGTCAGACACAGAGCGGCCAGGAACTTGAACCAGGCATTCCAATACAGGACGTGGGCATCCCAAGAGGCGGAGTAACACAGTGTGCCACAGCGCCCACCCCACCACATCTCCCATTCCTTTTCTATTTTTTTTTAAGATTTATTTATTTGTAAAGCATAATTACAGATAGGCAGAGGCACAGAGAGAGAGAGAGAGAGAGAGGTCTTCCATCCACTGGTTCACTCCCCAAATGGCAGCAATGGCTGGAGCTGAGCAGATTCAAAGCCAGTAGCCAGGAGCTTCTTCCAGGTCTCCCATGTAGGTGCAGGGGCCCAAGGACTTGGGCCATTTTCTACTGCTTTTCCAGGCCACAGCAGAGAGCTGGCTCAGAAGTGCAGTAGCTGGAATTTGAACTGGTGCCCATATGGGATGCCGGCACTGCAGGCAGCAGCTTCACTTGCTACGGCACAGTGCCAGCCCCACATCTCCCATTCTCAACCACCCATCAGTCCTCTCTCCTCTCCTGCCTTTTGGAGCTATATCTACAGAATCTCAGGCCTTCCCTACATTGAGGTAGGGAAGTCCCCAGGAAGGAAGTCCTTAGCAAGTCACCAGCACACAGTAGGCACCCAGGACAGATATCTGAATCGAGCATCCCCTCTGTGTCCAGTACTATGCTAAAGGCCTGTGCATCAATGAACGAAGCAGACACAAGTTTGCTGCACCTGGAAATAAGGGATCTGGAAATGTGGAGTCAGGCAATTACTTTTTTTTTTTTTTTTTTGCATTCTGATCTCTTATACTAAGCAAACTAGGGTAGATATGTAGATATGGATCTGTCTTATTATTTCATTAAATCTTAAAAATTATACAAGGAGCCAGCGCCGTGGCTCACTAGGCTATTCCTCTGCCTTGCGGCGCCGGCACACCAGGTTCTAGTCCCGGTCGGGGCGCCGGATTCTGTCCTAGTTGCCCCTCTTCCAGGCCAGCTCTCTGCTGTGGCCCGGGAGTGCAGTGGAGGATGGCCCAAGTGCTTGGGCCCTGCACTCACATGGGAGACCAGGAGAAGCACCTGGCTCCTGCCATCGGATCAGTGCGGTGTGCAGGCTGCAGAGCACCAGCCACAGTGGCCATTGGAGGGTGAACCAACGGCAAAAGGAGGACCTTTCTCTCTGTCTCTCTCTCTCTCTCACTATCCACTCTGCCTGTCAAAAAAAAAAATTATACAAGTAATATGTGAGTAGGTTCTCATCAGGATTTAAAATCTAAATCATCCACCGAAGTGTATTAGTCTGCCTTTATCTGTAGCAAACATCACCTCCGTGTATGCACCGTTTCCCGCAATTTGTCAGAAGCATTTCAGAGTCCAATTCTATTTCCAAATGGAGACACTTTGCTCCCTGGAGGAATGGTCCCCGTGGTTCAACCATGAGACATATGGGACCATGTTAACTTTGCAGCTACACTGTGGTTCCCGTGCAATGCGCGTGTACACATGAATTGGGGAGTCGCATTCCATGAGAACGGCGGGAGAAGCCTCTGCTTGCCATGAAGAAAGCTTCCCTCTACTACACATCCCCAGGCAGCAATGCTGGCGATCCCCAGGTTTAACGCACAGCCATCTGGGCCACAGCTCCTGTGAAACGTGGAGATCCTCAAACTTGAGAATGCTAGTATGCAGCACACAGCACAAGTTAAACAACACCTGGAGCAAAGCCACAGCTGCACCCTGCAAAGGCATCCAGCGATATTTCCCTAGCAGAACAAATATTCTCACTAAACAGGATTCATAAAGATCATAAACAGCCTTGTATCAGCTCATGGCAACTGTGATGCCAGCCAAGTCGGTTTCAGACTTAAGCAAAAACAAACAAACAAACAAACAAACAAAACCCTTCGTTTTCAGAGCTTCCTGAATTGTGGGATGGCAGATAAGGGACACACGTACATGACCCAAATCCAAGAACCAAGTCTGGTGCTCCTGAGGCGCCCTGCACATTTCTGTCTACTGTTTCCCAGACCTTAGATTCCCTATGATTCCCTGGGGATCTGGTTAAACTGCTGCCTCTGACTGACCAGCTCTGGGTGGGGTGAAGATCCTCCACTTTGGCTGGCTCTGGAGCTGATCCAGTGCCCCCCTCTGGGGGAGCGAGGCTACAGTAGGACGTGTGCGAATGAACTTGAGCCAACCCCCTGCTGGCTGAGTAGCCCTGGGGGAAGAGCTTCACTGCTCCTGTCCAGTTTCCCACCACCAAAACGGAAGTAAGAATGACACCTCGTTTGCAAGAACCGCAAGGAGTAGGCAGACTGGCAGCACAGTTCCTGGCAGGGATCAGACCCAGAATTCCATCTCATGGCCGCTGCGGTCAGCCAAATAACGGCCCCCACCCGCCACCCCCACACACTGAAGACAGCCACATCTAAATTCCCAAAAATGACAGACCGGTCATCTTCCACAGCACGATAGGAGCCTGCAACGTGATTAAGTGAAGGATCTGAGATGGCAAGACTGTCCTGGGTAGGCCCAGGGTCATCACCACAAGGGTTATTATCAGAGTAACACACAGAACGGCAGAGGATGGAGCAATGGTCAGAGGCGGGAGAGAAGATGCCGGGCTGCTGGCTTTGAAAATGCAGGAAGCGGCCACCAGCCTCTAGAAGCTGAAGGAACGTGGCCCTCCAGACCCAGGCTGGACGTCTGATCTCCAACACGGGGGGTGGGAGCGCAAGTGTGTGCAGCAGCAACAGGAAACTAATCCCGCCCCCATAAACCGGGCTGACCCAGGGGCCTCCCTCCACAGAGGAGACGAGCTCCTGAAGTCCCTGCGGGAGGTCAGCACACAAAGAACTCTTCCAGGAAACTTCCTGTCAAGGGAAGAACTCATGCTGAATCGTCTGTTTGGTTTGGTTATAGAAAATTTTAAAAATTGATTGATGTATTTGAAAGGCAGAGTGGTAAGAGAGAGGCACACACACACACATATACACACAAAGATCTTCCATCTGCTAGTTTACTCCCCAAATGGCCAAAATGGCTGGGCTTGGCCAAAGCCAGGAGCCAGGAATTCCATCTGGTTCTCCCGTGTGGGTGGCAGGGTCCCAAGTATTTGGGCCATGGTCTGCTGCTTTCCCAGGAAGCTGGGTTGGAAGTGGGCAGCCAGGAGGGACTCCAATTGGTGCTCTGATATGGGATGCTGGCAGTTTAAGCAGCTTAACCTGTTGCACCTCGATGCTGGCCCCACGGCTACAGCGGTTTTCCCTGCAGGGGGATGGACATGTGTGTGTTAGTGACAAACTGCTCCAAGGCTCCGAGGAATCCCTTGCATTCCCCACTGTAGCAGCACATCCCGATCTGTCAGCCCCTCATGTGAACTGCGGAATCTAACAAGACACTATCATCAACACCACAAAAATTACCCTGGGATTAAGAGCGCAGGACTGAAGACCAGTGGTCTCAGTATCTGTATTTTCATTGGCTACTTATAATGTGGCCTGTGCCAAAGAGAAGGTTTACAAAATAATAAAATGCCAAGATTGGTATGGCACTGTGGCACAGGGGGCTAAGCTGCCATGAGCGATGCCAGCACCCCCTATCAGAGCACTGGTTCGAAACCTGGCTACTCCACTTCTGACCCAGCTCCCTGCTAATGTGCCTAGGAAGGCAGTGGATGACGCTCCAATTACATGAGACCCTGCCACCCACCAGGGAGGCCTGGGAAGAGTTCTAGGATCCCGGCTTCAGACTAGTCAGCCCTGGCCATTGCAGCCATTTGGAGAGTGAACCAGCAGATAGGAGATCTCATTTACTCTCTGTCTCGCCTTCTCTCCGCCACTCTGGCTTTCAAGTAAATAAAATAAGTTAAAAAAAATATTGGGATAGCCAAAATACCAAGAAAACAAAAACGGTAATACAAAGATAACAGAATGAAAACTTGTGTTTCTTTCTTTCCTTTTTTTTTTTGACAGGCAGAGTGGACAGTGAGAGAGAGAGAGACGGAGAGAAAGGTCTTCCTTTACCGTTGGTTCACCCTCCAATGACCGCTGTGGCTGGCGTACCATGCTGATCCGAAGCCAGGAGTCGGGTGCTTCTCTTGGTCTCCCATGTGGGTGCAGGGCCCAAGCACTTGGGCCATCCTCCACTGCCCTTCCAGACCACAGCAGAGAGCTGGCCTGGAAGAGGGGCAACCGGGACAGAATCTGGCACCCCGACCGGGACTAGAACCCGGGGTGCCAGTGCTGCAGGTGGAGGATTAGCCTAGTGAGCCGCAGAGCTGGCCAACAGCTCGCATTTCTTAAGCGTGTCCCTGTGGCCCTGGTCCCTGTGACTCTTCTTAGTATCCACAATTCTGCATTTCCCTCACCAGCCTCTGAGCTCCACAGATGCCCTCCCACCTCCTTGTCCATACCCACAGCATCTAGCGCTGTAACTGGCACTTAATTTGCATCCAATGAGCATGTGTGCACAAACAAATATTATGATGAATATTTATAATGGAAAAGTGTCATCCAATCACTTTCATTTAAAAAAGCATTACTCTGAAGGCTGTTTTCCTCTATGTTGAACTTAAATCTACTTGGCCCAAGATACTATTTATGACAGAATTAGAAGCATGCTTTCTGATTTTGTTTGCCTATTAATATGTGCTTTTGATAATTAACAATGTGCTAAGCACTCAAAAGCAAATAATTACTTTTCTGCTGTCTGCGTATGAGCTAAATGAGAGGGAAGCCACTTACTGCATATTAAAACATGGTAACCAGTTTTCAAAGTTCTGTTCTGTCTCGGGCCACAGTATTCACCAGTATTCACCACAGTTACAGTCTCTGCCCGGCTCAGTTCCAACCCCACTGGACAGTCCAGACCCTCAGAAAGGATGACCCTGCTCCAGTCACACTGCATAGAAAATATACATTCAGGAGTTTGCCAGCTCACACTTGCAAGGTCTGCTGACCAACTGGCGGGACAAAGCATCAAAATGGTATCTTTTAATTCACTTATGTTCAGTATATTTTATTTCAGAAGCAGTGTAATCACACGGAAGGCTTTTTTTAAGCCTGATTTTGAAATATGACTGAATGCATTAACATAATTCAGAACAAGTCGGTAAACATCTTACAAGAACATGTTATATAATTCTAGTGAGCTCTGTGATACCCTGTTTCCAAAGAAAAGAAACCACTGGACAGAAAGATGTTAAATTGGGAATCTTATTTGCAAGTGGCCAATAAGAACCCAGATCGGCTCACTGTGTGGTCCAGAGTGAGAGCTCTGGCCAGTATGCAGACGGGACGATGGGATCCCAGAGAAACTGGCCAATGGCAAAGCAGACTCTCTGGAAGCAGCTTCATTGGCTGGCCAGGGTATGAGGTAGTGCAGAGGGTTAAGCCACTGCCTTCAGTGCTGGAGAACTGGCTGGAGTCCCAGCTGCTCTCGCTCCAACCCAGCACCCTGCTAATGTGCCTAGGAAGGCAGCACAAGATGACCTAAGTACTTAGGTCCAAGCCACCCATGTGGGAGACCAGGATCCGATTCCAGGCTCCTGGCTTTGACCTGGGCCAGCCTGGCTGTTGCGGCCATTTGGGGCGTGAGTCAATGCATGGAAGATCTCTCTGTCTTTCCCATGCTGTTACTCTGCCTTTCAAACAAACAAACAAACAAATAAAACCCATTACAAAAGAAAACCCAGTCCCAAGACAGGAGCATGAGCATGGAGGGCGTCACTGGGTGCTGCAGGGGCAGTCTACAAATGGCACAGGCCCTTGGTGTGGGGTAAACGGAGACTGGGGCGTGGGGGCAGTCCGGGGGCCTCCCTCACTCTTACGCTCCACGGGCTGCAGAGAGAGCAGTTCTGGGCTGCCCTTTTCCTGTTCTCACATCTTCATTCTGGGTTTTATTCTGGATAAACAGCCTGCCAGACAAGCCAGCCCGGTGGGGAGGAATCCACCCATGCAGGCTGCCTGCAGAGCGCTGCGGCTTCTAACAGAGTTGGAAATCACAGCAAGACTCAAGTCCTAGCGTACACAGGTGAAGCCAGACGCAAGTGAACACCCCGGGCCGGGTTTTCTGCAATGGTCCTGAGCGCACCTCTAGTCCACTATGCAGAGAGAGACACAGGCAAGAGCTGGCTCTGCCTCCCTAACAGGCAGGTGCACCTTCCACTGGCTGATTCTTGCTCATGGGGGAGAGGGAAGGAAGAGAGTTCAGAAAGCGTCAGGTATCTTCACATTCCCTGCACGTCGCTCTCCTGTAGGGAAACCGCCCTGTTCTTCAGGTCACCTGCTTGCAGGGGAGTGGACTTGGAGAGCCACAGGAGGGTCGGGCTGAGACTCTGCACTGACAAGCATAGGTGCTCTCTCTCTGTGTTGTTTTCCCTAAGAATGGAACAAAGGGAGAGTCTTGGGAGCCACTACCCAGGGGGAGCCTGCCTGCAAATGAAGTCACACAGAGCCCAGGGACAGAGAAATCAAACTCTGAGAACAACCTCTGATCCCCTGGATCCAGCTGTGCCTGAATCCCAGATCACCCCTGGACTTAAAAAAAAAAAAAAAACTTAATCTAAGTTGGATTTCTTGATTGCAACTGAAAAAGCACCAACAAATAGGGGAGCAAAGAAAAGTGTAAGACGAGGGGAGAGGAGAAAGG
Organism: Sylvilagus bachmani; assembly: GCA_015711505.1. Taxonomy (NCBI): domain Eukaryota; kingdom Metazoa; phylum Chordata; class Mammalia; order Lagomorpha; family Leporidae; genus Sylvilagus; species Sylvilagus bachmani. Next base: position 27,496,951 of record CM027397.1, on the reverse strand, counting down.
ACTGCATTTACGAATGTGGTAGCTGAAAGTGGTTCAAGTTGAAGTTCATCCTTGCAAGTGCAGAAAGGTGAACCCAGGAGCGGGGGAGGGGGTTCCATTTTTCACACTGAGCTCGGCTCATCAGAACTGAGGCTCTGCCTAATTACTGTGATTAATCTTGCCAAATTCTAAATATAAAACGAGCGTGTGTTCGCTGCTGCTCAGTGATCCTGCAGCCATCACGGAGGGAAGCAGTGAGCTGACATCTTGGGGGGACCATCACTTCCTTCTTCCCTGCTGAGACCCGGGCCCCAGGGGCTCAAGGAGACGAGAAGGTCACAGGCGGCGACCCCAGGCTTACCCGGCATGGCGTGGACAAGGTCTCCGCACAGCACAAAGAACTTGGGCTTGGGGTCCAGCCTGTTGATGGCCTGGACGGCTTGCTCAGTGAGACGGACCTCCTGTCCCCACTCGTCGCCGCCGCTGTCACAGTTCCCGGTGGACCAGGCCTTCATCAGCCCAAACTGTGGGTCTGCACCTTGCAGGAAGTAGAATGGGCCTTGCCATTCCTTTTCTTTCTCTTAAAAAAAAAATGGGGGGAAGGGGTGAGAAAAATATTACAGAAATCTGTCAGGGAAATGCATCCAGGTTACTACGCAAGCGGATACAATATTTTTCTTAAATTAAGTAGGTCATTTTAATAAGCTGCTGCTCAAACATACCCATTGGCCTGTCACCGTCTGGCGGATTTTGATTTATACTAATTATGCCTGGGACCCGGTGATTCCCAGAGGCCAGGAGGAAACACGTGGGCCGCGGCAGGCCCAAAACCCAGCTGCTAGCTTCAAAGCGAGAAGGCCAGCGAGAAGCACGGAGCCAAAGAGGACGCCACGGTACAGAGCATGTTCATGTGCGATAGAATAGTTCTGTAATTAGAATTGAAAATACCAAGAATCGACTGCTGCCAGAAAGTCTATTTAAATGACGAGGTAAGGCGCACGCAGATCTTTCCTGCTGGGCTCAGGGGCACCATGTGCCCTGTCTCAGGGGAGGCTGCAGAATGTTAATGATGCAACTTGGCTATCTGGTGGGAAATGCGGCAAGGAGTGAGCGGACGTGGAAAAGGGAGAGAGACAGATGCTAACGCTGCACAGGCTCCAGGATGCAGCTGGAGGAGGGCAGGGGACTCCTGGGGTCTCAGAAAGGGCTCTGGTCCCCGGAACGGACCCCACCCAGCTCGGTCTTCCCACTGGTTCCGCGAGCCGCGGTCTCTATCCCGACCAGGGCTGGTGCTTGCAGGCTGGAAGGGACATGAGTGGGTCTCAACGCTTCTTCTCTTGGACCACAGTCTTACGTGGCACCTTTTCAGTGAAAACCCAAGAAACAGTCACTCTTCCCGAGCGGGATCAGGACCCTCACTGTCCGGGCAGGAAGCCTAGCCCCGAGGACCTCTGACCCTCGGTCCCCTTGTTTACACCCGGGGGGGGGGGGGGGGACGTGGCGCGGTTTTCCGAATGGTCTTCCAGGGACTTGATGGCAGGGACAAGAGTGACCCACAATCCTGAGTTTGCCTTTTGTTTTCGTCATTTTTTTTTAACAGAATGATGTATCGATGGCACCTCCTTTGAACATCGTGGTGATGCTGTGATTCCCAGAAAGCTCGCTGGAGTCACTGCACGTCCATGTGTTTGCGCCATTCACGTGCTGTGCATTTACTAAGTGCCTGCTTTGTGGGGCGCCCTGCACGAGGCACCGATGCCGATGCACACACGTGACAACTGAGAGGAGGTCCCCGTCCTCCTGGGGATTTGTTCTTGTGGGGAAGAGAGAGACAAACACCAGGAAAACAGACGGAGTAGGGACAGCGAGTCCTAGAGGCTATGCAGACGACTAGAGGCTATGCCGACTACGCTGAGTGAGGCACTGGCCTGCGTGGGCCAGACGGGCAGGGAGGTGATATTTAAGCTGAGATCCAAGGGCACAAAGGAGCTGGCTGTGACCTTTTTAGACTCTGTGGCCACTGCCCAGCCACCCACGCTGGCTCTCTATCACCTGAGAGTACATCTCTACTTCACTGCTTTCCTGTCTTCATTTCTGTTCTCAGAATTTTAGAAAACAAGTGAACAGACAAAGCTGCTTCACGCTTTCTAGGACCAACGGCACAGGCAACAGGAACCCAGCAGTTCACAGTCTCCGGCTCAGACTGGCAATCAGGGCACAGCCTGGGTGGGTGCTGTGGTACAGCGGGGTACCCTGTCCCCTGGGACGCCGCATCCCCCGTGGAGTGCTGGTTCCAATCCTGGCTACTCTGCTTCTCCTCTGGCTTCCTGCTCATGCACCCTCGGGGGCAGATGGTGGCTCAAGTGCTTGGGCCACTGCCACCCCCATGGGAGACCCGGAGGGAGTCCTTGGTTCCTGGTTTCAGCCTGGCCTAGCTCTCTCTGTTGTAGGCATTTAGGGAGTGAACCAGCATATGAAAGACATCTCCCTCCTCTCCCCATCACTATTCTTTCATTTAAAAAAAGTCACAACCAACTGGAACTCAGCCTGAATGAGGTCACAGGAGATCTCGGTGCCTGCGTCTCACTGCCAAGGACAGGCATCCAACATGACCGACGGGCTCCACGTGCACTTGACCAGATCCCCGCCTCGAGATGCTCACATCCTGTGTGACCCCTCCCAGAGTGTGGGTGGGTCTGGCAACTGCTTCTAATCAGCAGAGCACATGATGGGTGTCCTTTGAGAGAAAACACTAGAAGAAGACAAAGTTCTTGTTTTCTCTCTCTCTCAGCACCTTCTCTGGCAGAGTTGGCATGGCCTGGAGGGCTCTGCCATCAGCCCTGAGTGGACCTAGAATAGGATCCTCCCTTGCCCAGCTTTTAGGTAAGACCCCAGCCCTCAGTGACGCCATTTAAAGAAGCTTGTTTTAAATATTTATTAGAAAGGCAGAGTCACACACACGCACACACACAGAGTGGTGGTCGGGGTCTGCCATCCACTGGTGCACTCCTCAAACACCTGCTACTTCTGAGGCTGGGCCACCCCAAAGCCAGGAGCCAAGAACTCCCACCTGGGTCTCCTGTGGGTGACAGAGCTTCAAGCACCTGGGTCATCCCTCATCCCTGCTTTTCTCATCAGCAGGAACCTGGATCAGAAGCAGAGCAGCCAGGACCGGACAACCCAGCACTCTGCCTGGGCATGCAGGTGTCGCAGGCAACAGCTTAATCAGGTGTCACGTCCCCTGGAGACGCCTCTGCGGAGGCTGCGCCCGCAGAACCCAGGCAGGCTGCGCCCGCACACCTGGCACTAACTGTGAGCTACAGGTCTGGGGATTCCAGGCCTGCACTTCAGGTGCTCAGATGCCTACGGATCAGAAAGACTTCCCGGAGAGCTGAGCATGGTGTCAGGACAGAAACGGAGACAACGCTTTGTGTCTGAAAGTGAACTGCTAGCAACACTCACTTACTTTACTTGAACAATGACCTTTTTACATTGATGAATGCTTTGAGCTCCCTTCCTATGTCTGAAGCCTTTGCAGGGCCCTTTTAAAGTGGGTAAATTAATCAGCACCAGATCAGGGAGGCGATGGGCGCCCCGGGGCTGCGGCGTAAGTCACCCTTCCACAGTGGAGTTAGACACAGCGCCCTGCAGCGAATGTTTTCACAGTTTCCTATGACAAATAGTCACAGTCTCAGAACGTCAATAGTCCCTGGAGGTATTAAAATAAATCTTTCATTACTTGTTTGCTTAGTCAGAACACAGACAGAAATTCAGTGTTGTTACAAGTTACAAAATACTCAGACTCGCCCTGACACAGGAGAGGTCTGCGTACTGACACATGACCCCCCCGGCCCCCACCTAACACGGCAGCTTGTTCACGCCAGACTTTCCGTTCCCCAAAGCACCAGCACATTCCTGAGATCCATACCACCGATGCTGATGGTGGGCTTTGGTCTTCATTTAAAAAAAAAAAATTTGGATTATTTATTTGTTTGAAAGGCATGGTGAGAGTGGGGAAGAAACAGAGAAGAGAGAACTTCCTTCCACTATTTCACCACCCAAATACTCCCAACAGCCGGGGCTGGGCCTGGCTGAAGCCAGGGGACAGAACTCTATCTGGTCTCCCACCTGGGTGACAGGGACCGAAGTCCTTGGGCCATCATCTGCTGCTGTCCCAGGTGCATCAGCAGGGAGCTGGACGGGAAGCAGAGTGGACAGGACTCAAACTGCCTGCTGTTCCAATATGGGATGCTGGTGCCACAAGTGGGGCTTAGCCTGCTGCACCACAATGCTGGCTCCTTGGTCTTTTTTTTTTTTTGGACAGGCAGAGTGGACAGTGAGAGAGAGAGACGTTTGGTCTTTGCCGTTGGTTCACCCTCCAATGGCTGCCGTGGCTGGCTCACCACACTGATCCGAAGGCAGGAGCCAGGTGCTTCTCCTGGTCTCCCATGCGGGTGCAGGGCCCAAGCATTTGGGCCATCCTCCACTGCCCTCCCGGGCCACAGCAGAGAGCTGGCCTGGAAGAGGGGCAACCAGAACAGAATCCGACACCCCGACTGGGACTAGAACCCTGTGTGCCGGCGCCGCAAGGCAGAGGATTCGCCTAGTGAGCCATGGCACTGGCCTCCTTGGTCTTAATGTTAATCAAGGATGGGTTAGATGAAGACATCTTGCAGAACGGGAAAAACACGTGCAAGCTGCTCATCTGACAAAGGATTGACACCCAGACTATATCAGCAACTCAAAAAAACAACAAAAAACAATCAATCCAGTTAAGAAATGGGCAAAGGACCTCTGTAGACAATTCTCAGAAGAAATACAAATGGCCAAAAAATATACGAAAAAATGCTCAGTGTCAGTAGTTATCATGGAAATGCAAATGAGAATCACGATGAGATATCACCTCACCCCTGTCAGAACGGCTATTATCAAAGAGACAGTAACAAATGTTGGTGAGCATGTAGAGAAAGGGGAAAACCCTTAACACTAGTGGTGGGAATGCAAATTAGTGCAGCCTCTGTGAAGTGCTGAGCTTTCTTAAAAAACTAGAAATAGAGCTGGCATATGGCCCAGCAACCTCACTACTGGGTATACACCCAAGACGTGAACACAGTGTGTCAAAGAGATACTTGCATCACCATGTTTCTAGCAGCACTGTTTACAACAGCCAAACTATGGAATCAACCCAAGTGCCCATCTCAGATGAATGGATAAAGAAAATGGAATATTATTCAGCTAAGAAAAAGAATGAAATTTTATCACGTGCATCAAAATGGTTGAACTGGAGCACACCACATTGAGGACAGAAGCCAGGCACAGAAAGACAAATACTGCTCGCATGTTCTCCCTTATATGTGGGAGCTAAAATTACAAAACCAAAGCAAACCAAACCAAATGGAAACACCTGTGTATGTGAGTTTTGCAGCAGAAACAGTGTTTGATCGATCTTCATTTTTTATAAAGCCGGTTGGGGCCCATAATGCTTTGTGGCAGGAGGAGGAATCTTTTGTAAATGCGTACTTCTCTCACCTCTCTAAATCTAGCTTTGTTACATCATAACAGTGACTCTGTCACAATATTGACATTGAATTATTTCACCTTAGTCCAGACTATCTGGAACCTTAGTTCTGACCATCAGAACAGGGCCTAGGCGTTAGTCGACTGACATCTACAAGAGGCAGGGCCAGCCTGGGGCGCCACGCCTTCCAGGGCCGAGCGAGTGTCTGTCCCCGGCACAGGCAGCTTCTCCTGAGACCCTCCGGGGGTGCCGTCCTAGCAGTTGGAGGTGTGGATAAACTGAGGCACATCCCCAAAGCACCTGACACACTGCAAGAGAACTTGGCATGACCGAGGGATCCACCTTCTTCCGTTAACTACCCCGGATAAAGAGCTTAAACAAGAGACCGCCCAGTTAGCCAGTAACTGCCTGACAACCCTGATTAAGGAGCAGCTCTGCTCGCCCATGGAGTGGGGGAGGGGCAGGAGGGATGCCAGGCGGTGGCCGGGCGCTGGTCTCCTCCCAAGCTGGTCAGCAGCACCTGGGAGAGTATCAGCAAAGCACAAGCAGAGCTCCCGGGTCAGAATCCACATTTGCAGGAATCCTAGGTGACGTGTGCACAGCTGAGTTTGAGATGCACTGGCCTGCACCCATCAAGGGACTCTGTGGGCTGGGACCTCAGCATGCTGGGTAAGAAACAGGTGCACACTGCCTTCTGCTTCCCTGACCTGAAATGACCTTCAAAGGGTCTTCCATTATTGTTAGGTTAGCGGCCGAATTTCGTATCTTCCTGTTCATTTTTAGGAGCCTGCCTGCGCAGTTCATGCCTCAGTATTACCGATTACTAATTACCACCCTTTAAAGAGCCTTTCAAAACCACGTCAAGATTCCTCGAAGACAAAGAACTTAATCAGGAACGCGTTACTAACCAGTGAGTCCTGACACTCTGGATTGCACAAGCATTGGCGGTGCACAACGAGGGCACCTGGCACAGTGCATGCGTGCGTGTGGGACATACACATGCATTTTCAAAAACCCAGAGAACGATCTCGTTCTTCCAAAACTGATAAAATAACCCAGTCAAGGACTCTAAGTAATGTCTCTGATAAGAATGAGGCCAAATTTTGAGACAAAGCAATTACCTGTAGAATGACTGACAAAGTGAGTTACTACAGGAAGACTTCATTTCTGATCCAGAAGGGACCAACAAGGCAACATGTGACATGAAGCTCCAGACAATGTCTCTAGGACGTGTGCTATGCACAGGAAAATAAGCATTCATGTAGCTAAAACCCTCACACTGGCCATCAATAACAATGTCCCCAGTGGATTGTACTTTTTGTTAAAAAATTTTTTACTATTTTTTTAAAAGATTTATTCATTTATTTGAAGGGGAGACTACAGAGAGAGATGGAGAGGCACAGAGAGAGAGAGAGATAGAGAGAGAGAGAGAGACCTTCCATCTCCTGGTTCACTCCCCAAATGGCTACAATGGCCAGGGATGGGCTAAACCAAAGCCAGGAGCCTGGATCTCCATCTGGGTCTCCCATGTGGGTGGCAGGGGCCCAAGCACTTGGGCCATTTTCCACTGCTTTCTCAGGTATATTAGCAGGGAGTTGGATGGGAAATGGAGCAGCTGGGACTTGAACCAGTGCTCATATGGGATGCAGGAGTGCAGATGGCAAACTAATCTTCTGCACCACAACACTGGCCCCGAATTTATTTTTTTCAAGGTAAATTTAAAAAAAAATTCATTTGGCGAGTTAGCTGTCACTATGCAACAAACCGTGACAGATCTGACTCAAAGCCTGCAATGAGCATCTCATCGTTTCTGTGGGTTCTGGCCTGGCTGGGCTCAGCCTCCACTCGGGGTCTCTCGCCAGCTGCCTAACAAAGTGCTAGCTCACGCTGAGGCCTGCTGCGAACGCCCAGATGCTTCCGGGCTCACTGGCGTAGCTGCTGCAGGATGCAGCTCCTCTGTGGGCTGTGGGACTGGGTGCCAGTTTTCTTGCTGGCTGATGCCCAGGGGCCAAGCTCAGGTCTTTGCCAGGTGGGTGTCTCTAATATGGCAGCCCGCAGCATGGAATTGAGTTTTAAGAAAACCAGCAAGCAGTAGAAGACCGGCCTAGTCCTTGGGCCCCTGCACCTGCGTGGGAGACCTGGAAGAAGTTCCTGGCTCCTGGCTTCGTATCAGCTCAGCTCTGGCCATTGCAGCCAACTGGGGAGTGAACCATCGGATGGAAGACCCCTCCCTCCCTCCCTACCTCTCTCTCTCTTTCTCTGCCACTCCTTCTCTCTGTGTAACTCTTTCAAATAAGTAAATAAATCTTTTTAAAAAATACTTAAAAAAAAAAACCAGCAAATGACAGCCACACTCACGGGTAATGAGATGATGGAACTGACACTGCACAGCTATCGCTGACTTCTCTTCGTCACCATTGAGTGTCTAGTCCAGCTCATCTCGGGGACCATCTCCAGCAGGAGGGATCACTGCCCCCTCCCCCAAAAGCCCTGCCACTGCTCCTCACACAAAACCAAGGCCTGGCCTCGCACACCCACCTCACCTAGTCAACGGCACGTCTGTGTGCGCCCTTCCAGGACCAGCTCAGCATGCCCTTTCATTGCAACTGCTCCCTCTGCACCGCCCCCACTACTGCAGTAGACCAGAAAGCTGAACTCACAGGAGCCCAACTTTCCCATCCAAAGCACTGAAAGGATTCTCAGTTAGCTTAACGAGCCTTTCACTTACAAAAAAAAAAAAAAGTTTATGTGGAAGGCAGGCAGAGAGCAAGAGCAACAGCAAGTAAGAGCAGAAGCACTCCCATCCATTTCACTCCCCAAATCCCATCACAGCCAGGGCTGGGCCAGGCTGAAACCAGGAGCCAGAACCCTCTCCAGGTCTCCCACATGGGTGGCAGGGGCCAGTCACCTGCTGCCTCCCAGGGTCTGTACGAGCAGGGAGCTAGAGGCAGGGATTGAACCCGGCGCTCCCACACGGCACAGGGGCACCTTAGGCCACACGCCTGCCTTCACCAGCCTCTCGTTTGACCAAGGAGGGATACTGGGGCCTGGCTGGAGTGTGGGTGGTATCTTGGTAATGGCTCAAGCGCAAGGTTGCACAGTTAACGAGCAGCAGCTTCTCCCCAAGAGCCGGGAAGATGGAAGGTGCCCTGGGCAGCCCACGAGCTGTCCCCCTCAATGCAGGCATTTTTGTCTCCAAACAGAGCATCTGGGTAAATAAGATGACGGCAGACCAGGGCAAGGCAGGTGAGGCTCAGTGCCTTCCACTGTACCTGTGCTGGTCACAGTTCCCGCCCACAGAACAGGGCACAGGGCTGACTCTAAGGGCACAGGCTGGGGCTCCAGACATTACAAACCCAAGGTCCAGCTAGCAGACCTGTTTGCTGGGCCCACACGGTGTTCGTTAAAGTTTTTAATTTGTTGCCAACAGTTGAAAATATAAATACATGTAGATTCTAATTATACATTGTATAATTTTAAAAATATTACATATTTAAAATGTAAAATATGTAGATTTTAATTCATGAGTTTCACATATGTGCCTGGCTTTCTGGATTCCCTTGGAAAACAGGGCTGCACTGTGCCAAGGAGTTGGCTGGGGTTGTACAGGGGCTGCCCCTTCACAAGGGTCCTGTGGGCCAGTCCACACCTGACCCCTGCAGGTATCCGCAGGGCCCAGCCCTCATCGACCCGAACCCTTCCAATTTTGCTGGGAGGTGAGGGAGAGGAAGCCGACAAAGACAAATGAATGGATGGAGATGGGACAAAGGCTGAGGAGCAGGACCACGCCCCAACTTTGCCAACTCCACCACAGGGTCCCTGGCTCAGGGCAGGGGATCCCCAGGTAAGATGACATAGGAGACTGATCCAGCTGCGAGAGCCTATGTCTGTCCAAAGGAAAAGCCAGAAAAAGCAACTTCTGAGTTACCATGGCTTCCTACATCAATTTTGAAAATTAACATAAAAATACTTTTCAAAGGGAAAATTGGTCTTAGAAAGAAGGAGAGCTCCGGACCAGAGCTGTTGTGCTGTGGATGAAGCCACCACTTGCATTGCTGGCATCCCAGATGGGAGAACCGGTTCCAGTCCTGGCTGCTCCACTTCCAATCCAGCTCCCTGACAATGTGGCTGGAAAGCCACAGATGACGGCCGAAGTACTTGGGCCCCTGCCAACCATGTAGGAGACATGGATGGAGCTTCTGGCTCCCGGCTTCAGCCTGGACAAGCCCTGGCTGTTGCAGCCATCTGGGGAGAGATCTCTAAATCTCTTTCTCTCTCTCTCTCTCTGCAGCTCTACCGTTCAAATAAGTAAATCTAAGACAGAGAGACAGGAAAGCAATCAAGGCAGCTGATTCATTTGTTACACAGAAACAAGGTTTGGCCAGCTCCAAACTTCAGCTGATCAGACACTGTCATGGAAATCATCTTTCACAAATGAGATAAATGGACAATGGATTGGGGGTGGCAGGACAGAGGGTGATGGAGAGAAAAGGTCTCCGAGTCATCCTGAAACATCCTGAAAAGCCACGCATCAGCTCAGGGAGAAGAATCTTAAAGAATTCACTCCAGGCCTTAGCTTGGCTGCTTCCTGTGAGACGGACAGTGTATGTGCACAGAGCCCTCCTGAAAGACAATCCAATCACAAGGACTCTTTGTTTGCACTTCCCCATCACTAAATGCTTTCTCGGATTGGCCCCTAAAATAGGTTTGTTCTTGCTCATTTTTATTATACCGTTTGGGTATATTTGTTGATTGCTGATGGGAGCTGACTTTTTAATACAGACCAAGGATCAGAAATTCTATCACTTTCACTGGTTCCTCATTGATCAACTATCACAAATGTACCCCCAAGAGCAAACGGCTCCGTCAGAGGAAAAGGCCTTGGAGAGTCGGCCACGTCGCGTCACACATAGTGCTGGCACCTGTGCTCTCACTATGCGCTAAACCTGCCACTTCTCTGCAACCTCATATAATTCTTTCTTACCTTTTATAAAGAAAAATCACATTTGCTAAAGCCGGTTTGCCTTTTAGAGTAAAAAATGGCAAATATAAGCCATGCAGTGTACTTAACAAAACTATCGTTAGAACAACATGTCATCGCTCCATACGAATACCAAAGAGCACAGGCTTGGCCCCTGTTAATTTATCTGATGCTAAGTTACACCTGATTTCAGAACACTGCGGTGGGTGCACTTCTGCATTTGACGGGAAATCCACAGAACTCAGAGTAGAACGTGGTGTGTTCCCCAAACTTGTCCCAGCTCCCAGCTCGTCCTGTGAGCGCCTCACATTTAACCTTTCACAAACAATGTCACCATTGCTTCTCCAAGACTGGCTCCTTCTCAGATGTCCCTTGGTCTGCCATCATCAACCCTGGTCCACCAACCTGCAGATCCTGGGCTCGCGTGTCACTGCAGGTCAGAGCTTCCCAAGTACAACACCCTCTATTGTCGACAGCCCCTTCTCCACGTCCCCACCATCACCCCCTCTTGGGTCTGGGCCTTGTCATTCCTGCCTGGGGAGAGGGGGCAAGACCAGCTCCCTGCAGTTCTCCCCACTCCAGACCCCTGCAGGCAGTCACTCCGATGTCTCTCTTCCTACCCCTCACCCTGGTCATCACGTTCCTTCCTTTAACAAGAACCACTGCCCTCCAGTCCCCAAGAGAGACTGCCAGTGTCAGACCCGACAGGGCACGAGGCACGCATTCGGCAAACACGTCGTGGAGAGATCAGTGGAGACATGAGCGGATCCCTGCTGTCCGGCACTGGGGCTACCATGAGCCCAAGGCTTTTCCGGCTCTGTCTGTCACTGGTCCCTCCACACCAGCGGCTCTCCTCCAGACCAGGGTCCTGATGACAACATCCACAGTCTCCCTGGGATCTGAGTGGGGCTGTTAGAGGCAGGGTCCTGATGACAACATCCACAGTCTCCCTGGGATCTGTGTGGGGCTGTTAGAGGCAGACAGGTCCAGTCCCCAAGACCTCGTGGACGCAGCCTGCTTCCTACAACTGCAGAAGTCACCAGGGTGGTCCCGGGACATGGGGCTTGGGGGGCAGGGAGGGGGCTGCACTCCAAGCTGGGGCTGTGTGACTTGGAGGCTGGAGCAGCTGGGACTGACGACACCAGGCCATGCAGGCATGCTCCTGCACGATTTTGGGCCTCCATCTCCCGACACCCTCCCCTGGGCTCGGGGCAGCCCAGACTCTGAGGCTTGCTGCCCAGCCCTGACTCTTTACCAACTGAGTGACGCGGCTCAAGGTCCTTACCCTCTCAGGGCCTCAATGTCCTCATCTGTGAAGTAATGGTAGCAGCCCCTCCCTCAAAAGAATCGAGGAGAATGAGTTAATTCACTAGAGCATTTGGACCAGGCCCAGGGAAGTGGCCAGATGTGAGCCACGGTTACCATGGCGACCGTTCCGCATCGCTCCTGCCCTTGCCTGAGCAGGGACAAGGCGGCTGCAGGCTGCACCCTCTTGGCTCCCCTGGTGTACAGCAGGGCTCAGGAAATACCTGGGAGACGAGTATGCCTGGATCCCACTGCTTTTCTGCACCAAACTCAACTCATCGCTTAAGTCTGCCTTCCAGAAACTTCTCAACGTCCCCTCCTATTTACCTGCTTTGGTTTGAACACCTTTCCCTTCACACACCGTCTGTACTGCATTGGTTATAAAAATAGCAAAGATGCGTGGCTCTACGGCTCCCTGCAGGCTTTCTGGCTAAAGAGCGAGTGCCAGGGAAATGCAATTTTTGCAGCTCCTCACGGTGCAGTCTGCACAGAGAGTCACCATCTAAATGTCCCCAGCAATACTCGTCATTTAATGGCTGGAAAAAAAAAAAAAAAAAAACAACAACCAGCAGCTGGGACTCCTGGTTTAATGGTCTCCAGGTTCCAATGGAAAACTGCCAGAACTTCACTTCAGGCTTGGGGATGGGAGTGGTGACAGCTAATGGGGGCGGGGCTTCTTTTTGGGGTGGTGAGATGTGTGCCACTCTGAGAATATATTCCAGCCACTGAACTGACCAGTCTGGAAGAATGCATTGTAGGTAAAAAAATTCTTTAAAGAAAGAGTGCCCTTGCAGACCCTGCGCCGCTACCCAAACCATTAATTACAGTGACAGCACCATCTCCCTCCGAGCATCTCCAAGCTCTTCTTGTCCTCAGCAGCTGACCCGACCTCTCCTCCCTTCATTTAAATGCGCCCAGAAGGCGGCCTCTGAGCTGCACAAACACCGTGCAGCCACGGCTTGGCTGCCACAGTTGCCATCAGGGGTGGCAGACCCGCCAAAGTCGTCATCCACAACCCTGCGGAGAAGGGAGACGGCAGATGGGTGGGGGCTTCTCGACTAAGTGGCTCTCGGCATCGCTGGCTTTGGCTGAGGCTGTTTTAACAGCAAAGGGTGGGGAAAGGCACTTCCAGAACCTTCTCTGGCTTTACAAAAGCAAAACTCCTTTAGGGGTCTGCCTGTTCTGTGTGGATGCTTACCATGATTTTTTTCCTCCGTTCTTCATGTATCCGTTACCCAGGCTGCTGGCCTGGGCAGTCCTTCAGGGACAACGGTGGACAAGGTGCTTTCTCTGGGCTACTGCAGCAATAGAGGCACGAAGCTGGGCAGACAGAGGCCCTGGATAGGAAGAGAAGGTCACCACTCCTGCAGCAGATGTGGCTCCAGGACCAGGCACCTGCTGGTGAGACAGCCTCTCCAGCAGTCACCTGCGAGGGCGGCACACACTGGACACTCCAGCGAGCTCACCCGAGGATTCCAGTATCTGCGCGATGCTTCGGTTTCAGCTTAGTTTTGTCCACAAAAGCCACAGCATGTGTAAGCACTGGGTTCAGCAGAACACACAGGGGACCCAGGGCCAGTGCATCCATCCTATCCACCCATCCTGCTCAATGTCAAGTGGCCACTGGACACGCATTGCCACACGTTGTCCTGGGTCCAGGCTCTCTGCCTGCTGGGAATTCACAGTCCAGAGGGAGGAGTCACTGGAGTGGATGGCTGCTGCAAGTTGTAACAAGTGTCACAGACAATCTGTGAACGTGAGTGGCAGGGGGTCTAAGTTAGAATGGGGCTTCTCTGAAAATGGGACTTGAATGAGAAGCCACTGGAGAGGGGTAGACCGGGCGGAGAAAAGCCACATCCAGAGGAGACGGCTCCAGATCTGTTTCAAAGACGTCACTCGGATGCTGCATGGGGGACGGACCGCAGGGACAAGAACAGCCACAAAGCATTTCTGGACTGTGGTGGCCAGGCTCAGGGTGCTGGGAGCAGGAATGGAGACAGGTGGACAAGACCAGTGTGCTCTGGGGGTTGACTGGGCAGAAATGGTCAGAAGCAGCGGCCAGCACTGGCTGAACTGGCCAAGCTGGGGGAAGGCACAGTCCAGTGGCCAGGCCCAAGGCTGGGAGCCGCAGAGTGGAATTCCACTGTCCCCCACTTCCCAGCGGGAGGACCTGCTGTCACTGAAGCATTCCAGTGCCCTCAGGTGGAGGAAGTCACTGCACACCAAGGCCTGCACACACGTGATCACGGCTGTTACACACGTGATCACGGCTGTGTTACACACGTGATGACGGCGTGTCCTCAACAGACCCTCCCAAAGTCCTGCTCCCGTGTGACAGACAGGGACCTGAGGAGTCAGCACCACGGTTTCTTCTTCCTCCCTATTTTTCCTTTGTTAAACAACGCCTCTTGCGGGCTGGTTTGCACTGCTCAGTATTTCCTGACCGTCTGGTTCCACGATCCCGGTTCTCAAAGCTGAGTCACATCAACTCTGGTGCTCCCAAGGTCTGAAGGTGCCCCAGCCCCATATTACTGTCCCTTCCTCGTGGGAGGGTTGGGCGAAGTTAAAAAATCACACAGTGCACAAATACAAGGGCTGTCAGTTCCCTCTGGGAAGACATTCTCCCTAACAGACCACCGCTAGGCTGTTGGAAATACTTTTTTGAGAGACAGAGGATACAGAGAGAGGACAAGAGCTCCTATCTGCAGGCCCACCCCCCAAAACAACTGTGACAGCCAGGACCAGCCGAAGCCAAAGCCAAGAGCCGGGGACTCAATGCAGGTCCCCTGCACGGTGGCGGGGACCCAATCACCTGAGCCATCACTGCCATTTGCCATGAGCAAGCAGCTGGAGGCAGGCGCTAACCTCAGGCACTATGACAACAGACTTGGGAACCCCCGCCGCTGGCCAAACAATGCCCTCTGGAAAAGGCACCAACTCCAGCCATGTGGCAGGGAACCTTCCGCTTAGGTAGAAGGAAAAAAAAAACTGCAAAAGGCAAAATGGTAGGGCAGCAGGGGCTTTCTGAGAAATACCACAACTGCACCCAGGTCACGAAAGCAAAGCCAGTGCACACAGGTGTAACTGTGTAAGCAGCGCAAGGGCTCTTAACTGTCCAAATATGCATCATCAAACACGGAAAAGGAAACTCAACAGCTGTTTGTGCCAGGGTATGGAAGACATCGCCCTGCTTTGTTCAGGGCCCAGAAGTTTGAAGACAAAACTCTGCTCTGGGCCCACTGGCAAGAGTAAAACCTGTGTTCCTGTTAAGAGCCTTGGTGTCCCACATCTCTGAGAATCCTGCTACAGCCTGGGGCAAGCTGATGGCTGAGGCCCGGCAGCAGATGCCAGCAACCACACCTGAGCGCCCGCCCCTGGAGGCGTTTGCTCGTCACGTGTCCGTGGGGAACTGTCCTCAAGTCACCCTACTTTAATGACATGTGTGGACCACGAAGATATTAAACAGGGTTGTGTGAATGCTTTGGGAAGACTCAACCAAGGCGAGGTGGTAAAAACAACTTGTGAACCGACGGCTGGGGAGGCATGACTGCAAGGACGAAAATGTACGAGCCTAGAAGAGTTTTCACGTAGGCCGCTTTCCAAGTGATTTTTAACCGACTTCGCAGTTCGCTGGAGAAAACCCAAACAGAAAGAAAAATCTCTCTGGGTGTTGTTTGTGCAGGAGAGGCTCTGTGGCAGGCCCACCTGTCAACTCAGGCTCCAAGACACGTCCTTGGCCCAACCTCAAAGAACTGGCACACACACACACACACACAGGCACACTGAGGTTCTACAATAAAGCAAAATGTTCAAAAGGAACGCTGTGTAAATTTTTATGATTCCTCTCTTTAACTTGTTTTTTTTTTTTTCCCCACTACTCATCAACTAAAGCTTTCACTGTAGATAAAAAATAAATGGCAGTGAACTGCAATAGGAAGGTGTAGGTAACAGGAATGTGCTGTTTCAAAAAGGGTAGAGGCAGGGACTTTGGACACTTTCACCACAAAGAAATAATAAATGTCCTGATTCGAACACTACACACCATATATATATATATATATATATATATATATATTAACTTGACAGAGTTATAGACAGTGAGAGAGAGAGACAGACAGAGAGAAAGGTCTTCCTTCCATTGGTTCACCCCCAAATGGCTGCCACGGCTGGTGCACTGTGCCGATCCAAAGCCAGGAGCCAGGTGCCTCTTCCTGGCCTCCCATGCGGGGTCAGGGGTCCAAGCACTTGGGTCATCCTCCACTGAACTCCTGGGCCACAGCAGAGAGCTGGACTGGAAGAGGAGCAACTAGGACAGAATCCAGCACCCTGACCAGGACTAGAACTGGTGTGTCAGCGCCGCAGGCACGGCGCCGGCCAGTCTTTATTCTGAAGTGGTGCAGATGTAGGGTGCGTTAATCAAGTGAGCAAGGTGATATATATGCAACACGAAGAGAAGCTGAGCAAACCCCAGTGTAACAGTTATGAAGTCTGGGGATGTCCCCTGGACTGCACTCACACATCCCACCCATCCTAACAGCTGCCAGCAAGGCCAGATTGGATGCCTCAGCTGTGCACGAAATTTCCTATATTTTAATGTGCACAGTGGACCTAATTTTTTTTAAATGTTAAAGTCTGCCAATTGCTAAGAAAACATAAAAATCTCAAACACATGAAGCTAAGGCGAAGAAGTCAGTCTCAAAAGACCACACATTACACGATTCAATTTATAGGAACTGTCCAGAAAAGCTGAGTGCATGGAGGTGATGGGTAGCTGCCTGCACAGGAGTGGGAATGCGGAGAGACTGCAAATGGGCACGAGGCTTCCTTCTGGGGAAGAGAGACATGTGCCACATTAGCCTGTGTCACGTCACTCTGTGGATTTAGTCAAACTGTTGAATCGGATGATTACAATGAATGAGTGCCACAGTATGTAAACGCTACCTCAGTAAAACTCCTAAAAATCAAAAATCAAAAATAAAAGCAAATTTGTCTTTTGTAAATGTAATGGAGTGGCCGGTGCCCCGGCTTACTTGGCTAATCCTCCGCCTGTGGGGCTGGTACCCCGAGTTCTAGTCCCGGTTGTGGTGCCGGATTCTGTCCCGGTTGCCCCTCTTCCAGTCCAGCTCTCTGCTGTGGCCCAGGAGTGCAGTGGAGGATGGCTCAAGTGCTTGGGCCCTGAACCCCATGGGAGACCAGGAGAAGCACCTGGCTCCTGGCTTCAGATCAGCACAGCGTGCCGGCTGTAGCAGCCATTTGGGGGGTGAACCAATGGAAGGAAGACCTTTCTCTCTGTCTCTCTCTCTCAGTGTCTAAGTCTGCCTGTCCAAAAAAAAAAAAAAAAAAATGTCATGGAGTAAGCGTTGTATGTCCTAATGTGCGTGGGTCACTCCACCTCATGACGATGACTGCAGTCAGGAGGTGATGAGTAACC
This sequence comes from Sylvilagus bachmani, assembly GCA_015711505.1. NCBI lineage: Eukaryota > Metazoa > Chordata > Mammalia > Lagomorpha > Leporidae > Sylvilagus > Sylvilagus bachmani. Next base: position 27,479,737 of record CM027397.1, on the reverse strand, counting down.
AATGCTCCCACTGTGTCACAGGAGAGTTCCCTACGCCACTTACATTTAGTAGAGTTTGTCTGAGCAAAGCAAAACAAAAAAAATTCACGTGTTGAGTAATTCCCGGAGCTAGAGCAGGTCCTCAGAACTCTAAGCAACAGCGTGACCAGACAGTATTTATAGAAAACAGAAGTGGGGTATAGAAAACAACTTAATTGGCTACAGCCCAATCAACCAGTCAGTTGGTTACAGCTTAACTAGGTTGTTGTTTACAAATTAACTAACTGGCTACAGAGCCTCCTGCAACCAAGCAAAGCTCAGCTGCTGTGATTAAACTCCATGCTGGTTTGGTCTATGGGCCTAGTACAGGTGCCCCGTCCAATCCACGGCCTCCCATCAAACTGTTTTACAGAACCCTTATGAAATAAGACTAGCTTAGCCTAAATCTACGGCACAATTAAAAACACTTATTTCACCTTCTTCACCGTGCTGCTGGAATTTTTCAAACCACAATCTTTTCAACTCTTCAAACTTGGATAAAGATTTCCAGGTTGACCAGTTCTAGAAAAGTCCCTAACACCTGCAAGCGATAGAGCAAGTTATGTTCTACATAGACTCCGCTGACTCTCTGCTATGTGGGAGGGGTTCCAGACAGCACTGAGAAATATTCAGGATTAGCAAATGCAGCGTGGAGAAGTTGACAGTGTCTGGGACGAGCAGGCACGGCGGGCAGTGGGTTAAGCTGCCACCTGGGGTGCCAGCATCCACAGAGGAGTGCCTGTGTCAGGTCCTGGCCACTCTGCTTCTGATCCAGCTTACGACTAACGTGCCTTGGAGACAACACGTGATGGCTCCAGGACTTGAGCCTTCTCCACCCCGCTTCCCTCGTCCCCCATGCAGGAGACTGAATGGAGGTCTTGGCTCCTGGTTTCAGCCTGGTCCAGTCCTGGCTGCTGCAGCCATCTGAGGAGTGAGCCAGCAGGTGCAAAATCTCAATCTCTCTCTCTCTCTCTCTCTCTCACTCTTTCTTCCCCCACCCCTGCTGCTCCTCCCCCCAACTCTGCTTTTAAATAAACAAATCCTTCTTAAAAATAAAAAGCCTAGGAAAATCATCTTTATAAGACTCCCCCCCCCCCGAGTTCTCCTGAAGGAAGAATACTCTGGAGGTAGAAAGAGCCAGAAACAGACTATTACCTAAAAACAATTTTAAAATAAATAATTTTCAAAACCTATTTTATCTTGATCCTTCTCCCTTTCAGAATTTCTTCAAAATAGACATTGTAAACTTCTTAGACAGCTATCTGCTGGAAGAAAGCAGCCCTAATTAGGCTATGTGTCAAAGAAATATAATTATCAATTTGCCTAATTAAAATGAATATCTGAACACGCCCCTGTAATGTGCGCTTTCTCAGGTGAGGCGTACAATTTACTTTCTGTAAACAATCCATCCACAGCGCCTGGCTGACAATGTTAACACGGAGCCGATGACTGAAGTCCAGTTCCCCAAACGACACCGAGGAGGATGGTGCAGAGTGTCGCCGTGGACGCCGATCACCCGTGGTGACTGGGGTAAAGCAAAGCACACTCTGATTTAACCGACAGCCTTCGCTTGGGAAACAAACCGTGGCGCTCTCTGGAGGGTCTATCACAGGGCTGTGGAGCAGGGCCAAGAGAGCTGTCCTGGGGGCTGCTGCTAGAGTTCACCGAACCCCTGTTTTGGCAAGAGATGGGGGAAAGGTTGGTTCGCTCACCTTCTCTTCTGAGGCTGCCCAGTTTGACTCTGTGCCTTCCCGAGGAGCCTGGACACGCACCGGACACTCACAGCACCTCTGCTGGTCGCCAGCAACACTACGAGAGTTAGGACCCAGGGCAAGGTCCAGGAGAACAATGGAAGCCACACACGGACTCAGCCCATAAAACAAATGAGCCCCTATGACCAGGGTGCTCGGCACATGGCTCCATGCCCACTAAGCATGCCTGCTGGGACTGGGGGGCCCACAGAGACCAAGGGCAGCCCCATTTCTAGACTGAGTCACTGTTCGTGAAGTCACTCTCTCCTCATAACCCAGAAGGGTCTCACCATCACCCCATTGTTGTCCAAGTGGACCCGTCTTGTCCTCTGGCAGCCCCATGGCACTCCTAATGGCCTAGGAAGTCTGGACACCTCAGCACCCCACAATCTCCATGGGATGCCCTCCTCACCCCCATGCACCTCCAGCCCAGCAAACACACACACCCCAAGTGCACCATGTGAGGCTACGGAAATGTAGCTTTAAGACAAGACCCTGAGCTCCAGCATTCAATCAGACTGTGCCCAGAGTTGCTCTTGAGTAGAAGTCCCTCTGTCACCATTGCTGGAATGTCATTAGGTCAACTGTTCCAACAGCACTGAACCCCTCACTCCCCTGGGTCTGCCCCAACAGTCATCTGCACTGCTTTGTGTGGCCACAGGGTTCAGGGGGTTCCCCAAGTGGCCACATCAGAGGAGCAGGAAGAGCACACCTGGTTCTCATTCACCTTGCAGCTAGCACCATGCCTGAGACAGTACATGTGACGAGTAGACAACTGATGGACGGATGGACACTTGATGGGTAGACGGTAGATGGCTGGGTAAATGGACAAATAGCTGATGGATGAAGGGACAGATACGTGCACAGTCAACGGATCCACCTGCTCCCAGGGCCACCCCCTCTCTGAGCTCTTCCCTTCCAATTTCTCTTGGCCCCTCTCTCCAACAGTCTTTTTTGCATTTTCACTGCAAATCCATCTCCGATCAACTACGCCAGGACAAGTGGCAGAACCCCTTGAAGCTTAATTTTCTTCCAGTGAATAAAGGGGCAATCGTAACACCCGTCTCGTCTCAACAGGACCACTCTGAAGAGGACACGAGAGATCCCACACCAACCAGAACGGTTTCAGCAGCGCTTCTGCCTCGAGCTGCTCCTACCCTGTAACTACCGCATCACCAAATGGCTCCAAACAGAGCCCATCTGCTACAGCGCGTGGGACTTGTTCCCCGAGCGTTCATGTGTCACAGTTTGGCCCCCAGAACGGTGATGTGAGAGGCGGGGGCTCCCTTCAAAGCTAGGACCTAGCGGGAGGTTTTTAGGACATAGGGGCCCTGCCCTTGGGAGGGATTGAGGGAGTGCTCATGGCACCCCCATGAGCTGTCATAAAATAAGCTTGGCCACTCCCTGCCTTTCTGGCTTCCTGCCCACACCACGGGACACCATTACGAATGCCATCTGCCTTGCCAGTCCCAGCCCATGAGTTTCCAGAGCTGTGAGCTAAACACGCCTCTTTATAAAGCAGTCTGTCTCCGGTACTTTGCTGTAGTACCAGGAACGTTCCCACCCTTACTGATCTGCCGCCTTCACCCTCGCCATTCCCCCAGCACTGTTTCCTACAACTGTACGGGAACTGTCCTGAGGGTCACCTAGCCATCGCAGCTGCGTCCCGTGCTCGGCTGACATGCGTCAGCCTCTCCGACAGCTGCCCAGTGTCTCACCTCCCCGGCACCCCCGGCTTCCTCCTCCACCACTTCTGTTCCTGTGCGAGCCCCCCACTGTCCTCGTCTCACCCCTGAACACCGGCGTGTCCACACACTACACCACTGACTCCTCCCCCGCACACTGCACCCCAGTCGCCTCAGATTCCCGTATGGCGTCTCACATCCATCTCCTCATACCCAACACTCCTCCTTATTTCCTGATCTCAGGCAACAGCCCACCAGCCCCAGGACCAAAACTTCAAATCCCGCCTCCTCCCACAACAGGGGCTCTTAGAGCCCATCACCTGCCAAGCATGGGGTGGGGGGCAGAGCACTGTGCCTGTACTATGAGCCCCTGGGGGCATGTAACCGCCTCCCCCCCACCCCACCCAGATACTGCAGAATGCAACATGCACATAATAAATGCTTCTTAAACTGAAAGGAAGAGATACGGCACAGCACCAGGGGACTCTCAGACACGGCTGGGGGAGTATAAATTGGCACAGCTGCTTTGGAAGGCAATTTGACAGTGCCGAGTGGAGCTGAGGAAGATCACACCCTAGGATCCAGAACCCTGCTCCTGGGGATGGGTCTACGTCCTGGGGAACCTCCCCAGTAAATGAGCACTCAGTGTCCCTAGGAGCACCGTTAACAAGCGTGAAACACAGAAACAACCCAGTGGCCTGGCAGACTCGAATTAGGGTAATTAAAAGAGGGGTTGAAGGGGCTTATCTGGGATGGGCTGGAGAGAAGGAAACTTCTCTTAGTAACCCACAGGGAGAAGGCGCAGCTACTGCCTCCTACGCCTGAAAGCAGAGAGCAGTGATGGAGATCGGGAGACCAAGTGGGCAGCCTGCGGTGAGCCTAAGGCGACCGCACGGGGAATCAGCCATGGGGACACACACACACCCCGGCTTCTGCTTCCTGCTCCGACGCCCAGCTGGGGCTCCCCACTGGCGGGCCCCAAGGAGAAACCAGAGGGTAGCGCCCACTGGTGCAACAGGTCAAGGCCAAGGCCTCCGAGAGAGACCGAGGGCAGGGCCTCCGTGTATCCATCCGTAGACTCTATCAAAGCGTATGCTCGTGCGTGGCAAGCTGCCCAGCGCGAAAATGCGTGACGTAGCTAGCGCTCCTTCTATCTCTACGGATGTATCCCAAAACCCGCGTGCCGCCTTCTCCACCCAAGGCGCCTTAAAATGCACAGAGACTGGCACCAGAGCAGACGGTATTTTCCCAAGCCCGTCGCAGCTCTATTTCTAGCCCCGCACGCTGTTCCCAAACCCGCAGCGAGAGAGGAGGAAGAACACGGTGCAGCCGAGACCCGAGGGCGGGCCGGGGCGGGGTGCTGAGCCCGGGCAGCCCAGGAGCGGCTCCGCGAGACGCGGATGGGGGCGTCGAGGCGGGTGGCCGCCCACCAGCCGGGTGCCAAGGCCTTGGGGCGGGAAGGCGCTGGCCCTTGCACGGGCCGCGGCGGGAGGACTCGGGCTGCAGCCGGCGAGCGGGCGGGAGCCCCGGACCGGCCCGCAACCCCGCGCCGGCGGCGGGGCGGGGGACGCGAGTCCGAAGTCCGCTGCCCACGGCCTCCCCTATTCAGGAAAGCGCCGTCACCACGCAGGATAAACCGCGGAGCGCTGATGGACCGCAAAAAAAATTTAAAAAAAAAAAAAAAACACCCCGCAGGTGCCGTCAGCTGCCGGCGACTTTCGGGAGACAGATGAGGAAACTGAGGCCCCGGCTTCCGGGGTCTCCTCCTCTTCCTTCCCTTCTCGCGGGTTAGTCAGGCCGCGGCCCGCGGCGCTGCCCGACCCCTCGGGACGAGGCGCAGCCCCGGAGGCCCCCGCGCGGGCGGCGCGGCCCTTCCCGCGCGCCCCGGCCCGCGGCGCAGCCCCAGGCCGGCTCCGGAGGGAAGCGCGCGCCCTCGGAGGGAAGGTTCCCGGGCGGAAGGTTCCGCAGCCCAGAGTCCCCTCCCCGGGCAACGCGCCGGCGGTACCTGCAGGAAACGCGTCCAGGGTCCTGCCCCGGGCTCTGTGGAAAACACCCTCCGCCTCCGCAGCCGACATGGCGAGCGGGTTTCCGGGCCCCGCCTGAGCACGCGCGGGAGGCAACGGCACGAAGTCCACACCACCCGACTGCCCGGCCGGACCCCGCTCGGGGCGGTGCCCTCTGCGCGGGGCGGGGCGGGGCTCGGCCGTTCGGGGCGCGGCTAGTGCTGCCTGGGCGGGGCCGGGGCGCGAGCCGCCCTCGGGGATCGACCTGGGTCCTGGCGGCCGGGGCCCACGGGGGCGCGGGGGTCTGCCTGGGCCTCTGGCTGTGGGACAGGTGGGAGGCTGTGTCATCTAGCAGATACAGGTACAGGACCCCCACTTGGCGCTTCCTGTGCGCACAGTAATGAGTTCTTGGTGTAGCGGGGTGCCCGCCCTGCAGCGCTGGATGAGGGAATGGCCTGGTTTGTCCTAAGTTCTCAGTTAACCGGACTTTCTGAACCGTGTCTGCACTGGTTAAGGTCACGGGGTGGAGGGGGCCGTCGTGACGAGCAGCCTGAGACCCCTGGCCACGTCCCCACGCTCACAGGCTGCAGGCCAGGCCAGGCGCCCTGGACAGGGGGGGACAGTGAGGCGCACGCGCACGCGGTGGCCCGCGTCCAGGCCCGTCCTAAGGCAGCGAGTGACCCCACGGGGATCTGCCGAGCTCAAAAGCCCTTGTCTGCCCTGGGAGCCCAGTGTTGGTGAGACCCGGCCCAGGTAACGGAGCGCAGGGTGGACGCAAGGCGTCCGGATCTAGAAGACAAGCGGGGGCAGAGTTCCTAGGTCTGCCAGGCGGGGGGGACTCTTGCCCCTAGCGGCCTTCCCCGGCGCACCGTGAGGGTGGCTGACGGTGGATGGTGGCCTTGGGCTGCAGGGGGTTAAGCCGTGGCGTGTGGGGTCTGCGGCCCAGATTAGGGCGATGGTTCAAGTCCCGGCTGCTCCTCTTCTGCTCCAGCTCCCTGCTAATGGGTCAGCCAGGCTGGCTCAAGTGCTTGTGCCCCTGTCACCCCCCGGGGAGACCTGGGGTCATCCTGGTTCTTCCACTTGCCGGCGGGCGGTGTTGAGAGTCTCCGTGGCTCTGATTCCCTGTCTGTCAAATGGGAACAATAGTAGTGCCTGGGTCGTGGAGACACGGGGAGGCTTCGATGGGCTCCTGTGTGGAAGCACCCAGGACACAGTGCTCTCACAGTGGTGGTGTGAGTGGTAGGCGGCGTTAGACAGCCGGGTCCCTGGTCCACACACAGGGCCTGGTCCTGAGGCACGTTCTCAGGAGACGCACACGTAGCAAACGAATGAGGATTAAACGTCCAGCGATGACGACTCCAGTAACCGAGTCCCTGGGTTGAGTTCTCGGCTCTGGCTTTGGCCTCGGCCTTGGCCCGGTGTAGGCGCCTGAGTAGTCAGCCAGCGGACACACGCTTCCTCTCTTTCTGCCTCTCAAGTAAATCAAAGTCCGAATGGTGGCCTCCAGGCCCTGCGTGGTCCAGCACCCGCCCCCTCCGCCTCCCACCCCCTGACTTTGCACCTGCTGCGTTCATTCGACAACGCACATCCGTTTCCCTCTGCACATGCAGTGCCTTCGGAGTCTGGGAGTCTCGGTATGCACCTGCTCATCCTTAGCTGAAGTCCATTTGAACATGGAGGCCGGTGCTTAAATGATGCTTCTGAGACAGGCCCTGCGTGTCTGCTTGAACACACTCCCCCAGTCTAGACTGGGCCTCCTTCCTGCCGTTACAGCCCTCAGTCTCTGCCGCTCCTCACACCTTGCACAGTTGAGAACTGTGTGCTCGCAGGTGGGGTTTTTGCTGATGTTGTCTTTCCTGACTCGATGACAAGGTCTGCAAGGACAGTTACTGCGGCTCTTGCAGCCCAGCAGGGCGCTGCAGGCCCAGACACTCCAGCATCTGTGGCATGCATAAGTAAGTGGGAGGTGAACGTCTCGGCAGGACAAGCCCTGGTGAGCCTGGACAGCAGCTGGGCACAGCTTTGCTGACAGATCCCAAGTGATTTCACAGCTGCACAGGTGCGCTGGTGATACCAACGGCTGCAACCAGACCTCGGGGCCCATCCGTTCCAGCAACATCGTGGCCTCTTTTCCTGCCCCGTCCTCCGCCTGGCTCTCCCCTCTGATGGCGGCTCTCAGCTCATCTGTCCATCTTTCTCCTTGTCTGCCTGGGGGCCTAGAGGCAGCAGACGGGCGGCAGGAGACGAGTGTATTCCTGCGAGTTAGATGTGTTTTGGACTGTGTGACCCTGGGCAAGTCACTTAGCTTCTCTGAGCTTCAGCTTCTTCGTCTAAAATGAGATCACTGGCCTGGGCACTTGGTGTAAGAGGCAGTTAGGACGCCACTTGGGATGCTGCATCACACATTTGGAGTGCCTGGGTGTCAGTGCTGGCTCTGGCTCCTGATTTCGGCTTCCTGCCAAGGCAGACGCTGGGAGGCAGCAGGAGATTGCTCAAGTGTGTGGGTCACTGCCACTCACGTGGGAGACGTGGATTAAATTCTCAGCTCCTGGCATCAGTCTGAACCAGCAGAGGAGATCCTGTCTCTGTCTCCCTCTCCCTCCCTCCTTCCCTCTCTCCTTCTTTCTTTCTCTCTCCCGCTCACATAAAGATAAAATGAGATAAGCATAGCACCAACCGCATAGAGTTTTCATATACCAGGCAATGTTTCGAGAACATCCTAACTGCTTGATGCATTTTTGCTGTAGTTGATGTCATTAGTGCTGATGTTGGTATTTTTTGAATATCCTTCAATTCATTCCTTTTAAGTAAAAATTATCTTCATTCAAGATTCTGTTCAGGTGTCCCTTCTTGTACCAGTCAGGCATCATGTAATTGCACACAGCCAAAGATCAGTTCAAATTGACTTCACCAGGAAAAGGAATCCATTGGATGTATGCATTGAAAGCCTATCACAGCTTCAGGTGAGGTTTGATCCAGCTGCCCAAATGCTCTAAGAATCTAACTTCTCATCATTGGTCCTCTCTGCCCTTTGTCATTTCAGCATCATCTTCACTTCCATGGAGAGGACTCCCTCCCAGCGCTTGAAGATTCCAGGCCTCTCCCTCCCAGGAGTAGAAAGGTTACAGTGGTCCCAGACCGCATCCTGCTGAGACGTACAGGGGCTGGGGATCCACGCTGGATGTGTCTTCCCGTCTGAATCAAGGTCAGAAGAGGAGAGGGCATGTTTAGATTGGCTTAAACCATAGGGTCAGTCCTGTAGAAGGGATGGTACCAACTGCGTCCGAACCACCTACCTGAGAATGAGGGCTCTGAACACAAGAGCTGAGTACCCTGCCCTGAGTGGTGGAAAATGATTGTTACAGAGAGTTGATGTTACATTCCCCGTCCAAGATGAGCTTGGGCACAGGAGTGGCACAGGCGCTGGTGAGCACCTCGTCCCCTCCATACTCGTTTAACACGTGACTTTCCCTTCATCCTGTGCCTTGTGACTGCTGTACTTGGGCAAGGCCCGAACCCCGCTGTGCTGGTATTTAGAGACGCAGGTGTATTGTTAGGGACATCGGCTGCCGGCCTGGGCTAGGTGAGAGCCTGGTGCCACGAAGCCGCCGGCAGCGCAGTTTCTTCTAATGCTCACAGGCCCTGGGCTGCAGAGCGTCTGTCGCCCTCCTGTTTGCTTTTCCGGGATCTTTTCTCTCCTCCTGCTACCAGGTGTGAGTGATCTCTCCTCACTGTTTCTGGCCTCTGCTTCTAGCTCACCTGGGCCGGCCAGCTCAGGTGAAGCCAGGTGACAAAGGTCGTTAGAGCTGTCAGCCAGCTCGGGTCACAGCAGGCGTTGGCATAAGAGCAGGAAGGAGTGTCTGGACTCTGCTTTCATGGGCATGGTGATTCCTGGTTAGATCGCGCGATGGTTAGTTTTGGATGTCGATTCGGCTGGGCCACGGTGCCCAGCTACTTGGCTAAATCATCCTGCAGGTTTCTCTGAGTGCTGTTGGCATGAGCCCCACCTGTACGCCGGGACTTAGCCTACAGCACGTTGCCCTCCCGGTGGTGGGTGGGCCTGAATGAGCAGGCGGCCCCTCCCTCACAGCAGACAGACTGGACAGGAGCTGCCGCCTCTGTGCCTGGGTCCTCAGCCTGTGGCCCAAGCTGCAGATCTGCAAGCCAGCTTCCACAAACACACACACGCTCACACGAGGGGTCTTCAGACACGCAGATTAGGAAAACCACCGTGCGTGCATTTCAGACATTTTTTTTTTTTTTTGCACCAATATGAGCTTTGCTTTTAACTCCATTTTTTCCCCACAAACTCCCCACAACACACATCCTACGTCTTCTGCCTCTCTGGAGGACGCTGACTGGTACAGGCTGCCAGACGTCTTCCTCACACGTGTGGAGTTGCCCCGGCTTCGAGTTCCAGTTGGTTCCACCACCCAGAATGCAGCTTGTTTGAGAGCTCTGGAGACCTCACAGTGGAGCTCCTAGGCAGTGTAACTGAGCGGCTCTCACCTGCCCTGCACCTGTGCAGGTGGCACTTGGGCACGCACTGCGGCATGTGATGTCAGAGAAAGGGACGTCCACAGCACGTATGGGTTTGTCAGCTTTGCATTGTCAATCGCTTTTTTAAAACTGAAATTTAAATATCCTGGATGTTAGACCAGGTCAAAAATGCCTGTGAACTTTGAAGACCAAAAAAAAAAAAAAAGATTTTTGAAAAGTGTTCACTTTAGCTGATATTGTTATATTGTTACAGGCTTGACATTAACAGAATTGTCTCATCCCCCTCCCTTTTTGTGAAATATTCTGAGAAATTTCTGGAATATCCTGATCTGTACTTGTGTTCTGCAACAGAAAAGTGAACCCATTTCCTTGAAACTTCTTACATATCTCTGCAACCCTCTCAGGCTGGTTGTGTAACTCACATATTTGCTTTCATTATTGCAAATAAAATAAAGCTATTTTGTGCCTATCCACTCATTCCCCAAACAAAATTCATTTTCACCTCATTTTATTTATTTATTTTTAAAGATTTATTTTATTATTATACTTGAAGTGCAGAGTGACAGAGAAAGAGGGAGGGAGTGAGAGATAGACACACAGAGAGATCTTCCATCTGCTGGTTCGTTCCCCAAATGGCCACAACAGCCAGGTCTGGGCCAGGCCAAAACGAGGAGCCAGGAACTCCATCCTGGTCTCTTACTTGGGTGGCAGGGACCTAAGCACTTGGGCCATCTTCTGCTGCCTTCCCAGGCCATTAGCAGGGAGCTGGACTGGAGGCGGAGCAGCTGGGACTCCACCCAGCACTTCGGTATGGGATGCTGGCATCGCACGCTGCTGCTGAACTCGCTGTGCCACAGTGCCAAGATTTTCAAAATGATTTGTTTAATATATGTTAAGAGGAAGGAGGGAGGGAGAGAGAGGGAGAGAGAGAGAAGGTGCTTCTGTCTGGTAGATTAGTGACTGCAAGAGCCAGGGCCAGGTCAAGCCAATCCAGGAGCCTGGGTCTCAGTCCAGGTCTCCCAACTGGGCAGCGGGGACCCGAGTACTTGAGCCTGCTCCCCCCAGGGTGTACGTTAGCAGGAAGCTGGAATGAGAAGCACAGCCCTCTCACGTGGCAGGGACCCGAGTACTTGACCAGTTCCATGCTGCTTCCTAGACTAGGCACTAGCAGAAAGCTGGAATTAGAAGCAGAGCCAGGGCTCAAACCCAGATGCTCTGACCCCTGCAGGTGCCCCAAGCCCACATGTACACCTCAGTTTAAAGATGAGATCGAGGCTCCTCAGGTAGTTTGCTGGGGGTCGTGCCCCCGTTTACTGACATGGCACAGCTGAAATTCCTCTTTGCCCCACTTTCTGCCCCTGCCTGGCAATTTCCATGTCTGTTTGGTATTCTTTCAGCCTCTGTCCGTCCTCCTTGTTGCCTAGGATTTCTTGACCAGACTTTGAAACGTGTGCCTGTTGAACGGCGTTGTTTAGAAAGCTGCCCGTAGCTGAGCCGGAGGCAAGGCTGCTGAGTCACAGGACCCAAGCTCAGGGTCAGGGCAAGTTACTGTCCATGTGTGCCCCTCGCCGGCCCTGTGACCTCAGGGAGCCCCTCGGCCTCTCTCAGCTTCGTCTTCCTCGCCTAGAGTGGGGATTATCAGGCTTGACTCTAGAGTTGTTGCAGGGTTCAATGAATCAGAACATTGGAAGTGTGTATAACGCTGCATAGTAATTGCTCAGTATGTAACTTGCTATTATTGTGGCTGCGCGGATCTCAGTTAAGTCACTCATAACCTCTTGATGACACAGAGCTCCTGGATTTGCTGGACATGGAGTTAGGAGGTTTTTCTGAAATCAGAACCCAGAAGGGAAAATTTGGGCCCAGCCACCGGTCGTCTGGGGCAGGGGTTTGACACAGTGGTTAAGATGCTGCATCCCATATCGAGTGCCTGGGTTCGAGTCCTGGTTCTGCTTCGAGATCCAGCTTTCTGCTAATGCGTAGGCCAGGAAGCAGCATGGGACACGTGGGGGACCCAGACTGTGTTTTGCGTTCCTGGTTTTGGTGGGGCCCAGCCCTAACTGCTGGGGCATTGGAGGGAGTGAACCAGCAGTTGAAAGGTTTCTCTCTTTCTCTTTCTCCGCCTTCAAATAAAAAAAATAATTTTTTTTAAAAAGCCCCCCTGAAATCACACACGGGCAGATGTCCTTCCATAGACCCTGTTTCTTCACACTGAGTTGTCCAAGCTTAGCCACTGGCCTCAGGCAGCTAGCTACTTAAACGAACAAAAAGGAAATAAAGGGAAAGTGACAGTAACACTAGGCACATTTTAGGTGCTCAACAGCCACACATGCAAGTAACCAGAGTTAGGGAAAAAAATGCAGAAAGACACCCAGTTAAATTTTTTTAAATGATTTATTTATTTATTTGAGAGTCAGAGTTACACAGAGAGAGGAGAGACAGAGACAAAGAGAGAGGTCTTCTATCCGCTGATTCACTCCCCAATTGGCTGCAATGGCTGGAGCTGCGCAGATCCGAAGCCAGGAGCCAGGAGCATCCTCTGGATCTCCCATGTGGATGCAAGACAGACTTGGGCCATCTTCTACTGCTTTCCCAGGCCACAGCAGAGAGCTAGATTGGAAGTGGAATAGCCGGGTCTCGAACCAGTGCCCATATGGGATGCCGGCACTGCAGGTGGCAGCCCAACCTGCTATGCCACAGAGCCAGCCCCACACCCAGCTAAATTTGAATTGCAGATAAAGTAGTTCCACTGTATTTGTACTAAAAAAAAATTTTTTTTTGGTGTGTGACTGAAATTCGGGTTCAACTGTGTATCCGTGATTTATCCACCTGGTGGCTGCCATATTGGACGGCGCACCTGTGGAGTTCTCGTCAGTTGACACTTCCACTGGACAGGATTGATTGAGGACATCATAGTCACCTTGCAGCTCAAGGGTGGGGAACGTCTGGCCGCTGGGCCGTGGAAGGCCTGTGAAATCATTTGGTCTGGCCCTGCCGAGGCAACCGCAGGTGGGACTCAAAATTCAAGGCATCTATAGCAGGCTAGCATTGAAGTGGATCGTTCTGTATGGCTTGTGCATGATGCTGTATGTATCCAAATGGCCCTTGGGATACTCAAGTTTCCCCGCCCCTGCTTATCGAATCCACCGATTACTTCGGCTCTTCCGTCTGATGGCATGTCGGTACACAGAACACAGCCAAGCAGAAGTGTCCCTGAGTAGTCATGGAGCTCTTGGCCCCTGGGCAGCACATAGTGTTTATTCCTCTTCTTCATCCGCAAACATGGACGCAGTTTGTCCGTCTCTTCTCTCCTGGCCTCCTCTTCCATGGCGTCACACCCCTTCTCCACCAACGTCCGGGTGATGGGGGGTGGGATAAGTCTTCCTTTCCATTGCTTCCTTTCCTTCATCTGCAGTGGGAACCCAGCCTCCCAGAGCGCTGATATGTATACATTTTTAAAGATTTATTTATTATTTGAAAGGCAGAGTTACAGAGGGGCAGAGAGAGAGAGGAGAGAGAGAGAGAGAGAGAGGTCTTCCATCTGCTCTTTCACTCCCCAGATGGCAACAATGGCTGGAGCCCTGCTGATCCGAAGCCAGAAGCTTCTTCTGCGTCTCCCAAGCAGGTCCAGGGGCTCAAGCACTTGGGCCATCTTCTACTGCGTTTCCAGGCCATAGCAGAGAGCTGGATCAGAAGTGGGGCAGCCGGGACTCAAATTGGTGCCCACATGGGATGCCGGCACTGCGGGCGGTGGCTTAACCTGCTGTACCACAGCACTGGCCCCTACTGATAGATTTTTGCCGTTATTTACTTTGGGCTGTCTAAAGGCCTCCTTTATCAATAAGATTCAGGATTCTCCTTAAAGGTCCCAGTCCACTCAACTCAGCTGCACACTGGGTGTGCAGTTTAAGCTCCACACAGGCATATGGGTTCCCTGAGGTTGATTTGCCCACTGCAGTTACCACATGTCCATAACAAGCCCCTGACCCTTAGGGAACCCCAAATTAATGCATAACAAGTTGAATTGAATTTGTTTCTCAATTAAACTTAGCAGTGTTGAGCGCTCCCAGGGCAGGTTCTGAATTTTACTTACTTTGTCTATGTGCCTGGGTATATAATCAGTCCACAAGAATAGCATGAACCAGATTCTACACACTTCGACCTCTGCCTCCCTGAGACTCTCGGGGTGATGTGTCTGTCACTGGGGGCTCGAGATGAAATTGAAAGCCACTGGTTTTGTGGGCAAACACTGTTTACACAAATGGCCCTCCCTTCCTGGGCTTTTAGCACATTTTTCTGTCTTCCGCCTGCTGGGCGCTGTGTGATGAAAAGCAAATCCCTGTGTTTGCCAATGTCCTAAGAACGCTTTGCCTCCCACAGGAAGGAATGCTTTCTCACACTCGAATCTCATGAGTCTGATTGGGTTTTCTCTTCCCAAAGTATCAGCACCAGCCTGACTGACAAAAAAAAAAAAATCATTGAACACATGTTCTGGAGAAGCGAGGGTTGTACCCAGAGGCACTTCCAGAGCTGAAACCCGGACCACAGTAGTCCCACCTGGCTGCATGCTAGGACCACGTGGGGGCCTTCCTAAGCACCCCGGAGTTTCTGACTGGGTGGGGCCTCAGCACTCGTCTTTAAGATGCCCATTGATTCTGGTATGCAGCCGGGGTGGAAAACTGCTCATCGACGCTCTGCGATGAAGCCAGCTCCTGAGGCAGGCATGCAACCAGGACAGCCTGTTCTGCAGGAGTGATGAGACGAGGGAAGTGGTTTTGTGAAATCACTGGCTGCTGAGATATGCGCCTTTCTGTCTAGGGTCCTATTTAAGTGTCACTGCAATCTTGAAAGATCGAGTGGCATCACCCCCAAATCCGTGTCTGCCCAGAGGCTGCCGTGACTGTGATCCGATTTGGAAATGGGGCCTTTGCAGGCGCCATCAGATGAACAGGAGGTCATACTAAATCTATTGACCGGCGTCCTCTGAAGAAGAGCGGAAGACAGAGAGAGACACACAGAGAAGGTGGCTGGGTGATGCAGCCACAGGCCAAGGGGCACTAAGGAGTTGCTGGCCAACACCTCATGCTGGGCAGAGGCAAGGGAGGCTTCTTCCCTAGAGCCCATATGAAACCAGGCACTCCCCATACCTTGCTTCCAGACTCCAGATCCAAGAATCTGCTTCTGCCGTTTTAAGTCGCTCAGTGAGGCGGGGCTGAAATCTGCTGCCTGTGATGCCAGCATCCCCTGTGAATGCCGGTTCCCAGCCCGGTTGCTCTACTTCTGATCTAGCTCATGTGCTCATGTGCCTGGGAGAGGGGTGGAAGATGGTCCCAGTGCTTGGGGCCCCTGCCATTCACAAGGGAGACCCAGATGGAGTTCCAGGCTCCTGGCTTTGGTCTTGGCCAGATCCAGCTGTTGTGGCCATTTGGGGGAATTAATGGGCCAATGAAAGATTCATTCTCTCTCTCTCTCTCTCCCTCCCTCCCTCCCTTTCTCTCTCTTTCTCATTTCTCTCCCTCTCTCTGTGACTCTGCTTTTCAAATAAATTTTAAAAAGAGAAGGTAGACATGATCCCCCTCCCCAGTCATGATTTATACCAGGGCTGGGGGAAGCATCGTGGGTCCACTGAGAGCTTCGGAGGCTGGCAGATCTGGGTGGTATCTCAGATTTTCTCTCACTCCTTGTACAACTGTGGACAGGTCCCTTAGTCTTTCTGAGCCTCCTTATCCTGCAGATTCAAAATAGAATGCTTCACAGAGTTTTGAGGAGAAATAGACGAGAAGCTGCAAGAAAAAAAAAAACACACTGTGAATTCCATGTGGTCTGCTCTCCAAAAAGGAAGCTGCTATTATTGTTAGTATTAAGAACAGATGTGGTTGGGGGCTGCGGCGCCCACATCCCATATGGGTGCCGGTTCGAGACCCGGCTGCTCTACTTCTGATCCAGCTCTCTGCTGTGGCCTGGGAAAGCAGTGGAAGATGGCCCAAGTCCTTGGGCCTCTGTACCCGTGTAGAAGACCTGGAAGAAGCTCCTGGCGCCTGGCTTCAGATCAGTTCAACCCTGGCCATTGCAGTCATGGGGGAGTGAACCAGTGGATGAAAGATCTCTCTCTCTCTCTCTCTCTCTCTCTCTCTCTCTCTCCCTCTCCCTCTCCCTCTCCCTCTCTCTAACTCTTTCAAATAAAAATATCTTTAAAAAAACAGATGGAGCAGGCTGAGATGCCTTCAAGAGGAGACAGGTTCAGAATTTCTCACTAAGTTTGTGCTAAAGCTTCATGCCTTTAATGCAGTCCAGTTTTTACCTTTGGTCAACAAAGTCAACTGGAGGAGAAGGAGGAGGGTCTTGAGCACCCCCTAGAGGTGAATGTGGGTAATGTGCTATGGGAAGAAGGAAAAGGATAGAAGAGGAGAGAAAAACAAGCAACGAAGTCTGGGAAGTAAGGCTGGCCAGGTGTGGGCAGGTGGTGAAGAGCCTTGAACGCTGGCAGAGACCTTGTCTTGAGACAGGCTATGGGGAGAGCAATTGAAAATTGAACGGGCAAGGTGTGAAATCTGGCAGTCGTGGGGAAGAGACAAAGGAAGGAATGAGATGCTCTGTGAAGAGGAGGCCTGCAGACGATGCTCACCGGGGCTCTGAGACACTAACCACTGGCTTGGGAATAAAGCCTAAGCAAGTGGAAGGAAAAGAGATCCTGCTCTCGGAAATAGGCTAGTGAGAAAGAGAAACGGAGTTTTTGAACAGGGGAATTTGAGGGAGTTTGGAGCAAAGGAACCCGGATTCTGGTTTGAGCCATGCTGAGTGTGGACAGTGCATCCCTCACATACCCTTAAGAGCCCTGGGCATTTCATCTTGAAGCGTCAGGAGCACTACATTAGGCCAGGGTAGGCAAAGTGGCGGCAGGCTGGTTTGACTGCACAGAATTTCACGTTTTAATTAGCTGTCAACATGTCCCGACTGGGGGATTTTCCAGGTTTGTGCCCCTAGCCGTTGGCTGAAGCCGAACCTCGGCTGCTGCCTTGCGAGGACACCCCAGTGCCCCATAGTCCTCACCATGCCCTGTAGCCTTCCTCACTCCAAAGGCAAGTTCAGATTGCCATTTGCCCTCTCCTGCCAGCCTGGGTCACGCTGTTGGGCTGCATTCCTGGCCTCTCTGGAATTAAAAGATGATTTATTTTTGTCTTCCAATTATTTGAACCCATGCATGATATTTTCATAATACGTATTTCCCATGAACTATTTTGAAGGCCATTCCTGTGCGTGAGTTTAAAAAACTTGCACCAAAATAAGTTTATTTTTAAATTGTGTTTTCCATGAACTTTTTGAAATCCCCTCCTAGTGTCAGAGTCCGAAAACATCCACTGCCCCAAGAACGACTCCAAGAGACACTCTCATGCAATCAGCAAAGGGTTTATTCATTCCAGCATGCTGGGGCTGTCTGAACACACAGGAACAGAGCAGCCCTGAGACAAAGAAGGCCAGGGTTTTTATAGGGTTTTTAGAGACATTCTATACATTATGGTACCATTTAGCAAATCATCTCATCCCGCGGGAAATTTAAAGGACATCTCCTAGAATTGATTAGTGCATCCAGTGGCGGGAAGGGACCTACTAAAGGTGGTTGGATGGCTTTGGGGTTGATGCCTTTTGAATTGATTGGCCGAAGCATAGGGTCCGAGCTGCTGGGGTGTACGAGCCAAACTGCAGGGTCTCGGGAAGCTATCAATCACCCTATCTGCCCTGAGAAGACACCAGAAACTCTAGGTATTTCTCTGTTATCTGCTAATTGGCTGTTGCTAGGAGAGTTTATCACAAGGGGAGTTCATGTATTTACTTTTAGGAGTTTCTGGCTCAGAGTTCAGGGCCTGGTCAGGCCCAAGTTACAAGATGGAGGCCTAATTAAAATAGTTACACCTGAATCCAGGCTCAGGTCTCACACTAGGTTCTCCCCTGGAGCCTCCACAAGGAACCCAGTCCTGCTGACCCCTGCCCTGGGGGTCTTGGAGTACCCTTTTGTGCAGTCCTGACCTCCAGAGTGAGAAGACAATGAATTCGAGTTGTTTCAAGCGTTGCAGTGTGTGGTGATTTGTTACAGAGGCAGAAGCCGGAGACTGTACTGTTCCCAGCTGGCTCTCAGAGGGGCGGAAAGGCGGAGGGAATCAAGTCCTAGCTGATGCCGGGGTCTCCTCGCAAGCCACACCTGGCAGGTAGACCAGGCGACTGTCTCAGACTAAGGATTGTTGTACGAAAGGCCCCGGATGGGACCATCGCCAGAGCTGAGTCCAGATCGGTTATGCAGCCTGTGTGCTTGAGCGATGCTGGCCGCCGTGCCCCGTGAGCGTGTGGCAACCCCTGCCCCGTCGCTGGGTCTGCCGGCCTCTGCAGAGCCGCCAGCAGCACCATGCACAGTGACCTGTAGCGGCTTAGGTTGACCCAGACTGCTAGTGGGGGAGAGGGTCCAAACCCACACCGCCACGGGGTTTGTTTCCCTGTCTTGCCCCTCAGGGTTTTATCAAGGCGCCAGCTCTTGGTAAACAGTATGTCTTCAACTAGCGCGAATCCTCGTTCAAAGCTGTGCAAAGCTAGCATGGGCTCAAGACGTGGAGAGGTTCGAGAATGGAAGTCATGGTGGCCTTTTCTTGATAATTGAAGATGACACCAAATTTAGGATGAGGAAGCCCAGGACCCTTCTGATTGTTTTCTTTTTTTTTTTTTTTTAATTTCTTTTTTTATTTTACAGATAGAGTTAGACAGTGAGAAAGAGAGAAAGGTCTTCCTTCCACTGGTTCATCCCCCCAAATGGCCACCACGTTCTGGAGCTGTGTCAATCCGAAGCCAGGAGCCAGGTGCTTCCTCCTGGTCTCCCATGCGGGTGCAGGGCCCAAGCACTTGGGCCATCTTCCACTGCCCTCCTGGGCCATAGCAGAGAGCTGGACTGGAAGAGGAGCAACTGGGACTAGAACCAGTGCCCATATGGGATATTGGCACCGCAGGCGGAGGATTAACCAAGTGAGCCATGGCACCAGCCCCCTGATTGTTTTCTATCATTGGCACTTAGATGCCTCTGAGCTTGAAATATCACACATCAGACTTATCCCTCTCCGCCCCCCCCCAACTTGTCTTTGCCGGTGGTCTGTTTATGGTTTTCTCCCACCCATGGGGGTATTCTGACACTGGGGAAAATGCAAATGACAGAAGGGGTAAAATTTAAGGAACTTAAAGCTCCAGGCAAATCCAATTCCCTATCCCTGTCATGGGCTCTATAAATATTAAAGCAATTAGGAGAAAAACCAAAGTTCTTATAATCCAGGCTTTCCCAAGCTTGACCACAGTACGTGGTTTGGGAGCTATAAAAGGGGGCTTCAGGCAGTTTGTGTAAAAATGGAATGAACTGGCAACGCATATTTTCTGTAGCCTTTTTATAGCTCCTTTGCATGGATCCCGACTTTGTGATGCCTGTAGAAATGTCTGCGTGTGTGTGATTTAAGGGATCCAAGAGAAAACACCACCATTCCCAGTTTGAGTTCACAAACAATGGCAAGAGAGAGCACAGGAATCAGTCAAGTGGAACAAATAGAGATTCTTTATTAGCTATCTGAGGATATCAGTCTATCTTCTATTCTTGGGGGAAGCACGAGTTGGGGGACAGCTAGTATGGGTAGCCCAGTCAGCGTCCTGTGCTCTCTGCCCCTAAGTCAGACACTCCTGCCCATCCAGATGTTACATAACAGGGCTCTCTGAGGAGGGGCAGATCCTGTGCTTCTGCACCGGCCTGGTTTCTGGAAGCAGGCAGAACAAGTTATCTCTGGAGTCGGGCTGACCCAGTGAGAGCAAACTGAAGGGGCCCAGCTATTCGTTCTCACGAGGGGGCCAATGGGAGAGGACCCCTGCAAGGTTGAAATGCCCATAGAACACCCTGGAAGTGCTTAGGAGAATTAAAGAATGCTCTTTCTTAAGCTGCTTTCCTCACTTACAATGTTGACGTCATATACATGTTGATATGCCACATGTGTGTCATAGAGGCCAGGCAGAGTCCAGCCAGCCTGGTAATTAGGTAGCAGAACTGGGACCCAGAGTCAGTCCTGTCTAACACGGAAGCTGCCCACAGTGAGCCATTATGCTCTTCTGCTTCCCAGACAAATTAACCTGATTACTTCTCAGAGACATCAATCTGATTATTCTAATACAGATGCCAGTGTTTTTCCAAATGCATGATCCTTTTACATTTCACCTTCCAAATGACAGACTGAAAGATCCTTCCAACGTGGATGAATTGACCAGTGCCATGGATTCAGAGGTAACTTGAGAAAGTAAGATTCATGACCACATGGGCTCCAGGGCTAAGTCCCCAGCCCTGGCTGCTAGACCCAGCCTTCCTGCACAGTTTTTAAAACATCTGACCAATTTGCATGCAGATAAATACAAATGGAGCAGATGATTAGATTCAAAGCAGATAAACAAAGCATCCCTGGGAGAAGAATTTCCATTATTTGTCCAGCCTTTCTTTTTTTTTTTTCCTCCCCGCTTGTGTCTTGAATCTGTAACTAAATTCAGAATTTGAAATGACTCTCCTTAACAGGCATCCTCAGACTCAGCTGTACATCTGTGGGGAATTTGGTTTGCGGGAGAGCAGGAGGACTGGTTCATGGGGCGTCTTTGTGGGCAGAGAGAGATCTTCATTGATTGAAATGTTCCTAGCAACAGAAGTTGGTTTCTTTTTCGCCCCCAAATTCTCAAAGTAGAAACTGCAAAAATGATGACAAGAAATCTAGAAAATTGCAGATGTATTTTAGTTTCTTCAGCGTGCAATTTGTGTTGTAAGTGTATCTCATTGCATTTGCCAACATAAAGTCAAAATCTTTTTATAAAAAAAAAAACTTAATGACGAACGTGGGTTAATGTGGATTTTTTTTTTTTTTGAAAGCTAACATATGGAACCGCAGGTAAATGTGATCATGGCATGCTGCTTAGAGATTGCTTTGGCATTTCAATTGCTTTTCCCTTGTGTGATGATTTTTCTTGGGCTGTTTTCATATTATTCCACTCCGCATGCACTCAGAACCTAGCCAGCTCAGTTCTTTCCGGGTAGTAGCGATGATAATGACAACATTTATTAAAAATGTTTATCGATCATTTACTAGATGTTCATTCTATACTGCACATTTTGCATGCATGATTTTATCCTGTTCTCATCATAATCATAAAAATAAAATTACCAAAACTTTACAGAGAAGGAGAATGAAGTTTGAGGCTCAGAGAATTTTAGTAACTTGTCCAAGGTCACTCAGCTCGTCACTGGTAGAGCCGAATTCGAGACCAGGCCCTTCGGACTATGCCTCAGGCCTCCTCGTGGCTTGGGGATGTGGAGTGGAGGTGTGAATGCAAGCACGAGTGATCAGGGAGCTACATCCTGCAGGTCTCATCTCTACTTGTGGGAATCCATCCTGTTTTCTCATGCTCTCTGACCTTCCCTCAGCAGAGTGCAATGTAAGACTGCAGAGTTTGTGGGCATTTGTGATAGAGAAGAAGACAGCCAAACAGCCAAACAGGGCTGAATTCCCATTCAGGACGGCACCGTTGTAGTTCTGTGACCTTGCCGAGCTTTCTATAACCTTGCCAAGCGTCGGTTTGCTCCTTCAAAAAGCAGGACTACTGCGTGTATTCATTTCTCGCAGTTGGAGTGAGGATTGTATACAAGGGAAGTGTTCGGTGAGTGTTCACTCATTGGCAGTCACTGCTGTCGTCACGTGGGGTTAGTGAAGTTGGACGTTCATCCCGGCTCTGTCACTAATAGCTCTGTGACTGGCAGCAAGATCCTAACTCTCTTGAGCATCGTAATTTCGCCCTCATCATGAAGAATTTTATAACAGATTGCATGGAGATCGTTCTCAGAGCTACCCAGGGCCCATCTGGCAGTGCCTGGTTTTCATATCGGAAGGGCGGGGAGTAGGGGTTCCCAGCCTGGGGTGGGTGTGACCAGGGATGCTGCTGAGCACCCTGGAATGCCCAGGGCAGCCCCCCCCCCCCCCGAGCTAGGAATGATCAGGCCCCAAGGAGCATCTGCTCCAACGTGCAGGACTCTCATGGAGAGATAGTCCCTAACAACTGCTCGTGCTGGTTATCTGCTGCTTTGCTGAGCTTCCATTTTTACCCAAGCATGATTTCTAAGGGCCTTTCCAGCTTTACAATTCTCTAAATCGACATAATGTCAAACACAGATGCGGGCACACATGAGACTAGAAGGGTATAAATATTGTTTCTGAGATCATCAAGACCAGTTGGAAGCAATGATCTATTTTGGTGAAATAGAAAAGTCTTTTTTTTTTTTAATTTGAAGTTTTGTAAGAGTTGTTGAAAGTAATCCTTATATAAGCTCATTCCCCCCAGTTTTATATTAAAAGAATAACTCTGGAGAGGAACTATTTGTGCTATAATCCCATTGCTATTTCCAGGGATTTTAGAAAACTCAAAGTTTTCTGAAACAAAAAATATCCCATTATTACTGATATTTCTTCCTGAAAAGTTATGGTTACAGACAAATGCAAGCACTCATGGTTTCAGAGCTAAGGCAGACATATTGGGTCATCTTTTCCCTGGAGATCAGCCTTTTTTTTTTTTTTTTTTTTTTAGTTTATACATTTTTTTTGTAATGGCAACATTAATCATGGTAGAAAAACTGCAAAGTCTACAGAAATACTGAGGAAAAGGAGAAGGCAACCAGAGAAATATTCATCATCACTCAAATATGCCCCAGTCGAGCACTAGCAACACTTGGGTAACTTCGCCTCTAGCTCAGAGCCAAACAGACCTGAGCTGGCACCTTGGTGCAGGCACTTTTCCACTGCGAAGAGCAACCGGAATTGTCCTGGTCTCCAAATCTTCATTGTAACATAGGAACGCAGCAGCTGCCTTGGGTGGATATGGCGGCAAGCACTGAACTCCATCCTTGACGATCATGATCATTGCATTTATTCCACTGGCTCCCCTCCCAACAGAATGCCTCCCACACAGCAGGTGCTCAATGCATGCCTATGACCATCACTCAGAAACAAGGGCCCTCATCTCTCTCCCCTCAGCTCTTCTGCCATGTATTGGTTTGTTTGCTAATTTCCGCCGTAGACCTCACTACATGGCCCGGCCTGATCTAGTTGTCTAGTGAAATCAAGCTGCAGAAGAGTAGGAACCAGTATTGCTTCAATCTCTGTATCTCTAGCGCCTAGCTCTGTTTCCGGTCATTGGACACTCTCAATAACTCGTTATTGAATACATGAGGAAGTGAATGAACGATGCCGACAAACAAACCAGCTCTGTTATTGCACTAGAAAGAGAAACTTCAGGGACCAGAAGCCCAACTACCTTGAAAAACCCGCTGCCTGGAAGAGGTCAGACTTGACGTTATGACCGGCAGTAAGATTTAGACCTTAATTGATTTCCGTGACTCAGTGTGGGTTTAAGGCATTTGGCTGCAAGCGCTGTAATGCATTCTCTGAACTGCCCTAAGTATCAGAGAGCTGAAATCATGAGCTAAACACTTAGCTGGGGATCTCTATTAGCCCTTCGCATTTGCTGCCTGTCAGCGTGAGCTCTGCAGGGCCACCCTGTGTGCACACGGGGTCCTTGTGGGGACGGAGTCCACGGGCTCTCTCCCTTTTCCTCCCAGCTCATCGCACAGACTTGCAGACCTGCCCGGTGGCTACCTCATCTCCCTTCAAATGAGAAGCCACCCACCACAGTCTGCCAGAGCTTCATAATAGACCCTGGTTCTCGCCCTGGTGTACCTCCCCACCCTGCAGCAGCAATTCTTAATATCACGGGAGCAGAGCCTGGCTGGGTGAGGCGTTATTGTGCGTGACCAGCCACATCGAAGCCCCCTGTAACAAAAAGGTCTCGAAATACAGGAATACAAACATACACCTTTCATTCCCAGTTTTGATGGGTGTGCTATGCATTTCTACCCGCAATGCCTGCATTCTCTTCTTCCTGCCTCATGTCGTAATATGCTTTCGAATCAGAGTTAGGTTCAAAGTTCTTTCTTAATCCAGTGTTTGGCAATTTTCCATCATGGGAGTGCCATCTTCTCTACATTCTGTCCTCTGTCTGCCACCTGCTTTATCATTTACTCCTTCACTCTCTTTGCTATAACTCACTTTTGTTACTTTGTAAAAGAAGATTTATTTATTTGAGAAGGGGGAGAGAGAGAGAGAGAGAGAGAGAGAGAGAGAGAGATGTTTTCTATCCACTGATTCACTTCCCAAATAGCCAGGATGGGTTCTGGCCAAAGCCAGGAGCCAGGAGCATCATCAGGTCTTCCACTTGGGTGCAAAGGCCCAAGCACTTGGGCCATCCTCTGCTGCTTTCCCAGGTGCATTAGCAGGAAGCTGGATTGGAAGTAGAGCAGCTGGGAACCAGAGTCCACATGGGATACCAGCATCGCAGATGGCAGATTAACCTGCTGTGCTGTAGCACCAACCCCTCATTTTGTTACTCTTATACTCGAAGATGGTCTCGTGTTCCACGATCCTGCAATCAAGTATCTCCTGCCACAAATCAACACGTATAAAATGAGAGGGGAAAGCAAGACAATATCAATCCATGTAGGCAATTTGTGCTCTCTGCCAAGGACCCTGAGGATGGGACCTCACATTTCTTTGATAAAGAGCGAGAATGAAAAATGTTAAGTAATAAAGAAATGCCAGTGCCCATGGGAGCTTTGTCTGTGAAGTAATGAAGTGAGCTGGAAAGGCAACACTGATGAGGGTGCTCCTTTGTGTTGAATGGTTCTACATCAGGATGGTGCTGATGGTTACATGGAGCTGCTCACGGGACAGAATTGCCTAGAACTCCCCCCCCCCCCATATAAACACTGGGGAGGGCTGCGGTCTAGGCAGCAAATCTGTGCCCATGTCAATTTCCTGAGAGGAGCCGGGCTGCTGGAGAAGATGTCACTGCTTAGCTAGGTGAGGATCCACAGGGCTTTCTGGGCTATTTTTGCAGCAACTCTGAGTCCACACAATTTCAAAATAAAGCATTTTGGTATTAGAAAAAAAAAATATGAGTTAATCTACAATGCGACATTTTGCCATATTTCACGTGAGGAAATTTAATCCCTATCTATTTGTACTCAGAGGTGGAGACTTTGGGGAAGTGATAAAGTGAACCCGTTAGTGGCTTATAGAAGGCCTGGAGGGGGTAAGCTGGGTCTTTGGGTCCTTGTGCTGTGTGCTCTTCAGCCGGGAGAGAGCGCGGTGCCTGCTCCTTCTGCAGGTGACAGCACAGTAGGCCAGCCGTCAGCAGACGCCACATGTGGGCGCCTTGCTCTTGGAGTTCTTAGTCTCTTACAATGCATGAAATACATTTTTATTTTTTAAAATTTCTTAACATATATTTTAAAGATTTTATTTATTTATTTGAGAGAGAATTACAGACAAAGAGAGGGAGAGACAGAGAAAGATCTTCCATTCACTGGTTCACTCCCCAAATGGTCTCAATGGCTGGAGCTGTGCCAATCTGAAGCCAGGAGCCAGGAGCTTCTTCTGGGTCTTCCCATGTGGGTTCAGGGGCCTGAGGACTTGAGCCATCTTCTAATGCTTTCCCAGGCCATAGCAAAAACGTAGGTTGGAAGTGGGGCAGCCAGGACATGAACTGGCGCTCATATGGGATGGCTGCACTGCAGGTGGAAGCTTAGCCCACTATACTACAGTGCCGGCCCCAAATTTTTGTTCTTCATGGAAAAAATTAATGAAATATTTTGACAAGGAAGGGAGTGCTGTCCTCTGTTATGTGACCTGCATCTATGTTCTACCCCAAATCAACATGAGTTCTGCTTATCATGGGCAAAAATTGGATGCTTAATTTCTATTGATAAAGATGTCAGAGTGATTGATGAGGCTGTGAGTACCCGGGGGACAGTAGACATCAATGTGACAGGCCAGACAGCAGAGCAGTGCTCATGCTCAGGATCACAACCCAACAGGAGCAAGTCTCTGATTTATCCTACCAGGAGGGAGGCCTCAGGGAATAGTCTCAACCTCCCAAAGTCCAAGTACTGTTTGGCTGGAAAGTGGGGATAGTGAGAACATTGCACCTTCCCTGTGCGGCTCTCAGGGATTGTTTGAAGCAATCCAAGGAAAGCACTTAGCATTCTGTGTGACATTTCATAGGAGCCCCGTGATCATTTATCTCACCTCCCGGGTGACCTTCCTCTTCCTCTCATCATCATCCTCATCTTCACCATCATCTCATCACGGTTATCCATGTCATCAGCGTGGGTTGAATTGTTGCCCAAATGGAAAGTCCCAGTCCTGATGCATGGAATCTGTGAGTGCGACCTTATGGGGACACAGGGACTTTGCCTAGGTCATCAAGCAAAGGTGACGCTGTCCTGGCTTGGGGTGTCATGGAGCAGGTCTTCCTAAGAGGAGGGAAGGTGGCAAGTTGGAGACAGAGAGGACACCCACAGGGACCGGGCCATGTCATGATGGAGGTGGTGACTGGTATGGCGCTGTCACAAGCCAAGCGATGCCACGGGTTACCAGCAGCCTCCAGCAGCTCCAGGAAGCAAGGGAGGACTCTCCCCTGCACCTTAGCAGGAAGGGCGGCTCTGTGGACACCGTGGCTCCAAATTTCTAGCTTCTGGAACTGTGGGTGACAAACTCTTGTGTTTCCTTATCTAATTTGAATTAACAAATGATAACTGTGTATATTTATGGGGTGCAATGGGATGTTTTGATCTATGTGGACATTATTGAAAGACTCAAGAAAGCTAATTAACCTGTCACCTCACCCATTCAGCATTTCTTTTGTGGAGACAGTGTTAAACACCTATTCTTTTAATAAATTTGAAATGCATGGGATATGGCTGTTAAGTGTGGTCACAGTGCAATGTCCCAGGTCGCTGGAATGTATCCCTCCTAACTGGGACTTGCTACCCTTGATCAGCATCTCCCTTTTCCCATCCCTCCCGCCCCTCCCCAGCCTCTGCCGACCACATTTCTCCTCTCAGTTTCTGTGAGATCAACTTCTTTAGATTGAGATCCTAGCTTGTTTCACTTAGCATAAAATCCTCCAAATCCATCCGTGGGGTCAGAATGGACAGAGTCTCCTTTATTAAGGCTGTATAGTATTCCAGTTGTGTGTATGTCACACTCTCCTTATGTATTCATCATTGATGGGCACTTAGGTTGCTGTCATATCTCGGCTACTGTGAGCAGTACTGAAATGAACATGAGAGTGCAGGTGTCTCTTCAACACACCAATTTTAACGATTCTGGAAAGTAGTATAGAGAGCTCTCAAAAAACCTAAAAACAGAATCTTATGTGATTCGGCAGTTTCACGTCTGGGTACAGGTCCACAGTTCTGTGTTTCAAAGCCACCCACTCTGTGGCAATATTTTATGGCAGGCATAGGAGACTAACACAGTCATTATCACCATCTAGTCAATCTTTATGCTTGCAGTATCACAGTATTTATCATATTTCATCTTGGGAACTAGTATTTACATGTAGTGAGAGAAATAATATTTGGGAAACTCTAGCTTCATCTCATTTTACAATTGAGAAACTTAAGAATGAGAGTAGCTATGATCCAAATGTTCATGTCCCCTCAAATTGATATATTAAAATCCTCACCCCAGTGGTGATAGTACTAGGAGGTGTAGTTTTAGGCAGTAATTAAATTATGAGAGTAGGGCTCTCATAACTGGCAATATTACCCTCTACAAAGAGACCTCCAGGAAGCCCTTTGCCCCTCCCAGTGGAAGAGGACGTAGAGAGAAGGTGCTATGAACCAGAAATCCAGCCATCAGGAGGCAGCCAATCCACGAGCAACCTGACCTGGGACTGTCCACCCTCCAGGAGTGTGAGAAATAAGCATCTGTTGATCATAAGCCCAGCTTATGCTGTTTTGCTATAGCAGTCGACAGAGAGCACACACTTGACTCTGAGTCATAGAATGGATGTCTGGTCACATCTGGACTTGCAACTCAGCTCTCCTCCCCAGCACTCTTAATAATAATCACTGAGCCATGAAATTTTAACTATCAACGTCTCAGAGATCACCTAGTCCAGATCCTTCCCGGGGAAACTGAGGTTCCACAAGAACTGACTCGCCAAAGTCACCAAGGAAGCTACCACATTTTCCCTACACACAAAAGCCACCCCCAAATTACCCAGCGAGCTTTGTGAAATAACAGGTGATGCTGCCCCTAGTGGCAGAGCTTTGCAATCACACACGACCACAGCACAGACATCACCCACATTTTTTTTTTTTACAGATGGAAGATGATTTATTTCAAAGCACACACATTTTAAAGGTAAATTTCCTAACAAAAATAACGAGCCACAGACCACACAGATTCTCAGAGGGAAAGTAAGGTTAATTCTTTAATATATTAGATTTAAGTTTATGATTACTCTAACTTTGCTATGGAACATTAATCATCAATAGCAAAGTATTTCTTTGAGCTGATTTTATATATTTTTTCTGGGATAATGCAATATTACTGCTCACTTAGAGCTAACAATTTTCTATTGAATTTTAATACACTGTAAAAATATATTTAAATAAACCAGAAGTAATATTTCTCCTGACAGAAACTATTTAAAAATCACTTTCAATATATGTATGGTGAAAAATATTTATGTTTTCCCCGAAGATGTCATTGTAGAACTGCGAGGCATCTTAGAGACACACCTTGCCTGACACACTGGCCAGGATTACAGCAACACAGAAGTGCTGTTTTTAGTGTCTCAGTGGGTGAATCTTTCGTTTTGCTTTCACATCACCTTGCCCTTAACTATGTAGCCGATGTCTGTACAAATCCCAGGAAAAACGGTGATTAGAAAACAGAGTCCTTAACCCCCTGACTCAGAGCAGTGATCTGCTCCTTGGGAGGGGAGTGGGTGGTGGCTACAGCTGAAGAACCCAGCGAGGAGTCACTTTTCTGGAAAGTGTGCGCTGTCTCCTGTGATTCCTCAGCTGGAGACAGGGTCCATCAAGACCGTGGGATCATGTGTTTGCCGAAAGAAGTCCTGTCTCTGCTCTGGATGAAGATGGTGTTGGCCGAAAGGAAGACAAGCCCAGCTCATGTACAGGCAGCCATGTTCATCTTTCCCTGGGCAAAGGAAGGTGGAGGAATTAAAAATGGGTGTTCCAGGCAAGAACTGCAAGTACTTCATGTTTTTCTATCCTAGCATCACACATGAGAAAGAGGACAACCTTGTTTTATCAATGAGGAACCTGAAACTCAAAGAGTCCTCCGTCCTTGGTTTCATTTTGCTTAGGGACATTCATTGAGTCATTGGTCTGTGTGGGGACCTGTATCATTTTATTATGTGTATAATTTCACTCAGTCTTCCATGCTTGAGTGGCAGCATCTGTATGTTATAGGTGAGGAAAGTGAGGCTAGAACAACGTGGAAATTTCTACAGCCTAAGGGGACTATTTGTCTACCAAGTGACTTTATCTATTGAGATAAACACGGAACAGACTGAAGAACAAAAGACAGCTCTCAGACACCTGGAGATCAAAACGTCACATGGAAAGTTGACATCCAAGCAAATGCAGGCCCCCTCCCAACTCTCACATGTTTGGGGCCACTCTGGTGGGAAGCAGAGGAGGTAGGATTTGAACTGTGATCCACAGGACTCGAAGCCTCATCTATGGTGCTGTCCTGTCATCTTTTTCAGAGAAGCAGTGGGATCCCAAGGAAGTCCTACAAAAGCAGGCATCCCCGAGCCAAACCCTGAGTTCCAGCAGGGGCTTCTAACCACTGTCATTAACTGGTTAGCTAAGGGCTAACGGCCACTACAACTTATGTGACTCTCTGAAAAAGGATTCTGCAGTGCGATCAGGACTCTTAACTGCAGGTGATGGGAATCCAGTCCCAGCCAGCTCCAACAGAAGTTTACACGTAGGAGAGGGGAGGGGGCTTCCTGACGGGCAGAGGAAGACAAGGATGGGTCAAGGCAGAGCGGGGCGCACCGGTGCTGCCTCTGCAGAAGGGCAGCTGGGCTTGCCAGCAGCAGGGAGGGCGTCCCCGCATCCGTGTGCTGTCGCTGCCGCTGCAAGTCACCCGGGATCAGGAGAGCTCTTATTTGCTGGGTCTGGAGGTCAGAAGTCTGATGCGGGTCTCATGAGGCTACAAGCAGAATGTTGCCAGGCTGGGTTCCCACGCGGAGGCTCAGGCGTGGGGTGGGATCCACCTGCTTGCCTTCTCCAGTTTCTGGAATTCACCCGCTTTCCTTGACTGTGGCCCTTTCTTCCATCTTCCAAGGCCGTGACGCTCCGTGTATCTTTGTTCTTCCACATCGGCTCCTCATTCTCCTCTCCTCCCTCTTCCATTCTTAAGGATCCTTGAGTTTCATTGGCCCCTCTCATAACCTATTTAAAAACATTTTTATTTATCAACTTTGATTCATTTGAAAGGCAGAGAGAGAGAGAGAGGGAGAGAGACAGAAAGAGAAAGATCTTCCATCTGCTGGATCCTCCCCAAATCCCTGCACCAGCCAGGGCTCGCCAGGCTCAAGTCAGAAACCAGAAACTCAATCCAGTTCTCTCAGGAAGCTGGCAGGTCCCAGGGTGCATATTAGTAGGAAATTAGAATTAGAAATGGAGCTGCGGCTGGAAGCCAGCACTCCCATGGATATCCCAAGTGCTGTCCTAACCACTATGTCAAGTGCCCACCCCTGTACCTTATTTTATGGTCAGATGATTAGCAACCCTGGTTCCATTTGTAGTTTAATTCCCCTTTATCACGTATCAACATATTCAGGGCTTAGGAGTGGGCGTCTGTAAGGGGACAGTCATTATTTTGCCTCCTGTAAGGGCATACATCTAGATTTAACGTCAGCAGCTCTGAATGCAATTGGGTGAGGGTAAATTTCCCAGCAGAAACTGAAGGAGTAGGGGTGGGGGTGATTGGTAATCAGAAGCTGGGAGGGCTGCTGGGCAGACAAACCTCGGCTTCCCACTAGGGATTGAAATCAAAGCCAAATCTCTCTTTGATGATTCATTCACTTTCAGTGTCTCAGACCTATCTTCTGGCTACCACTCGCTGGACATAGTCCTAAACAGGTGGAAATACAAGCACAAGTGTATTGTACCGCCTTGAATGTACCCTGATGTTTATAAAAATCCCTGCCTGTGTTGTCTTGTTGTTCGTTCTTTTCTTGTAAAAGCAGAGTGTAGAATTCCTAAAAATGGTGATGTGAGGGCATGAGTGCATTGACATTTTATTCTGCTGTGTTAAGGAAAATAAATCATCCTTACAATGAATGCTAGTAAGACTTTTTGTAAACTAATGCATTACACCGGTTCTCATCTTCTTTAAGGCGTCACAGAAACCCTGTGAATTTTCCTGGTCAGACAAAATATTTCCTTTAGAATCTGAGCTGCTGTGGGATCCCTCCATCTTATTTCATGCTCAGTAGGCAACTACTATTTGTAGACATTACTATGTGGGGTTATATTACATAAATTATCATTTGATATTTTGCATAACAATACTCTTTTGAAAATATTGTGCTCTCTCTCTCTCTCTCTCTGTGTCATTCTGCCTCTCAAATATTTTATAAATGAATGAATAAATAAATATTTTGGGTCTGGTATTGTGGAGCAGTAGGTTAAACCACCATATGTAATGCTAGCATCCTATTTCAGAATGCTGGTTCAAGTCCTGGCTGATCTGCTTCTGATCCAACTCCCTGATAAGGCACCTGGGAAAGCAGTGAAGATGGCTCTAGTATTTGGTCCACTGCCACACACGTGGGAGACTGGATTAAGCTCTTAGCTCTTGGCCCCAACTTCTGGGACCATCTGGGAAGTGAACAGTGGATGGTAGAGCCCCCTCTCCCTCCCCTCTGCCTCTGCCCCCTCTTCCTTTCCCTCTCCTTCTGTCACTCTGCCTTTCAAATACATAAAATAAATCTTCAAGAGAAATAAAAAACAATGTAGGTCATACTGTATAGCTCTATTTTGTTCTGTAAAACACATCATTACAAGACTCAACGTGTTTGAGTGATGCCATAGGTTCAGGGATTTTTTTTGTGAAAAAAGTTCTTATTTTTTCCAGTGTTGACAACTGATCTAAGCCTGTACAGAAAAGTCTGTAACCTTCCATGACTAAGGTTGAGAGTCCCTGGTCTGAGGTCTGTGAAAGGATGCACGTTTCTGTCCAGCCCCCTGTGCACGGTGCTGCTGAGACCTGCCAAGTCGCAGAAGGAAGCAGACAAAGGAGAAGGGAGGCAGAGGCAGCTGTGGGTGAGACCATTGTGTCACCCACCAGCCAGCTCTCTTTTTCGCCTGCGCATGCAGGGGGTTGTACTTCTCAGTTTCATCGGGCAGGACCCTGTGACTAACTCTGGTCAATGGGCTGTGGGTAGAAGGTCAGCATGTCTGTGCCAGGCCCCAAAAGCTGGAGTGAGA
Source organism: Sylvilagus bachmani (assembly GCA_015711505.1). Classification (NCBI taxonomy): domain Eukaryota; kingdom Metazoa; phylum Chordata; class Mammalia; order Lagomorpha; family Leporidae; genus Sylvilagus; species Sylvilagus bachmani. The sequence goes on along the minus strand of CM027397.1, from coordinate 27,447,360 downwards.
AACTTCTAGCTCTGCTCTCCCCCCAGCAACCACACAAGCACATCCTCCATGTAGCTTCTGGCATCCTGGGCCCCTGAGTGACTGTGTTGAGTGTAGCCCATCTAATGACCCCACCAGATATTTGTATGAGTGAGAACTAAGCCTTTGCTGTCTTATGATTCTGGGATTCTGTGGTCTTTAAAATGATTTTTAAAAAAGATTTATTTATTTATTTGAAAGTCAGAGTTACACAGAGAGAGAAGAGGCAGAGAGAGAGGTCTTCTATCCGATGGTTCACTCCCCAGATGGCCGCAACAGTCGGAGCTGTGCCGATACGAAGCCAGAAGCCAGGAGCTTATTCCGGGTCTCCCACGTGGGCACAGAGGCCCAAGGACTTGGGCCATCTTCTACTGCTTTCCCAGGCCATAGCAGAGCGCTGGATTGGAAGAGGAGCTGCCGGGACTGGAACCGGCGCCCATAAGGGATGCCGGCGCCTCAGGCCAGGGCGTTAACCTGCTGTGCCACAGCACCGGCCCATAAAATGATTTTTAAATGTAATTCAGTGTGGCTTCTCCTGGCTGATATGGGTGTATTAGCTTTCCATTGCAATGTAAGATATCACTGTAGACAGTAGTTTAAACACTGTCTTGTTGGCTCACTGTTGTGTAGTCAGAAGCCTGGCGTGGAGTGGCTGAGTTCTCTGTTAAAGATATCACAAGGTTGAAATCAAAGCATGCCTTGGGTTGTGCTCTGGTCTGGAGCCTCCACGGGGGCAGGATCCGCCTCCAGGCTCCTTCGAGTAATTGCCAGAGTTCGTTTCCCTGTGGTTGTGAGGGCTGAGGTGTGCGTTGTCTTGCTAGACATTGCCCAGGGGTCATTCTTGTCCTCTGGACCCAGTTCTCAAATTCTTGCCACACGATCTCTCCATCTTAGCAGTTGAGAATCTCCCAAAGATCCAATCCCTCATGCTTGAATGCCTCTGACGTTCCTCCCTATGACAACCAGAGAAATCCCCGACTTACAACATTCTCCTTAATGAGTTCAACCCCAGTCTCTTCAGCGTCTTCCCTCATGGTCAACTGTACCACCTGACGTAACTTAACCACGGGCGTCAGGACCATCGTTTTCATGGTCCTGGAGATGGTGCAGGCCATGAACACCAACAGGGTAGACAGTTCTGGGCGCCCCATTAGGACCCTGCAGCACACAGGAGGAGAGTAAGGAAGAGAGCAAATGAGTGAGAAAGACCCACTGTGGCCTATTTCTGCATGAGGAAGAATCTCTATACCTATCTCCTGCTCACTAAGATATTGCTGAAAACCTTGAGTAAAAAGCAACTAAATGGGAAGAAATTCCATTCATCTTTTTTTAATTTATTTTTAATTTTTTTTGACAGGCAGAGTGGACAGTGAGAGAGAGAGACAGAGAGAAAGGTCTTCCTTTGCCGTTGGTTCACCCTCCAATGGCCACTGTGGCCGGCGCACCGCGCTGATCCGAAGGCAGGAGCCAGGTGCTTCTCCTGGTCTCCCATGGGGTGCAGGGCCCAAGCACTTGGGCCATCCTCCACTGCACTCCCGGGCCACAGCAGAGAGCTGGCCTGGAAGAGGGGCAACCGGGACAGAATCTGGTTCCCCGACCAGGACTAGAACCCTGTGTGCCGGCGCCGCAAGGCAGAAGATTAGCTTGTTGAGCCATGGTGCTGGCCTTCCATTCATCTTAATGGGAAAGTTTGAGATACAGGCTATTTTCATCCACAATATCTTTATAATTTTCAAAGATAGGAAATTACATCGATTGAACAATGAAAACACATTTACATTAATAATAAATAATAGAAATTAAATAGACTTAGTTTGCATATATATATGATATAATGCAAAGAAAGTTTCTTTTTCTTGCCAAAAGACGAAGGTAAAACTTCATTTTAGGTAGGGTTCGGTGGAATAGGTGCCCGAAGGAATCATGCTTTCAAGAGTGCATTTTTCTTTCTGCACTATTTTCTTAGGTAATTTCTGAACCATTTGGGGGCTGAGGTACTGTTTATCTTGCACTTGAAGTTCTCTCACACCCACAAAAATAACAGTCGAGCTCAGAAAAACAGGCAGAAAGAGGCCTAAACTTGAAACGTGCCCGTGCTCATGGAACCAGGACGTGCACCGGACGCACTGCGCGTCCCCTCCTCCTGGCGTGAGCACACCAGGGAACGTTTCTCAAGTTCACCCCTACGTGGCTCACAATTCAAACTTGCTCCTCTTGATATTTTCTGACTTGAAACTGTTGTGTTGGATAAATTGGAGAGTCTGTTTTTGCCTGAAACCGTAGTGTCAAACTTTCACTGCTTGTAGCCTATTTATTCAATGTGTTTGGGCACAAAAACATTGGTAGTCAAGAGAGAAAGAAGGAGAAGGAGAATGTAGTCCAAAAAGCAGCGAAACTTTTCAAAGCCATTGTGACAAAAATGGGTATAGAGCTACAACATTGTATACATATCTAGTATTTAGATCTAGTCTTAGACAACATGGTATAGGGACCATCTGCGATGCATGGGCTCATAGTTGGTTTCTATTTGTTGCTCACCATTGAAAAAATCCCTCTTCTTTTCCATAATTAAACTGAAAATGACCACTACAAATGTCATAAGGAAAAATATTTAAGATTACATTTAGTCAGAATGATCCATTTGAAGGTCATTACTAAGCAGGAATTTCTAGAACTAGTAGAATTTCTACATTACTAAGTAGAAATTTCTGATTTCTTAAAAAATGAATGTAGAGCTTCAAGTGGGTGTTTGAAATTGCCTTCTACAAGTATTTTCACTTAAAAGTAAAGAAAATTTGAAGTACAATGTTATTTTTGTATATCAGAGTAATAGTTCCTATACTACAAAAGCAAAATAATAAAAACTAATTTTTAAAAATTGGTACAAAACTAGCAGTGAGGCTCTATACCCTTTCAAAAATATTTTAGTAGAAACTCTGTTTGTGTGGTAGTGCCATGTCTCTACTTTCCGAAGCTGTTTAAGGTGCTTTGAAAGGACTTTGAATGAGGCATGAAGGCTGGAAGCCCCAGTTTCCCTCCTGATGTTTTTCCAAGTTAGTCTTTCTTTCAGAATTCTTCAGAATAAGTTTATCCTTAACCCAAATGGACAGAATATTTTTAGTGAAATCCCCTTCTACTAGTTCCAGGGGAGAAAATATGGTTTTAGTAAGTACTATGCAAATATTCATACATCTAGCACACTTATTAAAGGTGTTTTAGTGTGTCCTAGATAAAATTAAAATCCAAAATAAATGTCCTTGGTTTCAAGTCTGGCTCTTGTGAATGGGATCGAGTCACAGTCTGCACACTGTACCTTCTGGAAAAGTCGGTGGAGCCCTTCTCTGAGCTGCTCTTGCCCACGCTCCATTGTGGTCTATTGCTTCAACATGGATGTTGACCACAGGAGAAGTTCACGTTTGAGTGGGGACTCAAACTCCTGGGTCTAGATGCTTCCTGAAAACACAGGTTAATGCCAACTGTTTCAGGAAGAACTCCTTCTTGCTTCCCCTTTGAGCAAAATGTGTATGTGTGGGTATTGCCTTAAGCAACCTGATTCCCCAAGATTTTGATTTTTTAGGTGAAATTGTTACTGACAGTAGTTGTAGGACTTTTTCCCCCAAAACAATGACAGATCAAGAAGTAGTGCATTGTAATAATATTATAGGGTTGAGTTCAGATTTAGACAAACCCTAAATATTGGCTTAAATGATAGAAGCATATGGATTTTAAAAAACACACACACAACTGAAGCCTAACAGTAGGTGGGTTGTGGCTAGTATGGTAGACTCATGGTTCTTTGGGGGTTCAGGCTCCTCTCATCCTCAATACGTTGCCCTCCCTTCATTGTCCAAAATCGCTGCTGTTGCTCCGGTCGTACTGAAGAAGCAAGGGCAGAGGACAGGCAAGAGGGGCGTGGCAGCTGCTGCTTAGGAGGAAGGCTTCCTAGATTACTTCCGGTCACACCTAGAATGCAGTTAAATGGCCAGACACAACCACAGGGCCGGCTGGGCTGGGAAGTGTTTACCCGGGCAGCTATGTGCCCAGGTAAACCTTGGGGATCTGATTTCTGATGGACACGACAGAACAACAGAGCCTAGTCCCTGTCACTAGCAGGAAGAGCGTGCTCTGTGAAGGCAGACACAAGGAGATTCAAATCAGCCCTTACTGAGCAGTCTTGTAAAACCACTCTAACCTCTATTTTAACATCTGAAAACAAAGATCATACCACACAGCTCTCATGGAAGTCTGTCTGAAATACCAGGATCTCGGAATCTTGGAACATGCATGTTCAGAGAGGTCCACTAGTCAACACGATGACATTTCCAACACATTTAATGTTTTTGGAAACAACTCTTTAATAAACTTCCTTCCAAGTCACTTAAATCTCATTAAATAAGAATCTAAGGCTTTATACAGAGTGTTTGGATAGTGAATGTGAATTGAAAGAATAAATACATTTAAAGAAAACTATGAATTCTATTAAAGAACTGTGTAATAAGTCTTTATTGGATTAAAAAAAAAAACAAGGAAAAATAACTACCCAGGTTCTTTTGCTCTTTATTTTTTTAAATAGTTTTGAAGAGAGGGCTTTGTGGCATGGTGGGTAAAGCTGCCACTTGGGATGCCTGTGTTCCATATCTGAATGCTGGTTTGAGTCCTGGATGTTCTGCTTCTGATCGAGCTTCCTGCTAATGCACCTGGGAAGACAGCAGGCAATGATTCAGACAACCAATGCTTGGTTCTCTGCCACCCATGTGGGAAACCTGGATGGGGTTCTGGCTTCAGCCTGGCTCAGCTTTGGCTGTTGCAGTTATCTGGGGAGTGAACCAAAGCACAGATGATCTCTCTTTTTTTTTTTCCCTCTGTCATTCTATCTTAAATAGTAAATACATTAAAATTATCTTGAATAAGTGCAGGCTCCGGGCTAGTCATTGAGAGAGGGGAGTGGGAAAGCTAGGTCTCTGCCTTCCTGGAATTTATAGCCTAGAAAAAGAGCCCTGCCTTTTCTCAATCTCAGGGCACAATATATACACTATACAGAACCCCGAGAATCTTTTTTGGCTAAAAAGTCAAATCTACCCTCCTTACACAAATGTCTTCTTCCTATGGCTGTTGGCTGCTCTGCCAGCCGTGTGATTCTCTGCCAAAATATAGCAAAGCCACAGCATTGCCAGCTCAGTTACTGTAGGGAATCCTTTTGTTGCCCCGTCTGTCCGTCCATCCGACCACCCAATACAAAAAGTCACGTGTTTTACAGTGAGGAACAAGTTGTGGTCCCATCCCTCTGGAAGCTCACGGTGTGCTGGAGGAGACAACACACAACCAGGTGGTTATAACACAAAGTGGTGGTGCCATGGTGGGCGGAATGGCCTGGAAGGATGGTTGCCGTGGCAACGGTTATTCCCATGTCTTGCTCCTTCCGTGACAAAGGACCCCCATCTTGAAGGTGTTGGCTGGCCACACGCTTCAGAACAGGTTGGGCTTCTCTCTGGCCACAAGGAGGGAATCTCCCAGTCCAGGTCCTCGGAGGTAATCTCATCCCTCTTGCCAATAAGTGATTTACGTCTTTGCCTTGACGCTGGTCGACAGCACGTTGGAGGGCAACACACAGGGCAGTGTGGGGACATTTCTCGCACTTTAAAAAGAGAAGGGACATTCTCCCTCTATGGTGTTTTGGGCTTTTAGTGTGAGGACTTAACAGCTGTGGAAACGCCACTGCTTCCAAGAAACCATAAATGTGAGGACAGAAAGCAGCGCCTTCACAACAGCCCAGGAGACAGAGAAAAAGCTCAAGCGGTTGCGATTGTGGCTCTGAATCAGAGACCTTGGAGCTTTCCGATCCGCGGAGTTCTTGTCATCCAAAACTCGCACTCTCTTTATATATCAGCCTTTCTGCGCCGGGCCTTCTGTTACTTGGTTCTGCCGCTTGGTGTCCAGCTATGCATACAACTAGGGCCTGAACCTACTCTGTAAAGCAGCCGGGCGGGCAGCCTTCCTGCAGGAAAAACAAAACACCTGCACCAAGCAGAGGCAACACAGTGATGGACTGGCCAGGCGGGGCCCAGAGTTTCTTCAAAGGGGAGAGAACCACATTTGCAGAAGCAGGAAGCTGTACAGAGCCTGAGACGGGGAAAGCTGGGGTCAGGCCGCAGACGCCACCATGGCCCCGTGTGCCCGACTCTGTAGGATATCGTATGCTGTGCTGACATAATCTATACTTTGCCCTAAAAGAAATTGAGGAGGCCCAGCTGAATTTGGAGACTGTGATTATGTGGATTGTGAAGCTATGCGACTTTAATATAATTTTATACCTTTCTGTTCAGGTCGTGTTTACTTCATTCATACTCAATGTTATTACTGGTATAGTTGGATTTATATCTGCCACTTTACTTTTCATTTTCCATGTGTCTCATTCTTTTCTGTTTGTTCCTCCCTGACTGGTTTCTTTTGCACAAAATGAGTGTTTTCTAGTCTGGTATTTTAATTTCTTCAATGATTTTTTTCTCACCACGTTTTTGTTTGTTTGTTTGTTTTTGACAGCCAGAGTGGACAGTGAGAGAGAGAAACAGAGAGACAGGTCTTCCTTTTGCCATTGGTTCACCCTCCAATGGCCGCCGCGGCCGGTGCACCATGCTGACCTGATGGCAGGAGCCAGGTGCTTTTCCTGGTCTCCCATGGGGTGCAGGGCCCAAGCACTTGGGCCATCCTCCACTGCACTCCCGGGCCACAGCAGAGAGCTGGCCTGGAAGGGGGGCAACCGGGACAGAATCTGGCGCCCCAAGCGGGACTAGAACCCTGTGTGCCAGCGCCGCAAGGCAGAGGATTAGCCTATTGAGCCACAGTGCCGGCCTCACCATGTTTTTGAGTTGTTTCCTTAGAGGTTGCTTTAAGGCTTGAAATGCACATCTTAACGTTCCAGAATCCACTTTGGATTTACACTGAATTCACCCCAGTGAGTATAGAGATGTTGCTCCTGGGTAGCTCCATCCTATTTTGCCCCATGTTGTGGTAGGAAGATTGAATCAAGAGAGATGAGGCTGGAACTCTGTGGCAATAATAGGGCAAGATGGCCCTTGGTGGGGCTCCATCCTGATGGAGCTGTGCTTACTCATTGGTGGAACTGTGGGGCCCAGCGACAGTGGGATGCGTAGCTGAATCTTGACTGCAGTCCCACAAAAAACCCCCAAGTTCAAATTCATATCTTTAACTGTATCTAGGAGGACATTTTTTTTTTTTCTGAGTAAAGAGTTCCCACAAATGGAAAGAAAACCCCAATGCCGTTGACTCACAAAGGCCCCTGTAGTGGCATTTGCTGCTGACTTAGAAAATGCTGGATGCTCAGCACCCAGTTTCCCATCTTTCATAGCAGCTTGGTGAAACCCCTCTAACCTCCTAGACCTGCACAGTTCTCCTGCTTTGGGCAAGGCTGGCCCTACTTCTGGATGTAGGGAAAGCATGAGACTGGGCCTCAGTTTCTCAGAACTTTCCATGGATCTGGCCACAGCATTGGGGTCCCCATGAGAATCGATGGAAACTTGCTCTGGGACTTGGGATGGGGGGCATTTTCCTTACTGCTGAGCGTGAACCTGGGAAGGTATGAGATGGGGCTTTGGAGTCATTTTGCCACCAAGAGGTGAGAACCTTTCTGAGGATAAATGCAACACACAGGAAAGTAGAGCTGAGAGATGGAAGGGAGCCAGATGATGCTGTCAGGTTGCTGGATTCGAGTGTCCTAAAGCCAGCTCTACCTGGATGGCTTTCTGTTGGCTCAACCAGGTGAACCAGTAAAGTACCACATCTCTTACGCCACTTTTTGTCATTTTGGTTGTGGCTAATGAATTACAACGGAGTCTTTACTGAGATGAACTTCTGTGTGTGTGCACATCCACACATCCCTCATCATCACCCACATCAACGTCAATGTCAACTTTACTACTACCATCACCATCACCATCACTCTCACCACTACCACCACCATCACCATTATTCTCATCACCATCACCATGGTCACCATGTTCACCACCATCACCACCACCACCACCATCCTTACTCTCATTTCTCCTCTTCATCATCTTCTTCCTTATCACCATCCTCATCATCACCACATCATCATGATTCTCATTATCACCACCACCTCAAATTCTCATGTAGTCTGTCTTACATGCCAGGCATTGTTGTAAATGCCTAATACTAATTTCCTAATTTTTGTCACCACAACACCCCTGCGAAGTAGGTTCTTTCATTACCTCCATTTTACAGATGGAAACACTGAGGCACATCCTGGTTAAGGAACGGGTTGGTAATGGAGAAAGACAGTGTAAGGAAGCAAACTTTCTTGCAACCTCCAGCAATGGCCAGGAGAGATCATTAAAAACATTTGTGAATACTTACTAAATGCCAGGTAGAGCACTATTTGAAAATCCCACGTGTATTCTTTTGTTGTGTTCCTGAAAACCTCACAGAATTTAGGCATTCGCCCCAGGTGGGGAAGCTGAGACACAGCCATGCTCCGGCATCTCTGTGTCGTCTGTGGCAGAGCTAGGTACTTGGCAATAGAGACCACAGGGCCACAAAGCTGAAAATATTTACCCTCTTGCCTTTTTCAGACAACCTCTCCCAATCACCCCCTCAGTCGCAAGTGTGATTTTTGCTTTCATGTTCATCTCATTTTTGCTTCTCCGCATTTTTCTTTATAATTCTCGGTGTTGTTTCTTTGGTCCCCCTCAACACTTTTCCAAAGGCAGTGCTGCAAATTAGCAAGGCCCATTGGAACAGTGAATTGCATCTTCTTACTTGCCAAGTTTCTGAGGGTAATGTATACTGTAAGGAAAACAAAAAATAATGTTTTTTCTGTTTAAAATTCATTTTGATTGCAACATTAACACAAAGCTAATGAAATTCCAAACTAAAAGGGATTGATCATTTCCTGGAGAGACTGATTTAATTTGGGGGGGTAGAAGTCAGAAGAGTTGCTACACCTCATATTTGAGTCCGGTCAAAACAGAAAACTCATCAACCCTTTCTGAATCAGAACTGAATAGAATCTAGTCCAATGAGCTGCTGAAATACCCTGCAGAAGTCTACTCTCAGCTCAGGGGTGCGGGGCCAGAGCTGGTCTTCACGGATTCATTTCTGGGCAGGCGTGTGAAGCTCTGGAAGGCGGGAGAACAGTGTTTAGCAATGAAGGGAGTAGAGGAGGGAGAACTCTGGGGTCCCTTTTCCAGTAGACAGCAGCTATGGCCAAACGTCTGTCTCCTCCAAAACCCGTGCTGGGGTTTCTTAGCCATCATAGTAAGAGCTGAGGCAGGCGTGCAAGACGGCTTCTTGGAAAAAGGGAACGGCCTCACCAGACACCGAGCCTGGCCACGCCTTGACCTTGGCCTTCTCAGCCTCCCTAGATGCGAGTCAATATCTGTCTGTCTCAGGGTTCTCCTAGCACAAAAGGGATGAGGATGGCCACCGTCTGGAAAGGCCAGCATAGAGCAATAGTGAGACAGGACAAGGCCAACCCATGGCTAACAGGGCAGAGCTGAGAATGCACCTGAGCCAAGGGTCCAAAATGTGTTCCCAGACCGGCACCACCAGCCTTCCCGGGGACTCACAACCATCCCCAGTTACCAGGTGCCCACCCTACACCTGCTCAACCAGACACTCGGGTGTGGGGCCAGGAACTGTGTTTTAATAAACCTCTGGAGGACAGTGATGGCTCAAGTTCAAAGGCAACTCCTCTCAACCCACGTTTCATGGTTCAGACTAGGAGCAAGGAAGCCTCAAGAGGGCCGGTGCCATGGCTCACTAGGCTAATCCTCCACCTGCAGCGCCGGCACCCTGGGATCTAGTCCTGGTCAGGGCACTAGATTCTGTCCTGGTTGCCCCTCTTCCAGGCCAGCTCTCTGCTGTGGCCCGGGAAGGCAGTGGAGGATGGCCCAAGTGCTTGGGCCCTGCACCTGCATGGGAGACCAGGAGAAGCACCTGGCTCCTGGCTTCAGATCGGTGCAGCGCACCGGCTGTGGCGACCATTTGGGGGGTGAACCAACGGCAAAGGAAGACCTCTCTCTGTCTCTCTCTCTCTACTCTGCCTGTCAAAAAAATATAATTAAAAAAATAAATAAAAAAGCAAGCCTCAAGAAAAAAACTCTGCTAAGACAAGGATTGACATTTTCTGTTTGTTAGCTGTTGTATCTACTAATGATAGCTGATATTTGTCTAAAGCTCACTATGTCTCAGTGCATACAAATGTTAAGAGTTAGTATTTATTGAGTGCTTAATATGTAACAAATATCTTCTAACTGCTTTCTCCAACTATCAATTAATTTTGAGAATAATTGAATGAGGGACGTTGTCCATCCTTCGGCCACAAAGGAATGACGCTGCTCGCAGCTAATCGGTCTTCAGTAGGCTTTTTCCCGTGTATGCACGCTTATCCTTTTCTTACTTCCTGCTTCCAGTGATCGGTCTGGCGATCCGAGTCACGGCACCACTTGTTGGACCCTCGCCAGCATGGATCCAACGCAGTCACGACACGGTCACTGTTTCTCAGTTCTCAAGGAACTTTATTCTTGGAGGCAGAAGGAAAGGGCAAGGGGAGAGGAGAAAAGAGGAGGAGGGGCGCCATTCACCGTTCTTCTTCGCTCAGATCCCAATGTCCCTTTATATCCCAAGTCCCGTGGAGCATGTGCTCCACAGCCAATAGCGGTCATCCAATCAGGTGAAAGGGCACGTATAGCCTCAGGTTGAAAGTCCATCTGTTTCACCTGGTTCTTCCTAGTTGTTTATGCAGAGTCCATTCTGTTTCATCTGTTTCACCTGGTTGTTTTTGTAGGACTTGTGGTCCACCGATTGCTGCAAGCTATATAGATGCGGAGGTTCCCACAGGTGGCCAGCCTGCAGTTCCCCACAGGATGTGCTATCATTATCTCCATAATACAGATGAGAAAATTGAGGCCCAGAGGTTTTACCTTGGACAAAAGGTTGTAAAGGTGGAGAAGAGAGAGCCAGGATATGAGCCAAGCCATGAAGCTCCAAACCCTTCGCCTGTGACCACGGTGTGCCTCACCTACACTCTGATGTGCTGACTGACTTAATCCCCTCAACATTACTTAGAAAGTGAAATTCACTAGCAACATTTTACATGTGAGGAGATGGTGGCTCTGAGAGTCAGCGTGTGCCCTGCATCCTACAGCTCATTAAAGTCTCACTGTTGGGCCGGCGCCGCAGCTCACTAGGCTAATCCTCTGCCTTGTGGCGCCGGCACAGCGGGTTCTAGTCCCGGTTGGGGCGCCAGTTCTGTCCCAGTTGCCCCTCTTCCAGGCCAGCTCTCTGCTGTGGCCTGGGAAGGCAGTGGAGGATGGCCCAAGTGCTTGGGCCCTGCACCCGCATGGGAGACCAGGAGAAGCACCTGACTCCTGCCATCGGATCAGCGCGGCACGCCAGCCGCAGCAGCCATTGGAGAGTGAACCAACGGCAAAGGAAGACCTTTCTCTCTGTCTCTCTCTCACTGTTCACTCTGCCTGTCAAAAAAAAAATAAAGTCTCACTGTTGGGCTATGGACTCTCCTCCTGCTCATCTTAGTGCCTTGTGCACACCAGGTCTTCAGCGTCTATGGCAGTCAGCCACCTATCCAGAAGCCATGCCCAGTCCTGTTTAGGGGCAGCCCGAAGTGTTCTTTAAGGAACAGGAGGCAAGGGTCCTACATCCAGCCCCAAACGGAGTGAGCACTCCCCAGGAGCTTCCTTAGAGCTTGCCGTCAAATGCAGAGCAGGCGAGATCTGATTGCAGCCTGACTCATGGGAACAGAGTTGACATTAGTAAATAAACTAGGAGGGGGCGGGGAGAAGGACATCAATCAGAGGGTGTGGTTGACTAATCAGAAATAAGCAGAGTCCTCGCGCCTGGAGGAAATCAGCATGTCACATCAGCACTAATTAAGAAACACAGACTATCCGGCTAGATGAGACCGGAGCTTTGCAAACAGCATGGTGGTGCACAAAGCAGTCGCTGCCGCCATGTTTGAGCGGGTTGGTCACAGCGTGGCATCCCAGGCCCAGAGCTTACCACCTGCGTGGGTGTAGCTTTTGAAGCCTCAACTTGAACTACACCAAAACAGAAAATTACATGAGACACCATGTAGGGTTACAGGAAGTATTGTGTGTTTAGTATTGATAGTGCACTGAGGTTTGAGTGGTCCACATTCATGGTCTCCTTTTCCCGCCAACACAGCCCTGGGAGCAGGTGGAACAGGAGTCATAACCTCCATTTTCAGATGGGTAGGTGGAGTGTGTCACAGCCAGGCAACTCTAGACCCGCTTGCAGCCAGAGTTCCAGACTGGATCTAGGACAACCAATCAAATGGATCACATGAGATCTGGGTTTGGAATAGAGTGGGGGAGACAGGCATCCTATTGGCAGAAGGAGCTCACAGCAGATGCAGTGTGGCTCTTGAAACAGCAGGATGGGGGACTGGTTCTTGTACCAGGCCCATGGCTGAGGGGTGTGATCCTGTGGCCTGGAGTTAGAAGGTAGCTTTATTTTTTGTTCTTAAATACATTTTATAAAGTTGTATCTAGTTGTTGAACGGCAGAACAACAGAGAGGGAGAGAGAAAGAGAGATCTTGCATCCACTGGTTCACTCTGCAAATGTTCGCAGCAGCCAGAATTGGACCAGGCCAGTTAGGAGCCAGGAACTCCATCCATGTCTCCCAAATGGGTGGCAGGGGCCCAGGTGCTTGAGTCATTGTCTGCTGCCTTCTCAGGCACTTTAGCAGGAAGCTGGATTGGGAGCAGAGCATCCACGATTCGAACCAGCACTCTGATACAGGTTACTGGTGTGGCAGGTGGCAGCTTAGCCCATTGTACCACAACACAGGTCTGGAAGGTGGCTCTATGATCGTCTATCTTCTTCTTTCTTTGGTGGCCCAGGTCTGAGGTGCTGTTCTGGAATCCAGACCTGGGACTACTACTGCCCCTCTGGTCCTCCCCACAGTTCTGTTTGCACTAAAGTCTTTACATTAAATTCTCTTTGCCCCAAGCAGTCAGGGGGATTTATGCAGGAGCCCGCATGATGCTATGGGTATAGAGAAGTTGAAGCATTTCACTAACAAAGGTCAAATGTGTGATAGTCCTGGTGATTTTTTAAAAGATTTATTTATTTGAAAGACAGAGTTATAGAGAGAGGTAGAGATAGAAAGAGAGAGAGAGAGAGAGAGAGAGAGAGAGAGAGGTCCTCCCTCCGCTGGTTCACTCCCCAGATGGTGCAATGGCCGGAGCTGCACTGATCCTAAGCTAGGAGCCAGGAGCTAGGAGCTTCCTTCAGGTCTCCTGCGTAGGTGCAGGGGCCCAAGGACTTGGGCCGTCCTCAGCTGCTTTCCCAGGCCATAGCAGGGAGCTGGATTGAAGTGGAGCAGCCAGGACTCAAACTGGAGCCTATATGGGATGCCGGCACTGCAGGCTGGGGCCTTACACTGCTGTGCCATAGCGCCAGCCCCAGTCCTGGATTTTTTCCCAAGCCCCTCAAATATTGATTCTCTCCCCTCGTGGCTTCTCCACCTTATTGTTGTTTTTTAAATTAACTTTCCTTTTCTGTCAAAGGGTATAGTAGAATTCACCTTGCAGGGAGTGCTGTTGAAGACTGGATGACATCACAGCTGGTAATTTCTATGCTATCTGGACTCTCCATGGGGGGTAGCCATCAATAATAAGAGCTGGCTTTAGAAGAGAGATGTGCGGTTGACACTGAGTTAACAAACATCCTCCAACTCATCTCAGCACTTAAGGAAGAAGAGGTTGATTTCTTGCTTAAGCCTAGGATGAGCAAGGCTGTGTGGACTTCCCACAGGACTCCAGCGCTCTCCTTACGGCATGCTGAGAGAGAAAGCAGAAAGTGCATTGAAGTTTTTTCTTTTCTTTTTATGAACCAGTCTGAGTCTCACATTGTCACCTCCCCAATAGCCTGTTGGTTGCATAGGTCAGCCCTCTGCATTCTTTTTTTGTTCTGTTTTGTATTACTTGAAAGGCAGTTAGAGAGAGAGACACACACACAGAGACAGAGGTCTTCCATCCACTGGTTTACTCCCCAGACGGCCACAGCAGTCGGGACTGGCCAAGCTAAAGCCCTAAACTTCATCCAGGTCTCCCACAGGAGGGGCAGGAGCTCAACTGCTTGGGCTCTCTGCTGCCTTCCTAGGTGCATTAGCAGACAGCTGGACCACAAGTGGAGCAGCTGGGACTGGTGATCATGCGACAGTACAGTCATGTGGCATCACTGGCAGCAGCTTAGCCCCGGATGCCACAATGCCAGCCCCGGCCTGAGGCATTTTTTTTTTTTGACAGGCAGAGTGGACAGTGAGAGAGAGAGAGACAGAGAAGAAGGTCTTCCTTTGCCGTTGGTTCACTCTCCAATGGCCGCTGTGGCTGGTGCGCTGCACTGATCTGAAGCCAGGAGCCAGGTGCTTCTCCTGGTCTCCCATGCAGGTGCAGGGCCCAAGCACTTGGGCCATCCTCCACTGCCTTCCCGGGCCACAGCAGAGAGCTGGCCTGGAAGAGGGGCAACCCGGACAGAATCCGATGCCCCGACCGGGACTAGAACCCTGTGTGCCGGCGCTGCAGGTGGAGGATTAGTCTAGTGAGCTGAGGCGCCGGCCCCTGAGGCATTCATTACACAGGGCGTGGCCACCAGAGGGCAGAGGTCAGCAGGGCCCAGGCTGCTGCCACAGGCCCCGCCTCTCTGACGTTCTTTCTGTAGAATTCACTAAGCTTGTTTGGAACTCAGGACCATGGCTTGCTCTTCCTTCCACTGGGGATGCTCCGAGCTGTGCTTCCTCACCGCATTCAAGTTTGGGCTACAGCATCCCTGCCGTGGAGAGCCCCCCACCCCACACACTGTCCAACGCTCTCCAGCCCCCCCCCCCCCCCCCCCGTCATCTCAGGGCAGTCTCGGGCACATCAGAGTATTAGTTCCCTCCCTTCTGGAATCATCTTAGCAATTTATCAGTTGTCTTGGCATCTCTCTCCTCCGTGGACCTCAGTTCCCTGAGAGCCTGTGCACCTGCACTGCCCTGATCCACAGCTCATAAACACACATGTGCCCTGCAAGGAGCAGCCTCAAGCCTCCCTGGGGGAATGCCAGGTCCCTCCTGTTTTCTCACACCCTCCCAGTTCCTGGGCCTGCTCTGGGGTTCAGGCTGAGACCTCTGCCTCACAAGGGCATCTTGGCATTCACTGAGGTGCAGCCCATGCGTCTGTGAGGTCTTGGAGAGGCTGCAGCCACAGCCCCGGCTCACCTTCCCAGCCCAGCGGGCGCTCTGCTTCTGATGGCGATGGTTTGCACAAGGCACTTCTAACTGCACAGTCCCACAAGGGCCTCTCGGCAAGGGACCCATTAACACTGGCCTAAACGGGCGTCTCCTGGAGAGAGGGAGGCCCCAGGGACCACTCTGACAGCTTTCACAGAGCCCGTGCCCTCTCAGTTGCTGTGGCTTCCCCCAGCAATTAAACAGGCAGCCCCGCCTGCTCACTTCCTGTCTCCTGCCCATCTCAGAGGCCGCCCTGACCTCCAGCATGCCCCAGGCTGCCTTCTGCTCTTTCTCCACCTTTCCTGCACCTGTCCTCTCAGCCGCCCCCTTCTCTCCTCTCTCCCTGTCTTTCTTCTCTGCCCCCTCCTTCCCTTGCTCCTTCCTTCCCCCTCCTCCCTCCTTCCTCCCTCCCCTCCTCTCTTCCCTCTCCTCCCTCCCTTCCCCCTTCTCCTCTTCCTTCCCTTCTCCCCTTCCCTCCCACCTCTCTCCCTCTCTCCTTTCCCTCCCTCCATCCCTCTCCCTCCCTTCCTGCCTCCCTCCCTTCCTCCCTCCCTCCCTGTCTAATGGAGGTCACAAAGACATGACTTCCCCCACTTCCCACCTCTCAGCCGTGGCTTCTGGCTCTACCCACGCCATCCCTGTCTCTTTCTGTGCCTTGCCTGCCTGCCTGCCTCAAAAGCTCAAATATCGAGGTGACCTACTTTCACTTTCTAAGTGGAGGCAGTGGCGCTGTGGGCTGGATGTCTGGGAGGAATGGGCAGAGGTGTCCAGCTGGCGTGGTGGGCACCCGCAGGTCATCTGGCTGGGCTGCTGGTGGCTTCTTGCAGATAGAGTTTTTCAAAGCCTGGCACTTTGCAGCACATTCCTGCCCCAGCTCTCTTAGCACCGAGGTGAACAGAAGGCAGGATTTCTATAATCAGTGCTCCACTGGCTGTTACTGAGGGCTTTGCTAGGCATTGCCATCCCATTAGTAACAGCTGTGAGCACTTGCGAAGGCGCGCCATTTGCATGCACCATCGCACCTGAGCCTTCCCAAAGCCTTGTGAGATGATGATTTGTGCCCATTTCTCAGATGAGGAAACGGAGGCGCAGAGCGGCTAAGCTGCTCAGGAAATTCTAAAACAGCCATGTTCCTACTGCTTCTCAACACAGCCCCGTTAGAAGAGGGTTACGATCCTTGAGATTCCAGATGTCGGGGTTGAAGATCACACACCTGTCACTGGGAGGCTGACTACTCATAAGCAGCCCCCCATGTGTGCAGTGCTACATTGTAACGTACCAGAAGCTTGATACCATTTGCAAAATTATAAAACTCAATGTTCAGGAGAATGGCTTACTCACTCCACAAGCGTTTCCTGTGCACCTGTTAGCATCAGCAGGGATGGGTAGATCCTCCGCCCACAGACTCTGCCCTCCTCTCTAGCTATGCACAGTTGCAACACAGCTTTGCATCTTCTCCCAGAAGGAGGTGGAGTATGTGTCCCCACCCCTGGAGGCTGGGATGCAAAACTCAGAGCAGCTCTGCTCACTCTCAGGACCCTGAGTGCTCCCTGTGAGTAACCCTGAGCTGAAGACATGTGTCACTCAGCTAGCAACCAACCCCGAGAAACAGGCATATGGCTGGCTGGCAGCTGACCGTCCATGGGAGAGGGAGCCCGGCTGAGCCCAGCTCAGATTAACAGCCCACAGCATCAGGAGCTAGACCAGTTACTGGCAAAGGGTGTCCCCAGCCAGCAGCAATGGCATCACCTGGCCATCTGCGAGATGTGCATATTTTCTTTGTTTTATTTAGTTGTTTTAATTTATGTAAGGTGAACAAATTTCACAGATAGAGATTTAAGAGCACAGTGATACTTCCCACCCTAACCTCCCTCCTGCCCACATCCACACCCTCCGTTCTCCTTCCTTTCTTATTTAACTTTCAGTTTTTACAGTGACATTCTTTCAGTTTATTTTATAATCACAAGCTTAACCCTCCACCAAATAAAGACTTCAACAAGAGTCAGCAGAAAAACCACTGTTCCCCAAAAGTATAGAAAAGGGCTGTAAACAATAATCAAGTCTCAAGGTGTCAATTTCACACATACATTACTTTTTTGTGCTCTGTGTATTAATTACCACAAATCAGGGAAAACATGATGTTTGTGTTTTCGGGACTGACTTATTTCACTAGGCACAATGGTTTCCAGTAGAAAGACACATTTTCAAGCTCGCCTGAAATTGTTCAAATCATAAACTCTAGGAACAGGCCCATCCAAGGGGTTCTTTTTTTTAAAAAAAGATGTATTTATTTGTTTGATTGTAAAGTTACAGAAAGGGAGGGGCAGGAAGAAGAAGAAGAGGAGGAGGGAGGGAGGGAGGGAGGGAGAGAGAGAGAGAGAGAGAGAGAGAGAGAGAGAGAGAGAATGAATCTTCCATCCATTGATTCACTCCTCCAAATGGCCATAATGGCCAGGGCTGGGCCAGGCTGAAGGCAGGAGCCAGGCGCTTCATCCAGATGAAGGTGGGTGCAGGGGCCCAAGGGCTCGGGCCATCTTCTACTGCTTTCCCAGTCTCATTAGCAGGGAGCTGGATCAAAAGTTGAGCAGCCGGGACTTGAATTGACACCCGTTTGTGATGCTGGTGCTGTGGGTGGCAGCTTAACCCACCGCGCCAAATGTTGGCCCCCAAGGGCTTCTTCACCCATGTCCATCCAGGCACTTCTGATTCATACTGCAGTTAGGAACCACCAAGTTAAATAATTTGTGTTTTTGAGCCACCAAATTTTGGGATGGTTTGTTACTCAACAGAAGCTGACATAGGTGGGGAACACTGACATGCCGACACCCTTGACGTGCTTCAAATTCAGTAGGAGGTGGGGGTGGTGCAAGGGTTTGGCATCGTGGTTAGGACACTGCTTGGGGTGCCTGCACCTCAGATCAGAGTGCCTTCGAGTCCTGGCTCTGCGTCCCGCTCCAGCGTCCTGCTAATGCACACCCTGGGGGGCAGCAGGTGATGGCCAGTAGTGGGATCCCTACCAAAGGTGTGGGAGATCTGGACTGGGTTCCTGGCTTCCACCTGAATGCTGCAGGTCAACCAGTGAATGGAAGCTCTCTCTGTCTCTCTTACTTTCCTGTCTTTAACAAACCATGCATTTGGCGGGGGGGGAGGGCAGGCAGAGTTAGACATTGAGAGAGAGATACACAGAGAGAGTTATAGACAGTGAGAGAGAGAGAGAGAGACAGAGAGAAAGGTCTTCCTTCCGTTGGTTCACCCCCCAAATGGCCACTACAGCCGGCGCACTGCACCAATCTGAAGCAAGGAGCCAGGTGCTTCTCCTGGTCTCCCATGCGGGTGCAGGGCCCAAGCACTTGGGCCATTCTCCACTGCCTTCCTGGGCCACAGCAGAGAGCTGGCCTGGAAGAGGAGCAACCTGGACAGAATCCGGTGCCCTGACCTGGACTAGAACCCGTTGTGCCGGTGTCGCAGGTGGAGGATTAGCCTAGTGAGCCGCAGTGCCAGCCACAAACCATGCATTTAAGTTTAAGTGAAGTCAACAAAAAAGGAAATAGCTGTATGGATATGTGGATTTAGATTAAAGTTAGTCCAAAAATATAAGATGTGAAACATGTCCTCAGGAAAAAAATTAAATAGCTAAGAAACAAAAAAATGTGAATAAAACCAGTAGAGGAGATAACATTCTTTAAAAGCTTGTAATATATAAGGCTTGATATTAAAATTTATACAGCAGTATCAGATTATCCACTAATAGTGATAAATAAGATTTTAACTCATCTTCTGTGAGTGGCTATGGGATGTTTTGTGTTTGTTCTTTTACTTACTCCTCCTAAGATCTCTTTGGGGCGAGTGCAAATATTACGTCCACTGTATAGATGAGGAAACTGAGGCCTAGAGAAGATAGGAGGCTGGCCTGCACTCATTTTAGCCAGCATCAGAGCCAGATGTCTGGAACATGCACAAGCCCTTACATCCTCTTACCTGCCGTGAGATACGAACCCTATGTGTTACACACAGAGGAGGAGTGCTCCTGTGCCACCAGGCAGGGGGGATGTCACGGCAGAAACTGTCTCCAGTTGACTCTGAAGGCCTGGTCCATGGGGACACGTGCAGATGGAAGAGAGAACTTCCGGGGTGGGGGTGAGAACCCCCCCCCCCGGGAGCTGGTCCGTTCACGGACAGACTGGAGTGTTCCGACTGCGGCAGGGTTTAAAATGCAGAGCACTGCAAAGACTCAGCATTAATAATCCTGTCGGACAGAAGGTGTGGAAAGGTTATTTGAAATATTAAATGATTAAGCCCAGGGAGCATCGGCTGAATTCTGGGGAGTATGGTCTGCAAACTGACCTCCCTCTGCCATTTGATTGTAAATGGTTTGAAGGAATTTGACCTGCAAGAGTAGGAAAAATATTGTGTTGTTGTTTTAGTTTAATCTCAGTACATTTTAAATTTTTTTGAAGCTTACAGAGAGGTAAGACTCTCCTCTTTCTCCTGTCCTCTCTTTGTGTCTCCCCAGTCAAGAGGAAATGCTTAGATGAGCAACTATTATGTGCCCAGCATTGGCCCTGATCACACAAGTCTAATCTTTGCTCCCAAGGAATTTAGCAATCATGTTGGACACTAAACTCTCAGACAATAATTCCTACAACATTAACACTGAGAGAGGAGATAATTCAGTGAGGACTGGAGACAGCAGGGAGACCCTCACATGGATCTGGGCACATACAGGGGAGGGGACTCCATTTCATACTTGATACAGGAGAATAGGTGAGAGTTAGGAAGGAATAAGTGAGCTGGAATTTCTGCCACTCCCACACTGTAACTCCGCCCCTTCCTTGGCAGTCTAGTACTCCCACTTTCCCATGATGCACCTGTGTCTCATGCACACTCAACCTCACCCTGTTTGCATACTCAATTAGGGCACTACCCCCTACCTCATCAGAGAGGCTGACAGTATGGGAAGGGCTCTTTTTTTTTTTTTTAAGATTTATTTATTTGAAAGACAGATTTATAGAGAGTGGTAGAGACAGAGAGAGAGGTCTTCCATCCACTGGTTCACTCCCCAGATGGCTGCAATGGCAAGAACTGCGCTGATCCGATGCCAGGAGTCAGGTGCTTCTTCCAGGTCTCCCACATAGGTGCAGGGGCCCAAAGACTTGGGCTATCCTCTACTGCTATCCCAGGCCATAGCAGAGAGCTGGATTGGAAGAGGAGCAGCCAGGACTAGAACCAGCACCCACATGGGATGCTGGCGCTTCATGCCAGGGCTTTAACTTGCTATGCCACAGCACTGGCCCCTTCTTTTGCTCTTGATCGTGAGGGTCCCTCCCTGGTCTCCCTCCACCCACTTCCTCATAGGCAACTCTCTGGCCCACTTATGACAGGTGTCTCTCCTTGTGGAGTGGCCCACACTCTTACGTGGATATGTGTTCACACACACTCTCTTTTGAATAAATCCTGCTCTCACTTGTGCATGGTATTTATGCCTCTGCTTTGAATTCTTATCTCTGTGGGGGCAAGACCCTGGAATAAAGAATAAGATGCACAGGCCCATTACAGTACTGACATTCCACCTATGTGGGCCAGTCTTAGCTCCAACTGGAGAATGTTCGCATCCAATTTAGAAGAACTAGAGATGACCCTCTGCCTAAAAGTTTCTTAGCATATTTTAAATCTGAGATGGCAAATGTGTTCCCCTTTTGGATCAATTCTGCTTGGAGTGCTATCTTAAAAGGGATTTTGAGGGTCTGCTGGTTTCAGAGGAAGTGAGAGCTGGGATCAATTGGTTATGTCTGCCACAGGTATGGAAGGAGCCAGGGAGGAGCATTCTTCACTTGTGACTCCTCTGTGCCACACTTTTCTCTGTGAGTGACTTGACTATAAAGTTTCTGTTTCCATGTACCCAACTAGCTGAAATCTTTTAAAAAATTTATTTATTTTGTGTTTTGATTGAAAGCCAAGAGACAAAGACAAAGATAGACAGAAAAGGATCTTCTATCCACTGGCCCATTCCCCAAATACCTGCAATAGCCAGACCTCAAGTCAAAAAGCTGGAACTCAATCCTGGTTTAACACATGGGTAGCCAGGGACCCAGTCTCTTGAGCCATTATGGCTTCCTCCAAGGGCCTGGTATCAGAGGCAGAGGTGGGACTTGAACCCAGGCACTCTGATATGGGATGTGGGTGTCCCCAGTGGCATCTCAGCTGCTATGCCAAACGCCCACCCACAGAACTTTAACTGGACTTCACACCCTGCTGTGGACTTTTAAGACAGACGCACAAAAAAAATTTAACATACCAAATATTTGAAATGAATTTCCTGGTACAGTCTGCTCAGCAGTTAAATTTTAGCCCATTATCCTATGTTTTATGTGGAAGATTATAAATTGATTGACTGATAGTCTGAGAAATGGCCCTGACACGAAATAATAAACTGAATTAAGAGCAAACCGTCCACATAAACACTGTGTCGTGATCTGCTGAAAATACAGGATACTTAGGCCAGCACCGTGGCTCACTAGACTAATCCTCCACCTCCAGCGCTGGCACTTCGGTTCCAGTCCCAGTTGGGGCGCTGGTTCTGTCCCAGTTGTTCCTCTTGCAGTCCAGCTCTCTGCTGTGGCCCGGGAGTGCAGTGGAGGATGGCCCAAGTGCTTAGGCCCTGCACCCACATGGGAGACCAGGAGGAAGTACCTGGCTCCTGGCTTCAGATTGGTGCAGCGTGCCGACTATAGCGGCCATTTGGGGAGTGAACCAACGGAAGGAAGACCTTTCTCTCTCTCTCTCTCTCTCTCTCTCTCTCTCTCTCTCTCAGTGTCTAACTCTGCCTGTCCAAAAAAAAAAAAAATACAGGTACTTCAAAAAACTCAAGGAAAATGGAATTAAAAGGAAAGTTTATTTTTTTTGAAATTCATGCAAACAAAGGTCTTCATAAAGTTCCTCAAAAATGCATAGTATGGAAAACTATGAGTGGATTTCAAAACATTTTTGCAGCCAAACAAATTTATCTTTTCCTTCTATTTTTATGAACGTTTTGAAGTGCCCTCATTCATGCTGTGGACTGAGGGTGTACCTGACTCAAGGAGACAGTCATTTAGGAAGGTAGCCGCTTTCCAGAGCGCCAGCAGCTGGCTCTCCTGTGTGCGATTCTAATGAACTTTCCACAGCAACTCTGTTTTCAGAGACAGAGATCAGGGCGAGCATAGAGCACATGGGGCCGTCTCCTTCCCAAGTGGACAACCGCAACAGCAGGAGGACTCAGGGTGAGGCCAGCGAGGCGTTGGTGCTGCACAGCTCCGGCAGGTTCAGCCCCTGCAGTGCAGTGCAGGTCAGCCCCTAGCACCCTGCTCTTCTGTTGAGGTGCTTCCAGTTTAAGCCAAGTTCAAGTGTCAATTTCAGTTTGGTTCAACACATGCTATTTATTTATTTGAGGGAGAGAGAGCGAGCGAGTGAGTGAGCACATGTGCTTCCAACCACTGATTCACTTCCTCAGTGCCCACATTGGCTGTGGCTGGAGCCAGGATCCAGGAACTCAGTCCTCCCGCATGGATGGTAGGAACCCAACTCCTGGAGTCATCAGCACTGCCCCCTACTGGATGCATTAGGAGGAAGTGGGAAGCAGGTGTAGAGCCAGGAATCAAACGCAGATGCTATGATGTAGGACGCAGGTGTCTCTACAGGCATCTTAACCGCGGGGTTGAGGGCTGCCCCAGCGAGGAATATTTATTTAGCACTTACCAAGCGCACCGGTCCAGGCTCCCCAGAGAAACAGAACTCAGGGAATGTATATGGGTTTATGATAAGGATCTGGCTCCTGACATAGAGGCGACTGAGAAGTCCCATGGCTGGACAGGAAGGGCCATGCTGTAGTCCCAGAGGACAGGACAGGGATGACGTCCCAGCTCAGGCAGGCAGGCTGAGAGGGAGGGAACCCTCCCTTTCTCCTCCTTTCTGTTTTATCAAGACCCTCGGTAGACTGCTGGATGTCATCCCACGCTGGGGAGGACCGTGAGCTGGACTCAGCGCACAATTTCCAGAGCTGATCTCAGCCAGTGACAGCCTCACAGACCCAGCCCGAAATAACGTCTGGACACCGCATGACACATAGAACGAACTGTCACACCCAGGATCCTGTGCTGTGCCCAACACTGACGAAGTGCAGAGAAACCAGGAGTCCCTTGTCCTGGGGAGTTCTCAGCCCCGTGAGGAGGGAGACTGAGCACTCTGTCACCACGGGCTCATATGAAGGCACATGCAAACCCCCTCCCCCCAGGCTAATCCAGGTTAATCCAGGCACAGCCCTGAGCATTGTTGCTGGAGGAGGTGTTAGCAGAGAGCCTGGAAGGATGGGTGGGAGCTGATGTGGGAATGAGTGCAGGAAAGGTGTCCAGGGAGAGACGACAGCGCGGCTGAAGGCACAGAATGGGGAAAGCTGGGAGAAAGTGGGAACCCTGACCACTTTCATATTGTTAAAAAGAGGAAGTGCCAGGCTGTGTGGGGTTGGCGAGCAGGCTGGGGAGCTCGAGAGGACTCTGATAGTGGGCCAAGGGTTTGGGTCTTTATCTTTAGGGTGATAGGCACCCAGTGAAGGGCTTCAAACCTGAGTTGTATTTTCCTTTTAGCTAAATCACTCCTGGAAGCAGTGCAAAGGAAATGGGAGAATATGCATGAATCAGAAACACCCCCTTCCCAGGAGATGCGAGGAAGTAGAACAGTCAAGGAGATGGCCCCTGGGGCTTGGATCTCAGCACTGAATGCTAAACATGTGGAGCAGCAAGGGACTTTGACTGCATCCGGAGGGTTTATGGCTGTAGGAAGAGATTCAGATGAGTTGAAGTTAGATGCAGAATTTGTTTCTGAAGATATTTTGCAAAACTAAAATTGGATGGGACATATCTGAAAGAAACCTGGGCAGCTGCGCTCCACCTCCGTGTCCCAGGAAGTTTGTAAAGAGCATTGCTCAGATAGCCCCCAAAGTGGAAGCTGTCTCAATGTGCCTCACCGGCAGACCCAGTAAATGCAGTGACTGTTCATACAAAGGAAAGCTACACAGCAGTGGGAACAACCACAGCTCAGCACAAGAGGCAAGACCCAAGAGAACCCATACAGCATGGTTACATGTGTATAAGGCTCAAAAAAGGCAAAATGAAAACTCCAGGATTTAGGGTTGTAAAACCATCGAAGGCAAGAAGGCGTTCCCTCAAGAGCCTGGTGGGGGCAGTAGAGAGTCCTGATGGGGAAATGATTGTGGGAGTCTCTGAGGCTGACAATGTCCTGTTTCTAGATTTAGGGAATGGTTACCCTAGTATTTGCTTACTGATTATTTGTTAAGTAGCACTCATACATTCATGCTTTTAATCTACTTACGTAGGCATATTTCAAAATAATCATTTTCAAGTTAGAAATTTTGTTGAGGACATTAACTAAACATGTATTTGGGGTTAGGGATCCCACAAAGCGCAAGGCCGCTTTTGTATCTTTCAATCTAGACCAAATGTGTGTCACATTGTTTATCATCACTGACTAGTTTTGCTGCCCCATGTTCTTCCTTAACATTTGTTCAGGGCACACACAGGCGTGCACATACACACACACACACGCACACACAGTGCGTACAAACCAAGGAGCTCTGGGGGCACCACTGTGAGACCTGGGCTAGAGAATTCTAGAATTCTAGACACCAGTTGGGGGCAGCGCGGTGAATCCAGGCATGGTGCCTGAGAGTCTCGCTCTAAGGTGCATCCTACAGGTTCTCGCTTCCAGAGATGACAGGTGTCAGAGCTCTAAAAGGAAAACACATTTGTGCTCACCCCGTGTGTCCTGGGGCGAGGAGAGACTGTGATCACCCCCTCGTGAGAGCCACTGCTTCAGAGCGCCTCTGCGTAACCCAAACAAGATGTGACCCACATTCCTTCCTTCCTTTAGTTTTTAACTATTTTTTTTGTTATTATTATATGTTTTGCAATAGCATATTTTAAACTTACATTATACTCAAAGGCCTAATGGCTCTACTAAATAAAGAGTTCAATAAACGAAAAATAAAGACATTTTGTCCAGCGGGAAAATAGGCGAGGGATACAAATAATAGCCAAATGAAAAGGCGTGCCACTTCTCTCATGTAAATGTTAAAAGTCATAAAATCATCAGGACTATAGCAGCACGTAATTCCTATCAATTTGTTCGACACAGATTTAAATCAAAGTTTGGCATAATACTGTATTTGCAGCAAAACTGATACACGTGGCGTTTCTTTTTTAATTTTAGCTCCCACATCTGAAGTAGAATAGATGGTATTTGCCTTTCTGTAGCTTCTTTCACACAACCTGATGATCCAAAATCGTAATTTTTCTAATGGCTACACTAGAATAGTTACGTTAATAACATATATTACGTGATCCAATAATACGCAGAATATCCACGTCACTTTGAGATGCAGTGAGTATAGAACTGGAGATCCTTACATTCTTTTCATTGTAATAACCCTGGGGGCATTTTGCACTCACCCTGCATCTCAGCTTGAACTTGCTCCTTTTCAAGTTCTCAACAGCTCTCATGCCTCATGGCTACCACGTTGGACCATGAGGTTTCAGAGCAGAAGCCCTGTGAGAGTGGGAACTCTTGTGTGTGTGTGTTTTAACATTGCTGTGTGTCTTCAGTACCTAATATGGCACATAGCACACAGTAAGCCCCTCTTAGTCAGATTTTCAACACTATAGGAAGGTACCCGAGGATGGCTCCTTATGAAGGTGAGAGGTTCATTTAGCTCCCACTCTTGCAGGCTCAAGGGTGTGGTGCTGGCCATGACTCAGCTCTGGTGACAACAATCTTGGCTGTGTCCATCGTGGTGGATAACTATGATGAGAATGATGTGGGAGGATCATATCTTGATACAGAAAGCCAGAGGGAGACTGGGGTGGGGGACTCTCCTTGAAGACTTATTTGGGCTGGGGGCAGCATTCCCCTTCCAGGGCAGCACCTGCAATGACCTAGGACCTCCAGCCAGTCCCCACCTCTTGCCGGTTCCGCCACTGTCTAGTATCACCACCCTGGGGACCGAGCTCCTAACACCTGGATCCTTGGGGAGGGCTGTGGGCAAAGAGCATCCAGCCTCAGCAGTGTCCTCATGGAAAGTTTTAAAATAAGTAATAAAATGAATCTCCACTTCTACTTGTAAAAGAGAGGGGCAATTAGGACAGGGGTAGGCGTTTGGCCTGGCGGTTAGGGCTCTGCGTGGGACACCTGTGCTCCTTCTTGGAGCGCCTGGTTGGAGTCCTGGCTCTGCCATTGTTAATGCACATCCTGGGGAGTAGGGGGTGATGGCACAGGTGCTTGGGTCCCTTCCACCCACATGAGAGACCTGCCTGGAGTTCTGGGCTTCCATCTCTGAGCTTTGGCTTGGTCCAGGCTTGGTCACTGTGGGTGTTTGGGAAATGGAGCAGGGGACAGGAAATCTCTCCGTGTCTCTTTGTCTCAGCCTGCATCTGTTGCTCTGCCTTTTGAATAAAAATACATGAAATCAATAAGGGCTAACCAAAGCAAGTAAGAGTAATGATCCCATCTGGTGAGGGCTTAAATGTCATACAAAACGAGATCCACAAAACCAGCACGAGAGAGGCCAGTTTGTTGTCAGAGGGAAGACGTGCGTGGGAAGAGTTTCCTAAGAAGACACTGACCCATCCTTTTTCTCGCATCCACCTCTGCCCCCACTGCCTCACTGAGATGTGGTCGTGATATTCAAATCACTGTGAACTCTGCCGTGTGACCGACGAGTAAAATCCACTGTGTTAAGAGCTACAGCTTCGGCTAGCTGTCTGGACTGAAGACTGTTGGCTTTCTGTACCTGCATTTGAGATGAAATTTTGTTTTAATTGCCAAGCATCATGATCTCCTGTGTATGTGAGGGCAGTTAAGAGGGTTATTAAAATGAGATGGCATTTTGCTCTTTACATAGGACGTGCTGATGCAAGCGCCATGGTCACAGAAGACCCGACCAGGCCCCCTGTCAGCAGCTTTCCCCACATCTTCTCCCAGTGTCTTGATGTACTTTTCAAATTAGACTCCCAGTCCTTTTGGGTCTTGCTGCACTTTTTTTTTTCCTGCAGTGGGAGCAGTATAATTTTAGACCAGCCACGTATGCAAGATGGCCATGGGTTTGCCCCATGGAGTTCTCTTCTTCCCAATTTGCCCCAGCATTGATATAAGCAAGCATACATAGATAGATTAGGCTTTTCCTTCCAGCTCAAAGAAAGAGTCTCTTTGCTTTTTAAAAGGGTTTGTTTCATTTATTTGAAAAGCACAGTTACAGAAAGGGGTTGGGGAGAAACAGGGAGAGGGAGAGGGAGAGGGAGAGGGAGAAGGAGAGGGAGAGGGAGAGGGAGAGGGAGAGGGAGAGGAAGAGGGAGAGGTCTTCTATCTGCCAGTTCCTCCCCAAATGGCTGCAATGGCCAGGGTTGGGCTACTCCAAAGGCAGGATCCAGGAGCTTCTTCCAGATCTCCCATGTGGGTGCACGGGCCCAAGCACTTGGGCCACCTTCCACTGCTTTCCTGGGCACATTGGGAGGGAGCTGGATTGGAAGTGGAGCAGCTGGGACTTGAACCGGAGCACAAGCGGGACATGAGCGCCGCAGGCAGTCGCTCCACCCACTAAGCCACAGCATGGGCCCTGGAAATACTCTTCTTCTCTTCTGCTGACAGATGCTGGAGGAGACATCATGAGGGTTAACTGCAGTGCAGGGGTCTCCATCATGAAACGTCTCTGCTACAACTGCCTTTTCCCTTTCCAACCAGTCTCCACGTGGCTCCTGCTCCTGTTGGCACATCTGCTTGGTAGATGTCACACTAGCCTGTCACGTCCCCAGAGGATAAGCAGACAACATTTTTCTGTTGCTTCTTCGAATGATGTCTGCTCAGGGGTGACGATCCAGGCGGGCATTCTGTGACATGGCTTACAGGAGATCACGTCTGGCTGATCTAAGGGACCCGATCTCCCATCCCATTCCACCACTTCTGCTTCTCCCCGGGATGGAGAGGTGAGCCTTGTTCTCCAGTGAGAACAGATCCATGATTTTAAGACCTCCTGAGTCCGTTTAAGGGAAATGCATCCCTTGGGTTTGCCACAACTGCTCTTGTTCATTTTAGGAAAAAAAGAAAGTTTTTTTTTTTTTTTAATAAATGAGTAAAAAGATGTGTTGATTTACTTGAAAGGCAGAGTTAGACAGAGAGAGAGATCTTCCATCTGCTGGTTCACTCTGCATAAGGCCACAATGGCCAGAGCTGGGACATTCTGAAGGCAGGAGCCAGGAGCTTCTTCCAGGTCTCTCACTCGGTTGCAGAGGCCCAAGGACTTGGGTGATCTGCTGCTGCTTTCCCAGGCACGTTAGTAGGGAGCTGGGTCAGAAGTGGAGCAGCAGGGACATAAACCAGCACTCCTGTGGGATGATGGTGTAATCTGCTGCACTACAATGCTAGCCCTGACTATCACTTTCAACTTGATTCTTGCACAAACATTTCTAAGTTTAGCCATATTAGCACAGAAACAGAAATTGGGTTGGGAAAGGGGATCCAAGGATGGAGAGAGGCTGGGTGACGGGTGCTAGATCACAGCTTGACAGGAGTAGGAAGTTCTGGGGTTCTAGGCACAGTAGGTGACTACAGATAATGTACTTCATGTTTCTCTATGAAAAGAAAAGAAAACAAGAAGATATGGAAGTTTTCACCCTAAAGAAATGTGAAATGTTGTAGGAGACAGATACAATTACTCTGATTGGACATTACACGACATATTATACATATATGTATTAAAACATTGAATGGCACCCCACAAATGTGTCCTTTTTTAAAAGAGGTACATGGCATTCTCCCGCTGTGGGTTAGAGGTGTTTCGGTGCTGACCCCTAAGACAGCTGGCCCCTGAATGTGAGTGACTGGCAGAATCATCTAGAAGGCTTTTCAAGAACACAAGTTCTGTTTCCAGCGAAGTTCTTGCGTCTGCTTGGCATCTGTTTGGTAAATGGTGAGCCCCTCCTCTGCTGACAACAAGACATTGATTTCCCGGGGAAACTCATTCTGCCTGATTTTGGTGGAGTCGACACTGGTGTCTGCCACATACACAGGGATGGCCGCATGACTCGGGCTGTATCTAAAGGGAATGGAGGTGGGAGTTTGGCGCAGCACGTAAGACACCACTTAGGATGCCCACAGCTTGGCCTGGAGTGCCTGGCTCAGTCTTGGTTTCTTTAACTTCACTTGCAATCCAGCTTCCTGCTAATGCGCAGCCAGGGGGCAGCAGATGAGGGCTCCAGTGTCTGAGTCAAATCCAGGGAGGACATACCCGTGGATCTAGCCGGGTCTACACCTCACCGTGGACTTTTTAGATCCGTGTACTGGTAGACTCTCCTGCCTCCTTTTCCTTCTTTAGGTTGATTTCCCTTGCGTTTTCATCATCTTAGAATAAAGTAGTGCTTATTAGCACACTTGTATTCCCATGACCACTGTAGCTGGAAATCACTGGACCACACACGGTGATTTCTAAACTTCAGAATGCACAAAACTCAAAGAGATGGTGTGAAAATGTGAATGTCTGGATCTTTCCCAGAGGTTCCGACCCAGGAGGACAGAGCCCGTCTGCGCTCTTAAGCCTCAGCGGGTGCCTCTGATGTCAGGCCACTGTGGGAATCACAGATTATCCTCTTACCCCCCAGCTTCAGAAAGAATGAGGTGACTGGGGTGGGCCTCGTGCTGCAGCGGGTCAAGCTGCTGGTGGTGGTGCAGGCTCCCATGGAAATGTTCCTGGGAGCTGGTTGGAGTCCAGCTTCCCTGCTGTGGATCCAGCGTCCTGCTCGTGCACCTGAGGGGCAGCAGGATGAAGTGCCTGGCTCCTGGTTTCAGACTGGCCCAGCTCTGGCTGTTGCAGCCATGTGGGGGAGAGAACCAACAGATAGAAGATCTTTCTCTC
Organism: Sylvilagus bachmani; assembly: GCA_015711505.1. Lineage (NCBI taxonomy): Eukaryota > Metazoa > Chordata > Mammalia > Lagomorpha > Leporidae > Sylvilagus > Sylvilagus bachmani. The sequence goes on along the minus strand of CM027397.1, from coordinate 27,417,102 downwards.
TCTCTGTCTCTCCTTCTCGCTACCTTTCAAATAAATAAATAAATCTTTAAAAAAAAACAAAAGAATAAACACAACTGCTTGATTGGCTGCCTACTATGAGTCCTACCTCTGAGCTGGGTTCCTTACCTCTTTTAATCCACATGGCAACCCTGTGAGGTCTCACAAACAAATGAGATATCTTTAGATTTACAAAAATGATTTTGGATTGAAATTCACCAACAATTCCATGCTTTTAATGAGGACAGAGAGGCGAAAGAAATAAAGCACCATGTTTCTATTGCCTTTCTAGATGTTAATAATTGCCAGGATAATGGTAATCAGGAGACCTTAATCAATTTCTTCAGTGAAGTTGACTCATTCTGTACATGTAGACAAGAGAAGATAATGCTTCTTTCCATAGACAGATTCATTAGCCGGTTACTGGGTCTGAGTAGTAAATGCTATGGTGGAAGCTGTGAGCAAATCATGACGCTGGCCGTGGTGGGAATCATCTGTGGTGTGGAACTTTCTGCAGGGATCTATGTGCTTTTGTTTCTGGATTGGAGTTCAGACTTGTAAGAATGGGTGTCTGAGCGTGAGTTCTGTAGAAGGTCCTGGAGGAGGATTCCTGTGCACCTGCTTCATCAAGGGAGCCCATGCAGGTGAGGCTGGCAGTTGGAGGACAAGAAGCCAAGCAGAGGAGATGCCAGGCAAGGTTGCACAGTTCCTGCAGCCCCAGGCACAGGCAAATTTACTCCAGCGGCCCGAGACAGTTCTCTTCCTGCACAGGCTTGCTCGTGCCCGCCCAGAGAAGCAAAAGGACATCAGAGTGGGCCAGAGACACGAGACATAGGCAAAGGAACCCAAGGAGACCTGTGTGGGGCACCAACAGTGTCTGTCTGGTCCAGTAGCACTGGTTTTATTGCAGTCTTGACAGGCGTTCAGTACTTTCCGTGCATTTTTTATGAATTTATCACTGGATAACCAACAGATGACAAGACACTGGTTTTATAACTTGACCTTGATATACTTTTAGAATGAAAGGTTAGGAAGTATCCTTTATGCCACCATCTCTCAAACATGCCTAGGTCTTAACATTTTTCGTGTTCTAAATGTATATACAACAGGCATGGTCTTTTTTCATGAACACGGTTTCATTTCCTAAGGTGAATAATTGAAGTGGAAGAACACACACATTTTCGATGAGACTAAATAAAGTCATGTTTGGTTAAAGAAGACTGGTGGACTTATTAAAATCATGAAAGTAAGGCACGACCTAAGAAATCAAACAGGAGTGAAAAACAAAACGGAAAAATCCTTTCTCTTGAAAAGCACTGCCTAGAGGAATCCACATTTATGTGTTTATTTATTCTATTTATTCTTAGATCGACTCCACGTGCAGGCTTCCAACTGTTCACACCCGTGATGCGATCACAACTTTCTTGTCCACATTTTGGGTACAAGGATGCAAGTATCCTGCGCACAAGGATAGACTCCTTGAAGGAGGATTACTGATTCCAAGGTTCACGCATTGAACATTTTAAAAGGTGGAGTCAAACACGCAACATCTGCACCCCTCTTCCTATCAACAGGGGTACATGCGCGATTCTCCAGCTGTTTCAGTTTAATTCTAATTCAAGAAATGTTTGCTTATTTATTTGAGAGGCAGGCACACAAATACACACACACACACACACAGAGCGCAAGTGATAGCTCACCTCCACACATTCACCAAATGCCCACAATGGCTGTGACTGGGTCAGGCTCCTACTAGGAGCCAGGAACTCCATGAAGGTTTCCCATGCAAGTGTCAGGAAACCAATTACTTGAGCCACCAACTGTTCCTCCCAGGGTCTGCATTCGCCAGAAACTGGAGTCAGGAGCCAGGGGTTTGGGCATCACACTCAGGTACTCTGGAGTGGGATGTGAATTTCTCAGCATTCTAACTGCCAGGTCAAAAGACTGCCACTATTTCACATTTATATTAAAATAAAAAAATCGTCTATGTATCATTATGTTGTTGAATTGTCCTCTGTAGCTCTAAGCCATACGGGATAACATCTTATGTTTTTGTCTATGTTAAGGCTTGAGTGATTTTTCCTCCCCATTTTTTTCCTTTTCTTCTTTGTTTTAATTGATAAATCAAATAGTATACATTTATTATGTACATGTTGTTTTGAAATACGTGTAAGTTGTGAAATAGCTAAATTGAGCTGATTAATAATGTGTCACTTCACATACGAATACTAATTATCTTTTTAGAAATAGAAATCTACTCTTAGCAGTTTTCAGTAATAGAACACGTTGTTAGTGACACAGTCACCAGGCTGTAAAGTGGATCCCTCATCCCAACCCTTTGACAACATCTCCCCAGCCCTCAGTCCCTGGTAAGCATCGTTCTACTCTCTTTCAGTTCAGCTCTTTAAGATGCCATGTCTAATAAGAACATGAGGTATTTGCCCTTCTGCACCTGGGTTATTTCACTTAACCTAATGCCCTCCAGGTTCATCTGGTTTGCAAATGAAAAGATTTCCTTCCTATTTTAAAGGTTGAATGGTATTCTGTTATGTATATAAGACGTATCTTCTTTATCTGTTCATCCACCTGTGAACACTACAGTTGATTGCTTGTCTTGGATATTGTGAATAACATTGAGATGCACATGGGAGGGCAGTGTTTTCTTTTTTCTTTCTTTTCTTTTTTTTTTTTTTTTTGACAGGCAGAGTGGACAGTGAGAGAGAGAGACAGAGAGAAAGGTCTTCCTTTTGCTGTTGGTTCACCCTCCAGTGGCCACCGCGGCCAATACACTGCGCTGATCCGAAGCCAAGAGCCAGGTGCTTCTCCTGGTCTCCCTTGGGGTTCAGGGCCCAAGGACTTGGGCCATCCTCCACTGCACTCCCGGGCCACAGCAGAGGGCTGGCCTGGAAGAGGGGCAACCGGGACAGTATCGGTGCCCCAACCGGGACTAGAACCCAGTGTACCGGCGCTGCAAGGCGGAAGATTAGCCTATTGAGCCATGGTGCTGGCTAGAGTGCAGCATTTCTTTGACATTCTGATTTCATTTCCTTTGGATGTGTACCCAGTGGTCAGATTGCTGAATCGCATGGTTGATTTAGTTTTAATATTTTGAGGAACGGCCACATTGGTTTCTACTGTGATCACACGAATTCACATCACCACCAGCAATGTTCAAGAGTTCTCTTCTCCTCACATCCGCTCCAGCGCTTGTTATTTTGAGAACCATTCTAAGAGGTGTAAGGTGATATCTCACTGTGGCTTTAATTTGCATGTCTGTGATGATTAGTACTGTCAAACCCTCTTTTTGTTTGCCTGTGGGCCATTTGTACATCTTTTGGAGAAATGCCTGTTCAGAATCTTTGCCCATCTTTTTTGTTATAGTAAACTTTTTTTCTTTTCAACTTTTATTTAATAAATATAATTTATTTAATAAATATAAATTTCCAAAGTACAACTTTTGAATTATAGCAGCTTTTCCCCCCATAACCTCCCTCCCACCCGCAACCATCCCATCTCCCACTCCCTCTCCCATCCCATTCTTCATCATGATTTATTTCCAAATCTTTATATACAGAAGATCAACTTACTATGTATTAAGTAGAGATTTCAACACACTGCACCCACAAAGACACACAAAGTACAGAGCACTGTTTCAGTAGTAATTTCACCATTAATTCTCATAGTACAACATACTGAGAGCAGAGGTCCTATATGGGGGGCAGGTGCACAGTGACTCCCACTGTTGATTGAACAATTGACACTCTTATTTATGACTTTTGCCCATCTTTTAGTTGGGTTGCTTTCCTCTTAGTTGTTGTGTTCCTTCCATAGGTTGCATATTAACCCCTTCTGAGTATCATGCTTTGCAAATATTTTCTACCACTCCACAATTTCTCTTCACTCTGGTGATTGTGTCTTTGGAAGTGCACATGTTTTGCAGTTTTATGTTATCTCATTATCTAGTTTTCCTTTTGTTTGCCTGTGCTTTTGTATTGACATCCAAAAAGTCACCACCCAGACTGATGTGATGGAGCTTCCACCTTATGTCTTCTTCTAGTAGCTTTACCTTTTCAGATCTTACAATTAAGGCTTTAGCCTATTTTGTGTTGATTATCATACACAGTGAGAGACAAGGTTGTGCTGGGGTCTGGTTTTGTTCTTCTGCAGGTGGACATCTAATTTTCCCAGTGCCATTTATTGAAGTCTATCCTTTCCTCATACTGTGTCCTTGGGACCTTTGTAAAAAAAAAAAAAAAAAAAAAAACCGATGGACTGTGAATGTGTGGTTTTATTTCTGGGCTTGCTATTCTGTCCCATCAGTCTATGGTGTCATGCTGTTTTGATTATTATAGATTTGTAGTTTTTTGAAGTCAGGTAGTCTGATGCCTCCAGGGTTTTTTTTTTTTTTTTTTTTTTTTGCTTTAGATGGCATTGGCTCTTTGGGGTCATTTGTGGTTCCAAGTGAATCTTAAGGTGGTTCTATTTCTGTGAAAAATGTTATTGGAATTTTGAAAGGGAGTATACTGCGTCTATAGATTGCTTTGGGTAGTGTGGACATTCTGACGAAATTAATTCTTACAACCCATGAACAAGGATGCTTTTCTGTTTATTTCTGTTTCTCTGTTTTATCAATTTAAAAAAATAATTTTCAGTGCAAAAGTCTTTTACCTCCTTGGTTAAATTTATTAAAGTATTTTTATAGCTGTTATAAATGGGATTATTTTCTTGCATTGTTTTTTGGATAGTTCATTATTTGTGTATCGAAATGCTGCTGATTTTTGCATGTTGATTTTATATCCTGCAACATTATTGATTCATTATTGGCACTCACGGTTCTTTAGAAACCTTAGGGTTTTCTGACTACCAGGTAACAACAGGCAAATTGCAGGCTAGAGCAATTTGACTTCTTTCTTTCCAACCTGGATGTTTTTTTACTTCTGTCTCCTTGTCCACTGTGGCTAGGACTTCCGGCACTATTTTAAATGGAAATGGGAGGAGCCGCCTTCTTGCTTTGTTCCTAGTCCTAGTGGAAAAGCTTCCCACTTTTCAGCACCGAGTGTGATGTTAGCTGTGGGTTTGTCGCGTGTGGCCTTTATTGTGTTGAGGTGCGGTTCTGCTGTACTTAATTTGTACAGGTCTCCTATCATGCAAGGAAGGTACTTTTGTCCAATGCTTTTTCTGCACCTGTTGAGATGATCACATAGGTTTTGTTGCTGTGATCTCTCATTTTAAAGTGCTCTACCCAGCAGCTGGTGGGACATTCACAAGTTTGTGCAGCCACCACCACTGTCACTCCAGGACATCTTAACCACCCCTCAAGGGCAGTCCTCTTTAGCAACGGCTGTATGATGGTGTGTGAGCAGCCTGGGCACCTTGGACGCCTAGGGGAGGAACATACCCAGTCTGAACAGGACATGCGGCTGCCACAGGGATCAGAGATGCGGCTGTGTTGCCGCTGTGTTGCCGTTTCCAAGGCGCTCCTTTCTGCTCCTGGAGACTTGTTGAAGGTGACACCCTTTTAAAGAATCCATACCAACCTGAATAATTTACAGCACTGAGCCGGGAGCTTGGTAAAAGGCAATGCGATTGACTCTCATGTCCTTTTCTTACCCTTCCTTCCTGTTCTTTCCTTATAGCCCACCGTTCAGCTCCACTAACTACCAACGTTCCTTGGCTCCCGGCCTTTATCCGGAACGTTCCCTCTGCCCAGAACCTCCTTTCATGGGATATCCTGCTCATTCTTCAAAGCCCATACTTAGGGCCATTTCCTCTATGAAGCTCTCCCTGATACTGATCTTTCTTCTCCTACTTACCCCAATAGTTCTTTGTTTAAATCACCTCTCTCCAATGATCTGCTCTCAGCATGACGTAATATCCATCTTTGAATGTGAGCTTCCTGACAGGAGAGACGTTGCCCTATTCATCTCCCAGCTTTCCCAGAGTTCCTAGCTCAGTGCTGGCTGAACTGACTTGAATCACAGAATGTGTTAGTACCAACTTTGATGGTATTTCATTAAAAAAAGTAATCTCAGGGGAAAAATGGATTCATAGTTTTGGACAAAGAAATGCCTGTCATGGGGCTCTTCTGAATGAAAAAAATAAAACCCAAAAATATTCAAATTAGCTCAGGAGTAAGTGCATTTTTTAAAGGAAGGCAAACATCCCACAGGATCCACAGACACCTTGGGAGTCTAGTTTTCCAGATGGAGGGAGCTGAGGGGGGCAGGGGTCTGCAGCAGCAAGAGCCGGTGAACCTTTCCTCTGTGATCATTTTTCTCTTTCCAGAACATATTTGCTGAATGCCCATGTTGTGTAGAAAGTGGCCATGTCCGCCCTCCAGCAAGTCTCAGCCTGGTTCCTAGCGCGAGTGGAAGCTGACTTCACCCCCCCCCATCTCAGTGTTTCCTAGTCTGAGTTCTTGGGAGGAAATTGAAGGCTGGTGCCCTCCCATCTGCCTCCTCTGAGTGGCGCTGTTACAAGTGATGGGCGTGGTGTCAGGGGAGGGCAGGTGCTTTTCCCAGAGAGAGAATCAAGAAATGGGCTGGGCTCCCCAATGGGATGCATTGGAAAGATCACCTTCATTCCATCCGACTTCCTAACATTTGCAGTTCATTTTATGTCCTGAAAGGCACCAGATTCCAAAGCTGACTCGAATAACTCTAATAAAGCCATTTTCTATTGCAGAGAATCCTACACTGTTATACAGCCATGGGAAGCCAGGGTCATCACTGCTACCCACGCAATCAGTTCTGTTGCTGTAGGTCACCCATGACTTTCAGAATTGGGGCCTTAGTGATCCTCTTGATTCTGTGATCTATTTTTAAAAGATGTATTTATTTATTTGAGAGGTAGAGCTAGAGAGAGAGGGAGAGACAGAGACTAAGGTGAACCCACTGGTTCACTCCCCAAGTGGCTAGAATGGCTGGAGTATCAAGCTGGATCTCCCTTGTGCGTACAGGGGCCCAAGGACTTGGGCCATCATCTACTGCTTTCCCAGGCCATAGTAGAGAGCTGGTTCAGAAGAGAAGCAGCTGAGACACGAACCAGCGCCCATATGGAATGCTGGCACTGCAGGCCAAGGCTTAGCTTACTACACCACAGCGCCAGCCCCTTTGTGATCTACCTTACAGGTGAAAAACTGAGATGGAGAGAAGGGACATGATTCGGTCCAGGCCAGGGCTCTGTCAATGGTCGAATTGGGAATGGAACTTGGGCTGCTGCAGCTGCTGCTGTCAGTCCACGCTGCATTCTTGTCTCTGCACTTACAGTCCCTTCATTCCTCCTTCTCTTTTTCTTTCTTTTTAAAAACTCACTAATCGTGGGCAGGTGTTCTCCTAGCGGCTCCAGAAGCCTGCATCCCACATCATAGTACCTGGGTTTGCCGCCCCTCCCCGGCTCCTAACTCCAGCTTCCTGCTAATGCAGACCCTGGAAGACAGTAGGTGAAGCCTCCAAGAGTTGGTCCCTGCTGCGCACGTGGAAGACCTGGATTGAGTTCCTGGCTTCAGCTGGGCTCAGCCCTGGTTTTGTGGGCTTTGGGGGAGTGCACCAGCAGATGGAAGCTCCCTACCCATCTGTCTCTCCTTGGTCTCTTTCTCTGCCTCTCAAATAAATTGATCCAAATTATAAAACAAAATAAAAACCCCAGTAGCCAGTTGCTTTTCTGAAGTAGTTAAATAATACAGATGGTTAAAAAAGAACCAGAATATGGAATTGCACAGGGAAGAGTGATTCTCCCTCCCACTCCAGTTCCTATCCGTAGAGGCTATTGCTGCCTGCAGCGTCTTTATGGAGATAGTCTATAGACTTGAAGTATTGCATTACTATTTTTGCCGTTTAAAAACTATATCTTGAGGATAATTTTATATATGGAGATGCATATATTGATGAATCCATATGTATCTCCATACATATATTATATATACTGTAGAGGGAGAATTGATAGGACTTGGTGACAGATGGGATACAGGAGTTGAGACATCATGCAGCATCAAAGACCTCCCAGTTTAGTGGCTTGGACACGTGGCTGGATCTTGGTCCCTGAACTTTCAAATGCACAAGGGTTGTTCTGAGTATGTAGGTGAAAACACAGCTTATGGAGTTCTAGGTGACTCACTTCTTTGGCTGTAGAATTTATTTGTAGTAACTTCTTGAACATTGGTAGCTGGGATATCTTGGTGATATGATTCTCACTCTCAGGGATTTGATACCAAAAGTCATCCACATACCCTCTTGCGCATGCGCCTTTTTCTACGAAGCGAGGAAGTCTGTTCCTGCAGCCCTTGAATCAGGGCGTGCTTCATGTTTTGCTTTGTCAAAACAGAACCTAATAGAAATGAGAGGGACCCTTCCCGAACCTGGGCCTCAGTAGGACTCGCAGCGCTTTCTCTTCCTTCCTTAGAACCTGCCCAGCCACCAGGTAGAGACAGTCTGGGTCACCCTGAGGGGAAGCGAGCGGCCTCATGGGACACAGCTACCCCAGCTGAAGCCCATCCCACACCAACCAACACCCAACCGACCTGGCAGGTGACAGCTAATTCATGGGAGAGCCCAGCAGAGAGCAGGGGAGCCACTCAGCCGAGCCGAGCTGAAGTCGCTCTCCCCCAGAGTGACTGGTTGGTAAAAGTTGTTGCATTAAACCACTAAGTTTTGAGTGGCTTGTTCCTCGGCAGGAATGGACACGTGTTATGTATACAGGAGTTGGAGCCGAGGAAAGGGCTCTGGAGAGAAAACAGCTGTGATGTTTTAATTTGTTCCAGCTGATTCCTGGGGCTACACTTAGTTATTTTCATCAGTACAGCTAGCTGAAAAACACAGGACCCCCAGAACAATTTTGGTTTCATGGGACACTGTAGGGACTTAAATTATTTGGATAACTGCTTCAACTCACTCCTCGTGAGCAAAGCTACTCTGAGGCTCTTAAGTTAGTGGCACAGACTCCGATTTCACCTATAATAAACTGACCAAAAGTTTAATCCCAGTGATCAGGTTTCCCAATCCTCCCAAAGAAAAAAAAATATACATACCATTCCGCTAGCACAAAATCCTTGATAAACACCAAAGTAATGTCTGCTAACACCAATATTACTTCAGGAAGAAAGTGACTTAGAGTATCAATACAATGTACAACAGCCAAAAAGTGGTGTTCACTGAATACATTCCATCAGCCTTATTTCCCCCCAATTTTCTATGGACTAGTGAACATATCAGTACATATCAGTATGTTCTGTGGACTAGTATTCGAGATTATTTTTGAAGAGTATCTACTAAAATTCTTCCTGCTTTGCTTCTGAGAATGCTGATATTTAACTTTTTAGAAAAAGTTTATTTATTTGAAAGGCAGAGGCAGAGAGATGGGGGAGGGAGGAAGAGAGAGGGAGAGGGGAAAAGAGAATAACAGCTCCCATTGGTTCACTCCCTGAATGTCTATCACAACTGAGCAGGGCCAGGTTGAAGCTGGAATGTGGGAAGTGCTTCAGGGTCTCCCACATGGATGGCAGGGGCATAAGTACTTGTGCCTACCAGGGTGTACATTAGCAGGAGTCGGAAATGGGAATGGAACCAGGATTCTACCCAGGCTCTCAGATCTGGGATATGGAACCAGGACTCAAACCCAGGCTCTCAGATCTGGGATGCTGCCTTTGGAACGGTGTCTTAATTGCAGGGCCAAATGCCTGCCCCGACATTTAACTGTTGACTGAACGAATGTGGCCACCCCAAGAAGCCCTCCTGTCCCATACAGGCTGAGCTGAACACCCTCTTCTAAGCCAGATTCCTGGACCACTACAGTCACAGGTGGGGCCCAGTGTGAAGGGAGAACACAGGGCTCCTTGTCCAAAAATTATTCAGAATTTCAAGATGGCCACTTGAAACCAAGCGTGGGGCCCGGCTGATCTAGAGCCCTTTAGGACTGTGAGGACCCTCACGCCCACGGAGCCTGCTCAGCTTCTGTATTCCGACCCTCTGCAGAAATCCTGGAGTCCCAGAGAGCAGGCACTTTGTGCCTGACACCTGGTGGCCCTTCAAGTCTATGGTGTGAGAGTGACCATTTATTAAGCACTGCTGGGGGTCCCTTCAGCCGGTCAAGCACTTTATGTAAAGTAGAACGCATCTGTGGCCTTCCTGGGGACATCGGTGCCATTCTGAGATCCATTTTATGGAGGAGGAAGCTGAGGTTCTGAGAGATGAAGTGATTGATGTCATGTCACAGACCTTCCTTGAGAGGGATGCAGGGTTTAATCACAGGCATGATGGAGGGGTTCCTGGGCGATTTAGCCACCCATCTCCCACCCCCAAGCCAGGGGGACATTTGGCAATGACTGTGAACAGTTTTGTTCATCACAACTTGGGGGTGCTACTGGCAACCAGTGGGTAGAGTCCAGGGGTGCTGCTGGACATCCTGCAATGCACAGGACGGCTGCACCCACATTGTCCAACCCCAAGGTGGAGCAGTGGGCCGGAGAGCAAAGCCGTGGTCTTAACCTTGAGTACCAGCTCTTTCCTATTCTCTTCTTTATTCATTTGTATTTGCAAATACTATAATGTATTTATTTTTCTTCAATTGGCCTTAATATTTCAAAGAATTGACTCTGCTTAAACAGTTATGAACCAATGGTTGGCATATTATTTTTTTCTTGGATCACAATACATATACAACTATCAACGCAAGAAAGACTCTTGTTGGGGGGTACCACCAGAACCCTCTCCTGTCCCACCAGCATTCTGGGGAACCACTCTTCAGATGTACTTTACTTCTTTTAAAAGCCTCCCCTTACCTTTTCAGAATGAGAGACTAGGACGTACCCCGCCACCCTGTTGCTGGAGACTGGCAAGGGGCTAGTTCCATGTCGCTTCTGTTCCCACTCCCTCTTCCTTTCAGGCTAACAGCCGCTTAGAAACCTCCTTGCAACCCTAGAAGCCACCTGATGAGGACAGTGAACAAACACCACAAACTACTCGTCTGGGCTTGGGCCACGGCACGGTAATTTAATTTGTTGTGTTGCCCATGGACCTGAGCAGCAACATCCTACTAAGCAAACAGCCTTTGTTCCGTGGCTCTTGTCCCTAAACTGTTGGGGAGTACAATTTCGCTGCCGTGTGTACAGCAGTCTGACATAATTAAGGCGAGAGCAAATGAGATTCTTCTTTACATATTAAAAGTGCCTGTGTTGTAAATAATAATGCCATCATCTCTTTCACAGAAAGCACTTTCGTTAAGAGATGCATTTTAATTTCAACATATTTGCATGAATCCATGTGGGTCGTGGTGGTGGTGGGGCATTTGGTGATGATTTGTCTTCCATGAACTTGCCAGGTGTTTCAATTAGGTAGCATGACCATTCCCTCCCCGGGGAGCCCTGGAAGCAATACCTTCTCTGTCACGTGCTCCGAACAGCAGGTAGAGACTACACTCACTGACTTGACGTTCCCGGAGGAAACAGACTTTTTGAAGAGTGAAAGGAACCAAGATGATTGTTTCTTTTTCTAAATATTTTTCAAAGGTTTGGGGGGGGGCAGCAGCCGCACAGCAGACAGGGAAGGAACGTGATTTTGGGCGAAAGTCAAGGGCATTGGTGGCTTCAAGTTTGGAGTCATTGGCAGGGTGGATCCCTCTGCCTCTCCGAAGCACAATCCTTGCACTCTGATCGTCACAAACAGGGGGCAGTCTCTGTTAATTAAAGCCAGGAGCAGCCGCCAGAGTGAGCCTGCTCCGAGGACAGGTTCCAATGTCCTGGCAACAGGCAATCTCTTACAGATTCGGAGACGGACTTTTCCGTCCAGATTAGCATGTTTTCTCTAAGGTATTAATACAAAGAGAAATGCTTGAAAACCACCCAGTCCTGCAGGAAGGTGTCTGGGCTCCCCCCCACCCCCCCGCCCCAGGACCTGTGCTCAGCTCACCCGAGGCTGCTTGCTAGGAAGTAGCAGGGAGAGAGGGAGAGGTGTGGGGGTGGACGGGTGACAGGTGAGCTCTGGGTTAGGTGTCTGGCAGTCTGCATCCAGCTCAGACTTTATCACTGGCTGGACAAAAGCCTTTCACTTCTCGAAGCCTTAGCTTGCTGGACCCCAGAGAGCCTGCTGGAGGTCCTCTTTCCAGTGCTGAATCCCAGTGGAGAGAGCTCCTTAGCCTTTTTTTTTTTTTTTTTAGCAGTCATCATAGCACAAACTGTCACCCATCGGGGTGCTCTTCTTCTCTCCCTGTTTAAGACAGTCTTGCATAAAAGATCAGAACTAATGAATACAGCCCATACATATTTTCCAAGCGCTCACCATGACAGTCAAAGCTCCCTACCGTTTGCATCTGAAGGTGGGGGACAGACACCAGTCTCACATACACAGTGAGTGTCAGGTGGACGCAGGGTTGGGGAGCCTATTTTAGGAACGTGTGACATACAATGTCCAGGATGCAAGCTCCAGAATCCAACATCTCAGGTCAAATGCCAGCCCCAGCGCACTCACCGAGCCATGGTCTGCAACCAGTTTAATTGCTTTGAGTTTTGGTCTCTTCTGTGTGAGCTTGGGAATATTATCTAACACAAGAGAGAGTTAAATGAAATCCGTCACTCAGTGGCTCAGCAAATGTTTCCAGATTGTCTGCTGCACGCTAGGCACTGCTCTGAGCTTCCGTGAGGAGGTGATTTTAGAAAAAGCAGGCTTAGTGGGTATGCTACAAGCCCGGAATAAATGTCAGCTATCATTAGCTCTCACACACCAAGGCTGGAGTCGGCAGGATTCTGAGGGCTGCAGTGGGCGTGGGCTGCCAGTCATGACAGACATACCACACCGTCCTATTTTGGGGATCCGATTCTAATGAACCTGGTGAATCCCGATGAAACAATCACACATCTGCCCCAGGTGGGGATGGCACAGAAGACACTCTTCATACAGCAAGTCTTCCAGGGGCTGGCACAGTCGGGGGCAAGCTCTCTCAACATTGCCCTCTGTGTTTGCAAGCCCTTTTTCAAACCTCTAAAGCCACTACCCAAACAAGTCCCAGTCAGTCCTCCCACGCCTTTTCAACCAAGCAGACCCTAATATCCAGCCCCAGGAGTCCTCGGCTGCAGCCAAATTGGGGAGTGGGGGTGGGCAGAAAGCACTGTTTCCTTGCAAACCGCCTAGCCGACTGCGAAGTGTATACTTGGTTAATGTAATTAAAAAACAAAACGCCTGGGCGTGTGATCTAAATCTGGTGTAGCAGCTTTGGTGCAAATTCTGTTCTGGGGGCTCCTGGATTCAAATTCAAGCCGAGGAGAGGAAGAAGTGGGAGAAGTGGGAGAGGGCCGACGGATGGCCGGAATCTGCCAGCAGAGAGAGGGGCAGATTTGGAAGCGCCAACGGGAGACCGGAGGCTGCAAGCCCAGGAAGCCGCGCTGAGCTCCGCGGCGCCCGGTGAGAATGTCCGGGGGGCCTCCTTGGGGACAGGGGCCAGCTGGCTCTGGAGACCGATGCACGGGCTCCAGGTCCGGGAGGGAGGCTGAGGCTGGGCGCCCAGGCCTTGCGCTGCGCCGCGGTCTGCCCTCCCGTGGAGCTCCGAGAAGGCCGCGGGGGCGGCGCGGGGCGGCAAGCGGCAGGTGCCGGGGGCTGGGGCAGTTCCAAGGAAAGATCTTCCGGGACCTGCCCGTGCCTGGGCTCCGTCCGCGGCCCCTGCCTAGCGCCGGGGCTTCTTTGACTAGTTCAATCCTAGCTGCTTGCCACCCCTCCTGGTCGGCTCAGCCTCGGGTCCTCGCCTCGGCCCGGGGAGCTGAGCCATCCGGGTCGCGCGCGAGGCTGGAGGGCGCAGCCGGGGGCCTGGGGAAGGGCGATGCGGAGACTGCGCCCAGCTTGTCTCGGAGCGAAAGCCATCTAGTGAGCCCCTGCCTCTCGGAGTCGCGCCTTCTTCCCTGGTGGGCAGATTCCGGCCGCAGCTCCTGCGCACGCAGCCCCTGAACGAGCCACGGGCGGAGCCGCCTCTGCGCCCTGGACAGGTCCGAGCCGCGCCTCCCGACCAGAGAGGGCGCGGGAGGTCCCGCCGGCGTCCTCCACCTGCCGGGAAAGCCGAGCGACTCCTCCAGCCGCGGCGGCTGCCTAGCTCGCTCCTCCCCGCCCGCCCGAGTCACCTCTCCCCGCGCCCCCGCCCCTCTCCAGCTCGCGCCCGCCCCCCCAACCCGCGCCTCCTCTGCCCGCCCCCTCCCCCTCCCCCTCCCCCTCCCGCCTGCCCAGCTCCCTTCATTCCACAAGTGTCGCTTCGCTCTCTCCGGCGCACTTGGCGAGCCGGCGAGGTGAGAGGGATCCTGCGAGCGGCCGCCGCGCGGCGAGTCCGGAGCGGGCGGCTGCGGGGAGGCGCGGACAGACCCACGCTCCCGCTTCTCGGCCCGCGCCTCCCTCTGTGGCCGCCGGACCTGCACCCCGCGCTTGCCCCCGCTCGTCCTCCCCCCGCCCGGCCCCGCGCGCTCCTCCTCGGCCGGCCCCCTCGGCGCGCGGCGCGCTGGAGGCGAACGCGGGCTGAGCCGAGCGCAGTGGCCGCCGACCACCGAGCGCCCCGCGCCGCTCCCTGCATGTGCGGCCCGCGGCGGCTCGCAGCCCCCGGCAGCAGCCTCGGCAGCTTCGGCCGCGCCTCCAGAGGCGGCTGCAGCGGCTCCAGCGGCGGCCGAGCGGCCGAGCCCGGGCTGGGAGACACGATGCGCCGCGTCCTCCGGCTGCTCCTCGGCTGCTTCCTCACCGAGCTGTGCGCCCGCGTGTGCCGGGCGCAGGAGCGAGCGGGGCACGGGCAGCTGGCGCAACTGGGCGGCGTGCTGGTGCTGACGGGGGGCAACCGCTCCGGGGCCGCCTCGGGAGAGGCCGGCGAGGGCGCGGGGGTCTCGGACGCGCCCCCGACCCGGGCGCCCACGCCGGACTTCTGCCGCGGCTACTTCGATGTCATGGGCCAGTGGGACCCGCCGTTCAACTGCAGCTCGGGCGACTTCATCTTCTGCTGCGGGACTTGTGGCTTCCGGTTCTGCTGCACGTTTAAGAAGCGGCGGCTGAACCAGAGCACCTGCACCAACTACGACACGCCGCTCTGGCTCAACACCGGCAAGCCCCCTGCGCGCAAGGACGACCCCCTGCACGACCCCACCAAGGACAAGACCAACCTGATCGTCTACATCATCTGCGGGGTGGTGGCTGTCATGGTGCTGGTGGGCATCTTCACCAAACTGGGGCTGGAGAAGGCGCACCGGCCCCAGAGGGAGCACATGTCCAGGTGGGCTGCCCCCCCTCCGCCCTCCCCTCGGGGCCTCGCCCTCTCCGTTCTCCCTTCCCCAACGTCCCCCAGGCAGTGGCGCGGGCCCCCAGCTTCTCCGCCGGGGGCTGTCTCCCCGGAAGCCAACTTGGGCTTGCAGCGCGGCCAAGGGGCGCTGGGTTCCGCACAGGTGTGCGTGTGAGTGTGCGCAGGGGGCCTCTGACCCCTCGGCCTCTGGCCAAAGGCGGAAGCGGACTTGAGTCGCGCGGCCTGGGAGCCCCCTGAATCTTGGGCTTTGGGGAGGGGGGTCCTTGACACCCTTCGCATTCCAGGTAAACAGGGGCAGGCGAGCCCCAGAGGGAAGGGGGGCGTGTGCGAGCCCGCGCGCGCGTGTAAGAGCGAGGTTGGCGGGGAGGGGGGGAGTGAGTGCCGCCTGCAACTCGTACTCGCCGCGGTGAGGCGGGGTGGGGGCGGGGTGTGGGGGGGAGAACAAAAGCCCAGCTTGGAGCGCCCGCCTGGCCATCCCACAGCTTCCCGGTCCCCGAATGGGGATCTCGGCTGCCCCCGCCTGTGTCACCCTCCTTGCACCTTTCTGCTTGTCACACCTCCACGCCACTCCCTCGGCCTGGCCGGCGTGGCCTCGGGGGGCCCGAGCCCCCTCCCCGAGCGCCTTCACCCCGCAAGCACCCTGATTCGTCAACTTTGCTGTGTGCCTGATGTATTATGCAAGTCCCAGCGCGGCAAGGCGCAGCAGTTGGGGGAAGGCATTTGGGGATTAATGGAGCTATTTGCCTTTTGCGTGTGTTTTCTAAAGTGTCTAAATGAATTCGCACAACTCAGTAACTTTGGAGGCGGAGGGAGGCAGCCGTGAACTTGCAACCCTCGGGCCAGGGTGGGTGGGGGGAGGCGAGGGGTCGGTGTGCAGTCGCGGCCAGTGAACGGCTCGCTGGAGGGCCGGGTGCGACATTTAGCTGTCCCCTTTCGGCGTCCGGGAAGCCAGGTCGCTGCCCACCTCCCCTCCCCAGCACCCCTACACCCCGCGGGGGGCCTGTGTGCGCGCGCGTGTCTGTGCACGCGCTCCGTGTGCCTGCTGCCTACAAGATCTTAACAAAGAGACCCACCAAAAATAGGCGAAGGAACATCACCACCTCACTAGTAATTATTTTCTATTTATACGCAGAGTATCCAATGATTTTTTTTCTCCAGAGGGGAGGGATTTGGGGGTAGGAGGTGAAGTTCTGGGTTCGGGTCAGCAGGGAGGTGCGAGGGGATGGTGAGGTTTTCAGACAGTGACATAAGCACGGAGGGGAGCCAAGAAGCCCCCGGCTAGCGACGGAGTTCAGCCTTGGCCCCACCCCCCTCCTGCGGCTCCCCCTCCCACCTCAGGTGCCCTGTCAGCCCACCTGCCCACCTGCCCACCTGCCGGGTTATTTCACTCCCTTGCTGTCAGGCCAGGCCCTATTGATTCTCCTGGTCCCCGTGGAGGTGAGAGGAAGAAATGCGTGCAGGACTGCGGCAGAGGTGCCGCCTGGGTAGCAAAGATTTCTCAGAGCCAGGTGGGCAGCTTTGCAGATCCGCCTGAACCGCAGAAATCTCTGCGGAGCCTTTCCCTCCAAACTGGCTCTTAAAGGAGCCCTCCGGGGTAGGGAGGGGCAGTGGGAAGGTGGGGAGAGGAGCTAACACCCGGGGTGGGTGGCTGGAAGTGGCTTCACACGGTCTTGGATCTGAGCTCCTCCCCAGGTATCCAAGGGCCCAGCAGGGACCCGACTTCCTGGTCCTGCCACCTTGCGGCAGCACTGCGCTGGGGGTCACTCCAGCCAAGGGCTGCAGCCCGAGGCCTCTGCAGGTGCCAGGGAAGCTTTGACTGGAGACTGAGTGCAGGGGTTGCTCAGCTGCCCCAGTGCACCTGGGGCGTTCCGGAGCGGGGTGTAAGGACATGCTTCTGCACAGGGGGATTGTTGCTCTCTGCTGGCAGCTTTCTAGGTATGGCGCTCAACGCTGGCTGCTGTTGATGACCTAAAGTGCTTTTCAAAACAAATGGACAAAAATAAATAACTACATACGTACATACATAATGACCTGTTACCATGGGCCCACGGTAGACTTTGGAATCTCTGCTGTGGGGCCTAGTTGAACAAATCGCTGTTAAGGAACTGATAACCGTGAAACACAGGCCTGTATCCCATGCCCTGGGCTGGGGTGTGTGTGTGTGTGTGTGTGTGTGTGTGTACACTCTCATGTAGTTTTCACAGGGACCTTCTGAGCCAGGTGCTGTTTTAATTCCCACTTACCTGTGAGAAAACCATGGCTCAGGTATGGTGGATCGCCCAAGGTCCTACAGTTAGAGGATCGTGCAACTTCTTGTCTCCTGGTTTCAGCTGTGCCAAGGGCAGATGTTTTCAAACCAAGTGGGAATCTGGGGGCAGCGGAGGTCCTAAGAATGCAGAGACTCTTGAGTTCTATCCACAGAGATTCTGAAGCCATAGGTTGGGGTGATTCCCCACCATCCTGCTGTTAACAACCTCCCTGGATGGCTCCGAGAAAAACAGCCCACATTTGGGGAACCACTGGGCTTGGGGCTATTTTGCAGAGAAAGGAAAGGGGCCATTGCTTGCATTGCGTGTCTTGTTTCTCTCCCCCTGGGTAACCTGTCTGTGGTGCTGGGGTTGCCCCAGGTCACCTCTGAGCGCATCAGGTGCTCATTCTGCAGTTAATTGTTTGGGGTCCCTGCCTTGGCACTTGGCTCCTTAGCTTCTGCCTGACGGTGCCGAGGGACGCAGGTCGACCATCTGAGGCCCTGCTGCAAGGTAGCACAGCTTCCAGGTAAAATTCACCTGCTGGCTGCCGCTTCTTTATTTTTGTCTGCAGCTTCGAGGGATCCTACGCTGGGGTTGCTTCTCCACTTGTCTTGGAGTACCTTTTCTTAAAGACATAAAGCAGGTTGCCAATTTTCCCAGGGTGAACTTGGGCCCTGGTGACAAGTTAGACTTGTGTTTTCCATCGGAGTCTTCCAAGATGTGAGTTAGCAGGCGCAGCGTCCTAGGTGCACAGCTCACTTCCTTCTGGGATGATTGGGAGAAATTCAGCAATCCCAGGAAGGTGGGGACAGGGAGGCTGGGGTGAGATTTTGTGAGAGCCACCCACCCTATTAGCCTCAGCGGCAGCATCCCCATTCAAGAACTGTTTTTCTTTTCTTTTTTTTTTTTTTTTAAAAAAAAAAAACAGCTTTTTCCTTCCATTCCTTTTTTAAGAGGCAGAGGGCTCCCATCTCATGGTTTATTACCTAAATGCCTGCAATGACCGGGAATGGTCTGGGCCAAAGCCAGGACTGAGGAACTCAATCCAGGTGTCCCTCATGTGTGGCAGGGGCCCAATGACCTAAACAATTTCCTGCCTCTTGCCAGGGTCTGCAGTAGGAGGATTCTGGAATTGGGAGCCGGAGCTAGGTCTGGACCCCTGGTGCTCAGATCTCAGATGGGCTGTCCTAACTGGTATGGAGTCAACCTCTGCTTGTTGGAAGAAAAGACTGAACATATAGGCAAGACTGGTTACCAGACCATGCAGCCCTGCTCCATGTAGTCTCTAAGGTGTTTCTGATTATGCACTTTTAATGTTTTCCTCCATTTTTAATGGGGAAGCATTTGACACATACAGAAAATTGGGGAGAATAGGAAAGTGGACTCCCGTGTGTCTAGATCCTTTGTCAGGTGGTCGCCCCATGCATTGCAGGATGTTGGAGGGCATCCCTGGCTTCTACCCACTAGATACCGGTCAGACACACCCCACGCTTGGTTGTGATGGTGAAAAGCATCTCCAGACATTGCCAGATGTCATCTGGGGGCAAAGGTGGCTGTGGCTGAGAACCATGGATTAAGTGATCAGTGATGGGTGGTTCATCAGATTGACTTTGTGAGAATCTGGGGGCAGCCTCCTCGCATCCTCTCCTTCCCTCTTTGCCTCCTTCCTTTTCTTCCTTTTTCTTTTTTATCTGAAACATTGAAAATAAGTTACAAACAGGCCATTGACCCAGAGGCGGTGCACAGCATGGGTCTGCTAAAAATATTGTCCCACGGAACACAATTCCATCATCACACTCGAGGGAAGCAAACCGCCAAATTGCTTGGTATCACCAAATGCCCAGTCAGGCTAACCATTCCCA
The DNA here is from genome assembly GCA_015711505.1 of Sylvilagus bachmani. Classification (NCBI taxonomy): domain Eukaryota; kingdom Metazoa; phylum Chordata; class Mammalia; order Lagomorpha; family Leporidae; genus Sylvilagus; species Sylvilagus bachmani. The sequence continues at coordinate 27,397,748 of CM027397.1, read as the reverse complement.
GTCATATAAAAATGTTGTGGGGCTTGGTTTCCCAAGTTAGGATTCGGTCAAGACACCATCGTGTTTGGCTGTGAAGTCCCTTTACTTTCCATTGTGTTGATGTTTCAAAACCAAGCTGCAATTGGTTGTCAACATTTGAAACTGGAGGATTACACGCAGAAAACCCAAGTTCTGTTGAGAATCCGGTAGGTCTGGTAATACTGCAGCTGCATGTTCACAACGGAACTACTGGTTGTGCTGAGTGGTGGCTGCTCCCTTTGGAGAGATCTTAGATTCATCTCAGCCACCATCCTACACCCCTACTTCACTAAGAGATGTTACTGGCCAGGCTGGTCTGAACAGCATGGGCTCCAGTGAGATGGCCTGAGATTTGATTCTGTCTCAGCCATGTAATCGCTGTGTGACCTTGGGAAAGCCACTTCCCCTCTTTTAGTCTCAGGTTCTTGCCTGTAAGTTGAGAATTCACCAAGACCAGGCTTGGAATGCAGTAAGTGTAGACCCTGTCTCAAGGTCACTGCTTGGCAGCTCTTACTCTGTAACACCACCCTTGTTAGAACGTGTCTGGGAGGAGTCCTGTTGCCTGGACCTCATTGGTCATCCCTAGTCCTGCTGTGTTTGTCTATCAGTGTGACTCTGGCCACATCTCCTCACCTCTCTGGATTTGCACTTGAATCTGAACTGGAGAGGCTGGGCGATTCAGGAGGGGGAGGTCCACGAGTGACTGCTTTCAGTGCATTGCTGACCGTAGGTCTAGGGGACATGGAGGAAGCCTGCTGGTTCTGCAGTCTTGCCACAGACTTCATGTGCAAGTTCCCATTTCGTTTCATGCCCTTCCCTTTGAGGTAGGGGCTAGGATAACCTGCCGTGTATGGAAGCGTGGATTGCTTTCCACAAGGACGAACAAGGCCCCGGTGAGTGAAGAGTCGGACTTCGGAGCCAGACAGACTGAGGCAGGGCACAGGCCTGCGGTCTAGGGGTGAAAACCTGCAGGACTTCAGGCTTCTCAGATCCCAAAGAAGTGCTTGTGCTCTGCAAACCACAGCACATGCATCTGGCCTGCTTCAAGGAGCCGCTGTGAGATGCAGATGAAGAAGAGTATTTTGTGTACCGGCTCCTGCTGAGCCCACACCTCTTCCTGGAGGCATTGGTGAACATGACCTCGGGGGCAGAAACCCATGTGGGAAGCTCTCTACGCTTGAAGCCAGTAGAGAACCTGTGTCAGAATTTTGCCCATCTTCAATCAGAGTTGGAAATCCAAGCATCGAATTGCAGAGAATAATGTTTTCCAAACACAGTTCAGCAAAGCTGGAGTTGTTTGCAGATAAATGGTGTCTTTCTTTTGCCCTTCCTCTTGGACTGCTCTGCAGTGTCCCCACCTTCTTGCGTGTCTCTGGTTATCCTATGACTTTTACCAGCTTCCTGGGCTGGGGAAACCAATTATGCACCCATATACTGTTGACCATTGTTTACCATGGGAAGTCTTGCATTTTTTTTCCTCTCCCCCCTTAAAGGCTATACTGTTTAGGTACCAAGTCCTTGCATTTTAAAAGTCAACTTTATTGTTCATTGTGTAATGTACACAATGGAATGCCCGCAGTTTGATGCGCTTTGGCTACTGTCTACATCTGTGTAACCACATGCCCGTCACCCATTCTGCATCAGTCGCGCTTCTCTGCAAGACGAAATGCTCAGGAGTCCTGTTCAGGAGTTTGAACATCAGAACGTGGTTTGGATGTTGGGACCCTCAGGGGTTGTGAAGGTCTGGGACTCGGAGCTCTGCTTGCCCACACTGAGGTCTTGTGTTAGCTCAGCCACTGGGATGAAGATGCAACATTTTATTTCTGTGCCTTGGCTGTGCCTGTTGTGTTTGGTTCAACTTCTCTTCTGTCAGAGATTGCATGGCTGCCTGTCTTTGCCATTTAGGTATCTGCTCCAATGTCACCATCTCTGAGCGGCCTTCTTTGATCACCCAGGCTTCATTTCCTCTGCCCTACACACACACACACACACACACACACACACACACACACACACCAGTTCACCGCTCCACGTTATCTATTTCATTTTGCATTATGGTCTAAAATTTGCTAGTTTATTATCTGTCTTCTTCAATTGTTGCTCACAGTAAGGAGTGCAGGGTGACGACTGTGTCCAGAGAGCCTGGTTTAGTACTTGATGCATAAGATGTTTCTGACATCCTCCCTTGCGTGGCATAAGGAAGTATCTGCTCGTTCACTCATTCCTGTATTGCGTAGGTATTTACTGAGCATTGACTTTATGTCCAGCACTGTGCCAGGAGCTGTGAAAGAGCAGAGAATAATAAAGATGCAGTCCTTGTTCTCCTGGAGTCAAATACCAGGAGACAGGAAACACACGAGGACACGTGCCGGAAAATGGAGGCTAAGTTGAACCTTACAGCCCTGCCCGTGTCTAATCATTTCCAACCTTAAAAATTGCAATATTTCAGCAGAATTGCTCTGAACTGGGTTAAGGAGTTATAAAAAAAAAGTGTAGTTTATTGGGGGAAGGTCCCGATCTTGGGCAAGGTTTTCTAAAGAAGTAGAATCAATATGTAAAGACATTTATTATAAGGAATTGGCAACTTCAAGTCTTCAGAGCTGATGTCCCCGCTCCAGGCTGAATGACTTCTGTAGAACCGGGAGAGTCACTGTCCCAGTGCAAAGGCTGCCAGGAGCGTTCTCTGCTACTCAGAAAGGCTCAGTCTTTGGCCCTGTTTGGGCCGGGATGACATGATGAGAAGCCCACTTGCATTAGATCCTCTGCTTTACTAGTCAACCCATTGGATGTTACTCTCATCAAAGAATACCCTCACAGAGCTACCCAGAGCAATCTTTGATCAAATACCTGGGCACCCCATAGCCTGGTCAAGGTGACCCTGGCCTTGACCATTGCAGGTCTTGCTATTCAGAGGGTGGCCTGGCAACTTGAGCAGCATCTGTGGCCTCACCCGACTATGCTGAATCAGAATCTGCCTTTTGACGAGGTGCCCCGGTTATCTGGGCATTCACATTTGAGAAACTGCCCCACTGTGTGCCACAGATCCTTGGGCATTTGTTGAGTTGTTGCACATAATTTCTTAATTCATCAAAATTTTGAGGCACATCCTCATTGTCAATTTTTTCATCCTCACCCCATATCTGTACATTTCTTTTAGTTGTAAGCATATGCATGTACCTGTGAAAAATTAGTAGGTACATTGTAAAGCATCCATAAGAACAGAAATTTGAGCTAAAGGTGAAATATTGTTTTAAAATTTGTTGCTAGTCATGATTTCATGCTGTCATGAACTAGTATCTTAAAAGATGTACATTGAATGAAGTTCACTGTTAATAAATAAATCTATATGTTAAATATTCCAGATGCTACTTTGGGTGATTTTTGGCTGCCTTTGTTTGGATCTAAGTGGATCATCGTTTTAACCATGTGGGAAGTTACTGATGAGAAGAGCAGAGCCAATCCTGTTGTTCGCACTATCTTCAGTGCATTGCACTATCTTCAGTATGTGGTTTTGTTAGGGGGCCTGTGTCACCAAGCCACAAGGCTGCTTGGTGACAGTGTAGACATGAGTAGATGATATAATCTGCACCCTCTTTGGGGGCACACGTAACCTCAATACAGGCAACAAGACCCAGGGAGGGTGCCCCTGGAGGTCACCTCCCTTGGTCCAGGGTTTCTGATTCCCATCATAGGACGTGGTGTTCTGGGCATCAGTGCACATATTAAGTGTATTTCTCACTTCCAATGACCCAGCACACCCATTCAGACATGTCCTGTCCCTGTGACAGTGGCACAAGCCATACATTGAAAATTCCTTGGGCAGGAAATGGAGCTCTCGCCAAATCCTTGTCTCCACTGCATTTTCTGGGGATGGCAGCACTAGGAAAAAGTGTCTGTCAGCTTTTGGGCTGGAATTTCATGATTTTTGGCAGCCCTGGAGATCTGCAGATGGCAGAGCTGACCAAGTTCATAGTGACCACCATGCCTGCTCAATTTGCCATCCTCTTGAAAGCCTGAATATTTTAAAATTTTGGGAAGGCTCCTGTGAGATTATGATGAAAGCTATGGCTCCTTTATCAAGAAAACTGCACAAAGTTTCCATTCAATTTTACTGCAATTTGGGGATTCTGCAAAACTCAGGAGGAAGAACTTGTTAGGAAGTGACCAAGGCAAGTTAGTTGGGGAAGGCCTCTGTCGATTGTTCCTTCCCTGAAGTCTCTGAATTGCAGACTTGGCTTATCACACAGAGGCAGGGAGAAATGTGAACTTTCATTTCAGACACTTTCAAGTTTGCCTGTCCATTCAGTTCCACTGATGAGCTGGGTTTCCATAGGCAGCTTTGGATTCTGTAAAATAGGCCATGATAATCCACACCTTGTAACATTCTCCTTCTCATTTGCCCTGTTCTACTTTATTGGATGTCTTGCTTATGCAAGTACATGACCTTGTTCCTGCCCCCCAAGAGCTTTGCACTTGCTGTGTACTCTGCCTGGAATACACTCTTCATCATCGTCATGTGAACAAACCCTTCTCGCTACTCAGGGATCAACTCAAGCATTGCCTCTTCATGACCATACCCTACGTCTCTCTCTGTCCATTTAGGATTCTTAAATAAGTGTAGAATTCAGTGGTTTTCAGGATAATCACAGCATTCACACCTATCATCACTGTTTACTGCCTGTCCACTATTTAATTCTGAAAATGTTTTTATCATTCTTAAATTCCCCATATCTATTTGCAGTCAATTTCCTTTCCCCCTTCTCTATGCTAGCCCTTGGCAAACATGAATCTGCTTTCTATCTTTATGGATTTGTCTGTTCTGGACATTTGATATAAATGGAATCCTATAATGTGTGAATTGTTATAACTGGCTGCTTTTGCCACTCATAATGTTACCAAAGGTTATCCATGTTTAGAACAGATCATCGCTCCCTTCCATTTCATGGCTGTCTGATATTTCATTTCTTAGACCATGTTCTGTGTATGCATCCATTGGTTGATGGACACTTGACTTGTCTCCACGTTTTGGCTGTTATGAAAAATACTGCTTAGTCCAGTCCCCTTTGGATCCTGCTACTCTTTTTAAAAAGTTTATTTGAAGCCCTTGTTTATTGAGCATGGCTGTTTTTTATTTTCTCCTATAAAATACAAGTTCTAGGAAGGCAGAAACCTTGTCTGTCTGGGACACAGTTGTGTCCCCAGAGCCTTGTATAGTACATAGCACATGGTGGACATTGCTTGTTGAATGAACAAATGAATGAGAGCTGTTGTTAGTCTCTTGTCTCTTTTCCTCTAATTCACATGGGACTATTGCTTGGTGAGCTTTGTAATGAGTTATATCTGAGACTTCTGGTCATCAGTGATGTTTCTTGCCTTACTGTCCCGTTGTGCCATGATCAACCTTTCCTTCCAGTTTGGGTGCTCTTCTGCCCTAGCATGACGTCACACTGAATGTGCAGCAGATCCGCACAGGCCTCTGTGAAAGCAGCCTGCTGAGGCCTGCCCCTGGAGTTTCTGACTTGTCTAGATGGAAGTGAAAATTTGCATTTTTGCAAATTCCCAGTTGATACCGATGCTGCTCCACTGGTCAGCAGACCAGGGTGTGAGAATCACTGCTCTCTAAGCACGCAAGGGGTCTTCATAAAGTTCATGGAAAATGTGTAATATGAACAAACAATGCATGGGTTTCAAATTTTTTTGTGCCAAAAACAGCCTTAAATTTTAATTCCATTTCCATGTACTTTTTGAAGTACCCTCGAATGGAGAATTATCATCCCTGCAGGTCAGGGGGATGTGGGGATTGCATATGATGCAACATGCTGTGGTCCCAAGGGATGGAAGAGATTCCCATTCAGTGATAGACCCAGCTCTTGTGTTGCAAACACAAAGGAATGAACAGAATGCGGCTTAAGGTAAAAACACTGCTTATGTAAAAGATACACATGTATATGGCAACACTTCAATATTATACATCATTCAAGCATATTCACATATTTAATAAGTACAAGGTATCTAATAATATGTGATCTCTATGTGATATCTAACAAGATATGTGATATCTAACAAGTACAAGGAGGGCAAAGAGAAAAAGAATGTTGGTAGGGTCTGACCTTAGTGTGTAATCTCTGTTTTGATAGTTATCTCTGTCCCATGTGCAAACACTGAGCTGCTTTCCTGAGTTTTTATCTCATGAGATGACAGATACAGGCTGAATAGTGTCTCCATTTCTTCCCCCAATAAAAATACTCTGAGTCAAAGCCCTGCGCTACTGCTTACTGGCTATGTGGCCTGGAGCATGTCGATCCACCTCTCTGGGCCTGTGTTCACTCATCTGCAAGGGGTAGGAGTCTCCTGAGGGTCTTTTGTGCGGCTTTGTTAAGACATGTAATGCAAATAGTGTAGTGTGAGGTTTGTGGTAAGCATTCCATAAATATTAGCCAGTGTTACTAATATTGGATTGTGGATGGACATCATGTTGATATCTGCTGTGAGATATAGAGAACAAAATCTTTGAAGTTGAGACACATAGCATGTATTCATTATTTAATCCTCCCAACAATTCCACAGGGTAGATGATAATGTTATTCCATGGCAGTTGGGAGAGGTATGTGAACTACTGTATGTGAGTCCTTGTGTAGCCTCAAATCACAATATGTATGAATTTCGTGTTTTATCCACTAACTCCCATGGACAGCAGCTTTGTCTTTTGTTCACAAACACCATGGTCAGATCATAGCAGGTGCCCATCAGTGTGTTTTGAATGGAGAGTTTTTAAATTCACTTTTCTTTCAGGGCCCTTGCAGATGTCATGAGACCACAGGGGCACTGCAACACTGACCACATGGAGAGAGACCTTAACATTGTTGTCCACGTCCAACACTACGAGAACATGGATACGAGAACTCCCATAAATAATCTACGTAAGTATAGTGCCTGGACCATTTTTTGTCCAGGTGACTTGTGTAGTGATCAAGTTACCAGATGTCCTGCTGTGTGTTTGGGTTAGTTAAGAGTTTCTCTTTGTTGACAAGTTAGAAATTTTATTTCATTTCTTCTTGATAAAGCTGAGTTTGGCATCATCAGATTTGGCCTGGTTGCTTTCTCTGGTAAATAGTGATCCACCCAGTTGATTCATTGTGGTTGGTGCCTTTTAGCTTGTAGATACTACTTGATTGTTCAACTTAGTTGATCTGTTAACCAAGAGTCCTCTTGGTTGGTTCATCATGGGGAGGTACTTAGTTTACCTGTGGATTATTTGCTTGGCTAATCTTAAGTGGTTAATCAATAATGCATTTTATTGGTTTATCTGGACTGAGTCATCTGTTAGCCAATGGTCCATTCACTTACTTGTCTGCTTCCTAACATAGACTATTGATAGGTTTTTCATGCTGTTTCTTAATCAACAAATACTAGTTCAGAAGAAGCATGTATTTTCAAAACTAGAGTTTCATTCAGATAATCCACAAAATACTCTAGGTGTTGGGGGAGGTGTTGAACTCTGGTTGTGTTGTTTTGGGGTATAAATGACTCATGCAAAATTGCTCTTCCAGGAAAAAAAGAGCTGCATTAGCTATTATGTTCCAGCAGAACACACTTGGGATCTTGGTATACTCCCCCAAACCTCCTCAGATATACATACTTCCAGTATCTGTTATGGATCTGATCCATGGACTAATGGGACTGGTAGAAAAACATGATCGTTTGGTTTTTGACAACTGCCATGGTTATTTCTAGCAATTATGTCTTCAAATAACCACAACATTAAAGTACCATGGAGGGCTTGGTTTAATATATCAAAAGGCAGACAATTCGAAGGATGCTTTTGGCTGTGACGAGAGGTTCTTGAACATAGAAACAGTTTTGGTACTGCACATTTTTACAGTCTGCGTTACCTTTGCTGAAACTGTCCTAGGCACTGCATGGATGTTTTATTTTATGAATTGTAGTTTTGGGCTGCTCGGTTGCAAATTTTCACACTCAGAGAATGGAGGAAGAAGTCTGGCATTTGACATAGGTGATGTGAATTTTCTGATTCTGCTTGATGATGCTGTTTCATGGTTTGGAAAATTGTTGCAGTGTGTTAGAAAAACCAATGTTGATTTTGTTTGAAAAATGGGTTAATCAAATAGCATTAGAATAGTGTAATTAAATTCTATTAAATAAAATAATTATTAACCAAGTTAATGATTAGATTAAATGGGTAGAATAATTATATTCTATTTAATTGTCAGTAAACAATGTGATGTTATTTATTTACAAACTGGATCATGAAATGGCCTAAATTTCAGAGAAAAAAATATACCAGCAATTGGAAATGTTATGATCAAATCCCACACCCTCCAAAGTTATGGTGACCAACTCTGACGTAGTGATTGCTGTCCCTAATTTAGATTGGGTAGAAATGAACCCATTCTCTTTCAGACCACACTGTTCAAAAACCAAAACATCCTGAGTGAGTGAACATGGTGACGGAGCAGATAAACTGAAATAGCGTTGAGGCTGGGCTACACAAGGTGGCTGTAAATGGGTTTTCCATTAGGAGTTTTGATCTCAAGGATGATTTCGAATCAGTACTAAATGGAATAACAAACTCATTGAAGTCCTTCAACTTCCATCATTCCATCAGGCGGAAGGGCAAGGGACATTAATGAATGTTGTCTATGCGAGAGACTTGCATTTAAAGTTGTCCTGAGAACAAATTACTGCTCAGAAGTGGGTGTGTGGCCACTGAGTAATTTGAAAAGCCTCTTGTTACAAGCTTCCTTGGTTTATTTATGATTCTTGCTTTTGATCTATGTTTGTGTCTCACTCGTCAGTGATATTTTATACCAAGGTAGAAAGTGTCTTGTAATAGTCCCCTGCGCAGAGCTATACTAGCAGCACCAGAGCACTTCGCATAACCCCAGGGGAGAATCCCAGGAATAATATCGTATGCATTGCATTGCTGTAAGGGTTGCCACAGATATTAATTCCACAGAATCCTGCAAGGTTGATCTAATCCTTCTCTACTAACCTTCTTGGGAATATCTGAATAAGAGAAGTAAGCTTGGAACCCATTCACAGATTTACAAAAATAAGTTAATTTACATAACATTTACATGACTACATTCTGTAGTTGACAGTTACAGCTGGCTTGTTTGCAATGGTTTGTTTATACTGTTGTTGATTTACAGGAACTATTTATATATTAAAGATAGAAAAAATGTGTACATTCAGAAAAATGGATGATTTGGGGGAGTTTGTTGAGAAGATCAGACACGATTATTGATATTAATCAGTTATTAAGGGTTGAAGAAGCCAATTAGTGTAGCTGATTTTGGCTGCTAGAGAAGGAAAGAAGGAATCTTACTTGATAACTAGAAAATTGGATCAACCCTTCATGGTAGAATTAGAATTCACCTATTGAATAGAGAACCCTTGTCTGTGTGACATATAGCGGGGTGACTGTAGCTCACAAGAGCCTGTTATATATGTCCTGAGAAAGTAGGAGAGAGGAGCTCCAGGATTCCAATCATAAATACTGGCAAAGAGAGGGAAACATTCAATTCCCTGATTCGATCCAGACATGTTTGTAAGTCACATTGCATCCCATAAATATGTACAGTTATTCATCAAAAAAAAGTTTAAAATGCTTTAAAACTAGTATGGTAAATAACAAAATTGAAACCAGTGATACCGAAAGACTTTTCTGGATGTGATGGGAGCTACAAGGATTTGCTATTACAAAAAATGGAAAGAAAGATGCATCTGTTTGTGATATACCATGGGGGTGCATGGTTGCTCTTCACTCAACCTCCAGGCTACAACATTTGCCTGGGGATTCAGTAGTCTCAACTTCAACATCAGTTTCATCTCTATTCAAGGGCCTACTCAACATTGCTTTAAGAGAATAATAATCCTCACCTCTTCCTCCTTCCTCAGTTATGTAATACAAATGGCTAGGCCAGTTTCTGATGTCTTCCTTATAGTTTGGTCAAATACCAAGAGAGTCAACAGCCAGTGCAGTCTTGAAAGGGAGGAGGTGGAGAAAGACATGGGTGAGTGCAAACAGGGAGGAGAGAGCTCTGATATGTGGGCATTTTTGCCAAGCTTTCTTTATCAGGTTCTTGGAGTTGATTTTTTTTTCCCTGTGATATGCAAGACTCGCCTTTTGCTCCGAAGATGGATTTTTCTCCAGCTGATGCTGTTCATATTCTTTCCAGGCATTCAGTGGCATTGCCTAAAAATATTTAGTCTGATAATCAGAAAGGCTTTGACCTCTCTGATTAACAGGATGTAGATTCCGTTGAGATAGTGATTTTCTACAAATGCTCTTTGGCTTTCGTGTAATTATAGTTTGCTTTTGATGGCACATTTTGTCCTTAAGTGCCGTGAGTGTACAACGCCTCCTTTGTCCCTACCTCGCTGCCTGCCAGTGACACCCCCACTACCTCTTCAGGGAATGTGGGTAAATGCAATTTCCCTTGATTCTTTTTTTTTTTTTTGACAGGCAGAGTTAGACAGTGAGAGAGAGACAGAGAGAGACAGAGAGAAAGGTCTTCCTTCTGTTGGTTCACCCCCCAAATGGCCACTACAGCTGGTGCACTGTGCCGATCCGAAGCCAGGAGCCAGGTGCTTCCTCCTGGTCTCCTATGTGGGTGCAGGGCCCAAGCACTTGGGCCATCCTCCACTGGCTTCTCAGGCCACAGCAGAGAGCTGGACTGGAAGAGGAGCAACCGGGACTGGAACCTAGGGTACCTGCACCATAGGCGGAGGATTAGCCTTAAAGAGCCACGGCGCTGGCCTCCCTTGACTCTTAAGGCCATGAGATGTGAGTGAAGGGCTGTGGATACCATGTGGATCCATGCTTCTCAAATTTCTGTGCTGATGTCACTTTTGTGAATTGAGAGTTTTACGTTGAAATACTTTTTATGTACAAAAAATGTGCAAAGATAGTACTCGGAGCTCTGCATGCACCTCAGCCTCTGTGCTTGGGGATAACATCTTCCATCAGTGTGGCATACTTGTCAACTATAGGAAATCAACATTAGGCAATTCCTTTTAGTTCAGCTCCAGCCACTATTTGAATTTGGCTCCACAAACGTCTCTGTCCAAGGATCAGATGCAGGATAGCACATTGTATCTGGTATAGAAGATAGTAGTATTGGTTATGCAGTATTGTATAATGATTCTGTAAAGGAGGAAAACAGCATTAAATAAGTCAGCAGCCGTTACAAAGCCTTTATGGCCGTGGTGCACAAAGTGTCTCCCAGTGTCTATAAAAATATTCACATAAAATTATTCACCAGGGACAGGCATTCGGTACAGCCATTAAGTTGCTGCTTAGGATGCCTGGTATCCCATATTTGAATGCTTGGGTTTGAGTCCTGGCTCTGTTTTCAATTTTAGCTTTCTGCTAATGAAGACCCCGAGAGGCAACAGGTGATGATGTGAGTACTTGGGCCCCTGCCACCCACTTGGGAGACCCAGGTTGAGTTACAGGCTTCTGTCTTCCATCTGGTTCAGCCCTAACTGTTGCAAGCATTTGGAGAGTAAACCAGCAGATGGAAGACTTAACCACTCCCACCCCCACCTCCTGCTTTTCAAATAGAAGGAAAAGAAGGAATCTTGAAACAATCGTCCACCACTGTCCTGGCACTGCTGTGGCGTGTGTTCACTCATGTGCCGTGCCCACTTGTGGCCTCTCTTTGGAACTGAGTTGATGGCGCTACCTGTTCTACAGCCTCATCTGATCAAGTGATGTCTGAGATGACTGGGAAATGATGACTTCACGTTTCAGGACACAGAATCTGTCAGAAAGAGGAGGCTCCTCTTGCAGCCAAACTTCCCCCTCTCCTAGGATGATACCCAAGTGGGTTTACAAGAAATCCAGCATGTGGTTTAGTTTCTGAAGAGGTTGTATGGTTCACATATAGGCACCTGGATTATCCTATACTTGCCTTTTGGGAAAAACTGGAATGGCCTTTCCCAAATGTTTAAAAATGTTGAAAGGCGTTTCCTTGGCTGGACAGGCAAAAAGATAAGTAGATAGAGGAGTATGTGCAGAATAAAACTTACATGAGATAGAATACTATTAACAAGGACTTCTTCAGATAGTAGGTAAACTCATCCACCTTGAATCCTCAACATCTTATTAGGTTGACACTAATATTTTCACCATTGTAAAGGTGTGGACACCGAGGCACAGAGTGGTTACGTTGCTCGTATAAAGTTTGACCAGCTGTGAAGTGCGGAGCTGGGATTTAAACTGAGCCAGTTCAGCCTTGGGTCTGCAATTTTAGGCACTGTGTGCTTTTCCCTCTCCTTGTCGTACTGGTGTTTGCAGAATGGCTAAGTCTTTCCATTGAAGTAGGACTTGCTGAAGAAAATGCAAGTGGAATGAAAAATGTATCACCTTCTAGGCAAGGGAGCTTTCCCCAGAATAGACGCCCAATGTACCGTCTTGTGATAAGTCCCCCTTTTGTGGAATTGTGACCATTATTTGCTGAGTACTTGCTCTGTGCCAGGCACCATGTTGAATGCTTGGAATAAATGAGCTCACTTAGTAATCAAAACAATGCTCCAAGGACCTAGCTCCTTGCAGCCTCAGGGCCTTTGCATTGGCTGTGCTTGGTTCCCTCAGCACTTTGCTCCCAGACCTGTGTGTCAGATCTCTTCCCAGTCACATTGTGTCCCACCTTTGTTGCTGTCTCCTTTGACAACACCTCCACGGTTAACGCTGGTCTGCAGGTCATCCACTGTTCCCCATTTCCCTGTGATTTTCTTCATGACACTCTGAAGTCGTCTTACTCATTATTCTACTCCGGCCTCTTTCACGCCAGTGTAAGCCTCCTGGGAGAAAATGCTTTGCATTGCCACAGCCGTACCTCTCACACCAGAAACCAAGCTGGCTCATGGCAGCAGCTCCATAATTTTTTGCCCAGTGAATGACAAAGCCTATGGAAGAGGCATCATTATTCTCATTTCATGAATGAGAAAACTGAGATTCATGGTAATGACCAAGATTGGCTTTTAAGATACTCCAGGAAAGCATAAAATTGTAGGAGATGGTAGATGAAATAAAATTGGAAAAAATTCAAGAGTCATTCAAGCTGGGTGACCACATACATGGGAATTTGTTATTCTATTCTCCCTGTCTGTATTCATTTTATTTTAAAAATATAAGTAACAAAGCCTCAAAATTATAGAAGTTGTCCATGACATTCTTAGTTAACAAAGAGGCCTGGATCCAAATCTGGGTCTGAATCCATTACCAGGTGTCCATGGATTATCTCATGGCCGATATTCAGGCCTTAGGGCAGGTGGAGGTTGGGACCATCCTGGGAAGTTCAGTGTGTGGAGCAGGTAAAGCACTGCTGTCTGTCTTTTTTTTTTTTTTTTTTTTGACAGGCAGAGTGGACAGTGAGAGAGAGAGAGAGACAGAGAGAAAGGTCTTCCTTTTCTGTTAGTTCACCCTCCAATGGCCACCACGGCCAGTGCGCTGCGGCCACCGCACCGCGCTGATCCAAAGGCAGGAGCCAGGTGCTTCTGGTCTCCCATGGGGTGCAGGGCCCAAGCACTTGGCCATCCTCCCCTGCCCTCCCGGGCCACAGCAGAGGGCTGGCCTGGAAGAGGGGCAACCGGGACAGAATCCAATGCCCTGACTGAGACTAGAACCCGGGGTGCTGGCGCCGCAGGCGGAGGATTAGCCTATTGAGCCACGGTGCCGATCACTACTGTCTTTCCATATGTGCTCAGTTGCTGTGTCTTAGTTCAGTTACTGAGAGTGGGGGAGAGGGAGAGAATGAGAGAGAATGAGAGAGAGAGAGAGAGAGAGAGAGAGACAGAGACAGAGACAGAGAGACAGAGAGAGATGGGAAAGAAAGGAGAGAGAAATGAGGGAGTGAATGGGGGGGGGGAGGAAGGGAGGGAGTGAAAGAGGGAGAGGATGGCCTGACTTCCCCAAGATCAGCTGTGTGACCTCAGTGATTTCAGTGGGTGGGGTGGTAGGTGCCTCAGAGCTCTTTCTCAGGGCTGTGGTGGGACATGTTCTCCCGGAAACAAATGCATGAAAAGTGGTGGTGGTGGTGGTGGGGGGCAGGTAGACTCCTGCCTTAATCTCCCATGACAGAGGGCAAAGATGCACGTTCTCTACCTCCTGTATCTCCAGTGCCTAAAAACTACACAGAGTTCGAGAGATGTTTGTTGAGTGAATGAACAAATGCATGTGTGGGTCTGTAGCACAAGATCCATAAGAAGCCCACAGAGCCCGTGAGTAGGATCCTTGATCTTGAGTTTTGAGGGAACTTGGCCAATTCTAACTCACGTGGGGGCCTAACTGTCCTTCTGTGAAGTCATAGCTACCATCACTCTGGTTCCCGAAACCCTAATGTTCTTTTCCCCGGTTGAGCAGACTGGATGTTTCACTTGTGAATCCATGAGTCTAATGGTTTGGGCACCTGAGTCAGAAATGCAGCTAACAGAAGTGACAGTGATCTATACTGGAACAGCTAAAAAGCATTTGTAGTCTCAGTGCAGTAGCCTGAAATGCATTTGAATGGATTTAGTTCAAAAAATTAGTTTTACTGTTGAGGTATTCAGTGTTATAGGTGAGTCCCTGCCAGGTGGAAGACACTCATCAAATGTGTGTAATGTGGCTTAGAGGTAGTGTAATGAGGAAGAGTGCGGGATATGGACTGAAGAGGTAGACAGCTGGGGCTGGATATTTGCTCTGTCTCTTATTAGCTATGCAGTCTTTGAAAAGTTAATTCAATTCTGTGAACCCTAGTTTTCCATTCTCTGAGTAAAAGGCCTACCCACAGGATAGTTGTTAGGATTACATGAATTGACACAGGTAATAAACTTATTAATACATGGTCACATAAATACTGGTTGTTACCACTATTGTTTGTGGGATGACTGAATATTGGTGCTTAAGTTTGTTCACTAGGGGACATGTAGATCAGCATGGATTCATTGTGCAGTTGTCCCCACAATAAAAATGTTTTCACTCTGTGTGCCAGTTGGTAATATGATTTTTGCGTGCATGTGTGTGTGTGTTTGTTACTACTGGTGTCTTTGATGTAAATGAGAACTGAAGAAACTGTCGATTCCTTCCTAAGAAATAGTTCAGATGGAGCATCTGGCCCCTTCACAGCCATTTGTTCTTATGTTTTTCTTCTATCCCCATTTAAAACACATGAGATTTTATTCTCTTAGGAATATTGGTTTTAATATTTCATACTAGCAGACCAGGCCAATAGAAATATGTCTTATATGTCCACTCAGAAAATGAGATTGTGTGTGAGTGTGTATGTGTATGTGTGTGTGCACAAGAAACAGAGAAACAGAGCCATTAAAGGAAAAAAAATCACTTTCTGTAAGCCATCTCCTGGGCTCTTTCCTAAAATTGCTACTAATGCTGGCCACATGGCATTGCCTAATTAGATTTGCATCACTTTTCCGAAGTGCTTCCAACCAGCTGTAGGTCTATTTGTAAAGAAAGCCTAAGTGTTCAACACAGTGTCTGGTTCATTTTAAAAGATGCCAAGTTCTGTTCCTTTCATACCAGGGAAAGCCTATTCTTGGACACGTTGCTTTTGGGAGAGCATTTCTATTTATAAATCTGGCTTAAGTGTTGTGACATGCCTATTGTATGATTGATACTTGGCATGATAAAAAGGAGTAATCAATAAAAAGAGCTTTTTTCTGTACCTACTTCATGCATGCATTTTACTCCATGAAATAATTGAAATTGATATTGCACTCACATAGGTCATGAAGATATTTTGGAAGGAGTTAAGACCCTGGACATGAACTCATGTTTATGATCTCTTCCTAGGGACCCATCTGGGTGAGAGACCAGATTCATACTAAGAGTTGCCATCTTAGACCATCTTGGTCATCTTTGAAAATGAACCATCTGAGATAACGTCTCCATATCTGTTCTGAAGTACTTAGATTTTAGATAGTTTGCTTTCCTATAATTAATGTTTCTATTCAACCATCATCCACATGATTTTTTGAAAAAAAAAATCTGTCTATGTGAGGGGCTGGTGCCGTGGTACACTAGGTTAATCCTCCACCTGCGGTGCCGGCATCCCATGTGGGCACCGCTTCTAATCTTGGTTGCTCCTCTTCTAGTCCAGCTTTCTGCAGTGGCCCAGGAGGGCAGTGGAGGATGGCCCAAGTGCTTGGGCCCTGCACCCGCGTGGGAGACCAGGAGGAAGCACCTGGCTCCTGGCTTCGGATTGGTGTAGCTCTGTCCGTTACGGCCATTTGGGGAGTGAACCAATGGAAGGAAGACCTTTCTCTCTGTCTCTCTCTCTCTCACTGTCTGTAACTCTATCTGTCAAATAAAAAAAATCCATCTATGTGTCAGTCACTGTCCTAAAAATTGGGGGTGTTAGGATAGAAAAGACCTCCACAGGACACAGCTTCCTGACACAATACAATGTGGAGTATGTGAAAGTCAAACAGATAATTGTCAGTAAGCATGAGTGGGATCCATCAAGGATGCCATGGGTGCAAGAAGGAGGTGTCCAGAAAACATCTCAGGCTGGAGGGGAGGGAAAGAGCTCGGACAGCTTTTTCTTGAGAAACTGATATTTTGTTCTGAAAGAAAAACATTCCCCACAACTTTCCCAAAAAACAGAAGGAGAGCAGGAAATGTTCCTATGTGGACTTTAGTCACCTTTGAATGAGAGGAGAACTGTGAGTCCTAGCATATAGATCCATCTCTAGATCTGAGGAGTTTTGTACAAATTGGGTATAAGGAGAGGGGAATTTTCTTTGGTTAGGGTCACACTGCTACGGTAGGAAAATATGAATGCCAGGTGAGACATGGAGAGACTAACATTTAAGCATCAGCTCCCAGGAGTGAGCACAGATTCTTTTCAGAGGATACTCTCAGCTCACTTAGCTTCTCTTGAATAGATCAGTGTTGAACTGTTTCTTCTTTTAAAATTAACAGCCAATATAAAATTAAGCAATATAGTTAATATCATAATACATATATTAAAATAATTTATATTAAGGTTTTAGGAAACTGCCTTAAAAATCCCAATAAGCATTCTCAATGAAGTTAATTACAAGTTGAAAAGGAAATCCCATTATGCTAGTCTAAGAATGCATTTAATGAAACTAAGTGTAATCATAATCTGAATTTTTCATTAAATAGAGCCTTAAACTCATTAATTTAGGCATTATGCCTGGAATTTTGTGCTCTAGTAAGACTGCCAATCTCAAGCAGAGCCCGTGTTTTATTCATTATGTCTACCCTTTGTCTTAGACATGGGCACCAGCTGCCCAGATCTGTCCATGGTGCTGAACCATGCCATGGATGTAGTTATCTAGCTCCAACTCTCCAACCAGAAGTCTGTCTCAGAATTTTGGAGCTGGAGAGAACCTTTTGGTACCATCTTGCCTTTGGTATACTGAATTTCTGGTTTCAAAAATGATTAAAAATGTAAAAACAAATTGATAACTGAGGATCAACATAGCAGTTTTTAAATTTTGCTCCCTAAAGGAAATTAAGTAAAAGTCAACTGTTACATGTCATTAAGGATATAGGCATTTTAATACTCAACATTTAGGTTGAGTATTATTTCTCAAATAGTTCTCAAAAATCAACATTTGAATCAAATGAAGTTCAGTTCATGAAAAACTCATTCCACTATCTTTATTTTTCTCATTCTTTCTTCCCAGTTGAAAATTTGAATATGAGCTTGCATTTTAGTGTGTTCATTGAATGGCCACTTACCTAGTGCCTACTAAATTCTAGGCCCTGGGGCTTGCTGCTAAGGAGTCAGAGATTGGAAAAGTGTGTGTGCGCACGCGTGTATGCATGTACACAAAGGGTACTTCAGAAAGTCCATGGAATAATGGAATCAAAAGATGAGTTTGTTTTGCTGCAAAAGCTTTTTAAAATGCACATATAGTTTTTGCATAATACACAGTTCCATGAGCTTTTTAAATATCCCTCTTATAACTTTATAGGTTGATATGCAGTCTGTTCTCTGTATTTACAAGTAATGGAACCGAGATCCAGAACAATGTGTGAAATTTCTTAAAATTACACAACCATAAATCTTGGCTGATCGATATTGTTTTTTTAAAATGACTACTAATGATCACAAATACACGTTTACTCAATAGTGCTCCAAAATGGACTGAATGATGTGAAAGGAAGGATAACCAGGGATGTAGGAAGTGCCTCATCCTTTTGGCACAGTACTGTTATAGTTGTATGTTCTACCTATTATCCAAAAGGATCCCTTTGAAATGTTCAGATATTCCTGACATTTTACAAAATATTGAGTTGCCAAGAGCTTGCGAATTGGAAATTGTGCAGGGGAAGCATGTGCTATTTGCTTTACTTGATTGAGTGGTAACCAGAATTGAAGCAAGCACCTCATTCTTCAGAGTCATTATTTAAAAAAAAAATTAGTGCACATCCTCTGAGTCACCAAAGGTCATCAATCAAACAATTCTTTGATACTAACTGACAAAGGAGTTACATAAGCATATTTTAAAAACTGTTCCTTAGGAACACTTTTGTTCTGTGAATCAGTTCAGAGGTGGCTGGGTTCAGATCCCGGTGCTGTTTTTTTTTTTTTAAATATATTTTAATGTGCCACAGTTGCTTCCTCCTCAGGGGCCTTGCAATTGATATTCCCTCTGACTACAATACTCTCCCCCAGATATTTGCCACTTTGGCGTCTTCTCATTGTTGATCTTGGCTGCACAGTTCCACTTTGGGGATTTTTCCCCATGGAAAGTAACCCCTCCTTTAAAAGAATCCTCATGCCTTTTTCTCTGTGTTAGTTCACCATTTTATTTTCTTTCTTTTTTCTTTTTTTGACAGGAAGAGTTAGCGAGAGAGAGAGACAGAGAGAAAGGGCTTCCTTCCGTAGGTTCACCCCCAAAATGGCCGCTACAGCTGGCACACTGCACCGATCTGAAGCCAGGAGCCAGGTGCTTCCTCTTAGTCTCCCATGCAGGTGCAGGGCCCAAGCACTTGGGCCACAGCAGAGAGCTGGACTGGAAGAGGAGCAACCCAGACAGAATCTAGTGCTCTGACTGGGACTAGAACGCAGGGTGCCGGTGCCACAGGCAGAGGATTAGCCAACTGAGCCATGGCGCTGGCCCACCATTTTATTTTCGTTTCTAGCTTATATTACTATCTATCTTAAATCATCTTGTTTACCGTTTTTTTTTCTTTTCTTTTTTTTGCATTTGCCCACCTTTATGTCAGCTCTGTCCAGGAACCTGGTCCATCTTGTTTCCCCTGCATCCACAGTGCCCACGTCTGTGCCTAGAATATAGTGGGTGTCTATACAAATTTGTTGGGTGAATGAATGCTGTCACAATGCAATACTGGGTCATTTTGTCAAGTAATTTCTCTTTTTTGTCTACTCATTGGGGTTTTATTTCTTGTGGACAAAACCTTTGGTGGTGTTATCATAATTTAGCAAATGGGAAATTACATAGCAAGAGAAGCTGTATACATTTAATAGCTTATGAATACATATGCCAGCGTTACCTGGCAGTAATAAAATGTCACACAAAGGCAGTGTTTCCAGAGTTCAGTCCACCAATTCAATCACAATTGATTTTTTTCAATAGCATTTTCCTCTGTCTCATACCTTGCCTCATAACATTCCTATCCATGCCGACTCTCAGTTGCATTAGCATAAAGCAAACTAAGGAGGGAATTGGGTATGTTAAATATTTATGAAATGACTATGTTGTGTTGATATGGATAATAAAGAAAACTTAGCTTTGCTGAGGCAAAGTAACCTTAATAATCCCCTGCTTAGGACCACCACAGTATTGATTTTAGTGCATTGCCAAGCAGACTATTAAATCTCCAGCTGCTGTGTTTCACATTTAATTATTTTATTTAAAAGGAAACCTTGAAACCCAGAGGGAGGAGATGGTGGGTACAAAGGGGAAACATACAACAAATCCTCAGATCAATTTCACATCCTATAATTGAGCACTCATCCAATGGTAAGCCACAAGTCCTGGCTTATCTGTGTCTAAAATAGAATATTTACTGACCCTTTGACTCTGAACCCAGAAATGTCCCAAATATGCTACCCTGCTACCCAATCTTACAGTCTTCACCCTGGAACAAAATCAGGTCAGGCCAAGGAAAAGCACTTAGGAACAAAAGATTCGGCCGCTGGTTTTTCAGTTGGAAGTGCTCTGAGCATTTCCTGCCTCCCAGGAGACTTTATAGTAAAAGTGTGTGTGTGTGTGTGTGTGGGTGTGTGTGTGTGTGTGTGAGAGAGGGAGAGAGAGAGAGAGAGAGGAAGGGAGGAAGGGAGGGAGGGAGGGAGAGAGGGAGAGAGGGAGAGAGATGGGACATGTTATGTTGCAGGTAGAGGGGATGGAAGGTAGTCATTCTTGCTTAATTTTTCCTGGCCTTTGATCTTTATGTCCCATTGTAGTTGCCCATTTCATTAAGCAGTCTTTGTATGTGAAATGCTCTATGAAGCATCTTTAAGACCAAAGTGGTAACACCAATAATTAGCCCTTACTGGATACCTGCCATACGTCAGATGTTTCAGATAGCTTATCTCATGTGCTCTTCTTCAGCACCCTGCAAAAGTGGATAGGATCATCTGTAGCCTCAAGAGCAAACAGGCAAGGCCATCCCTGTGATATATGGAGGGTCAGGATTCACATGTAGTTTGCTCCAGCTCCAAAGCCTGTGCCCTTTCTTCTCTCCAGAGGGGTCACGGCTTCCACTTTGCGTGTTGTGTCTCTCATGACTGGTCACGGTGGCCTGAAGTGGAGTGTTGAAAGCTTGTTGAGGTTATTTTCAAGCTCCATGGGCGAAAGTTCTGTGATTGATTAGCCCTGTCTGCTGTGAGAGAAGTATAGGAGAATGCCGTATGTGTGGGGCTTCAACAAGTTTGGGGAACAATGGAACTGAAAGATGAGTTTATTTTGGTGCAAAAAATTGAAATTCATGAATAGTTTTTTCATAGTACTCATTTTTCATGAACTTTTTTGAGTCCCCTCTTAGACATGACCTTATTCTCTCAGTTCTATGACAAATATAAAAGCCCCTGAAGTATCTTGTGGTTTTGTAAGTGAGGGGAGTTACATAAGATGATGAAATATAAACTCAAATGATAGACTGGGAAGGTCTCGAGTGTGTACTTTCTAACATATGGTGTTTGCATGTAGAGTGGGTAATTAGCATATCTTTGTTTAATGAGTGAATGAATACATGAATGGAGGTGTATGATCACCTTTTATCTTCTTATTCCCTAAGCCATTCCCCTGCATCAAGTCAGACCACCATAAAAGCACATACTAAAACTGCATTATTTTAATTTCCTTTAAAAAATCTTGTTCAGAACCATTCTTTAATTGCACAGCCTTGATTGTTTTTAAAAAATATTTTTTAAAAAACTAATTATCACAACTAAGGGAAACATGAAGAATGTGTTTGAAGTTCAGAGTTGGTGAACTCAAGGGGCTTCCATAGCCTAGACAGCTCATGGCAAGAGCCTCGGGTGATTGCTGACGTCATAAATAAGAGTGCCAATTGTTAAATCTACAATGGAAGTCACTGGGTACAGGCTCCTCACGTAGGATCTCTGTCCTTAATGTGTTTTACTATGAAACTTAAAACAACACTACTAGTTGAACAATACCCTATACCTTGTGCGGTTGTGTGAGGGCAGCCTGTTGAAATCCTTGCTTAGTATATACTAACTTGATCTTCTGTATATGAAGGTAATTGAAAATGAAACTTGATGAAGGGCGGGATGGGAGAGGGAGTGGGAGAGGGGAGGGCCATGGGAGGGAGGGAGGTGGGGGGGAAGCCGCAACAATATAAAAGTTGCACTTTGTAAATTCACATTTATTAAATTAAAAGAATGTGTTTGTATTCCTATAAACTGCTATTGAAATGGGGCATATTATCTTGTTCAATATCCTTTACATAGAAAACAACCTATGTTTTGCACATCTATTCAATAAATATTTTCCTTGCATTATCTATTTATACATTGTGCTAATGAGCAAAACAAACAAACCAAAACAAGCCAGGACTGTGACCTCTGGAGCTTTTATTTTGGTGGGAGAAGACTGTTAAAACAGCCTTCAGATAAAACATCTAAGAGACTTACCTGGGTCAATATGGGAGAAAACGAATAAGGGATGATATACAGAACAGCACAGCTGGTGTCACAGAGGAGGTGACAGTTAAGGTGAGACTCAAAGGTGAATGAGAAGAAACTAATCGAGTGAGGAGATGAAGAAAGGCAGGTCTAACAGAACGTGCAAAGGCCCTCAGGCATGACAGTACTTCAGCACACTTGTGGAAATAAAGCCCAGTGGGGCTGGGGTCTGTTGAGAGAGGGAAAGGGGTTATGCAGACATATGTAGAGGAACTATATTCAGAATTGAGAACGAAGTGAGACACTGATTATACACTACAGTCACAATGTTTGAGCAGCTGTTATGTATCATGCCAGGTGCTTTACATCTATTTTTATTGAGTTTCAGTGCCTGGTCTGGCCATCTTTGCGGGTGTTACACTGAGCACAAACCCTTTGAAATATCTTGAAACATTAGAGTTCCTTGGACAAATAAATTAAAGACTCAGAATAAATGCAAAAAGCAGTTTGTAATTGTGTTCATTTCAGTGTTTTCCAAACTGATTTATTCATTAAACATTTTTTTTTTTTTGTGCAACAATGATTGATATATTAGGGAAACGAGATTCTGGAGAGCAGACTTTGAAGAATGCAATTGGATTAATGTTTACCTGCTCCTACTTAATCACCTCTTCTGGTGGTAGACTCATTACATCCCAAGGTGATCACTCTGTTTCCAGCAGACTTCTTGAAGGGAGGCGATGGCCATATGACCATTATTTCAAAATTGCCAAACCCCTGAAAGCAGCCTGCCAAAGAAAGTAAAAGCCAAGGCCATTCATGATTTTCTTTCTTCTCCTTTCTTCATCCTAGTGTCTCTCATACTTCAGGGCTCAGGAAAATGGTCCAATTCAGACTGTGTTGGTTACAAGCCAAAAGTTAAAAAATAGAGTAAAAAGGAAGGAGGGAGGGAAGACGAGAGGGAGGGAGGAAGGAATATATCATTATAATCTTGCAGTTATATCTGTGAACTACATTAAATATGTCCTCTTTATATTAATACAAATGGATTTAAAAATAATAACCCTCCCCCAAAAGAGCATTCAGTTCTATCTGATTCAAGAAAGAGGGGGACTCTCTTAAAGAACATGAGTTGGCTCACAGACCTGAAGGGACATTTCAAGGTCCAAGACTGGGATGACTGGAGTCAGGTCAGCTCTAACCATGCATGGTCTTCTTGGAGCTCCCTGCTGATAAAAGTAACTCAACCATTTTTTTCTCTTTGTGCCCTCTCAAGTCGTATGTCCTTGGAGGAGAGAATGATTGATCCACATTGAGTCACATGCTCAATTCTTGGCTAGGGAGGGCAGACACTTTTCTTCTGACACCGGAATTGTGTATAATGAGGGAGAGGATAGTCTGTATAATTTTCAAGTCTTGAGACATTGGGCAGAACAAGTAGGGAATGGATGCTGGGCATTAACAATTAAAGGGAAATAAATCCCCAGAGAGCCAAGCAAACCCCCTCTCCTGCACCATTCTTCTCCTCTGGAGTCATATGTGTCTTGATGTTTATTCAGGTCATTTCCTGTCATTCAGTTTTACCAATATCTGGATGCTGCCTGGTGGTTTTCCCAGCATCATTGTCTTATACTGGGGCTTTGCTCCTGCAGTATTCTAACCATGGGGGTGTGTTTATTTTGTGTGTTTGGCTAGGCATAATAATGAGACCTATAAAATATCTCCAGGAAATATTGGCACACATGATCATGTAGAGATCATTCGTAGGTAAGGAAAATTGTGTGATCAGCAGGGAAGTAGATTGTATTGAGGAGAGGGAGATGGGAGTAGGCATCTGAAGAGTGTAGAAAACTACAGGTAGAAAGGAATTAGCTTTGCTTGTGCAGAAGGGATGGCACCAGTAGATGCAGAGTAAGGAAGCT
The DNA here is from genome assembly GCA_015711505.1 of Sylvilagus bachmani. Lineage (NCBI taxonomy): Eukaryota > Metazoa > Chordata > Mammalia > Lagomorpha > Leporidae > Sylvilagus > Sylvilagus bachmani. The sequence goes on along the minus strand of CM027397.1, from coordinate 27,373,687 downwards.
GCCTGATGAATGGAAGGTCTTAGAGTCCTGGTAAAGGAACTTCACCAATGTCTGCTCTCGAGGAGAGGTTCTGCCCGATATCATTTTAGTAGCAGGTGTCTTGTAGGATCGTTGGCATGATGGATGAGAAAGACCTTTAAGACAATTTGAGTAAGCTCTCCAGCAATCTCAAACACTTGTACCAGTCTTCCCATGAAGTCCTTGTTCCAAACCTTTACCAAAACCTTTGGATGGTTGCTAGGAAACTGGGGATGCTTGAGCAGTTGGGATCTTTTGACAAGAATTTTCTAGGTTTCTGTGGTTGGAGGGGGAGTTAGTTTGGTCCAATGCCACATTCTCTTACCTTACTCTGGAATACAGTGAAACATAAGTGTTTTTAAGTTGTGTGAATTCAACTCTGTGATCTCAGTTCAGGGATGAGGAGAAGGGAATGGGGGAAGGAGGAGAGGAGGGAAAGGAGAGATAGAGAGCGAGTGAGAGCGTAACATAAATAATGTGAGTATTTCTGTTCCTCACTCCACACAATGAGCATATGCTGAAAGTGAGATGGGAGACATGAGTCTGCTTTGCCTCAGACAGACTCACTTCCCACGAGCTTTTCCAGAGTGTGATTCTAGCATTTAAAGATATGCATTTTTCATATAACTTGGCCTCTAAACATGAGCCTGTTACATCATCTTGTGCTCAACCAGAGGAAGAGCTATTGTGGGTGATTTTGGCTGAACATGATTTAGCCACTCCTGCTGACTTCAGATCTCTACAGAGACAAGACTCCAGCGTCCTGTTTTGTGAAACCTCTACCTGGTGCCTGTGGATGATACCCTAGGGCTCCAGCTCTCTTTGACAGTGTTGGCCAGCACCCCAGCACAGCAGGGCTAGATGAAATGACAGTAGACTTGTGTTTTTGCTCCTTACTAATGCTGTCTTTTGAGATCACTGTTGTAACCCCAATCACAAAATATCCCCAGGTTCCTTCATGCAGTTAACTGGTCCTGCATGAAACAGCCCAGCCCTGTGTTGTGAAATCCTGTGTTCATATTTGTTGGAGTTTGGGGAATTGAGTTTTAAATGGTTTGCAGACTTGATATTTCTCTGACAGCTTACCAAGACCCCTTTTGCTAGAAGTCTATCCAGTTACATATAGTATATTAAAAACAACATTTGTCTCTCTGGATGTGTCAATAGGTACATGGTAGAAAAAAAATGGGCAATATGAAGAGTGCAAAAGCAATCGGCAACTGCCCTCTCTTCCAGCCCCCCAGTTCTCCTCAGCATCAGTCACTGTAATAGATTTATTGTCTGTTCTCCCAAAGATATCTATGTATTTATTAACATTTCCAGCATCTTGGGATATCTTGCTGGTTTCACTTAAGGGTGGATGTATTAGTTTGATTGAGTTTCCACAACACTGGGTGGCTCAAACAACAGAAATGTATTTTCTCATAATTCTGGAGGCTAGAAGGCCAAGATCAACGTTGCAGCAGGGTTGGTTTGTTGTTGAGGCCTCTTCCCTTGACTTATAGAAGGCCATCTTGCTGTGTCCTAAGTTGGTGGAGCGAGGGCTATGGTGTAATCATTTTTTTTTAAACAAGGGCACCGGGTCTATCAGAGTAGGGCCCCACACTTATGAGCTCACTTAATGATGATCGCTAATTTATAGACCCTATGCCCACATGCAGTCCCATTGCAGGTTAGGGCTTCAACAGATGAACCTTGAGAGAAGAAACATCTTCAGCCCATAGCAGTGGACATTGGGGATGGCCACCTATTAGTTTGTTTAGACAAAGATTCATCTTTTGTGCATTCTGAGGGCTGTGTTCTGAGCCTGAAAGACTGGTATCAGATGTGACTTTAGAAAATGAGGAGTGTGGGATTCAGAGAGTGGCTGAAATCCAACCAGTGACAGCCTTGAGGAGGGCACTGAGATCTCAGCAGATGGGGGCTATTGCTTCCTAGATGAATGGCACTCAGAGCATGGAATGTGATTTGTAGGGAGCTGCAGCTCTCCTCCAGGGGAGGGACAACCTGGGTAGGTGTTTGAGCCCCCTCGAGTCCCCTCAGGAATGGAAAGAATAGAGCTACCCTTGCTCTAGTTCTTAATTATACAAAAGCCCAGCACCTTGGGGACACAGAAGCCGTAATGGGGCCACCAAGGTCCTCCTGCAACTCTTCCCTCAAATGCCCTTCTCCCTTCCCACTATACGTAGACTTCCTGAGAACTCAAGGCCAAGCTCAGCTCCTTGCCACCAGTCTGTCTTTCTTACCTCTACTGGCTCGTACCCAGAGACATGCCCATTTCTGTTCTCTCCAAGTCCACTCATGTTTTTTGACTCTCACTTGCTAATTCCCATTCTACTTTTTGATTTTGTCTGCCCTGTTGACTTTGATTTCAATTTTGTGGTTCAATTTAACCTTCACAGGAGAATTTTTTTTTTCCTCTGGCTTCATTGAAAGCACTTTGAGATCAGTAGACACTTCTAAGTATTCCCCAGCAGGACTGAAATGTGTGACACTCCCAGGAAGCCTTGCAATGAATGTTCATTGAGTTCATACCTTCAGATGGTATTTTGGGGGAAGAATAAAAAGAGCTATCACAGAGTCATTTCTTTACCATAGTCCTGATTGTTCTGTAATTTTCCTCTGAGAGGTTTATTGTGGAATGCACACCTTGTTCACACTGGTCACAAGCAATTTTCATTATCTTTTGAATGGGAGCCTACAGTTGACCAAGAGCTGTCATTTACTAAGTGTCTCCCATAGCTCATTTGCTATGAAGGGAAGCAGGCTCAGGAAGGTTGCTGCTGGTCCAAGTGCTGTGATGGGATTTGGATCTGTCTGGCTTGAAATCTGTCTGGCTTGTGTTTTCTTCATTTTATCAACATTTCTCAACTCTCCTCCCTATTCCCTTCTTTCTATCGCCTTTATCATGATAGTCAATGAAATATTACTGAAATCATTTAAGATGCCTGGCATACAACTTTCTTTTTTTTTTTTTTTGACAGGCAGAGTGGACAATGAGAGAGAGAGACAGAGAGAAAGGTCTTCCTTTGCCGTTGGTTCACCCTCCAATGGCCGCCGCGGTCGGCGCACTGCGGCCGGCGCACCGCGCTCATCCGATGGCAGGAGCCAGGAGCCAGGTGCTTTTCCTGGTCTCCCCATGGGGTGCAGGGCCCAAGGACCTGGGCCATCCTCCACTGCACTCCTGGGCCACAGCAGAGGGCTGGCCTGGAAGAGGGGCAACCGGAACAGAATCCGGTGCCCCGACCGGGACTAGAACCCGGTGTGCCGGCGCCACAAGGCGGAGGATTAGCCTGTTGAGCCACGGCGCCAGCCAAGCATACAACTTTCATAGTGGAGGTTCTCTTCAGCTTTTTGTTGAATTCCCTCTGCTGAGCCTCATTCTCTTGGAGGCTGTGATGCATGCATATTAACAGGTGCACCCTACTTTTTTCAACTTTTATTTAATAAATATAAATTTCCAATGTACAACTTTTGAATTATAGAAGTTGTCCCCCCATTACCTCTCCCCCACCAGCAACCATCCCATCTCCCACTCCTTCTCCCATCCAATTCTTCATCAAGATTCATTTTCAATTATCTTTATATATAGAAGATCAACTTAGTATATACTAAGCAAAGATTTCAACAGACGGAGGTGCACCCTCCTTTTAGGTGATGCTGATGTTGATAGTCCTGAACAAAAGTTCAAAGGATGTTGTATTAAGTGACTTAACTAGCCAATCAAATTCTTCTCTGGGGTAAGAGGTAGATAATTCAAGGTTGATCCCTCCCAAAGTTCATATTTTAATGGTTTGATTCACTTGTGACTGGTCTGGGAAGAAAGGACAATTTGGCTAGATGATCCACAGGGGTGAAGGGTTCCTCTGCGTGCTTATGGTTCCTTAGTGCCACTTGTCCAGAGTCTGGGGCAGAGGTCAAGCATGGGATCAGAGGGGCTATCTCACATGGGTCTAAATCCCAAGCTTCTGCCTCTTATTATGGAGTGACCTTGGGGGAGGTGCATAACCTTGCCTTAGGAAATGGTGGTGTTTCTGTCCAGTGCCTGAGTTCACAGTGAAGATGAGATAAAATAATGCATCTAGAATCCTTGGCACAGTTCCTGGGGTAAAACAAACAAAATGAATTAAATGAATCAACAAAACAACCACATTTTGACTTCCCTACTGCCACCCATTAAACTAGTTTGTTACAGACCTGCCTTCATCTGTGGCAGCTGAGTGAGACATGTGGTTGGAATGAGCATCACCACTCCAAGACAGGTTTGGGGGCATAGTAGCATTTTTTTTTTTTGTTCATAAGGACAGGTTGCTTGGAACAATCTGTTACTTGGGCTGGAGCCATTTGAGAGCCTCAGTGCAGTGACAGCCTGATGGCGATGTGAGATCCCAACAGCTTGAATTAATCATGGAGGCAGGAGGTGAAGAACAGGGGCACTCTCTAGGACAGCAGGTGTCTTGGTGCAACCCATCTCAGGAGTGAAGGGCAGAAGCTTCCAGTTCTCCTGGTAGAAGTGAGTAATACCTTTAGCCACTGGCACAAAGGAGCTACTATCTGGAGAGGAAAGGCAGAAATGGGCTCAGAGTTAGTAGTGGCTGAGATGTTTGGGGACTGGTTCCTGGAATGTTCACTTGTAGAGAGAACCACTGGGGATATGCAGAGTCATACCCCAGTGCCTCTCTCCCAGCCCTGCAGGCTCACGTCGACCAACCCTGTAAGGGAGAGGCCTTCAGCATACGTGGCAGAGTCTGTAGCCAACAGTCTCATAAATCTTACTATTGGATTCACTGAAGGGTGTCAATAAATGAAGACTATCTCCCCCATGCCTCTCAGTATTCCCTGCTGCAAAGCCTATTGTGCTTTGAGAAGCAAGTGCTAGCAAAAAGCTTTGCTTCTCAGGAATGTGAGTGACCACCTTTCCCTTCTTGCTTTCTACCTAGAAGCACACAGCCAGTTTTGAAACTTCATTTATCCTCATCTGCTACTCCATTTTCCTTTTTGCTCTCATGTTGGTGAATACCCTATATTGAGTTAGGAGTTTTCACATACAGTGGTGGAAAGTTAGCACAGATAGAAGAAGGAATGTCTCTGACATCCAGACACATCTAAGTATTAACTGGTCTACAGGATCTCACTTTGTCTCCCCACCTCTAGATTGTATGTGACCTTCTTGGCTTAATTTTCACACTCTTTCCTTATGGTGGCAAGTTGGCTACTGGCAGCCCTCACCCAGGATGGGTTCTATTGCCCCAGATTCCAGAGATGACTTTGGGAGTTGGTGTTGTGGTGCAGTGGGTTAAGCTGTCTCCTGCAATGCTTGCAATCCCATATGAACACCAGTTTCAAGTCCTGGATGCTCCATTCCCAATGCAGCTCCCTGCTAATGTGCCTGGGAGGCAGCAGTAGAACACCCAAGTGCTTGGGCACCTGCAACCCATGAGACCTGAGTTGAGTTCTTGGCTCCTGGTTTCAGCCTGACCCAGCCCTGGATATTTTTGGAGTGAATCATCAGATGGAGGTTCTCTCTCTGTGTTAGTCTGCTTTTCAAATAAATGGCCACTTGGGAGAGGTTTGTGACTGATCTACAATTGGTCTCTAATAGATAACTTGTCCATCCCTGAACCAATGACTTTGACCAAGGGAAGTGGTATTCTGACTGGTCAGCCATATCAGGAGTCCATCTTTGGATCTGGGTGTAGTCAACACTGAAGTCTTACAGAATAAACAAGGTCACAGGGAAAAGGGGTGGGAGCAGAGAGGGGAAGGCATGGGAGAAAGGGAGGAGGTGTGTGTGAGTGTCCATACCTGAGGGAGTATGTGAAGGAGAGATCTTCAGGGAAGAGATTATAAACAGGCAGCAACATTGAAAAAAACCCTACATGCCCCTTGTTCTAATTCATATCTTCCCTGTTTTGGATGTATGATTATATTCTACTTCACTGCATCAAGTCCTTTGTGAAATGAGGTGGGATAAATAAATGATTAGATGTGTAAACTGAATGAATGAACAAGCTAATGCCTCTGTCCTTACAAAAGAAGAGGGAGGGGTTCAGATAACATCAGAGTGAGCTGTGGAACATGTGGATGCAAATAATTTGTCTCTTGTTGACCATGCTGTACCACCCAGACCTCCGTTCTGTTATGGGCATGGCAGCCTCAGGGCCAGCCTTGTGGGACAATGAGTTAAGCCTCTGCCTTTGACTTAGGAATGCTGGGATGGTTTCAGTCCTGGCTGCTCTGCCTCCTATCTAACTTCTTGCTCATTTACCTGGGAAGGCAGTGGAAGATGGCCCCAGTACTTGGGTCCCTGCCACCCATCTGGGAGACCTGGATGGAGTTCCTGACTCCTGGCTTTGGCTTGGTGTAGACCTCACTGTTGAGATCACTTTGGGAGAGAACCAGCAGGTGGAATTTATCTCTCTCTCTCTCGTTTCCTCTCTGTCACTCTACTTTTCAAATAAGCCAGTCAGTCAGTCAGTCAGTGTCTTTAAAACACACCCATGCCTCATGTGCAGATGTCAACCAGGATAAATCCACTTTTATAGATCAGTAACAAAAATGTGCAGCTTGAGATTTTTTTAAACTATTTTTATATTACTTATGAATTTACAAAAAAATTCTGAGGCAGTAATACGAGTTCCTGTCTAGCCCTCACTCTTCCCCTCTTTTCACATCTCCTATTGGTATCTTTGTCACCATCGATGAACCACACCCTGCTTCCCCTGTTTTTTAATCCAAACTCGGTTTACACCTCTCACCCCTTCAAGCCTCTAGTAATCAACAGTCTGTGTTCAGATTGAGGTTTTCTGTTGTTTCTCTTTATATTATGGAGAACGTGTGGCTTTGTCTTTCCGTGTCTGGCTCATTTCACTCACTGTGATGTCCTGCGGTCCCCTCTATTTTGCTGCAGACAGCAGGATGTCATTCCCTTTCATGGCTGAATGGTATACCCTTGTGTGTACGCACCTTGTGTATACCCACCATGCTTGCTTTATGCCTTCACCTGATGATGGATACTTTGGTTGATTCCACATCTGGGCTGTTGTGTGAATAGTGCTGCTATAAACATCGTGGGGCAGGTATCTCTCTGATACAAGTCCATGTCTTTTGGGTATAGCTACCCAGTAGTGGGACTGTGGGATTGTGCCATTTCCTAGTTTTAATAATGAAACCCCACACTGTTTTCCTCAGTGACTGCACTATTTCACATCTCCACCAACAGGGTACAAATGTTTGCCTTTCTCCACGTTCTCACCATCACTTGTTACTCTCTGTCTTTTAGATAATAGCCCTTCTGACCAGAAGTGATGGTTTTGACTTGCATTTCCCTGATGGTTAGTGGTATTGAGCACTTTTTCATATATTTGTTGGTCATTTGTATTTCTTCTTCTTTTTTAAACTTTTATTTAGTAAATATAAATTTCCAAAGTACAGTTTATGGATTACAATGGCTTTCCCCCCCATAACTTCCCTCCCACCCACAACCCTTCCATCTCCCGCTCCCTCTCTCATTCCGTTCACATCAAGATTCACTTTCAATTATCTTTATTTACAGAGATCAATTTAGTATGTATTAAGTAAAGATTTCACTATGAGAAACAGTGACTTGATCAGCCCTTGTTCTATTGATGTACAATTTAATACTTTACCCCTTTTAGTATTTTTTTTTTGTTCTACTTAATACTATTGGTTGAACTCTGTATTTCTTCTTTTGAGAACTGTGTATTCAGATTCTTTGACCATTTATTAACTAATTTGCTTTTTTGAGTTGCTGATACATTTTCAGGTAAGCAGTTTGCAAATATTTTTCCTGTTCTGTTGGATTTTTCTTTACTCTATTGATCGTTTCCTTTGTTATACAAAAACTTTTGAGTTTGATATAATCCTGTTTGTCTAGTTCTGCTTTTGTTGCCTTAGCCAAGAAGTCATCACCTACACTGATGTCTTAATGTGTTTCATCTATGTTTTATTCTAGCAATTTCATAGTTTCATGTATTACATTTAGGTCTTTGATCCATCTTGGGTTGATTTTTGTGTCTGGTAGAGATGGGGATCTAATTTCATTCTTCTACAAATATACATCCAGTTTTGCCAGCACCATTTATTGAAAATATTGTCATTTTTCCAATGTATGTTCTTGGCCCCTTTGTCAAAAAGCAGTTGGGTGTATGTATGCGGATTAATTTCTGGGCTCTCTATACCATTGGCCTATGTTCCAGTTTTTTTTTTTTTTACAGTACTGTGCTGCTTTAATTATTATAGTTTTTTTGTATGCTTTCAAATAAGTATTGTGATGCCTCCAGGTTGATTTTTTTTTTTTTTGGTGCTCAAGATCACATTGACCATTCTGCATCTTTTGTGCTTGCTTAGTAATTAAAAGATTAGTATATTTTAATTCTGTAAAGAATGTCATTGGTATTTTGATAGGAGTTGCACTGAATTTGTAGACTGTTTTAGGCAGTATAGACATTTTAACAATATTAATTCTTCCAATTCATGAACAAGGAATACCTTTCTATTTTTTGTGTCCTTGATGATTTCTTTCATCAATGCTTTATAATTTTCATTGTATAGATCCTTTATTTCTTTTGTTAAATTCATTCCTAAATATTTTATTTTTCTATAAATATTGTGAATGGGATTTCTTTTTTGATTTTTCTTCCAATATGAAATTAAAAGAGAGTGTTGAAAGTGGACTTCCTTGACTGTTCCAGACCTGAGGGAAAATTCTTTCAGCTTTCCCCAGTCAGTAGGTTATTGGCTATTGATTTTTCATTATTAGCCTATACAGTGTTGATGTGTGTTCTTTCTATTCCTAATTTATTGAGCGTTTTTTATCGTGAAGGGATGCTGAATCTTGTCAAATGCTTTCTTGCATCTTTAAGATGCCCACAGTTTTATCCTGCATTCATTCATGTTGATGTGATTATGACATTTATTGATCTCTGGACGTTGACCCACTCTTGCATCTCTGGGATAAATTCCAGTTGATCATGAGAATGATCTTTCTGATGCAGTGCAGGATTTGGTTCACTAATATTTTGTGGAGCATTTTTGCATTTATGTCCATCAAGGATATTTGTCTGTAGTTTTCTTTTTGTATTTCGTTTTTGGTTTCGGTTTTAGAGTGGTTCTGGCCTCGCAAAGAGTTGGGCAGAATTCCATCCTTTTCAGTATTTTGTAAGAGTTTGAAAAGATTTTGAATTAGATCCTCTTTAAACATTTTGTAGAATTCAGTCATAAAATCATTTTGCCCTGGACTTTTGTTTGATGGGAGGCTTTTTATACCACTGCTTCAATCTCATTGCTTATAATATGTCTGTTTAGATTTTCTATATCTTCTTTTTTAAAGATTTATTCATTTATTTAATAGACCTAGTTACAGACAGAGAGAGGGAGAGATGGAGAGAGGGAGGTCTTCCATCTGCTGGTTCACTCCCCAGATGGCTGCAATGGTCAGAGCTGGGCTGATCTGAAGCCAGGAGCCAGGAGTTTCTTCTAGGTCTCCCATGTAGGTACAGGGGCCCAAGCACTTGGGCCTTTTTTTCAATGCTTTCCTGGGCCATTAGCAGGGAGCTGGATCAGAAGTGGAACAGCTGGGACTCGAGCCAGTGCTCATATGGGAAACTGGTGTCACAGGCGGAAGCCCAACCTAGTGCTCCATAGTGTCCGCCCCTTTCTCTGTCTTCTTGATTTAATCTTGGTGGGTTGTATGTATCCAAGAATTTATTCATTTCTTTGATATCTTCCAATTTGTTAGCATAGAGGTATCCATTGTAGTTTCTTGTGTTGTTGTATCGATTGTTGGTAATGTCTCCGTTTTCATCTCCAATTTTACTGGAATTTTTTCTCTTTTTTTTTTTCTTTATTAGTCTGGGTAAAGGTCTATTTTGTCTATTTTATTTATCTTCTCAAAAAAAGTTTTCATTTTGTTGATATTTGGTATTTTTTGTTTCAATTTAATTTATTTCTGTTATGATTCTTATTATTTCTTACCTCCTGCTAATTTTGGGTTGGTTTGTTCTTAGTTTTCTGAGTCCTTGAGATGTATCATTAGATCACTTATTAGAGATCCTATTTTTTCAATGTAAGAACTTATCATGATAAACTTTTCTCATAGTGCTGCCTTTTCTGTATCCTACAGGTGTTGATATATTGTGTTTTTATTTTCATAAAATTCTTGTACTTCCTTTTTATTTCTTCAGCAATCCATTGGTCATTCATTAGCACATTGTTTAATTACATGTACTTCTAAATGTTTTCTTATTTTTCTTGCTGACTTCTAGTTTTATTCCTTTGTAGTCTGAAAAGACACATAGTATGATTTCAGTCTTTTAAAATTTACTGAACCTTAATTCATAGCCTAATGTATGACCTATCCTAGAAAATGTTCCATGTGCTGATGAGAAGAATGTGTATTCTGTGGCTGATAGGTGAAAAGTTCTGTAAATGTCTCAATAGCATGGTTGGACTCTATCTTTGTTGATTTTCTGGCTGGATGAACTGTGCATTGATGATAGTGGGTGTTGAAGTTCCCTACTATAATTTTATTGGAGTCTTTCTCTCCCTTTAAGTCTATTAATATTTGTTATATATATCTAGGTGGTTTACATATGATTGTTATGTATTATTGCTGGCTTGATCCTTTTATCAATATATAATGTTCTTCTTTGTCTCTCTTTACAGTGTTTGATTTAAATTTTGTGGTTTTCTTTTTTTTTTTTTATATGAGCATAGCTACTCATGCTCTTTCCCATTTAGATGGAATATTTTTTTTCCAGCCATCCACTCTCAGTCTGTATGTGAAATGAATGTATCGTAGGCAGCATATAGTTGGGTCTTGGTCTACCCTTTTAACCAACATATATCTTTTGACTGGGGTATTTAATACATTTACATTCAAGGTTAATTGATAGAAGAAAACTAACTCCTGTCACCATTTGAATTGGTTACTGGTTGTGTCTCTTCTGCTAGTGAATTTGGTACTCTTATGTGTTTTCATGATGACTATTTCTAACGTAGTACTCCTTTCATTATTTCTTGTAAGGCTGGTCTGGTGGTGATGAATTCTATCAGGTTTTGCTTATCTTAGAAATACTTTATTTCAGAGAGCTGGATCAGAAGTGGAGCAGCCAGGACTCCAACCGGCTACATCAGCCCAGCTCCAGCCATTGTGGCTAATTGGGGAGTGAACCAGCAGATGGAAGACCTCTCTCTCTCTCTGCCTCTCCTTCTCTCTCTCTGTGTAACTCTTTCAAATAAATAAATCTTTTTTTAAAAAAAAACATGCTTTATTTTTCTTTCACTTCTAAAGGGTATCTTTACTGGATATAGTATTCTTGGTTGGAAATTTTTTTTTTCCTTAAGACTGTGTGTATCTTTCCACTTCCTTCTGCCTATCATGCTCCTGCTGAGAAGTCTGCTGTTAGTCTATTTTTTTTTTCTTTTGTAACTTGATGCTTTTACTGTCTTTAGGATACTCTCCTTGTCCTGAACTTTTGGAAATTTGACTATAATATGATTTGGAGAAGGTCTTTTTTGGTAGACTAAGTAGAGTCCTTTGAGGTTCTGTATCTGGATGCCCATATCTCTTTCAAGACTTGGGAAATTTGCAACTGTTGTTTCATTCAGTGGATTCTCATTGCCTTTTTCCTTCTCTTCTTCTTTAGTTATCTCTGTAACATAAATAATAATGGCATCCCATATGTCATACAGGGTTTCTTGATTCCTTTTAATTCTCTTATTATCTTATTTCAAAAGTCTTGTCCTCCAGAAATTCTTTCTATTGATCTGTTATGATGAAGCTCTTAATTGGAATTTTATTTCATTGATCAATGTTTTCAGTTATACAATTTCTGTTTTGTTCTTGTTAATGATTTCTTTTATTGAATTTTTCATTCATGTTATCTATTGTTTTATTTCTTTAAGTCGTATCCCTTTGCATCTCACTGAGTTGCCTTAGCATCATTACTTTAAATTCTTTTTCAGACATTTCACAGATTTCCTTCAGATCAGGATCTATTTCTGGAGGACCGATGTGTTCTTTTGGAGGTGTCCTACTTCTTTGCTTCTCCATGTTTCCTGTGCCTCTGTGTTGATGTCTGCACATCTGGTGTAATAGTTCCTTTTAAAAAACGGAGTAGGTTTCATTGGAAAAGATTTTTTATTTATTTATTTATTTATTTTTAATTTTTGACAGGCAGAGTGGACAGTGAGAGAGAGAGACAGAGAGAAAGGTCTTCCTTTGCTGTTGGTTCACCCTCCAATGGCCGCCGCGGCTGGCGCGCTGTGGCTGGCGCACCGCGCTCATCCGATGGCAGGAGCCAGGTGCTTTTCCTGGTCTCCCATGGGGTGCAGGGCCCAAGCACTTGGGCCATCCTCCACTGCACTCCTGGGCCACAGCAGAGAGCTGGCCTGGAAGAGGGGCAACCGGGACAGAATCCGGCGCCCTGACCGGGACTAGAACCCGGTGTGCCGGTGCTGCAAGGCGGAGAATTAGCTTGTTGAGCCACGGCGCCGGCCGGAAAAGATTTTTTTTTTTGTTTAGGTGGAGTGTGGGGTGTCACTCTGGTTGCAGATTTGGCTTTGATTCCAGGTGAGTTCAGAAAGGTAACCTCTGAGTGATTTCTTCAGTGATAGCTTTTGTCAGCAGTGTCTACCAGTGCCACAGTTGTTCAGCCTGTAACAATTTGTGGGGGCAGTAGAATGAATTTGGAGTGAATGTGAGCCTCCACAGTTTAGTTTCCAAAATGCTTAGTGTCAGTCACATTAGGGCTTGCAGTGGCTGTATCCACATTTCTGGAGCTGTGGACACTTAGTGTGCTATCCCCTAGTCCCACCAGTCAAACCTGAGTATGCTGGGACTTGTGGCATCAATAGCTATGGCCCTCGGACTGTATGGTGTGGACAAGATCTTCCGCAGGTCCTGCTGTGTGGGCGTGTCTAATCTAGGGCTTATACCACCAAGACTCCAGCTCTTGGAGATCTTAAGAGGGCATTATCCCAGTCCTACAGGGTAACTACAGGTTATACTGAGGATTGTGCTCTGCAGATGTGGGTCTAGAGCACTGGAATGCAGGTAGACTGTTCCATGGTTCCCACAGTGTATTTCCAGTGGCTCTGAGGAATAAGATCCCAGCAATCCTGGAGCTTCAGGATAGGTTGGGATCCTTACCCAGGCCTCAGAGGGTGAGTGCTGGTTATTCTGAGGCTTGTGGACTGTCAGTTACCAGTCTGAAACAGAGGAATGCAGGCAGCATCCTCTAGATGACACAGGTGAATGTGAGTTCCTTGGAGGTCATAGCACCAGCAACACTCATAGTCCCCGAATTGCAGGGCACACAGGGGGCCTCCCCCAGTTTCTGTAGGGCATGTGAGGGTGCCGCTGGTGCTTGTGTGCTGGCCCTCCAGGGAAGAGTTGTGGCAGGAGCTGCCTCAGGCCTGGTCCTCCGGGATTATGAATGAGTGCCTGCTGATGACAGGGAACTCCCCAGTAAATGGCATAGAGCAAGCAAGTGTAGTTCCAGGGCTTGTGCCTAGAACTTTTTTAAAATTTTATTTATGTATTTGAGAGAGAGAGAGAGAGAGAGAGAGAGAGAGAGAGGTTCTATCGACTAGTTTGCTCCCCAGATGGCCACAATGGCTGGAGCTGCGCTGATCCAGAGCCAGGAGCTTCTTCCAGGTCTCCGACATGAGTGCAGGTGCCTAAGCACTTGGTCCATCATCCACTGCTTTCGCAGGCCATCCCAGAGAGCTGGATTGGAGAGGAGCAGCTGGAACTAGAACCAGCGTCCCTATGGGATGCTGGCACCTCAAGTGGGGGCTTTCCCTGCTGTTCCGCAGCGCTGGCCCCCTGTGCGTGGACCTCTTGGAGCTGCAGGATTCACAGAGGCCTGCCCCCTGCCCTGGAAAGTGCCCTTGCTTTCCCTGGGGGTCTCTGGTATCTAAGGGGCTCCTTGCTCCCTCCTGATTCAGTTGGAATTCAACAACTTCTCCACAGCAGCTTGGGTCTGGCCTTGTGGGGGCAGAGGGAGCCAGTGTGGATTCCGTCTTTGGATCAAAGTAGTTGCCTGGACCCCAGTCAGCCCTCTGGACTTTAAGGTCAGTGAGGATGGTGGGATTCTCCATAGTCAGGGCTGTCTGTCTGCAGCAGTGGCAGGGATTAGGGTACTTTCTGCTTACCTATTCCTGGTAAGATGGCTTCCCCGGGGCGGGGGGGGGGGGGTGGACCTGGGGAAGAAGCAGGTGTTGTGTTTGTTGCTCTCCCTTTACTGTGCTCCAGAGTCTCTGTGCTGTTTGCAGAGTGTGTCAATGCCCTGCTGAAGCTTGTCCCTCAATTGGTCTCCTTGGTTTCTGGGATGTTATCCATAGCGGCCTTGTCCTGGCAAGCTGCTGTTCCCTGGCCAGGATGCCAGGGTAGGCCTGGCAGCAGTGCTGGGCTCTCTGTATCTCACATCTGGGTTTCAGAGGCTCCATGCTGTTGGCAGTTCCTCTCACTTCTTTTTTTTTTTAATTCATTTTTTAAAACATTTTTTTTTTAATTCGAGAGGCAGAGGCAGAGAGAGGAGAGGTCCTCCCATCCACTGGTTTACTCCCCAAATGGCCACAACTGCTGGGGCTGGGCCAACTCGGAGCCAGGAGCCAGGAGCCAGGAGCTAGGAGCTTCTTCTGGATTTCCCATGCATGTGGAGGTGCTCAAGGACTTAGGCCGTTTTCCCCTGATTTCTCAGGCACCTTAGCAGAGGGAGCTGGATCGAATGGAAGTGGAGCAACCGGGACAAGAACTGGCGCCCATATGGGATGCCAGCATTGCAGGCAGCGGCTTTACCTCTGTGCCACAGCACTGACCTCTGTCATTTCTTGACTAAAGCTTTTCCTCCGACAGCTGGAAATGCCATTTTTCCTATGTTGTTCTGACATCTTTTTTCGGGCTGAACTGAGTGCAAGTCCTCTCTGTTCTGCCACTTTGACCCCAGATCTTGTGTCTTGAAATTATTGATGCCAGTGGCACCCTCCTACTTGTGTGACAACCAAAAATGTCCCCAGTCACCATCACACATCCCATGGAGGGGAAAGTGGGTGGAATTGTCCCGGTTTGCTCTGTGTCTTCTGGGACCAGCACTGTGGCATAGCGGATAAAGCTGCCGCCTGCAATGCTGGCATCCCATATAGGCACCAGTTCAAGTCCTGGCTGCACCACTTCTGATCCAGCTCTCTGCGGTAGCCAGGGAAAGCAGTAGAAGATAGCCTAGGTATTTGGGCCCCTGCACCCATGTGGAAGACACAGAAGAACCTCCAGGCTCCTGGCGTTGGATCAGTGCAGCTCTGGCTGTTGTGGTCATTTGGAGAGTGAATGAACGGATGGAAGGCCTTCCTCTGCCTTTGTAACGCAGCCTTTCAAATAAATAAATAAATCTTTTTTAAAAAGAAAGAATTTGTCTTCTGTGAGGTGCGAACCTTGCATTGCTGGATCCCATGCTGATCACTTGTCTATCACACTGTTTGGAGACTCAGTAAATATTGATTGCATCAGCTGGCCCACTTTGAACTCTCACTTCTACAACAGCTTGGCTTCTAGGCAGCTGCATTTTTTTTTCTTTTTATGAGAAGTAAAAGAAGACATTTATGTAAAGTTGCCCCCTCTTTCAGTAACCTGACACTCAAGTGTTAGCTTCTAGCATGACTATTAGCATTATTATTTCTTTCCTGGAATATTTCTAGAATATTTCTAAGTCCGAAGACACAGTTCTTTTTAATATAACTCATTCTATTTATTTGAAATAAAGAGTGAGAATGAAAGTGTGCTGTTTTGAGGGAGCGGGAAGGAGGGAAAGGGGAAGGGAGGGGTCTTCTACCTGCTGGTTGGTTCACTCCCCAAATGTTGGCAATGTTGGCCTGGTCTAGAGGGGCCCAGGAAGGATCTGGCTATTCCACCCAGATCTCCCCTGTCAGGGGTGGGGCATCAACTACTTGGGCCTTTACCTGCTGCCTCCTAGCAGGGAGCTAGAACCAGGAGTGGTTCTAGCTGGAACTCGAACGTAGGTACTCTGACATGGGATACGGGCATCCCAAGTGGCAGATCAACTGCCACGCTGAATGTTTGCCCCAGACAAGTCATTTTGTGTTGAGCAGCTTCTAGGTTTGAGTTTAAAGTCACTGCTGTTTCTTGAATTGCAGGGAAGAGCAAAACGGGTGACATGGTGACAGGTGCTGGTTTTGGAGACCTCTGGAGGGTGGTTTTCTGTGAAATGAGCCTGGCTAGGGCTTTTCTTGGAGCTCAGGTTCTATAGCAGGAAAGAAGCCGTGGAGCGCCCGTGTTTCCCTACACAGTGGTGGTACTGTGTCCTCTGTCTCAGATGGCCGTCTGGAAATGTGCAGGACCTTTTTCCAGTGTCATCCTGGCCACCTTGGTTTGATTCCCTCAGAAAAAGACCCCGAGATCAGGACCTGAGGACAGATTATTCACTGGGGGACATGATCCCAGGACATACTATTGGGTGACCATAAGAGAGACAAGGAAGCCAAGAAAGGGAATGTTATCAGGTGAGTACAACCGTGGACAGCTGGAGCCAGCCCTGCTGAGCTGGAGAGCTCTGGGCGAGCAAGTGGAATGTGGCCTCAGAGGTATGCAGTGGAGAAGCATTGAGTGCGGGCTGCTTCCACGGGAACCAACTCTGGCATTTCTGTCCTGCCTTGTGCGTGGACCCCGGGTTGTTTTGAGCCAGGTTATCAGTGTTGCAGGTGTTGGCATCGGGCAGCCTAGGGCAGAAAGGTGAATGTAGAAGGCTCCTGGCGGGCACTAGCCAGGCTGCTGCTGGACCTTGAAGTGGACAGGGGTCCGTGGTGCCGAGCATCCTCTGGCACGTAAGGCAGACACTCACGAGCAAGAACTACAGCACCTGAGAGCACCTAGATGCCCCTTTGGGAAATGTGATCAATGGGCTCGGATCGTTCCCTTCCCCTTTGAACTCCTAAGAAAGAACCTTCTGTTGTTTATTTTATTTTTATTTATAAATCCAGTAATTTATTTTCCTCCTAAGAAAATGTGAAAAGTACAAAAAAATACCTAAAGAACACATCTTTTGGGTTGTTTCCTTCTTCCTCTGTCCATTGGCCGTAAGTGTAATAGTTAGAAAAACAAAATTGGAAGTCAGACAGTCCTGGATTCAAATTCTGGGTGCATCTGACCCGAGCTGTGTGGCCTTGAACAAGGCATTTGTCTTCTCTGGGTCTTAGTTTCCACAACTGAAAAATGGGAACAATAATGTCTTACAAAGGTGCTTTGAAAGCTAAACAAGATCATGTATGTAAAGTATTTGGCCTATAATAAGCTCTCATTAAATATGTTACACACAAATTCATCTTTTAAAACATGAGAATAAAGTTATTAACTTGTCCTTGTGATTTAAAATTACTTGTGGCATCCTTTCACATAAACTGTCTTTTATTTTGTTGTTCAGAATCTCATATCATTGGCCTGTCCTCATTAACGATCTATTAACCGGTCTATAATAGTCTGTCGAATGCTTCTTCAGTTACTGAATGCTGTGTAACAAATTACGCCTCTTATGGCTTATAGCAACGCTCAGTCGTTATTCATTTCACACGGTTTCCAAGTGTGAGCACTGGGGAGTGGCTTAGCTGGGTGCAGTCAAGATGTTGACTGGGGCTACATCATCTGAAGGCCTGACCAGGGCAGAGAATCCAGGTTCACTTCCAGGAGGGTCACTCTTGGTGATGGTGGGGATTCCAGCAGGTGCAATCGGGGGGTGGGGGTGGGGGTGGGGGTGGGGTGGGGGGCGGTCTAGGAGGCTGGG
This sequence comes from Sylvilagus bachmani, assembly GCA_015711505.1. Classification (NCBI taxonomy): domain Eukaryota; kingdom Metazoa; phylum Chordata; class Mammalia; order Lagomorpha; family Leporidae; genus Sylvilagus; species Sylvilagus bachmani. The sequence continues at coordinate 27,355,853 of CM027397.1, read as the reverse complement.
GCCATTGCATCGGATGAGTAAGCAGGTGCTCATCAAATGTCTATTGAAAAGATAAGTGAGTAGCTGTGAGGTGATACTCCTGGTTCCCTATTTCAGGATCTCCAGGGGATTTCTTAGGGGTCAGAATGTTTGCTCCACAGGAAGGTGCCGGAGTGACGGCATTAGCGTGCTTGAGGCTCATAACAAACTTGGCTTTCTCCTCTTCCAGTTCCTTGTTGCAAAAGCATCATTTACATGCCAAGAAAGTATTGTGTGTGGATCAATGAACTAAGTCCCAATGACACATATTTAGAGTGTCTGCTTGTTGCTGGGTGCTTGGACTTTTGTGTTGGTGATTGATCATAGCTCTTCCGTGCAGCCTTCATTGCTGCATTTGTAAAACGGGGAACTTGAACACTCTTTGAGCCAAGGCATCCTGATGTATCAATGAGTAATAGCAGGACCTTCCTAATAGTGCTATAGATTTAGGCTTTGTGTCCCCTTCTTCCCACAACCTTATGTGTTAATACTTCATGTTTTTATGACGTAGCAGATAAAGCCACTGCCTGTGATGCCAGCATCCCATTTGGGTACCCATTCAAGTCCTGGCTGCTCCACCTCTCACTCAGTTCCCTGCTAATGAGCCCGGGAAAGCAGTGAGGATGGCACAAGTGGTTGGGCCCCTGTACCCATGTGTAAGACCCAGAATGAAGCCCCTAAATTTGATCTGGCCCAGCCCTGGCCATTGTGGCCATTTGAGGAGTAAGCCAGAGGTTGGAAGATCTCTATCTCTCTTTCTCTCTTTTTTTCCCTCTCTCTCTGTAACTGCCTTTCAGATAAATAAATAAATCTTGTATTAAAAAACTCCTCATCCACAACGTATTGATATGAGGTAGTGAGAGTCTGGGGAGGATATTGGGTGATGTCGTCATGGTAGGGCCATGGATGGGACTTCTGCTCTTATGAGACTCCCAAGAGCTTCCTCCTCCATTCCATCGTGTGAGGTTACTGCCAATGTCAGCTATCTGTGAACTGGGACAGGGCCTCCTCAGATGATCAGTGTGTTGAAACCTTAACCTTGGCTTTCTCAACCTCAGGATCTATGAGAAATAAGCTACCTACTCTTTGGTATGTTTGCATAGCATCATGAATGGACAAAGACATGCTATGAGGAAGCTACAAAATAAGTTCCTGGAACATTACACATTGCTGAAGACATGCTGCCTGTTATCAGCACTGTTACTGTTATTCTATTTCTTGTTGTCTTACACCACGCAACAGAGCCTCTGCTTTAGCCCAGGTTGCTCTTAGTAGCTAGAGAGCCTGTGTTCTTTTTCCTGTATCACTGAGCTGAAGATTCATCCCCTTCTCACCCTTTACCCTCCAAAAATCTCATGGTCATAGCAGGAGAGATACCGTTTGGGGGCAACAGATGAGCTCTGGAAGATAACATCTGTGGGGAGCTGGGAGGAATCTGGACAGCCTTCAAGGACCAGTGGGCTACAGCAGGTGCAGGGGAAGTGAGCATACCTGGGGAAGGGTGTAAGACCATTCTGGGGGAGCATGATGCGGTACAGAAACTTCTCTCTAAGGACCATGTGGGTATCTAGGACATTAGCTTGTTTAAGTGAAGAAAATCCACTTAAGGCTCATTGCCAGGGAGGAATTCCATTTAGAAACCCTAATCAGAGGAGCACACAGTCTGGGGTGTGCTAAACACAAATGCATTCAAACGCAATTATTCGGAGCAGCTATAAACAAGTCTGGTCACTTAAGATAAAGATGTGCAGATCACACGTGGCTTTCGTTGAAACAGCAGAGGGAGAAAAGGCGATCGTGGTCCTGGATGTGGCTGAACGCCCATCAGGAAGGCACTCAGCAGGGCCAGGTGTCACGTGCTGGTTCACAGGGACACGGGGACAGCAGCTCTCGAGATCCACGGACTATTTTTGTCACAGGAGAATTCAGTTTTAAATATTCGGTGCCTTTAGGATAACTCATCTATCACTGGGCCAATTTAAGTCTCATTAATCACACGAAGGAAAGAACTCCCTGCCCCTTGGGGCTGTTAGCGTGCAGCTGAGCTGTGGAGGCTGGGTCCCCCGAGAAGTGGAACTTGAGTGACATGGATGTGCAGAGGAGGGTGCAGAGTCATCCCCTGAGTCAGGACTGTTCCTGGACTAGACTCGCCCGTGTTGGCTACTGCTGCCAAGCCTGGGGTCACCTGGGCCGAGACGGCTTGGAAGATCATGAAGGAAATCTGCACACTGCATTTGAGGAAGCGTGAAGCGGAATAAAGACCATGGCCTTTGGGGCTAGGGAGCCTCCATGTATTGATCGACCATCAGTCGAGAATGTCCTGTGTCAGGCAATGGGATAAGTACTTTACACACAAATGGTCATGTGATCCTCAGAGCAGCCCTAAGGGATACATGGCATACCCCTTTGACATGTGAGCATTCAAGTTTAGAAACGTTGAGTCATGGGGCTGGTGCTATGGCTCACTTGGTTAATCCTCTGCCTGCAGCGCCGACATCCCATATGGGCACTGGTTCTAGTCCTGGTTGCTCCTCTTCCAGTCCAGCTCTCTGCTGTGGCCCAGGAAGGCAGTGGAGGATGGCCCAAGTGCTTGGGTGCCTGCACCCGCGTGGGAGACCAGGAAGAAGCACCTGGTTCCTGGCTTCGGATTGGCGTAGCTCTGGCTGTAGCGGCCATTTGGGGGGGTGAGCCAACGGAAGGAAGACCTTTTTCTCTGTCTCTCTCTCTCACTGTCTAACTCTATCTGTCAAAGAAATAAAAAGGAAAAGTTGAGTCATTTGCTCAAGGTCCTAGAACTTAAAGGTTGGCAGAGCTGGGATTTGAGCTGTGGTTTAGATTTATCTATATTTATTTGAAAGAGAGAGAGAACAAAAGATATCTCCCATATGGTAGTTCATTCCTCAAATATCTTCATTAGCTGTGACTGGGCCAGGCCAAAACCAGGATCCGGGAACTCAGTCTGGGTCTCCCTTGTGGGTAATAGGAACCCAATTACTTGAACCATCGTCTGCTGCCCCCTGGGGTTCACATGAGCAGGAAGTGGAGATGGGGCTTGAGTCCTGGCACTCCAACAAGGACCATGGGCATTCCACAGGCTTTTCCTGGCCATTTGAAAGCCCTGTCCAACTACTATGTGACACCACACACAAAGTGAGCCAAAGCCATCAGGACTTGCTCAGAAAACCTGGAAAGTCCTGAATGGTCGACAGCAAAGGAAAAATCAACAGCTGATCATTCAGATTGCCCAAAGCAAGTTATTGTTGACATGGTGATACCTTTTTTTTTTTTTTTTTGTCTTTGTTTGGTTGGGTCACTATAGCAAACAGCATAATGGGGTTGGGTTATTAATAAAAATGGAAATTTACTTCCCGTGGTTCTAGATCCTGGGAAGGCTAAGATCAGCCTGTCTGGTGGGGGCTTCTCATAGACAGCACCCTCACCATGTCCTCACGTGGAGTGAGGGGCACGCCAGCTCTCTCAGCTCTCTTATAAGGGCGCTAGTCTACATTCCGGGGGGCTCTGGCCTTGTCATTCCAGTAATTGCCTCCCGAGGCCCTCCTTCATACTGTGATTTTGGAGGTCAGGATTTTAGCATGAATTTTGGGGGAACAGGCTCGCTCACGCTACAGAAATATCCTGTTAGGCTTTTGAAAAATGTTTGCCTTTGAGGAAATGCTTATATTCACACAGTGTATTTTTGTCTTGCTTTTCCCAATCATGCCCTAAGTGTTTAAATGTTATTACAAAAATTTGTAAGTATAATTTTAAGCGACTCTATAATATGTCATTAAATGGCTGGATATATGCATGTAAGTTAGTTTCCTTATCTTCAAAATGTAGACAATGTTTCCCGTTTTACAGCTCTCTGCTAAGACAAGGTAATAGTTATGAAGTGTCTGATGCATAATAGATACTCGGTCAATATTTGTACCCATCTCTCTTTGCACTGGGACAAGTTCTCTAACAGTTCAGCCACAAACGGGGATTCTGTTTTTAAAATTATAATTTATTTATTTTCATTTAATTCGAAAGACAGAGCTAGGAAGACAAATACACAAGAGATCTTCCATCCACTGGTTTATTCCCTAAAGACCTACAACAGCCAGGGCTGGCTGGGTCCATGCTGGGAGCCTGGAACTCCATCTGGGTCTCCCATGTGGGCAGCAGAGACCCAGGTACTTGAGCCACTCATTACCTGTTGCCTCCCAGGATATGTAATCTCAGAAAGTTGGCTCAGACACAGAGGAGCTGGGGCTCAAACCAGGCACTCTGAAATCGCCATCCCAAGCAGCAACTAAACCACGGTTCCAAACCCGGAGGAGAGGCTTCTGATACATAGCATGTGTTGTGGGCACCCTTGGGAGAGCTGTGCAAGGGTTTGATGTTAGCAGGAAGGGGCAGGGGAGTGCACCAGGGAAGCACGTGGTCTCCCCTGGAGCTCAGCCACATATTGGTTTCCTGGGAAGCTCTGGAGCGTGAACTGCACCATAGAGCCAGTCCCAGAGTGAGGCAGTGGCTTGGTCTTTCCAGCTCCGTGTCATTGGTCACTGGCTGTGCCTCTGGGTGAGACACTCCCGTTCAACCAAGGGAGACTCCAGAATAGCCCTTTCTAACAGGGGGCTCCTAGCCACATGTGGTTATTAAGCACTTGACCTGTGGCTAGTGTGAAGGCAATGTATTGTAAGTGTAAAATACATACCAGGGTAGTGTGAAGAAAAAGACCTCAGTGTCATTAATGTTTTCACTATTTTAGTATTAGTAAAAGATTGGTTGTTTTGATAGGTAGAATGATAGAGAGGGAAACACACACACACACACACGCACACACACATCTTTTATCTGCTAGTTCACTGTCCAAATTGGCCAAGCTGAAGCCGGGATCCTGGAATTCCATCCTGGTTTACCATGTGGGGGCAGGAGACCAAGTACTTGCTGCTTTCTCAGGTGCATTAGCAGAGAGCTGGACTAGAAGCAGAGCAGCTGAGACTCTAACTTGCACTCTGATGTGAGATACTGGTGTTATGAGTGGCGGCTTAACCCACGGCACCACAATGTTGGCCCCAACATCATTAATAATTTTACAAATTAGTTTCCTGTTGAAATGACTTCAGATACTTTAAATATACTGGGTTAAATAAAACATATTTAAATTAATTTCACTTATTTTCTTTTTAAAAATGTGTTGCCTCAAAATTTGAAATTACATATGTGGGTACTTCACAACATTTGTGGATAATGGAATTATAAGCCTCTTTTAGTGCCAAAAATTGAAATCTCCGCATAGTTTTTTCATAATATGCTTTTTCCATGAATATTTTGAAGACCCCTTATATGCATGGATTTCCAAAATTTTGTACCCAAATAATCTTTTAATTCTATTTTCCATGAACTTCTTTTTTTAATTTAGAGAGAGAGAACATGGACTAAGTCCTCCATACACTGGCTTACTCTCCAACTGGCTTCAAGGACGGGAGGGCCAAGGCTAGGATCTCAATCCACATCTCCTGTGTGGGTAGCAGGAAGGGTGATAGGAACCCAGTTACTTGAGTCATCACCACTACCTCCCAGGGTCCGCAGTAGCAGGAGGCTTGAGTCGGGAACCACCGTCAGGAATTGAATCCAGGTACTGGATTGTTAGTTGGTGTCTTAACTACTAGGCCCAATACCCACTATTCCACCAATGTTTTGAAATACTGCCATATGAAACACATTGTGGACCTTACGATAGTTCTTTTGGCTGCAATGCCCTGTGAGAGTAGCACACGGACTTTATTTATGAAAAGGGCGTGGGTAAATATTGAAGATGTTGCAGGCTACAAGGTGTCTGTTGTGGGTATTCAGCTCTCCAGTTGCAGAGGGCAAGTGCTCGTAGATAAAACATAAATTAATAAGCTGGACTGTCTTCTGATAAAACTTTATTAAGAAAGACATGGTAGGCGGGACTTAGCCAAAGGACCATAGCTGTAGATAATAATGCAGTTGTGAACTGTTGGCAGCCAGTACTCATATTGGCTTGGTGCAGTTATGGTGGAGGGTGTCCCACTGGGTGGAGATTGGGGAGAGGCACCCGCGCTGTCCTGTGTGCTCCAGTTTCTCTCCTGGCCAGGGAAGAAGTGTTCCTGCTGGTTCCCCCTGCCTTTGTCATTGACCTCTGGATGCTTTGTCTCTTAGGGCGCTTGGGCTGTGAGACTGCTGCATCCGAAACTAACAATGGGAAGGAATGTAGAAGGAAGAAAAACAAAGCCAGACATTAATTCCCTTCTTAGAAGTAGAGCAGAGGACCCTATGCGTGTCAGTATGGCATTTGAGGACACTGCTTGGTATTTGGGAGGTCTGGATAACTGGTTTACCCTGGGAAGTGGAAGCAGAATCTTGGGACTTTAGTGATTATTTTTTAAATGACATGTCCCTCCAGCTTCTGTGAAAAGAAGTATAAACATAGAGATTTTCAACTGATGGTAATCAGCATAGAATGCCTGAGGCCAGGACATAATTAATACAGGATCCCTGGGAACCCGCAGTGCTGCAGCGCCTCGGCACCAAGGTGGAGTTGCTCCATCGAAATGATGGGTTTGGTTTCCAGAGAGCTTCCTGTGGCCTGCTCAGGCTGGACTTGAGTCTCTCTGCTGGGGCTGTGCATCTCCACCAGCCACCCCGAGGCACTGACCCTCCTTGTAAAGGCTGAGTCTCCCAGAGGGCCCTGTGGCACAGATCTGTGGTCAGTCCCTCCTGTAGGGGTGGTCCCCTCTGTGTTGTGTCTCCTCTTGTCAGAATCCTGTGTTTCTGCAGGTCAGCACCCACTCTTCTTTTGCCCAGCCTTCTGATCCAACACCTACTATATGCTATACCTGTTAAAAAAAAAAAAAGATTTATTTATTTGAAAGGCAGAGTTAGAGGGAGAGATAGAAAGACATCTATCTGAACTTGGAGTATCATGTTCATTGAAGCTCAGTTCTCAATAGCTAAGATATGGATTCAACTCAGATGTCCATTAACTAATGACTGGATAAAGAAATTATGTACATATATACATATATATATACACACACACTGCTATGGAATACTATTCAGCAGTAGTATAGGGTTAATCATATGAGTATAAAGTAAACTGAAAATAGATCTTTGTAAAAATTAAGAGTGGGAATAGGAGCAAGAGGAGGAAGAAGTGTGGGAGTGTGGATGAGAGGGAGGGTAGGGTGGAAAGTATCATTATATTCCTAAATCTATATTTAGGAAATACATGAAATTTGTATACTTTAAATAAAATTTAAAAAAAGAAAAAAAAGGAGAAATCTTCCATCCACTGGTTCACTCCCCAAATGGCCACAATGGCCAGGGCTATGCCAGGTTGAATTCAGAAGCCAGGAGCTTCTTCTGGGTCTCCCACTTGGGCCATCTTCCCCTGCTTTCCCAAGCGCATTATCAGGGAGCTGGATTGGAAGTGGAGTAGCTGATTCTTGAACCAGTGCCCATATGAGATGCTGGCACTGCAGACAGTGGCTTTACCCACTATGTCATAATACCAGCCCCTGAGACCCTTTTTAAAAATTATATTTATTTGAAAGGTAGAGTATGATGGGGAAGAGAAGGAGAGACAGATAGGATGGATGGATAGATGGATGGATGGATGGGAAGGGAGGGAAGAAGGGAGGAAGGGAGGAAGGGAGGATGGATGGATCTTCCATCCTTCCATCTGCTGGTCCACTCCCCAAATGACTGTAATGGCCAGGGCAGGCTCAGGTGGAAGTCAGGAGTGAGGAACTCCATCCTGGTCTCCCATGTGGGTTTCAGAGGCCCAAGCAGTTGGATCATCTTCTGCTGCTTTTCTAGGCACATGAGGAGGGAGCTGGATTGGAAGTATAGTAGCCAGTGCTCGAACTGGAGCTCTGATTTGGGATGCCAGTAGTGTGAGCAGTGGCTTCATTCCCTGTGCCACAGTTCTGGCCCCAGTGCTGAGCCTATTTTAGACACCACACACGGGTCAGGTATAGCCCCTGACTTACATACTGGGGAACACTAATCATGAATATGTAAAGTGTACAGCTTAAGGAAGTGATAAGGGCCATGCACAAAGAAGAGAAAGGGACTGGGGTGGGAGCACCTCAGGGTGGGCGGGGGCTGTCTTTGGAGGAGGTGTGCTTTGAGAGGAGATCAAATATACGGAATAGAAACAGCGCATGCTTGCCCAGTGCCTGTGCTGTGCTGGGCCCTGTCTGGAATGCTTCACGGGCATGGGCTGACGATTCATCATGAGCATGCAACGAGGTGGAACTATGATGAGCCCCATTTGGCACGGAAGAACCTGAGGCATAGAAAGATGACGCCATTGACTCAGGGATGCCTAGTTCATCAGTGGAAGGATGGGATTCGAGCCTGGACCCTGGTTCCAGGCGCTGTTAACCTGCAGCAGGCATGAAGGCGTCGATGCATTGAGTACTGAGTTCACTGTTTGGACGTAACTGCTTACGCATAGGGGACCCACGTAGGACCTAAGTGAGACCCATTCCTCTCTCACTGCCTCGGGCTCAGGCTTGCTGAGGAGTGTTAGAAATGATCTTGTCTCTGCCTGGGACAGTGGGTGGAAGTCCATACAGAAGTGAGAAGATGCACAGAAACCCGAAGGGTGAGATTTCAGGAGATCAGTGCTGGACCAGAAACGGAGAAGGTGGGAGAAGAAGCCTCAGGAAGGGCAAGCGGGGCTAGGGAACAGCCCGTGCAGACTTCGCGATGTGGGGTGATCAGGGGAGTAGAAGTGTTTCAAGACGGCATCAGATTCCTGGGTGAACAGCAGCTTTTGAAACAGGATATGTGGGCGCCAGGGACTTGGACTTTATTCTGAGGGCCATGGGAAGCCATTGGGTGATTTGTCTGGCTGTGTGTGGTTGGAAGATCATGTGGGTAGCAGTCTGTGCATATGTGTGGGGCAGAGGGAGTGGCTTGATGGGGGCTCAGGTCACCCTCTCAGCTCCTCTTGACATCATCCCCTTGAGCCTAAGAGAAATGGAACTATCTCTTTCATTCATATACATTGTAGCTAGTATGTTCTTATTAGGTGCATAGTAGGAGCTGAATAGAGTCTATGCTGAATATTTTGTATTGTTGTCTTTTTCTATGCTGAGTATTTTATATTCTGCCATCCTAAAACATCTCTCTCCAATGGGTATTACTGTTGTTTCTCTTGTACAGATGCGCAGAGCTTGGGTTGTGAGTTGCACAGCCGCTGATTGGTGAAGCAGGAGTTACAGCTCAGGGCCGCTGTATCCAGCACTAGGCTTTTGCCATGCTGCATCTCGTGTGCACAAGTCTCATTTCCCTTTCTAGAGGGCAGGGGATGCTTGAGTGCCCTTACTGAGCCCCTGCTGTGTGCTGGACGTGCACACATTTTATTTGCGTTATATCCTCACAATAGCCAGGTGCAGAGTCATCTCCTTTTGCCAGAGGAGAACGCTGAAGCCAGGAGTGTGGGTTGCTGGGACTCCCTTCTGCCCAGTGTTCCCACTGCTTTCTCTCTGAGCCCAGTCAGCACCTTCTGTATGTTTTACATCTTTAACTATTTCTACTTCCTGTTGGAGCTTCCCCCTTCTCTGACCAGGGCTCAGCCAGAATTGTCAGAATTGGCTGGGTGGCCGCCAATCATCAGACACCATGGGTTTTCTCTTCTATGAAGTTCACTAAATGGACATTGCTTCCTGGTTTCCTTGCCAAGTGGCTCCTCCCCCAGCAGCCCTTGCTCCGGGCTGGCACGCATCACACCCCAGGGAATAACCAGTTCAGCCAGGCTTTGGGCTGATGTGTGGCTCTGAGGGTGCGCTGCACACTGGGTGCTGGGGCGAAGGGGCTGCCTTCACTGAGGGTAACTCAACGACCCTGAGTTTGCATTTCCCCATAGAGCTGTGATTTATTTGTTACAGGCTCAAGCCCCATGTTTGTGTATTGGTTCTTTTTACTAAAGTAGTATATCTGTATTGTTCACCACCTGGTATTTAGAACGTCCAGATAAGCCAAAGAAGGACTCAAAAGCAACCTTTTACAAATTATATTTATTTATTTGAAAGAGCAAAAGAGAGAAAGAGATAGAGAAAGAGGGAGAGTGGGAAGGAGGGAGGGAGGGAGAGAGAGAGAGATTCTCTATCCACTGCCCACTATGTGGGTGGCAGTGGTCCAAGGACTTTGGCCACCATCCACTGCTTTCCCAAGTGCATCAGCAGGGAGCTGGATCAGAAGTGAAGCAGCTGGGCCTCGGGCCAGTGCTCATCCAGGATGCCAGGATCACCGGGAGCAGCTTAACCTGCTGCCCCACGATGCCGGCCCCTCAGAGTTAACCTCAGTCTCAGCCCCTAGAGATGAGCGTTCCTTCACTCTCTTCCCTCCCTCCCTCTCTTCCTCTCATGGTAGAACAGAGTCCTTCTGTAGGGCTGTTTTGGCACTAGTCACCTCCCTTTCATGGCTAAGCCCGGGCACCTCAACATGCTGCACACTTTCTGTAAGCACAGGCATCAGACATGCAGTTTATAGCAGATTGTCTTAATCTTTGGGCTGTTTCACTCAGTTTGGGCTGCTACAATGGAAGACCACAGACAGGTGGCAATGAACACTCATCTTTCCCACTCCTGGAGGCTGGAGGTCTCAGGTCCGGCTGCCAGTACGGTTGGGTTCTGGTCAGGGGCTTCCTCTAGATTGTAGGCCTCTGACTTCTCACACAGCAGAGAGCCGAGAGGGAAGCAAGTCGTGGCCGTGGTAAGGGCTCCACCTTTCTGTCCTCACCTAATCCTATTCAACTCTCAAAGGCCCTGTGTCCCAATGCTATCACACTGATGGGTGGGGTAGCAGTGCAGGAAATTTGGGGAGACACAAGCATCCAGTCATGGCAGGTTGCTGTAACAAAATATCACAGCTTGGATGGCTTAAACATGAGCAGATTATTTCCCACAGTGCTGGAGGTAGGGACGGCCAAGTTCAAGTTCAAGATGGCGGCCCCTTTGATTGCTGCTCAGGGCTCTTTTCCTGCCTTGCCAATGGCGGCCTTCTTGCTGATCTCTCTTCTCTTTTGTAGGATGCTGGTACCATCACGGGGTCCTACTTCCTGACTTCATTGAAATCAAATTGTCCCCCAACCTTAGATCTCTTTTTCCCTCCAAGTGTCATCAGCTTGGAGGTTGGACTGCAATGTATGGTTTTGATGGGCTGAGAATCACAAACACTGAGTCTGTAGCCTAGATAAAGTAGAGCTTCTTTGATTGAAACAGAAGTAGAGGAACCCAAGTTCTAGCTAGTTGCATTGTTCTCTTGTCGATCTCGTGCTGATCCGAAGCCAGGAGCCAGGTGCTTATCCTGGTCTCCCATGCAGGTGCAGAGCCTAGGGACTTGGGCCATCCTCCACTGCCCTCCTGGGCCACAGCAGAGAGCTGGCCTGGAAGAGGGGCAACCGGGACAGAATCCGACGCCCTGACCGGGACTAGAACCCGGTGTGCCGGTGCTGCAAGGTAGAGGCTTAGCCTAGTGAGCCGCGGCGCCAGCCAGGTCTTCTGATTTTTTAAAAAAGATTTATTTTATTTATTTAAAAGGATGAGTTACAGATGGAGAGAGAGGGAGAGGGAGGTTGAGGTTTCCTTCTGCTGGTTCACTCCCAAATGGCTTCAATGACCAGGGCTGTGCCAGGCTGAAGCCAGGAGCTAGAAGCTTCTTCCAGGTCACCCATGTGGGTGCAGGGGCTCAAGCACCTGGGCCATCCTCTGCTGCTTTTCTCAGGAGCATTAGCAGGGAGCTGGATTGTAAGTGGAGCAGCCAGGACTAGAACCGGGATCCATATGAGATGCCAGCATTGCAGGTGGTGACTTTCCTTGCTATGTCACTAGTCACCAGGGCACCAGCCCTGGATTGTCTAAATTTCTAAGGAGCATTGTTTGAAAAAATTTTTTTCTCATCTGACTTTATTTTGATGGTAAATAAAATAAATCTTTTTAAAATAATCACAAGATCCACAGAGGTGATTGAGAAAACAATTTGGACAAGAGAACAATGCAACCAGCTGGTGGCATGCTTCATTGCATGGATGTGTGCCGTGGATTTATCCAGTTTGCTATAACTGGGTATTGAGATTGCTTTCCATTTTCCAGCATGTGAGACAGAATCATAATGGACATCCCCACACTTCCAACCTTGTGTGCACCTGTGATTCTTTCTCTCAGATAAAGTCTTAGAAGTAAAAATGTCTTTGAGTTCCTGGCTGGTGGAAATTTCCTGCTGAGGCCCCCTTTTTTGTTTGGCCAGAAGGAAATCTGCATACAGTGTGTGTCCTGGTTGGGCACGTATGTGTGTGTATGTGTGTGTGTGTGTGTGTGTGTGTGCTGGACACGATATGTCTTCATAGCAGACGGCCCCATGTTGCCCCGCTGACTCACGCTCCGCTGTCGGGACAGACACAGGCTTCCTCTGGGTCTGGGTTGGCAAGACGGATGCTGCTGATGCTATCTTAATTTGCAGTGGCCTTTTACAGCCTTCAGAGCCCTTTTCATCTCTTGTCCCAGAGTCACTGCATGAGGTCAGTTGGGAGGAGATGGATATATCTTTAAAAATTTTGAAAGCATGCTGCGGTTCAAGGAGGTTAAGCGACTTTCCTGGGATTATTAATGTTGCGCAAGAACCTCCTGCGAACCTCAGCCCTTTACATCAACAAACAGCATCCTTAGGGGCTTGGTTCCAGGATCCCTCAAGACACCAAAATTATTGAATATTCAAGCTAATGATGTAGTATTTGCATAGAACCGACACAATCCTCTCGTATGCTTTAAATCATCTCTAGATTGCTTGCAATACCTAATACAGTATCAACAGTTTTTTTCTACTGTTGTGTTTAGGGAATAATGACAAGAAAACAATCCTGTATGTGTTCAGTACAGATGTAATTTTGTTAAGATTTATTTATTTGAAAGTCAGAGTCACACAGGAAGAGGAGAGGCAGAGAGTGAGGGAGAAGTCTTCCATCCAATGGTTCACTCCCCAGTTGGCCGCAGTGGCTAGTTCTGTGCCTATCCGAAGCCAGGAGCCAGGAGCTTCTTCTGGGTTTCCCATGCTGGTGCAGGGGCCCAAGGACGTGGGCCATCTTCTACTGCTTTCCCAGGCCATAGCAGAGAGCTGGATCGGAAGTGGAGCAGCCAAGTCTCGAACCAGTACGCATATGGGGTGCTGGTGCTTCAGGCCAGGGCGTTAACCTGCTGTGCCATAGTGCCGGCCCCCAGATGTAATTTTTTTTTCAAGTATTTTCAACCAGAAGTTGCTTGGATCCAAGGGTGCGGAACTCACGCACATGGAGAATGGGCTGAGTTTTTCTTTCTTCTCTGGGAGGCTGAGTCTCAGGGCTGGTTGTGGCTTATTTGATTTCAGTGGCCGTGGAGGCAAGGAAGCATAGTGACTCTAAAAGATATCAGAGGCCGGCGCCACAGCTCAATAGGCTAATCCTCCACCTGTGGTGCTGGCACCCCGGGTTCTAGTCCTGGTCGGAGTGCCGGATTCTGTCCCGGTTGCTCCTCTTCCAGTCTAGCTCTCTGCTGTGGCCCAGGAGGGCAGTGGAGGATGGCCCAGGTCCTTGGGCCCTGCACCGCATGGGAGACCAGGAAGAGGCACCTGGCTCCTGCCTTCGGATCAGTGCAGCTCATGCGGCCATAGCGGCCATTTGGGGTGCGAACCAACGGAAAAGGAAGGCCTTTCTCTCTGTCTCTCTCTCTCTCACTGTTCACTCTGCCTGTCAAAAAAAATAAATAAATAAAAGAAAGGAAGTCTTGAACAAGAAGTGAAAGACTGTGGTGAAGGGTTGCAACCTTGTATTTATTCCAGAGGGAGGCCAGTGGACGATTTGATGTGTGGGAGTAACATGATCTCATTTGTATTTTCATAGCTTATTTGGACTTGTTTGTTCAACGCTGGATTTTCTGTGCCTGGTTCAAAATAGACGCTCCATAAATATTTTATTAGATTAATAACAAGGAAAGCAATGGGTGCGAGAGTTGAGAGGCTGGGTAGGGTTCTAGCATGTGCAAGGCACTGGTAAGCTGCTTAGCTTCTTGGGATGAAGTCTGTTAGTTGTGTACTCGCTTATTCCTTCATGTAGCTCAGTGAGAAAACATTCTCTGGGTGCTTCCTCTGGGGCATTCACACCGCCAGAGGAAAGGCTGTGACTTTGCATCGTTATTGGAGACCTCAGATGCAAGCGTGGCCTCATCTCCCTCCCTCTGCCTCTTCCAAAGAGGAGGAAAAGCCAGTGCAGCTGGAGGAGAAATGGGGCTCACTCTTGAGTGATGGGGACCCCTGTGTTGGGGAAGAGGGAGATGAGTGTTAGAGCTGGGACATCCTCCACGCCTCACCCCAACCAACTCTGCTGCATAGAGGGGACACTGAGGCCCGAGGGAGGGCGTGATGTGATCGGCTCAAGGTGACCTGGGGGCTCAGTGGCAGAGCCCGATGATTGCCAGTCTCCCAGCCACTCTGTTCTGCCACGGTTCCTACCACACTGCCTTGCCGCACTCACCTTTAAACCAACAGTTCGAGCAGTCGGGGGGAAGAAAATAATGGTGTTTATTCTGAATTAAAATGCTTTTTTAAAAATTAAAAATCAACCCCATAAAGATAGTTTACATTCAGAGCTAAATGTTGGAGTGCAAAGGTTCCCTTCAGGACTGGGAATTACGGCTTCTAATTACAGAGCAGTTGGGACGACGGATTTCTGGAGCCTTTTACGAAGTGTGTTATAAATAGGTCACAACAGCCCTCACATTCCTTATGTGTTTACTTGCCTGGTGAGCTCTTTTTTGGCACTTGGCCCTGATCTTGTGTAGCCTTGAACTCAACTTACATTTTCATCTGTAAGTGAATTATCTCCAGCTAGACTGCCAAAAGGATCCGCCCTCCCATTTATCTCCCTGCCCCCCCCCCCCCCCACCATCACAGTATCTAGCACAGTGCTGGGTGCATGGAGTTTGCTAATAAAATCCACCTCATTCCCTTCCCTGCCCTCTCCTGCCTTGCCCTTCTTCTCCTCTGTCTCCTGCCCCAACCCCTTCCTTCCTCTCTAAACCCCTTCCTCTCTTTCTTTCACAACCCCTTTCTCCCATTGTCCCTCCCTCCCTCTCTCCTTCCCCCCTCCTCTCCTCTCCTCCCACGGATATTTCTCTAAAGTTCGGAATACGACACTGGGGGATTCAGTGATGAATTAAGGAGACTCTCTCTGTTGCTGCCATGGAGCTTGCAGTCTGTTTGGTGAGGTGGGGGTGGAGGAAATCCAGACACTAAGGAGCCAGTGGTGCAAACTTGTAGGGTTCCGTTTGCAGTATGTGGAATAAAGGATGGAAGACAGAAGGGAGTGCACAGGGCAGGGTGGGGCATCTGGCAGTGGTCGGGGGCTGCTTTCCCGAGGAGATCATGCTTGAGCTGGGAGCAGGAGGAGGAGTAGCAAACACAGCAAAAGGAGGCAGGCAGGGGGCAAAGGGACCCGCACACATGAAGACAGACAGCCTTGAGGTGGGCGGTGGTCTGGAGGCCAGTGTGCCTGGATTGGAGGCAGGGGGGGGCACGTGGCCAGGTGAGCGTGTATATCATGCAAGATCTCGGAGGCCATGTGGAAGATTCTCGTGTTTTTCTTGAGATTGATGGAAATCCATGGTAGGGGCTTGCGCAGGAGACTAGGAGCATAACACCATCAGAATTTCATTTCTGGAAGGTCACTTAAGGCCAGACGTGTGGGCAGCTCTACCGATGGGAAGTGAGTTAAATAAGCCACGGTGCAGCCTCGCCAGGGCAGGCTGCGCGGATACAGAGGAGAAAAGGGACCTCTGTGTTCTCTGATTAGGACATGGCTCGGGAGTAGCGTGTTGGGTGGCTATCCCGAGGAGCAGGCAGTGTCGGAGAGGGAGATAAACGTATATCCTGGCATTAGAATTTCTACGTACTTGCATAAAGATCTACCAGGATGAAGAAGAAGACAGTATTGAAAGGCTCTGGACAGTCTAAGGCAGGCAAGGTGGACGGTGCAGGGGCATGAGCCCCCGTCTTCTGCAGGTGTGTTCTGCGATCTTGCTTTGACTGTTGAACCACGTGGCACATCGTTATTCAAAACTGGAATGAAAAGAAGTTGAGCTAGGCTCTGTCGATGTGGTTGTACATTGGGGGTAGGGCAAACATGCACGAGATGTGGGCCATTGGCTATTGGTGGGAAACACCCACTTGATTTTGACCCCCCATCTCAGATGCTTCTTACCTGATATTTCTATTTTAATCCATTATTGAACAAATAGCCCCAAACAGTAAGATCATCCTTGCTACTCTAACCAGGGTCTTTTTACTTCATTCATTGGAGTATTCAGTCTTTGACTATAATGTAAATTAAAACTGTGTAGTCTCAAATTTTTTTTTAAGATTTCATTTATTTATTTGAGAGGTAGAGTTACAGACAGTGAGAGGTAGAGACAGAGAGAGGTCTTTCATCCTCTGGTTCACTCCCCAAATGGTCACAGCAGCCGAAGCTGGGCTGATCCGAAGCTAGGAGCTAGGAGTTTGTTTCAGATCTCCTATGCAGGTGCAGGGGCCCAAGCATTGGGCCATCTTCTACTGCTTTCCCAGGCCATAGGAGAGAGCTGGATTGGAAGAGGAGTAGCTGGGACTAGAACGGGCACCCATATGGGATGCTGGCATCACAGGTGGAGGATTAACCTACCACGCCACAGCTAACACTTTGAACAGTGGTTGACGAGTTGCCCAGTTGGAGGGTAACAGTATGAAATCTTCATTGAGCATGGACTGCATGCCAGACATGGCACTTAGTTCTTGCAACAGCTGAAAGTTGCCCTTTCGTAGACAAGGGAACTGAGGCACAGGAGGTGAGGTGGCTCGTGCAGGGTCACCCTCACGGGTCACCCTGTGGAGGGCAGGGTGGGTTGTTTATCAATTTGATGGTTATTTTCTGAGTCCTGAGTCAGGTGCTGGGGAATTTGCTGATGACTGAGAAATGGTGTTTTCTGTTACAGAGTGCATTGTGTAAAGGGCCAGATGGACATGTCTGCATGTAACCGCTGTACGGTGTGACAAGGCTTGAAGCCAGAAGCCTGTGCAAGGGCCAAGTGTAACATCAAGGGATAGGAGGGGGGGAGTCCGGGACTGGGACGGCACCCTGGAAGAAGTGGAGGTGCTTTAGGAGGGTCCTGTGCTGTGTGCAGGACTTTGACAGGCAGGTGCAGAGTAGCCAACAACTTGAGAGGAGGGAGGAGCATCTGCAAAGGTGTAAGGCTGCAGGCAGTGGTTGGGGACTGGAAACACAAGTGCTGGGGAGGTGCTGTGGGGGAGGAGCTGAAGAGTGGGCGGGGCTAGACCCTGCAGGGCTGATGCTGGACTATGCTGGGCTTGGTGTGCCTTTGTGCTCAGCTCTAGAGATTCCCTCCTGACATAGCTGAGCAGAGAATGCATTTGTCTCTGAGTTCGGGGCTCAATGGTGCAGATGACCTGTGTGGTCAGGGAAAACTTGGTCCCAGAGAGGACCAAGCTTGCAGTTAGTAAGTGCCATGGTGCAAGGAAGATGAGAGAAGAGAATGCCACAAGAGTCAGGAGGTGGCGGTGGTGGTGGGGGGCTCTTTGCAGGAGAAAGCCATCCCTGAGCTAGATTTTGGTGGATGAGGAGTTGGGTGGGAGAAGAACTGGTGATGGAGTGAGAATTGAGGGCATAGGAGGGTCAAAGGCCTGGGGTCATGTGTGGATGTGAGACTGGCAGAGTGACTGGACATGGGACTGCAGAAAAAGGAGACCCTGGGAACAGAGCCCTGAAGTCCAAATAAAGAGTATTCCAGGTAAAGAGATAAGAGCACAAGGAGTGGCCACCTTGCGTGTTTTGAAACACTGGGGCACACAGGACCCTCTGTCCCTGCTGTGACTCAGCTCCAGGGAGCCCAGGAGTGGCTCACCCTAGCACTTGCCCTCCACTGCCCCCGTCCTGTGAGCAGTGAGTTCTTCAATGCAGTCTGGGTGGGTGGCTGTCAGGTGCGATCACACTCACTGCCTGCGCTGACCATTCTCTGCCAGGCAGGCGCGTCTCCCAGCACGGCCAGAGTCTGAGAAGCAAGCAGCCAGAATGTTGGGCTGGGTAAGAATAATTAAAATGGGATCAGGGTCCATCCTGTGGCGATGTCAGTTTTGGAGCGCCCAGCATGGAGGCCCCGGGCCATGGCTGAACTTGCTTCGGGAGGTCTGGCACTCTGCCGCCTCACCTGCCCTGGTCCAGCTCCCTCCAGCCACCTTGGAAGACACTGCTTTCACTGTTTGGCCTCTGTGTGCAGACGCAATGCTGTTGTCATTTCATTCACATGACCTCAAATTCTCAAGGCAACAGCCCTAGGAGGTAGGAAGAGGGAACTGAGGCTCCACAAGGCTCCGAGTCTTGCCCACGCGTGGGCAGTAGGAGCCACAGCCAAGGCTGGCCCCAGATTTTCAATTTGCTGTCAGTTGTGCGTTTTCTGGGTTTGCTCAACACTGTTGTTTCCGAGTTGTGGGAGCAGCATTGGCCTTGTTCTCTGCTGTCATGAGTGTGTGCACTCTTTCCATTCACACACTGTGAAGCCCTGAGCCCCAGTGGGGTTATAACTGGAAGGTCCCTTTGGGGCAGTTAGGGTCATCAGATGGGGTCATGAGGCTGGGGCTCCCATGAGGGGATTAGCGTTTTAATAAGAAGAGCAACAGAGACCAGGACTTGCTCCCTCTGTATCCTGGGAGAATATGGTGAGGAGGCAGCAGTCCTCACCAGGAGGAGAGCCCTCACCAGGAACTCACTGCTTTGGTCTTGGGCTTCTCAACCTCTGGAGCCCTGAGAAATAAAGTTCTCTTAAGCTGTCCAGCCTATGACAATTCTTTGGGCCACCTGATCTGACAAAACAACATGTATCCACCACACAGCATGCATCCACCCTCAACATGCATTCTCCCCACAACATGTTTCCTCTGCTTAACACGACCCTCCCTCCAGCATACATGCACCCCACAGCATATATCCACTCTACAACATACATCTACCCCAACATGCATCCTCCCCACAACATGCATCCACCCCAACATGCATCTATCCCAACATGCATCCTCCCCATAACATGCTTCCTCCCCCCAATCTGTATCCACCCTCAACATGCATCCTCCCCACAATGTGTTTCCCCTGCCTAACATGTATCCTCCCTCCAACATGCATGCACCCAATAACATACATCCACTCTACAACATACATCCACCCCCAACATGCATCCTCCCACAACATGCATCTGTTCCCAACATGCATTCTCCACATAACATGCCTCCTCCCCCCAAGCTGTATTCTCCCCACAACATGTATCTACCCCCAGCATGCATCTTCCTCCTAACATGCATCCTCTCCCCAACATACATCCACCCCAACATGCATCCTCCCCCCAATGTGTTTCCTCTGACTAACACATATCCTCCCTCCAACATGCATGCACCCCACAACATGTTTCCACTCCCAACATACATCCACCCCCAACATGCATCCTCTCCACAACATATTTTCACCCCCAAGACGCATCCACACAAATGTGTCCCCTGCTACAACATGCATCCCTCCTGCAGTGTGTCCCTCCCATGAAATGTCTCCACTGCTCCCAGCAGGCATCCTTGTCCTTCCCGGAAGCACTCTAATCCCCCTTTGGAGAGTTGCTTCTCCCCCACTGGGTACATCTTGTTGATACTGATCAGAGCTGACCATGTGACCAGGCAGGCCCATCAAAACTTTTTCCTAGGGCCTGGTCTCTTTGGTAGAATTTTCCCAGCCAACACGTTCCTCCTGGGGGTGCCCAGGAAGCAGGAAGGGAGTGTATTTTCTGTCACCTCATCCCAGTCTCGCTGCCAGGCCCGTTCTTCCAGCCTCCTGGTCTGCCGTCAGCTCCCTGAGGTCCAGTCACATCTCTTCTTGCTCGGGTTTGCCCCTGTTGGTTCTGTTGGTTGCAGTCAGAGGTGCTAGAAGACATCCCGGCCTGAATCTGGACACTTTAAGTGTCATTTGTTTTTAATCTCAGGTCCAGGTGTGTGTGGTGAGAAGATGTATGTATGCCTGTTGTGAGCCCGATGGGTGGGAAAAGTGCAGAACATTGAGTGTGTCCACACGGGATCCAGTACTGGGGATGGAGGGAGGCGGAAGCAAGGCACCAGCCTCAGTCCCTCCTCCAACAGGAGCTGGGTCAACAGGGGGTGCACAGGGCATACAACGTGGCCTTGGCCTTCCAGTGTCCCCAGTGCAGTAGAAGAGATGTCCCATGGTGTGAATAAGAGTGTCAGGGTGAAGGTGACAAACTGATGGAGAGGCATGGGCTCGGGAGAAACGCTGTTCACCAGGTGTGGTAACTAATAATAAACAGCAATAGTTAGCATTGGTCGGACTCTTATCGTGTGTGTTCTGCCTTGCTAAGTACTTTCTCTGCTTCCATACAATAAATTTTCATAATAACACTAGGAAGTAGCAATAAGTATTTCTTCCAGGTTGCAGATGGGGAGACTGAAGTGTAAAGAGTTGTATGAAGGAACTTCAAAAAGTTCTTGGAAAGTGGTGTTAAAAGATAAGCTAATTTTCTTACAGACACGTCTTGAAATTCATGCATAGTTTTCTTCCTAATATGCATTTTTCATGACTGTTGGGAAGACCTCATGTTTGCATGGATTTTGGAAGTTTTTGGCAGTAAAATGAACTTCATTTAATTCCATTTTTCATGGACTTTAAAATAATTTATTAGAGAAAGAGACAGAAATACACTGATAGAAACAGAGAGACAGACAGAAGGAGAGCTACCATCTGCTGGTTCACACATCAAATGCCCACGATGACTGGGGCTGGGCTGGGGCTGGAACCAGGAACCCAGAATGCAGTCCAGGTCTCCCACGTAGGTGGCAGCAACCCAATTATTTGAGCCATCACAGATGCCGCCTGCCAGAGTCTGATGGGAAGTTGGATTCAGGAGCTGGACCCAGTGTTGAACCTGGGCACCCTGAGCTGTGGCACTGGTGTCGTGACCACTAGGCTAAGTCATCCCATTCTGCACACACTTTCCATCACTGGCTTGTGGTTCCAGGGCTAGAACGTTGTCCAGCTGGGACCTAAATTCTCCCCTCTCTGGCTGCCAAGGTCATAGTTTTACAGGTGACATAGGAATGGAGGCTTTGAGCCAAGTTGGGGGAAGCAGGCTGAGATTCAGCCCAGTTAGATTCCACGCACCTCAGGCTGAAGGCATTAAAACAAACTTTTAAGCGTGTTCTGGATGTTGGGGCAGAGAGAAAAATTGCTCACATAATCCCTTCCCTCTGGTCCTCACTGAGGGGCTTCTGAAGCCCTTCAAGTCCTAGTCTCATAATTAATGTAATGAATATCTTCCTGCAAACAAGGAATCTTCAAAGGGTTACTGCCTGCAGACCAGCAGCCCTGACACACCATGTTTTCATCTGAACAAATTGCTGCTGATGTTGGGCCAGGCCCCGCTTGTATCTTGCTTGTGTTTAGAATCAGTCCATTGCCAGATTTGGCCAAAAGCTGCTAGAATTAAAAAGAGCCAAGGATTCAGACATAGTCCATCTTTATGGGACCAAGAATGTGTCCACGGTCCTCAGGTGCCTTAGCACATGGCAGGTATTCTTTAAGTACTGCCTAAGCAAACAACAATGGTTCAAAAGTAATTTCACGTTAACATCATATGTATAACTTGAACCAAGAGTTAATGGTCTATCAACTAATACTTCTAGGTTTTCTATTTTATTTTGCAGCAAAAGTTTAAACTGACTTAAATAATAGAACTTTTTTTTTTTTTTTGACAGGCAGAGTGGACAGTGAGAGAGAGAGACAGAGAGAAAGGTCTTCCTTTGCCGTTGGTTCACCCTCCAATGGCCGCCGCGGTCGGCGCACCGCGCTCATCCGATGGCAGGAGCCAGGAGCCAGGTGCTTTTCCTGGTCTCCCCATGGGGTGCAGGGCCCAAGCACCTGGGCCACCCTCCACTGCACTCCTGGGCCACAGCAGAGGGCTGGCCTGGAAGAGGGGCAACCGGGACAAGAACCCAGTGCCCCGACCGGGACTAGAACCCGGTGTGCCGGCGCTGCAAGGCGGAGGATTAGCCTGTTGAGCCACGGCGCCGGCCAATAGAACGTTTTGACTATGTAACTGAAATGTCCAAAGATGTAGTGGCATTCAGGGAAGGGTTTGTCACCCAGGTATTGTGCCCAGCTCCTAGGAAATGTAAACCAAGCTGTATTTATAGTACGGCCTGGTTTTGAGTCTGATGCTGTGGCTTGGTCAAGGATGATATCTTACAGACACACAGTCTGGTCTGAGATGGACTGCTCAGCTTTTTGTGGAGTTCTGAGCTGGAGATCAACAGAATTGAGGAATGTTGCAAGAGACAGTAGCATGTTTCTAAGTGTGTTAACTTCAGAAAAGGTTGGTTAAGCTCCCTGGTCCTTGTTTCCCTCAACCATGAGCCTGAGACATAACTTCTGTCCTGCTTACCTATTGGGCTTGTCAAGAGGCTGAACTGAGAAATGTATCTGTCAGAACTCAACGTGAATGAGCAGCTATCATTGGTGATCCTGGGAATTAACCTATTATTATAAGTGATTTCTTTTTTAAAAAACTTTTTAAATTTATTTTTTTGACAAGCAGAGTGGACAGTGAGAGAGAGAGAGAGAGACATGTCTTCCTTTGCCGTTGGTTCACCCTCCAATGGCCGCCGCGGCCGGTGTGCTACGGCTGGCGTATCGCGCTGACCCGAAGGCAGGAGCCAGGTGCTTCTCCTGGTCTCCCATGGGGTGCAGGGCCCAAGCACTTGGACCATCCTCCACTGCACTCCCTGGCCACAGCTGAAAGCTGGCCTGAAAGAGGGGCAACCGGGACAGAATCCAGCGCCCCCACCGGGATTAGAACCCGGTGTGCCAGCGCCGCAGGTGGAGGATTAGCCTATTGAGCCACGGCGCTGGCCGATAAGTGATTTCTTCTAATAGGTGCTTAGGCAGATTCACTCACCCTTTATATGATAGATATGAATATATATGTGTGTATATATATATGGATATGGATACATACATATACCCATGGAAATATATGTGTGGGTTTTATGAATATCTGTGGATATATCCCATTCTCTTCTATGCTGGAGTGATCTGTATGTATCACTCAGTCCCTTTGAAGTGTGGGAAGGCTCTGCCTATTCCTGACCCAGGGCTGGGGACCTAGTAAGCACCCACAGTGTCTGCTGGAGGAATGAATGGAAAGGGGAGAGAGCCCCAGAGGAGAGGCTGAAAAGAGTCTGAACCTGGGACCCGCTCGGACCTGTCTGTCTTGGATGGTTCAGTACCGTTCAGTCTTAGGGAAGGCTAGTGGCTGAGGTTTGGTTGAATTCTTGCCCGATGCCAGTCATCAGCAGAAGCCCCCAGAGTGCCTCCATGAACTAGGGTTTGTGGTAACCTGGGGGTTCAGAAAGAGACGAGGCCTCGTTCTGTTGGTAGAAATCTTCTGAGGATCCTTTTGACAACTTTTTAGGGCTGTTGAAGATGCTCATATGCTCTGAACAGCGGCTTCTCACCTAGGGGCACATCCCAGGACTGTAAAGAGACCGCTGTTCATGGGCACAGACGAATGTGTACGCAACTGTTATTGCAGTGTCTCTACAAACTTAGGCCATGGAGATCCCATATCCGGGAAATCGCAGTCTCTGGACTGGGGCTCAGTTGGCACTGTGTTTTTTTTATTTTTTTATTATTATTTTTTTTTACTTATTTATTTGAAAGACAGGGTCACAGAGGGAGAGAGGGAGGGACGGAGGCGGGGGGAGAGACAGACAGACAGACATATCTTCCATTTGCTGGTTCACTCTCCAAATGGCCACACTGGCTAGGGCTGGGCCAGGCCAGAGCCGGGAGCCTGGAACTCCATCTGGTTCTCCATGAAGGTGTCAGGAGCTCATCTGCTTTCCCAGGTGCATTAGTAGGCATTTGGACTAGAAATAGAGCAGCTGGGACTTGAACTGGCACTCATATGGGATGTTGACATTGCGGGCGACAGCCTAACCTGTTGTGCTACGACACTGGCCCTGTCACTATGTTTTGAAACTCTCGGGTAATTCCAGTGTGCAGACTCGATTGGGAACCCCTGACCTAACTTTTCACTGTAAGGTGGGTAAACAGACTATAGTAAACTTATTTATGAGTTAACTTGCTGTAACTAAAGTGAATGAATGACACCAAAAGACTTATACGAGACTGTCTATAACAGCGCTATTGATAACGGCCCCAAATTGGAAACAACCTAAACATCCATCAAGAGTTCAGTAAATAAATCGCTGTGGAGTCATACAGTCGAATGCTCTGCAATGAGAACCAACAACTGTTTTACACGTGTGAATCTCACCAGATGCGGCTTTGAGCACAAGTCAGACATGAAGGTGTTCAGAGTGTGGGAGTTTATCTATGCAATATTCTAGAAAAACGGAGGCTGCAGCATTTTCTGTAAAGATTTTAAGGCTGTGAAGAGGTTGTTCTCTCTTGCTACTCACCTCTGCCAACTTAGTGCAAGAACAGCCATGGAAGATACAGGAACGAATGTGGCTGTGTTCTGATAAAACTTGGTTTCTATGACCAGGTGGCAGGCTGCATGTCATGGTGTGCTGCTCCCCATTCAGGGTGGGCACCGTGAATGTGTGGTGGAGCCACCAGGACAGCTGTCGCCCTGGGTTGGGGGCAGGGAGGGGAAGAAGCACGTGGCAGCTCCAGAGACAAAGAAATGAGTTTTCCTCCTTTCCTTTGGCTGCGGGTTACGTTGCCTTTACTTCGTGGAAATCATCATTCTGTGCATTTAGGAAGTGCACACTTTTCTGGGTGAAGCTCCCCAGTGTTAACTTTACATTAGAAGTGGAAAATATTTCTGAAAATAGGTGTATTCATTGTTTTAGTGACCCATTCATAAAATGTTCTATTTCTACCAAAAAATTTGCAGATTAATACTGTATGCTTGAAAGGGTTAATGTGCAAAAATGTAGGTTTTGCAAGCTATATTCAAATGTAAAACATACAAAAATATAGTGGGCTATTTGGGGACCATAAATAGGTTAGGATTTCTGGAGGAAATGAACCTTCAAGTTCAGCAGAGCAGATATGCTGAGGTAGGATGGGGGAGGAAGATGGGATGGGAGGATAAGCTGGAGTTTGATGTAATATCATCAGATTTTACTCATGGAGTAAAGGGTGACTAAATGGGCTTTATCATGATATCCTATTTGTTCTTTGATGTATTTAAATATTCACTAGTAATAGGAATAGGATAAGAAATGATACCTCTGTTTTCCAGGATGTATTTTTTCAAGACTTAGTATTTATTTGAAAGGCAGAGTACAGAGGCAGAAGCAGAGAGAAATCTCCCATCTACTAGTTCACTCCCAAATGGCCACAATGGCTAGAGCTGGGTTGATCCAAAGACAGGAGCCAGGAGCTTCTTCCTGTTCTCCCACCTTGGGCCATTTTCCACTGCTTTCCCAGATGCATTAGCAGGGAGCTGGAATCAGAAGTGGAGCAGCTGGGACTCGAACTGGTGCCCACATGGGATGCCAGCGCCACAAGCAGTGGCTTTGCCTGCTATGCTACAGTGCCAGCCCCCAGGATGTATGTTGTGAGCCCACGAGAGAAGGCGCTTCTATTTAATTAATTCATTTATTTCTAGAGCCTGATGCACAGTAGGTACTTGTGAAATATTGATTGAATACATGAATCAGATGCTCATGACCTGGGGCAGCTGGAGACTGATTAAAGACTAGGTTCAGTGTGGAAGCGTGGTGGGCAATTGAAGAAAAGGGGAATTGGCATCTGTCTAAAGACCCCACCTGGGATACAGACAGGAAACCAGGCACTGCCCAGGTCCCTTGTGAGCCCTACCTGCAGAGGCACTGATTTTCCAGGCTGAATGGCAGTAGCAAAGCCTTGGGAGAAATATTTCAAGGCTGATGCCTGCTGTCCTTACTTGCCCTGTCCATCCTGACTGTGTCCAGGGAACACTGGGAGGATCCCTCCCCTGGCCTGCTCACCAGGGCTGTCTAGTAAATTCTGAATCCCT